>JALJVW010000184.1:80923664-81669497 GCA_024865655.1 Emberiza elegans | reverse complement strand
TGATATGGATTTATTTCTCTTATAGGGTTTTTATTTGTCTCATATGGATTTATTTTTCCTAGATGGATTTATTTGTTCTAGAGGGATTTTATTTGTCCTATAGTGATTTATGTTTGTTCTGTAGGGATTTCAATTGTCCTATAGGGATTTTATTTGTCTTATAGGGATTTATTTTTCCTAGATGGATTTAATTGTTCTAGAGGGATTTTATTTGTCCTATAGGGATTTATGTTTGTTCTATGAGGATTTTATTGATCCTACAGAGATTTTAATTGTCCTATAGGGATTTTAATTTTCCTATAGAGATTTTGTTTGTCCTATAGGGATTTACGTTTGTTCTATAGGGATTTTAATTGTCCTACAGAAATTTTATTTGTTCTATAGGGATTTATTTCTCCTATAGGGATTTTAATTGTCCTACAGATATTTTATTTGTTCTATAAGGATTTATTTCTCCTATAGGGATTTTATTTGTCCTATGGACATTTTATTTGCCCTATAGGGATTTTATTTGTCCTATAAGGATTTATTTCACCTATAAGGAGTTAATTTGCCCTGTGTGAGTTTATATTTGTCCTATAGGAATTTCTATTTTCCTATAGGGATTTTATTTCTCCCATGGGGATTTATTTGTCCTATAGGGGTTGGAATGGAATTGCTGCAGGCCTTCATCATTCAGGAAAACAGGGATTGGGGATCCAAGAACGGGAACACTCTGGGCATTCTCCCAGCTCTGCGGGGTCCAGGGAATGATCCCAAATATCCCAGAGCTGCTCCAGCCCCTCCCAGATCTGTGGGAATTCTATTTGGGAATGATCCCAAATATCCCAGAGCTGCTCCTCCCTCCCTCCCAGTGGGACTATGGGAATTCTATTTGGGAATGATCCCAAATGGGGCCCCAGAATAAGCAAATATTCCAGCTGCTCCAAGCCTGTGGGAATTCTATTTGGGAATGATCCCAAATACCCCAGAGCTGCTCCAGCCTCTTCCAGATCTGTGGGAATTCTATTTGGGAATGATCCCAAATATCCCAGAGCTGCTCCAGCCCCTTCCAGATCTGTGGGAATTCTATTTGGGAATGATCCCAAATACCCCAGAGCTGCTCCAGCCTCTCCAAGCTCTATGGGAATTCTATTTGGGAGTGACCCCAAATATCCCAGAGCTGCTCCAGCCTCTCCCAATTCTATGGGGCCGAGGGAATGACCCCAAATACCCCAGAGCTGCCGATCCCAGCGGATCCCTGGCCAGCCCAGCCCTCCCAGATGTGTTTGGCCGCGTGTCCATGGAGGTGTCAGAGCAGTCCAGGGACAGGAGGGAACGTCGGGATGAGGAAACGCTTCAGAGTTTCCAGCTCTGCTCCGAATGAATCCTTTAACCTTTTCCAAACCCTTTTTTTTGCCAGTGGCTGAGAGGAGCTCGGAGCCTCCTTGGGCCTGGGCAGCCCCTCCTGGTCTGGAGGGAATTAGGGAATTTGGGATTTGGGGATTTGGGAATTTGGGATTTGGGAATTTGGGATTTGGGAATTTGGGAATTTGGGGATTTGGGAATTCAGCATTTGGGGTCTGTAAGGAAGGGGATGGAGCCCTCAGGCTGAGGCCAGAGGGGACCCAGAGGCACTTCTGGGGTGCTGGGGGTTTGGGATGGGGTGAAAGGACAGGATTCCATGGGGCTGGGAATCTGGGATGGGCTACAAGGACATTCCATGGGGCTGGGGGTTTGGGATTTGTGTAAGGATTCCATGGGGCTGTGAGTTTTGGGATGGGCTGCAAGGACATTTTGTAGGGCTGGGAGTTTGGGATGGGGTGAAAGGATATTCCATAGGGTTGGGAGTTTGGGATGGGCTGTGAGGATTTTCTGTGGGGCTGGGGGTTTGGAATGGGTTGTAAGGAAAGGATTTCATGGGGCTGGGAATCTGGGATGGGCTACAAGGACATTCCATGGGGCTGGGGGTTTGGGATTTGTGTAAGGATTCCATGGGGCTGGGAGTTTGGGATGGGCTGTAAGGACATTTTGTAGGGCTGGGCATTTGGGATGGGGTGAGAGGATATTCCATAGGGTTGGGAGTTTGGGATGGGCTGTGAGGATTTTCTGTGGGGCTGGGAGTTTGGGATGGGGTGAAAGGAAAGGATTCCATGGGGCTGGGAATCTGGGATGGGCTACAAGGACATTCCATGGGGCTGGGGTTTGGGATTTGTGGGATTCCATGGGGCTGGGAGTTTGGGATGGGCTGTAAGGACATTTTGTAGGGCTGGGCATTTGGGATGGGGTGAGAGGATATTCCATAGGGTTGGGAGTTTGGGATGGGCTGTGAGGATTTTCTGTGGGGCTGGGAGTTTGGGATGGGGTGAAAGGAAAGGATTCCATGGGGCGGGGAATCTGGGATGGGCTACAAGGACATTCCGTGGGGCTGGGGGTTTGGGATTTGTGTAAGGATTCCATGGGGCTGGGAGTTTGGGATGGGCTGTAAGGACATTTTATAGGGCTGGGATTTTGGGATGGGCTGTGAGGATTTTCTGTGGGGCTGGGGGTTTGGAATGGGTTGTAAGGAAAGGATTTCATGGGGCTGGGAATCTGGGATGGGCTACAAGGACATTCTGTGGGGCTGGGGGTTTGGGATTTGTGTAAGGATTCCATGGGGCTGGGAGTTTTGGGATGGACTACAAGGATTCTATAGGGCTGGAGTTTGGGATGGGCTGTGAGGATTCCTTGGGGTTGGGGGTTTGGGATGGGCTGTGAGGATATTTTGTGGGGCTGGGGGTTTGGGATGGGGTGGAAGGACATTTTGTGGGGCTGGGGCTTTGGGATGGGCTACAAGGATTCCATGGGGATGGGAATCTGAGATGGGTTGTTGGGATTCCGTGGGGCCGAGTGAGTTTGGGATGGGCTGCAAGGACATTTTGTAGGGCTGGGCGTTTGGGATGGGGTGAAAGGAAAAGATTCCGTGGGCTGGGAATCCAGATGGGCCACGAGGATTCCATGGGGTTGGGGGTCTGGGACGGGGTGTAAGGAGACATTCCATGGGGCTGGGAGTTTGTGGTGGGCTTTGAGGGGGTTCCGTGGGGCTGGGGGTTTGGGGTGTGCTGTGAGGATTCCGTGGGGCTGGGAACTGTCAGGACCCCCCAGAAACCCACAGACCCCAGGCGGGAACCACGTGAGATTCCAAGCCTGGAATTGGGGTGGGATGGGGGAAAACACTGCCCCAGCACTTCCCAGCATCTCCCAGCATCTCCCATCCTTTCCCAGCCTTCCCCAGCCCCAGGAAGGAAGGGACAATGTGGGATTTGGGATTTGCTGCCCCTCCCTCGGCTCTCCCCATGCCGGGGAAGCTGTGGGGCAGCTCCCATGGAATTCTGGCGGTTCCAGGAGCTCCGGGAGCATCCAGCAGGGCCGGCTCAGCCCCGCTCAGAGTTTCCAGCAGCTCGCTCGGCTGTTGCTCCGTCTCCGGGTGACTGAGTCCCTCCAGATTCCCTCAAATCTCGGTCCAAGAATGTTGTTTGGGCTGAAGAATGCGCGGCTGGGATGGAAAAAGGGAAAAGGGAGGCTCGGGGTGAGCGGGGAGGTCGAGGCAGGGCTGGATCAGCTCTCCCTGCTGACCTTCCCACCCCTGCAGTTGTTGGGCAGATGTGGGGCCTCCACCCCAAAGGGATCCCGGAGTCCCTCATGGTTCCCTTTCCTTGAATCCCTCATGGTTCCCTTTCCTTGAATCCCTCAGGGTTCCCTTTCCTTGAATCCCTCAGGGTTCCCATTCCTTGAATCCCTCAGGGTTCCCTTTCCTGGAATCCCTCAGGATTCCCTTTCCTGGGGTCCCTCAGGATTCCCTTTCCTTGAATCCCTCAGGGTTCCCTTTCCTGGGGTCCCTCAGGGTTCCCTTTCCTGGAATCCCTCAGGATTCCCTTTCCTGGAGTCCCTCAGGGTTCCCATTCCTTGAATCCCTCAGGGTTCCCTTTCCCCCTTTCCTGGAGTCCCTCAGGGTTCCCTTTCCCGGAGTCCCTCAGGGTTCCCTTTCCCTGCCTGCTCCAGCAGATCCCTGGCGGGGTCTGGGATGGTGGGAATCCATCGAGACCTTCCCCAGGCATGGAGAATTCCAGGGGCCCTGCAGAGAGCAGAGCTCTGCCTCCAGGGAGTGCCTGGAGCAGCGGGAGGAGGAGGAGGGAGGGGAGGAAGAGGAGGAAAATCAGGGTTCCCTGCATGGATGAAGCAATCCAGAGGTACCTGGAGAGAGGGCGAACAGGAAGAGGAGGAAAAGAAGGAAGAGGAGGAAGAGAAGGAAAATTACCAAAATGAGGAAGAGAAGAAAGAGAAGGAAGAGAAGAAAGAGAAGGAAGAGAAGGAAGAGAAGGAAGATCAGGAAGAGGAGGAAGAGGAGGAAAATGAGGGTTCCCTGCATGGATGGAGCAATGAGAGGCACCTGGAGAGAGGAAGATGAAGAAGAGGAAGAGGAGGAAGAGGAGGAAGAGGAGGAAGAGGAGGAAGAGGAGGAAGAGGAGGAAGAGGAGGAAGAGGAGGAAGAGGAGGAAGAGGAGGAAGAGGAGGAAGAGGAGGAAGAGGAGGAAGATTCCTGCTCCAGCTGCCACCACAACGGCTCAGAGGGGATAAAAACCCTCCCCACCTCCCTTCCCTGGGGTTTTCCTCCCTTTCCCTGCCCTCTTTTCCCACTTTCTCCACATCCTCCCTCCCTGCAGACGGGCTGTGCTTTCCAGGCACATTTCCCATCCCGAATATTCGGGATTTCTGGCCGAGTCCCCGCTGTACAGCGTGTCCCTCCAAGCCCGGCCACCGAGCTGCGCTCACATCGCTGCTGCTCCTCCTCAGGATCCCCGCAGGGCTCCCCCCGCCCCGGCCCGGGAGGATGTTTTGGCTGGGAATTTCCTATGGAAAACAAGGAGGAACAGAGCCCGGGGGGGAGCTGGCACCTGCTGAGCTCCGCTAAATAATTCCAGGCTGCCGGGAGGATCCGGGAGCTCCGGGCTCTCCCTTCCCTTCCCTTCCCTTCCCTTCCCTTCCCTTCCCTTCCCTTCCCTTCCCTTCCCTTCCCTTCCCTTCCCTTCCCTTCCCTTCCCTTCCCTTCCCTTCCCTTCCCTTCCCTTCCCTTCCCTTCCCTTCCCTTCCTTCCTTCCTTCCCTTCCTTCCTTCCCTTCCCTTCCCTTCCCTTCCCTTCCTTCCTTCCCTTCCTTCCTTCCCTTCCCTTCCCTTCCCTTCCCTTCCCTTCCCTTCCCTTTCCTCTCCTTTCCCCGCTTGCAGAGGCCGGGAAGAGCCTCAGGATGGGGATGGGGACAGGGACAGGGGCTGGGACAGCTCTGCAGGACCCCCCAGGGCCGCTGGGATGAGCCCCAAAATCTCTTCCCAGCCGTGGATCACCCTCAGGACACGCTCCCTGTTCTATCATCCCCCCATTCCCACCCTGGCTGAGCCTCGAGGGGATGGACGAGATCCCAAATCCCAAGGGAATGGATGAGACCCCAAATCCTGGTGGGATGGATGAGACCCCAAATCCTGGGGGATGGATGAGTTTCCAAACCCTGGGGGATGGATGAGATCCCCAAATCCCAAGGGAATGGATGAGATCCCCAAATCCCAAGGGAATGGATGAGACCCCAAATCCCAGGGATGGATGAGATCCCCAAATCCCAGGGATGGATGAGATCCCCAAATCTCCTGGGGATGGATGAGATCCCAAATCCCTGGGGATGGATCAGATCCCAAATCTCCTGGGGATGATGAGATCCCCAAATCTCCTGGGGATGGATGAGACCCCAAATCCCAGAGCATGGATGAGATCCCCAAATCCCAGGGATGGATGAGATCCCAGATCCTGGAGATAGATCAGATCTCAAATCCTGGGGGATGGATGAGATCCCCAAATCCCAAGGGAATTGATGAGATCCCCAAATCCCAAGGGAATTGATGAGATCCCCAAATCTCTTGGGGATGGATGAGACCCCAAATCCCAGAGGATGACTGAGATCCCAAATCCTGGTGGGATAGATGAGATCCCCAATCCCAAGGGAATGGATGAGATCCCCAATCCTGGGGGATGGCTGAGACCCCAAATCCCAGAGGATGGATGAGATCCCCAAATCCCAGGGAATGGATGAGATCCCCAAATCCCAGAAGATGGATGAAATCCCCAAATCCCAAGGGAATGGATGAGATCCCCAAATCCTGGGGAATGGATGACATCCCCAAATCCCAAGGGAATTTATGAGATCTCCAAATCTCCTGGGGATGGATGAGACCCCAAATCCCAGAGGATAACTGAGATCCCAAATCCTGGTGGGATAGATGAGATCCCAAATCCTGGGGATGGATGAGATCCCAAATCCTGGGGATGGATGAGATCCCAAATCCCTGGGGATGGATGAGATCCCCAAATCCCAGAGGATGACTGAGATCCCAAATCCTGGTGGAGTGGATGAGACCCCCAATCCCATGTGGATTTTCCCATCCTGCAGAAATGCCAGCTTGGCAACCCCAGGCTGCCAAATCCGAAGACAAATTCCCGCTGTCACAGTGGCCCCTTTGCTAGGGAATTTATTTACTTTGGATGCTGCTGCCTTATCGTCCATGGAAATGTTTATCCCAAATATTTAACGGCAGCTCTGCACAAACTGAGGCTTCCTGGGGAGCGCTCAGAGCAGGGCCCACATCTCCCCTCCTGGTAGTGTAAAAAATTCAGGAAAAATCCCTCGTTTTTCCCCCCCCAGCATCCCCCAAAACCTGACATTCCCTAACCTGACATTCCCCTCCTGGTGGTGTAAAAAATTCAGGAAAAATCCCTCGTTTTTCCCCCAGCATCCCCCAAAACCTGACATTCCCTAACCTGGCCAGCTCCCTGATGAGAAATGCAGGAGAGCCCTGAAAAACAACATCCCGAGCCCGCTAAGTCGTTGAGCAGAGGGAGCCTGGAAAGTGCCAACACTCCTGAGAGAAAAGGCTGGAGAGAGAGAGAGAGAGAGAGAGGAGGGAGAGGGAGGAAAGGAATCGCAGGTTATTTATAACGCCAGCAGCACCAGGGGCTCGCCAGTCTCTCCTGCAAAGCCGCGGCGGGGAGGTCACTCCCTGAAAAAAAAATCCCAAAAAAAATCCCCCAAAAAAATCCCCAAAAAAATCCCGGAATCCCCGCCGAGCCCGGGCCGTGCCAGCGCAAGATTCGCGATCCGGGGCGGGCACGGGCGCTGCGGCTCGGGAGCCTCCCCCCCTCCGATGCTGCCGGTGCCACGGCACAGCCCGCAGCAGCCTTTGCACAGGAGGAGCGGAGCAGCTCGGTGAGTCCAGCTCGGCCTTTTGCAGGCAGGTTTTTTGGGGGGTTTTTGGGGTTTTTTTATTATTTATTTGGGTTTTTTTTTATTTCGGAAGCCTGATTTGGAAGCCTGCGCCCCGGCTGCGTGTGGCAGCGCCAGGGGTGGCACGGCTGGAGAGATGGAGATGCTGGAGAGGCGCTTCCCCTCCTGCCCACCCCTGCTGGTGCCCATCTCCCTTCCCACCCACTTCTGGTGGTGCCCATCTCCCTTCCCACCCACTTCTGGTGGTGCCCACCTCTCCTGCTGCCCGATTCTGCTGCTGCTTCTCTCTCCTGCCCACTTCTCCTGATGCCATCTCCCTTCCCACTCACTTTTCTTGCTGCCCCTCTCTCCCGCCCATCTCTCCTGCTGCTCCTCTCTCCTGCCCACTCCTCCTGATGCCCATCTCTCCTGATCACTTTTTTCCTGCTGCCCCATCTCCCTTCCCACCCATTTTCCTGATGCCTATCTCCCCTCCTGCCCACTTTCCTCATGTCCTTCTCCCCTGCCTCTTTTCCTGCTGCTCCTCTCCCATCCCACCTCCATCTCTCTCCTGACACCTTCCCTGATGTCCACCCAGGCTGGGCAGAGCCCCCCATCCCGTGCCCTGGATTCCATATCATGGATCCCATCCCATCCCTTGGATCCCATCCCATCCCTTGGATCCCATCCCATCCCGTGGATCCCATCCCATCCCATGGATCCCATCCCATGGATCCCATCCCATGGATCCCATGCATCCCATCCCATGGATCCCATGGATCCCATCCCATCCGTGGATCCCATCTTGGATCCCATCCCATCCCATCCCATCCCATGGATCCCATCCCATCCCATGGATCCCATCCCATGGATCCCATCCCATCCCATGGATCCCATCCCATCCCATGGATCCCATCCCTTGGATCCCATCCCGTGGATCCCATCCCGTGGATCCCATCCCATCCCATGGATCCCATCCCATGGATCCCATCCCATCCCATCCCGTGGATCCCATCCCATCCCAGGCTCCATGACCCCATGGATGGCCCCAAACCCTCGGCACGAGGAGCTGACCCCGTTGCAGCCCCTGGCACAGGACAGGGACACCAGGGAGGGGACGGGGACCTCAGGGCCAGACCCGACCCCAAACCTGGGGAGAGAACCCCACAAACAACGAGGGGACAGCGGGGGGTGCTGGGGACAGAACTGGGGGTCACCAGAGGGGTGAAGGGGGGCACTGGGAGGGGTGGGGGGACACCAGGGCTGGGGGTTTTCCCCAGAGATGGGGATTTGCCCCCAGAGATGGGATTTTGCCCCCATTATAGGGTTTTACCCATGTGATGGGGTTTTCCCCAGAGATGGGGATTTGCCCCCAGAGATGGGATTTTGCCCCCATTATGGGGTTTTACCAGGGATGGGGTTTTGCCTCCAGGGATGGGGTTTTTCCTCCAGGGATGGGGGTTTTCCCTCAGGGATGGGGTTTTGCCCCCAGATATAGGGTTTTTCCTCCAGGGATGGGGTTTTCCCCCAGGGATGGGGTTTTGCCCCCAGGGATGGGGTTTTGCCCCCAGGGATGGGGTTTTGCCCCAAAGGGGCCCCCAAGAAGGGGCTGCCAAGAGGGTGGAGAAGCTGCAGGCTCTGGTATGAGAGCAGGCACAGAGCCCTGGAGCAGCAGGAGGAGGAGGAGGAGGAGGAGGAGGAGGAGGAGGAGGAGGAGGAGGAGGAGGAGTTGTTCCTCCTCTGCCCCTGCCAAGCTCCCCGTGGCACTCAGCATCCCCAGGATCCCGTCCCGAGCAGGAGCAAGGAAAAAGGACAAACCCAGGCCGTGCCAAGCCCGGATCCCTCAGTCCCTCTCTTTTCCCGTGCCAGGCTGGCAGGGCAGGGCACTCTGTGCCCTCTGTGAGTGCCAGGCCGGGCGTCCCCTCCCTGCTGCAGGCTGGGGACACGGCCAGGGGTCACCAGGTGACCTCAGGGCCACCCGGGGCATGGCAAAAAGGGGACACTGGTCCCTGCTGTCCTTGGTGTCCCTGCTGGTCACTGCTGTCCCTACTGGTCTCTGCTGGTTCCTAATGGTTCTTACTGGTCCCTGATGTCCCTGCTGATCCATACTGGTCCCTACTTGTCCTTGTTGGTCCTTACTGGTCCCTGTTGGTCCCTACTGGCCCCTGCTCTTTCCTACTGGTCCCTGATGTCCCCTGATGTCCCTGGTGTCCCCTGATGTCCCTGCTGGTTTCTACTGGTTCCTGTTGTCCTTGCTGGTCCATACTGGTCTCTGTTGATTCCTACTGGTTCCTACTGGTCCCTAGTTGTCCTTGCTGTCCCTGCTGATCCCTGCTCGTTCCTACTGGTCCCTACTGGTCCCTCCTGGTCCCTGATGTCCCTGCTGGTCCCTGTTCATTCCTGCTGGTCCCTGCTTGTTCCTACTGGTCTCTACTGGTCCCTGCTGGTCCCTGTTGATCCCTGCTGGTTCCTACTGGTCCCTGCTGGTCCCTCCTGTCCCTACTGGTCCCTGTTGCCCCTACTGGTCCTTGCTGTCCCTGGTGGTCCCTGCTTGTCCCTGACATCGCTGCTGGTCCCAGCCGGAGCAGAGCTGGCAGTGACACCCTCCCAGCCACGTAGGATCCTCTCCCGCTCCCAGCAGCCAAATTCCTGGAGGGATTTCAAACTGCCTGGCTGCAGGAACGCCCCGTGCGCTCATTTATCCCGGGATGAGGAGCCTGGATGGCTCCGGAGCTGGAATCCTCCCGCTCCCAGCCCCACCTGGCCGCGGCAGGAGGAGGCCACGGGGATCAGGGACGGGTTTGCCTCATTCCCTGCTCTCCTCTGGATCCGTGCCCTCTCCCTGGTCACACCGAGGGTGCTGCCCCTTTCTCGTGCCTGGGGAAACGGGAGCTTGGGAGAGGTTTCAGCTCCAAAACCAGGCAGGATTTGTTTACCAGGATCTGCATCCTGCGTTTCTGTGGGGGAAGGGAGAGCTGGATGAAACCCACAGCGATTCCTGTCACCAGCGAGTGAGCGGAGCATAAATAGCTCCTTCAAAAGATGCCTCCAGCTCCTTCAAAAGGCTCCTCAGGCTCCCAGAATCACCCTGATCTGGCAGATTCCACTCTCAGCCAGAGAATTCAAATCCCTTCTCCAAGGGGATCCAAATTCCTCCTGCTCCCTCCCACGCAGAGCCAACCCCGGGCACCTCGTGTGACCCCACACAGATCCTCGTGTCCCCAGCCTCTGTTCTCTGCCCAGAAACTGGAATGGAATGAGCCAGAAATCAGGATCTCACCAGCACATCTCCTCTGGGGTGGACATTCCTCCCAAATCTCCTCCAGGGTGGGAGATTTCTCCCAAATCTCCACTGGGAGGGAGTTTTCTTCCAAATCTCCACTGAGGACTAAGGCTCCTCCCAGATTTCCACTGGCATGGAGGTTCCTCCCAAATCTCCACTGGTTTCTCCCAGATCTCCATCGGGGAGGGAGGTTTCTCCCAAATCTCCACTGGTTTCTCCCAAATCTCCACTGAGGACTAAGGCTACTCCCCAAATTTCCACTGGCATGGAGGTTCCTCCCTAAATTTCCACTGGGAGGGAGGCTTTTCCCAAATCTCCACCGGCTCCTCCCAAATCTCCACCAGGGATGGAGGTTCCCCTCAGATTTCCACTGGGATGGAGGTTCCTCCCAAATCTCCAGTGGTTTCTCCCAGATCTCCACCAGGGAGGGAGGTTTTTCCCAAATCTCCACCAGTTTCTCCCAAATTTCCACTGGCATGGAGGTTCCTCCCAAATCTCCACCAGGGATGGAGGTTCCTCATCAGATTTCTACTTGGAAAGAGGTTTTTCCCAAATCTCCACTGGTTTCTCCCAGATCTCCACCAGGGAGGGAGTTTCTTCCCAAATCTCCACCAGTTCCTCTCAGATTTCTACTGGGATGCAGGTTTCTCTCAAACGTCCACTGGTTTCTCCCAAATCTCCATTGGTTTCATCCAGATTTCCACTGGCATGGAGGTTCCTCCCAGATCTCCACCAGGGAGGGCGGTTTTACCCAAATCTCCACCAGTTCCTCCCAAATCTCCACTGGGATGAAGGTTCCTCCCAAATCTCCACTGGTTCCTCCCAGATTTTCCCTGGCATGGAGGTTCCTCCCAGATCTCCACCAGGGAGGGAGGTTTTACCCAAATCTCCACCAGTTCCTCCCAAATCCCCACCCAGGGCTGGAATTTTCTCCAGGGTGAAAAGTTGGAAGATCACACAACTCCACACAGCCGGGAATTTTGGGGCAGGATTCCCTCCTCTCCTGCTCCTCCAGCCCTGCCTTCCTCCCCGTCTCACCCTCCCACACCTTTGTCCCCTCTCAGGTCCCTCCAGCGCCATGCCTCGGGCCACCACCCTCATCCTCATCCTGGCCGGGCTCTGCGCGTCCTCCCTGGGCCAGTACAACGAGGAGGAGGACCTGGCGTGGCTCCAGTACTACCTGCGGCAGTCCCGCGCCTCCTCCTACAACTACGTGCCCTACTACGAGGAGGAGAGCCCCGCGTACGCCTACTCCTACCCCTCCGCCACCGACACGGAGCCCGAGCCCGAGCCCGAGCCGCAGCAGGCGGCGCCCTGGCGGTGTCCCCAAGAGTGTGACTGTCCCCCCAACTTCTCGTCGGCCATGTACTGCGACACGCGCAACCTGCGCTACCTGCCCTTCGTGCCCTCGCGGATGAAGTACGTCTATTTCCAGAACAACCTCATCACCGCCATCCAGGAGGGCGCCTTCGACAACGCCACCGAGCTGGAGTGGCTGGCGCTGCACAACAACCAGATCAGCAGCGAGAAGATGGGGAAAAAGGTTTTTGGGAAGCTGCAGAGGCTGGAGAGGCTCTACATGAACAACAACAACCTGACCAGGCTGCCCAGCCCGCTGCCGCGCTCGCTGCGCGAGCTCCACCTCTCCTACAACCAGATCTCCAAGGTGCCTCCCAACGCTCTGGAGGGGCTGGAGAACCTCACGGCGCTCTACCTCAGCCACAACTTCATCTTCGAGATGGGCGCGTCCCTCAAGGGGCTCAAGTCGCTGATCCTGGCCGACCTGAGCTACAACAACCTCAGGAAGGTCCCCGACGGGCTGCCGGCGTCGCTGGAGCAGCTCTACCTGGAGTACAACTACATCAACGCCATCCCCGACGAGTATTTCCAGGTGTCCCCCAGGCTGCTGTACGTGAGGATGTCCCACAACAGCCTGACCAACCAAGGGCTCTCCAGCAACACCTTCAACAGCAGCAGCATCCTGGAGCTGGACCTCTCCTACAACCGGCTGCAGAAGATCCCGCGGGTCAACACCAACCTGGAGAACCTCTACCTGCAGGGGAACCAGATCAATGGTGAGCAGGGCTGGGAAAGGGGGGTGGGGAACCCACAGAAATGACCTGGGGTGGTGGGAACCCACAGGAACCACCTGGGGTGGTGGGAAACCCACAGGAACCACCTGGGGTGGTGGAGAACCCACAGGAACCACCTGGGGTGGTGGGAAACCCACTAGGAACCACCTGGGGTGGTGGAGAACCCACAGGAACCACCTGGGGTGGTGGGAAACCCACAGGAACCAGCTGGGGTGGTGGAGAACATACAAGAACCACCTGGGGTGGTGGAGAACCCACAGGAACAACCTGGGGTGGTGGGAAACCCAGGAGAACCACCTGGGGTGGTGGGAACCCTACAGGAACCAGCTGGGGTGGTGGAGAACCCACAGGAACCACCTGGGGGTGCTTTGATCAGGAATTTGGGGTTGCTGAGGGTTCCTGAGCAAGGAGGGGGTGGGAGATGTTGTGTCCCAGCCTGGAAGGTTCCTGTGGGATCCCTGCTCTGGATTTTGGGGTTTTCTGGGAGCCTGAGCATCTCCTGGGGTTGGAGGTGGTGGAAAGCAGGGGATGAACCAGCTGGGATGGGGTCTGTGGGGTCAGGAGGGGCCACAGCAGTGGGCAGAGCTGGGCAGTCCCCAAAGCCACGCTGGGGACATGGAGCACCCTGGGCAGTGGCAGCACAGGGGACAGGGACAATCCCCAGTGCCAGCACAGGGGACAGGGACATTGGCCAGTGCCCAGGGCCAGCACAGGGGACAGGGACAATCCCCAATCCAGCACAGGGGACAGGCACATTGCCTGGTGGCAGCACAGGGGACAGGCACATTCCCCAATGCCACCACAAGGGACAGGGACAATCTGCAGTGCCAGCACATGGGACAGGGACATTCTGGGCAGTGCCAGCACAGGGACATTGCCCAATTCCAGGACAGGGCACAGGGACATTCCCTGGTGGCAGCACAGGGGACAGGGACATTCCCCAATGCCACCACAAGGGACAGTGACATTCCCCAATGCCACCACATGGGACAGGGACATTCTGCAGTGCCAGCACATGGGACAGGGACATTTTGCAGTGCCAGCACAGGGACATTGCCCAATGCCAGGACAGGGGACAGGGACATTCCCTGTTGGCAGCACAGGGGACAGGGCCGTTGCCCAGTGCCCAGGGCCAGCACAGCCCCTGTGTCCCCACGCAGCCCCACGAGTGTCCCCAGTGTCCCCGGCCGAGGGCTCTGTCCGTCCCCTGTCCCATCCCGGTGTCCCGGCAGCGCCTCCGCTCTGCTGCCAGCACAAACAAACCAAGGGATCACAGGATCCTTCTGGGGCTGTGCTTGTAAACACGGGCTGGGAAAAACCGACCCCGAGCTAAAGCTGCCGGGAAAAAAACGGCCCTGCTCCCCTCAGCTGGGATGGGATGGGAAATGGGGATGGGAAATGGGGATGGGAAATGGAGGATGGGAAATGGGGATGGGGAATGGTAAATGGGGGATGGTAAATGGGGAGTGGTAAATGGGGATGGGAATGGGGAATGGGAAATGGGGAATGGGAAATGGTAAATGGGGGATGGGAAATGGGGAATGGGGATGGGAAATGGGGAATGGGAAATGGAGGATGGGAAATGGAGGATGAGGATGGGAAATGGGAATGGAGATAGGGATGGGGTTGGGATGGGAAATGGGAATGGGGATGGAGATGGGGATGGAGATGGGGATGGGAAATAGGGTTGGGAAATGGGGATGGGAAATGGGGATGGGAAATGGGGATGGGAAATGGGGATGGAAATGGGGATGGGGATGGGAACAGGATGGGAAATGGGGATGGGGATAGGGGATGGGAAATGGGGATGGGAAATTGGAATGGAAATGGGGATGGGAACAGGAATGGGGATGGGAATGGGAATGGGGATAGGAATGGGAAATGGGGATGGGAAATGGGGATAAGAATGGGAATTGGGATGGGGATGGGATGGAAATGGGGATGGAAATGGGATGGGGATGGGAAATGGGGATGAGAACAGGAATGGGGATAGGGATGGGAATGGGAATGGGGTTGGGATGAGATGGGGATAGGAATGGGAATGGGAACAGGAATGGGAATGGGGATGGGGACAGGGATGGAGATGGGAATGAGAACGGGGATGGGGATGGGAAGGTGTCAGCGCAGCCATCAGCTGTTGCAGGGAAAACACAGAACCCCGCAGCGGGGAGCTGCCAGCAGCACAGACACGGGAACAGATTCCCAAATGTTTGCTTTCCAAACCGGAGCTGCCGCCGTCTGCCCACAAACGCCGCGGAGCCTCCGCCGGCTCCTCCTCCTCCTCCTCCTCCTCCTCTGCGGGTCCTGCTGACCTCCACAGCCCCCCCAAAATCGGGGATGCGGCCCCAAACCCCTTTGGAGCATCCGGACCGCGGTCCTGCCCCTCCGCCCCACCGAGGGTCCCCCCGTGGGTGCAGCCCCCAAACCCCGGCGCTCCCACCCCAGCATCCCGCTGCCTTTTCCAGCAGCAGCCCGGCCTGGAGCTCTGCTGCCCTCTAGGCTCAAATCCTGCGAAAAAAAAAAAGCCCCCAAAAAAATGTATTTTGGAGTTTGTTCCATCTCCCGCTTCCTGCGCTGGGCTGGGCTGGAATTTCCCTGCCTGGCGCTGGCAGCGGAGGAGCGCAGAGGGGACGGCTGGGATGGGGACAGCGACATCCCCGCTCCTGGACACGCTGCCCGAGGGTCCCACAGTGGCCAGAGGGGTCAGGGCGAGGAGGTTTCAGCAAAGGAAGCTGCCAAAAAAAAAGGCTGGAAAAGCAAATGCTGGTGGAAAGCAAAGTTTTCTGTCCGACTCCACCCTCTGATTGCTCCATCCCGGCTGGGCAGGGAAGATTCCAAACGCTCCTGCTCCTCCTGGCTGCCGCCAGGAGCACCAGGAACACTTTTAGCTTGAGGGGTTGAGTCCAAATCCACAGGAAAAATCAGAGAATTTGGGCTGCTCCCATTTTTTTCCCCCTGTCTGCCTCAACACAAAGCAGCTCTCAGAGGGGGATCCCTCAGAACAGAGAATTTCCCACTAAAAATCCACTTTGGGGAAGGTTGTGGGGCATTCAGCTCCACAGAGAAGGCTGAGCTAGAACAGAGATCAGACAGAGCTAAAGAATAAAGCAGGGATTTATTAAAAGGATTTCCTCAATGGATCCACCTTGGGCAGCACCAGAGCCCAGCCAGGGCTGCACCCAAGATGAACCAAAATGGTCAAAAAATGAACCCAAAATGGTCACATAATGAACCCAAAATGGTCACATAATGAATCCGAAATGGTCACATAATGAATCCGAAATGGTCACAAAGTGAACCCAAAATGGACAAAAAATGGCCACAAAATGAACGCAAAATGGTCACAAAGTGAACCCAAAATGGTCACAAAATGAACCCAAGATGGACCCAATTGGCCACAAAATGAACCCTACATGAACCCAAATGGTCACAAAATAAACCCAAGATGGTCATAAAATGAATCCAAGGTGAACCAAAGGGCCACAAAATGAACCCAAAATGAGGCAAAATGGTCTCAAAGTGAACCCAAGATGGCCACAAAATGCACTCCCAAGGTGAACCCAAAATGGTCACAAAATAAACCCAAGATGGACGCAAATGGCCACAAAATGAACCCAAAATGAGCCAAAATGGCCACAAAATGAACCCAAGCTTCATTTGGGTTCATTTGGGTTCGTTCAATGAACCCAAAATGGCCACAGAATGAACCTAAGATGAGCCAAAATGGCCACAAAATGAACCCAAAATGAACCCAAAAATGGTCACAAAATGCACAACTGCTCACAGGGTCTCTCACTTTTATTAAGTTCTGCTCCATGTTGGAGTTCATTGCCCAGTTCCAGCTTTTGATTATGAAACCTTCTTGTTTTTCTCTCTTCGTTCCATTGTTGTTTCTGCTCTTGGGCTGAGATTTGGATCATTTCTCCTTAGTCCCCACTAGAGCAGGAATTGTTTCATCCCTGTGAACAGAGCTCACCACCCCCTAACACCAACCCCAAACCCACCACAGAACCCCAGAAAAAAACCAAAAAAAAACCCCCAAAAAACCCCAAAAAAACCCCAAAACCCTGAGGCCCCACCATCGTCCGCTTGGCTGTCTGTCCCTGCCGGACACGCGGAGGATGGTTTGCGCTGAAAGGACGAGACCGGACTCCTCAGTATTTCGGTTTTCGGTTGTTTATTATCTCTTATCTACAAAGCTTTCTCTCTGCCCAGCCGGGGTCTGGCCAGGAGGCAGCCACAGGCACTGTGCCCGCCCGCGGGGCCGCGTCTTCTCATAGTGACAGCTACGGACGGCACATTGACCTCCTGTCCCCAATACCCCTCACCTTTGTCACACAGTGAGCTTCTCCTCTAAACCAATCTAAAGTGCCCACACCACACAGGAGATGGATGACAAGAAGAAGGAGGAAAGAACCACGAGGCCGGGCCTGAATCCTCCATCTTGCCCCCATAAACCCCCCTGTACCAAAATCCCAAAAGCGACATTCCACCCTGTAAATGTGTCATCCCTGCACCATTTAAACCTCAGAGATTCCCAGATCCCCACACACAGGTGGCACATCCCTAGAAGGATCAAAATCAAGCCACCAGGAGCTTTTAGCCACATCCCAGGACCCCCGAGCCCCCCAAGGGTTCTCTCGGTGGCTCAGAGCACCCGAAGCCATGCGCTGATGTTCCCACACGCCATCTCCTCTCCCCCGCAGAGTTCTCCATCAGCAGCTTCTGCTCCGTGGTGGACGTGGTGAACTACTCGCGGCTGCAGGTGCTGCGGCTGGACGGCAACGCCATCAAGCGCAACGCGGTGCCCCCGGACGCGCCGCTGTGCCTGCGCCGCGCCACCGTCATCGAGATCTGAGAGCCGGGCCCCCCCTCAGGACTCGTGTGTTCCCCACCCACCCACCCCCCCCCAGGGAATTCCCTCATTCCCGCTTCTCCGCCCGACCCGCAGCGCAATCGTGGCGCGCTCCCGGTTTTCCCGAAATTCTCCGTTTTTGCACTCGGATCCCGGCTCTGACCCCGCCACGGGCACCCCACAGAGGGGCCATGGGGTGGGGATCATCCCGCCTTGGAAAGGGGGAAATCCCAATCCCGATCCCAAATCTGGGTCTGAACCCCCTGGGAGGAGCATCCTTCTATGGGGATCAGACCCTTTTTCCATAGGGAAATCCCAATCCTGGTCCCAAATCCAGGTCTGAACCCCTGAAAGGAGCATCCTTCCATGAGGATCAAACCCTTTTGCCACGGGGAAATCCCACAAGGATCAAACCCTTTTTCCATGGGGAAATCCCAATCCCGATCCCAAATCTGGGTCTGAACCCCCTGGGAGGAGCATCCTTCTATGGGGATCAGACCCTTTTTCCATGGGGGAATCCCACAAGGATCAGACCCTTTTTCTGTGGGGAAATTCCATGAGGATCAGACCCTTCTTCCATGGGAAAATCCCAAATCTGGGTCTGAACCCCCTTTTAGGAGCTTCCGTCCAGGGGGATCAAACCCTTTTTCCATGGGGGAATCCCACAAGGATCAGACCCTTTTTCCATGGGGAAATCCCAATCCTGATCCCAAATCCGGGTCTGAACCCCCTGGGAGGAGCATCCTTCCATGAGGATCAACCCCTTTTTCCATAGGGAAATCCTTCCATGGGGATCAGACCCTTTTTCCATGGGGAAATCCCAATCCCGATCCCAAATCCAGGTCTGAACCCCTGAAGGGAGCATCCTTCCATGAGGATCAAACCCTTTTTCCATGGGGAAATCTCACAAGGATCAAACCCTTTTTCTATGGGGAAATCCCAATCCCGATCCCAAATCTGGGTCCGAACCCCCTGGGAGGAGCTTCCTTCCATGAGGATCAAACCCTTTTTCCATGGGGAAATCCCATCCCAATCCTGATCCCAAATCCAGGTCTGAACCCCCTGGGAGGATCTTCCATGAGGATCAAACCCTTTTCCATGGGGAAAGACCAATTTGATCCATGGAAGGAATCCCAGGGGGATCGGACCCTTTTTCCATGGGAAATCCCCCAATCGGACCCCACGGGAAATCCCAAATCCGGGTCTGAATCCGGGTCTGAACGCCCCGGGAGGAGCACCCAAGGGCTTGGGAGCTGCAGGAGTGAAGGGTTAAAGATCTCCAGGCTCGAGGATCCCTCAGTGAGGGGTGAGGAGGAGCAAATCCATCCCTTCCTTTCCTTTTTCCCACCCTTTTCCATCAACTTGCTCCAGAGTTAACAGGGAGAAAAACCCTAAAGGAGAGAAACCCACCTTGGGGTCAGAGGGGCCCCAAATCTTCCTCCCAAACCCCTGGAGCAGGGCAGGGTGGGGAAAATCCTGCTGCTGTCACCCCTGGAGTTGTCACCCCCCTGAGCTCAGACATCCCAATGAAAACCCCAAAACCAATCAAAGAGCCACGTTGGAATTCCCTAAAAAAATCCCAAATTCCCCGACTCAGCCCCTCGGGTGGGTTGAGTTTGAGGATTGAAGGGGCAGCTGAGCTTTTGGGGGGGGTCACCCCGACCCTCTGCGTCGTTCCTGCATGCAAAGATCATTTTTTAAAAACCCTCAAAAAAATCCCATAAATTCACCAGCATGAACTGTAAACCCCAAAGCCATCAATAAAACCTTTCCAGTGCCTGCAGCCAGCGCCTCTCCTCCTCTCCGGGATGGATTTCCAGCCGGAATCCAGGCTGGAATTGCCGTCTAGTGGCTGGTCAGGGCATGGCACGGAGCTTTTCCCGGGAAAAGGGAAAAATCTCCATGGAAAAGGCTCAGCGGGAGTGGGGAGGGATGGAGGCAGCACCGGGGTTTTCTTCTGAACCCTCCTGGCTTTGGTTGTGGGATGGTTGGAAAAATGGATGGAAAAATGAATGGGAAAATAAGGGAAAAATGGGTGGAAAAATAAGGGAAAATGGATGGAAAAATGGATGGAAAAATAAGGGAAAAGTGGATGGAAAAATAAGGGGGAAATGAATGGAAAAATCAGGGGAAAATGAATGGAAAAATGGATGGAAAAATAAGGGGAAAATGAATGGAAAAATAAGGGAAAATGGATAGAAAAATGGATGGAAAAATAAGGGAAAAGTGGATGGAAAAATAAGGGAAAAGTGGATGGAAAAATAAGGGGAAAAGTGGATGGAAAAATAAGGGGAAAATGAATGGGAAAATAAGGGGAAAATGAATGGGAAAATAAGGGAAAATTGATAGAAAAAATGGATGGAAAAATAAGGCAAAAGTGGATGGAAAAATAAGGGGAAAATGAATGGAAAAAGAAGGGAAAATGGATGGAAAAATGGATGGAAAAATAAGTGAAAAGTGGATGGAAAAATAAGGGGGAAATGAATGGGAAAATAAGGGAAAATTGCTCAGAAAGAAATTTTGAAAATTTTTGGATTTTGGAAAAAATTTTGCCCTCAAACCCCCAAATTTTGCTCTGAACCCCCCACATTTTACTCTGACGCCCAAAATTTTGCCCTGAACCCTCCAGATTTTTCCCAGAAAACCCTCCAGATTTTGCCCTGAAAAGCCCAAATTTTGCCCTGAAACCCCCAAATTTTGCCCTGAAAACCCCAATTTCCACCTCTGCTCCTTTCCATTTTAGAATGGGGAGAAATTCCAGTGAAGAGGGAATGATGCAAATCCAGACTCTGCTGTGATCTCCTCAAACACAAACCTGACATTTCCCAAAATAAAATAAAAATATTTGAGAATCCAGGCTGATTTTCCAGTTCTGGACTTACCAAAAAGAAAAATTAAAAAAAATCTGAATTTTAGAAATGGGAGAGAAGAGACGCAACTCCAAACTCTGCTCTGATCTCAGGCACAAACAACATTAAAACAACAATTAAATGACATTTAAAATAACATATAAATATTTGAGAATCCAGGCTGATTTTCCAGTTCTGGACTTGCCAAAAAAACTGAATTTTAGAATGGGGAGAAAACCCAGTGAAGAGGGAATGATGCAAGTCCAGACTCTGCTGTGATCTCCTCAAGCACAAACCTGACATTTCCCAAAATAAAATAAAAATATTTGAGAATCCAGGCTGATTTTCCAGTTCTGGACTTGCAAAAAAAAATTTGAATTTTAGAAATGGGAGAGAAGTGATGCAACTCCAAACTCTGCTCTGATCTCAAGCACAAACAACATTAAAACAACAATTAAATGACATTTAAAATAACATATAAATATTTGAGAATCCAGGCTGATTTTCCAGTTCTGGACTTGCAAAAAAAAAGAAAAATTCTGAATTTTAGAAGGCAGGGCTGGGTTGCTGAGCTGGATAATTTAATTTCGTGTATTCTAGAACCAGTTCCTTCCCCTCCTGGAGCAGCCCGGATTTGGAAACGCGTTGCAGAAATCTCAGAGAATTTGACTCATCCGGGGCTGGGCGAGAACAGCTCTGGGTTTGCCACGTCAGCAAAAGGGGAAGAGAAAAACCCAGGAAGTTTCGCAACAACCGAGCCCCAGATTCTCTCCAGAAGGGCAGAGGATTCGGGATACCCCAGGAAAGGCTCCTTCCCAAAATCAGGGTGGGCTTTAGGATCTTTAGGTGCCAACAAAATTTGGGATTTGAAGGTGAAATCCTAAAAAAAACCCACCTTTAAAAGGTTCTCAGTGGTGTTTGTAGTTCCTTCCCAAAATCAAGGTGGGGTTTAGGATCTTTAGGTGCCACTAAATTTGGGGTTTAAAGATGAAATCCTAAATAAAACCATTTAAGTGGTGTTTGTAGCTCCTTCCCAAATTAAGATGGGGTTCAGGATCTTTAGCTGCCACTAAATTTGGGGTTTAAAGGTGAAATCCTAAATAAAATCCATTTAAAGGTTCTCAGTGGTGTTTGTAGCTCCTTCTCAAAATCAAGGTGGGGTTTAGGGCATTTAGGTGCCAATAAATTTGGGGTTTAAAGGTGAAATCCTAAAAAAAAAAACCCTTTTAAGCTTTGTAGTGATCCTTCCCAGCATCAAATGGGGTTTAGGACCTTTAGGTACCATTAAATTTGAGGTTTATGGCCAAATCCTAAAGAAAACCCTTGTAAAGTTTCTCTGAGATGTTTGTAGCTCCTTCCCAAAATCAAGGTGGGGTTTAGGATCTTTAGGTGACACTAAATTTGGGATTTAAAGGTGAAATCCTAAAGAAAACCCTTTTAAAGGTTCTCAGTGGTGTTTGTAGCTCCTTCCCAAAATCAATGTGGGGTTTAGGATCTTTAGCTGCCACTAAATTTGGGATTTAAAGGTGAAATCCTAAAAAAAAAACCCTTTTAAGGTGTTTGTAGTGCTCATTCCCAGTATCAGATAGGGTTTAGAACGTTCAGCTACCAATAAAAACATAATAAAAAAATAAAAATAATATAATGCAAATAAATTTGGGATTTAAAGGTGAAATCCTAAAGAAAACCCTTTTAAAGGTTCTCAGTGATGTTTGTAGCTCCTTCCCAAAATCAAGGTGGGGTTTCTGCCACAGTTTTCTTTGGTGTTTGTTTGTAGCTCCTTCCCAAAATCAAGGTGGGGTTTAGGATCTTTAGGTGCCACTAAATTTGGGATTTAAAAGGGTTTTCTTTAGGATTTCCATTTAAAGGTTCTCAGTGGTGTTTGTAGCTCCTTCCCAAAATCAAGGTGGGGTTTAGGATCTTTAGGTCTCAATAAATTTGGGGTTTCAAGGCCAAAATCCCAAAACCCACCTGGGCAGAGCCTCCCTGAATGCAGAAGGATTGGGCAGAGCAGGAATTGAAAATTGTGCAAAAAGTTTGGTACCAAAGATGGGACCCAAATCCCATTCCCAAAACACCCACAGGGAGCAGGGAGAGCCCCCAAAAATCCAAATTTGGGGAGAAAAAGGCAGCGAAAAGGGGGTGTCACACACCAGCCCCTGCAGGACAAGGAGAGGAGGGACACAGAGAGGAGGTGGCAGCATCAGCATGGGGACACAGAGGGGACACCAGGGCAGGGCTGAGTCCCTGGGAGCAGAAAATCCACAGCTGGTCCGGGGTGGTGGCAGCAGCGGCAATGTCCCCTCAGTGCCACCCTGGGGACACTCCCAGGTGTCTCTGTCCTGCTCCATGGCCCAGGTGAGCCCTTCCAGGGGTTGGGACAGGACATCCAGGACGGCCATCCCAATGTCCCAAATGTCCCCAGTCCCAAGTGACACCAAATCCAAGCCCCAAACCCAGCACTGCAACACCTGGAGATGCAGCAGCAGCAGCGGTGACAGCAGGGTGGTGACAAGGTGACACAGCAGCCACACTGCCCAGGCTGGCCTCACCCCCTCATCCCCAGGTGAGCAAAGCCAGCCCCAAAATCATCATTAGGTAAATCTCAGCTTCATAATAATGACAATAATAATAATAATAATAATAATAATAATACAAAAAAGAGAAACTCCCAAGCTTGCAACAGCTTTAGGAAAGGCACCTGGTCTGGGGTGGTGGCAGCAGCAGCAATGTCCCCTCAGTGCCACCCTGGGGACACTCCCAGGTGTCTCTGTCCTGCTCCACGGCCCAGGTGAGCCCTTCCAGGGGTTGGGACAGGACATCCAGGATGGCCATCCCAATGTCCCCAGCCCCAGGGTGACACCAAATCCAAGCCCCAAACCCAGCACTGCAACACCTGGAGATGCAGCAGCAGCGGTGACAGCAGGGTGGTGACAAGGTGACACAGCAGCCACACTGCCCAGGCTGGCCTCACCCCCTCATCCCCAGGTGAGCAAAGCCAGCCCCAAAATCATCATTAGGAAGATTTCAGTTTCATAATGAAAATAATAATAATAATAATAATACAAAAAAAAAAAGAGAAACTCACAAGCTTTAGGAAAAGCACCTGGTCTGGGGTGGTGGCAGCAGCAGCAATGTCCCCTCAGTGCCACCAGGGTCACCCTGGGGACACTCCCAGGTGTCTCTGCCCTGCTCCATGGCCCAGGTGAGCCCTTCCAGGGGTTGGGACAGGGACAGGGCAGAGCTGCAGCACATCCAAGGGGATGATCCCAATGTCACCAATGTCCCCAGGGTCACCCAAGAGAGCGGGGCAGAGGTGCTGCACATCCAGGAAGGTGACCTCAATGTCCCCAGGGTCACCCAACAGGGCAGGGCAGAGGTGCTGCACATCCAGGAGGGCCATCCCCATGTCCCCAGTGTCCCCAGGTGATAACAGGGTGGTGACAAGGTGACACAGCAGCCACACTGCCCAGACTGGCTTCACCCCCTCATCACCAGGTGAGCAAAGGCAGCCCCAAAATCATCATTAGGTAAATCTCAGCTTCATAATAATGACAAAAATAATAATAATAATACAAAAAAGAGAAACTCCCAAGCTTGCAACAGCTTTAGGAAAGGCACCAGGTCTGGGGTGGTGGCAGCAGCAGCAATGTCCCCTCAGTGCCACCCTGGGGACACTCCCAGGTGTCTCTGTCCTGCTCCATGGCCCAGGTGAGCCCTTCCAGGGGTTGGGACAGGACATCCAGGACGGCCATCCCAATGTCCCAAATGTCCCCAGCCCTGAGTGACACCAAATCCAGGCCCCAAACCCAGCACTGCAACACCTGGAGATGCAGCAGCACCAAAGGAAAGGTGGCAGCAGGGTGGTGACAAGGTGACACAGCAGCCACACTGCCCAGGCTGGCCTCACCCCCTCATCCCCAGGTGAGCAAAGGCAGCCCCAAAACCATCAGTAGGTAAATCTCAGTTTCATAATAACAACAACAACGATACAAAACAGAGAAACTCACAAGCTTGCAACAGCTTTAGAAAAGGCACCTTGGGCGTCGCCTCAGCTCAGAGAGGCGCCCGAAATTTTAATTTTGGATTTTCTGAAGGTTTTTTTTTAAAAAATATAAATAAGCTCTTCATCTTAAAAATAGATCCTCAGCTTGAGGTATTACAGTAGCCTGTGTCTTGGCAGTGTAAGGACAAGGAGGAGAAAAAAAAAAAAATCTTTTTTTTTTTCTTTTTGTCGTGTTTTGTGGGGTTTTTTTTTTTTTTTTGTTTTGTTTTGTTTTTTTTTTTTTTTTAACTGGAGACAGTCATGATGTAGTTTTTGGAAGGGCTGCTACGGCCCAGCATCATCTGGTTCTTGCAGGTGAGCATCCCTCCGTAGGGGCTGGGGGGTTTGGCGGCCTGGTAGAGGACGCAGATGGAGCCGTCCTCGCCGATCCTGTAGGAGACCTCGTAGGGATCCACCCAGAGCGTGAGCTCGCGGGGCAGCAGCTGGAACAGCTGGGGCACCGCCAGCCCCCCCTGCCCCGCCGCACGGCTCAGCAGAGGGTCCATCCTCTGGTTGATGCGGATGCAGCGGTAGCCGGAGCCTTTGGAGGGTTTCTCGGGGAACCAGTGGTGTCTGTAGTGCTCTGGGGAGGGAAAGGGAGATATGAGAAGTAATATCTTACAGGTGGGTGGGGTTTAAAGCACTTAGATACCACTAAATTTGGGGTTTAAAGGTGAAATCCTAAAGAAAACCCAGTGAGAAAGGGTGGGTCCCAGGTAGTGCTCCTTCCCAGCAGGCAGGTGGGGTTTAGGGCTTTTAGCTCCCATTAAATTTGGGGTTTGAAGGTGAAATCCTAAAGAAAACCCAGTGAGAAAGGGTGGGTCCCAGGTAGTGCTCCTTCCCAGCAGGCAGGTGGCGTTTAGGGCCTTTAGCTCCCACTAAATTTGGGATTTAAAGGCCAAATCCAAAAGAAAACCCAGTGAGAAAGGGTGGGTCTCAGGTAGTGCTCCTTCCCAGCAGGCAGGTGGTGTTTAGGGCCTTTAGCTCCCATTAAATTTGGGGTTTGAAGGTGAAATCCTAAAGAAAACCCTTTTTTTCCCAGTGGTGTTTATAGTGCTCTGGGAAGAGAAAGAGAGATGTGAGAAAGGATATCCCAAAAGTAGGTGGGGTCTAAATTCGGGGTTTAAAGACCAAAAGAAAAAAAAAGGGGGAAAAAGGAAAACCCTAAGGAAAATCCTTTAAAGGGTTTCTCAGGGAACCCGTGGTGTTTGTAGTGCCCTGGGGAGAGAAAAAGAGATGTGAGAAAGGGGTTTAGGACCTTTAGGTGCCATTAAATTTGGGGTTTAAAGGCCAAATCCTAAAGAAAACCCAGTGAGAAAGGGTGGGTCCCAGGCAGTGCTCCTTCCCAGCAGGCAGGTGGCGTTTAGGGCCTTTAGCGCCCATTAAATTTGGGGTTTGAAGGTGAAATCCTAAAGAAAACCCTTTTTTTCCTCACTGGTGTTTGTAGCGCTCTGGGGAGGGAAAAAGAGATGTGAGAAAGGGGTTTAGGACCTTTAGGTGCCATTAAATTTGGGGTTTAAAGGTGAAATCCTAAAGAAAACCCCTCTAAAGGGTTTCTTGGGGAACCAGTGGTGTTTGTAGTGCTCTGGGGAGAGAAAAAGAGATGTGAGAAAGGGGTTTAGGACCTTTAGGTGCCATTAAATTTGGGGTTTAAAGGCCAAATCCTAAAGAAAACCCCTTGAAGGGTTTTGCAGTGCTGTCTGTAGTGCTCCTTCCCAGCAGGCAGGTGGGGTTTAGGGCCTTTAGCTCCTCGCTCCCATGGAATTTGGGGTTTAGCTCCCACTAAATTTGGGGTTTAGCTCCCACTAAATTTGGGATTTAAAGGCCAAATCCAAAAGAAAACCCAGTGAGAAAGGGTGGGTCTCAGGTAGTGCTCCTTCCCAGCAGGCAGGTGGCGTTTAGGGCCTTTAGTGCCCATTAAATTCAGAGTTTAAAGGCCAAATCCTAAAGAAAACCCTTTTTTTCCCAGTGGTGTTTATAGTGCTCTGGGAAGAGAAAGAGAGATGTGAGAAAGGATATCCCAAAAGTAGGTGGGGTCTAAATTCGGGGTTTAAAGACCAAAAGAAAAAAAAAGGGGGAAAAAGGAAAACCCTAAGGAAAATCCTTTAAAGGGTTTCTCAGGGAACCCGTGGTGTTTGTAGCGCCCTGGGGAGAGAAAAAGAGATGTGAGAAAGGGGTTTAGGACCTTTAGGTGCCATTAAATTTGGGGTTTAAAGGCCAAATCCTAAAGAAAACCCAGTGAGAAAGGGTGGGTCTCAGGTAAGGCTCCTTCCCAGCAGGCAGGTGGGGTTTAGGGCCTTTAGCTCCCATTAAATTCAGAGTTTAAAAGCCAAATCCTAAAGAAAACCCTTTTTTTCTCACTGGTGTTTGTAGCGCTCTGGGGAGGGAAAAAGAGATGTGAGAAAGGGGTTTAGGACCTTTAGGTGCCATTAAATTTGGGGTTTAAAGGTGAAATCCTAAAGAAAACCCTTTTTTCTCAGTGGTGTTTATAGAGCTCTGGGAAGTGACCAGGGCTGGCCAACAGGTAGGTGGCATTTAGGGCCTTTAGCTCCCACTAAATTTGGGGTTTAAAGGCCAAATCCTAAAGAAAACCCCTTGAAGGGTTTTGCAGTGGTGTCTGTAGTGCTCCTTCCCAGCAGGCAGGTGGGGTTTAGGGCCTTTAGCTCCTCGCTCCCATGGAATTTGGGGTTTAGCTCCCACTAAATTTGGGATTTAAATGCCAAATCCTAAAGAAAACCCAGTGAGAAAGGGTGGGTCTCAGGTAAGGCTCCTTCCCAGCAGGCAGGTGGGGTTTAGGGCCTTTAGCTCCCATTAAATTCAGAGTTTAAAGGCCAAATCCTAAAGAAAACCCCTTTGAAGGGTTTCTCAGGGAACCAGCGCTGTTTAGGGACTTTAGCTGCCATTAAATTAGATTAAAAAGGTGAAATCCTAAATAAAACCCTTTTAAGGGTGTCACAGTGGTGTCTGTAGTGCTCTGGGAAGGGAAAAAGATACGTGAGAAAGGGTGTCCCAAAAGGAGGTGGGGTTTAGGTGCCACAAAATTTGGGGTTTAAAGGTGAAACCCTAAAGAAAACCCTTTGAAGGGTTTTGCAGTGCTGTCTGTAGTGCTCCTTCCCAGCAGGCAGGTGGGGTTTAGGGCCTTTAGCTCCCATTAAATTCAGAGTTTAAAGGCCAAATCCTAAAGAAAACCCCTTGAAGGGTTTCTCAGGGAACCAGCGCTGTTTGCAGTGCTCCTTCTCGGCAGGCAGGTGGGGCTTAGAGCCTTTAGCCCTCAGTAAATTCAGGGTTTAAAACCCAAATCCCAACAAACACTGGGGCAGAGCCTCCCTGGATGTTGGGACCCCAAAAGGAACCGGGCAGAGCAGGAAATTAAACCGGGCAGAGCAGGAATTAAACCGGGCTAAAAGCCCTGTACCAAAGAGATGGCACCCAAATCCCTTTTCCAAGGGGGTCAGGGGATAGGGAAGCGCCGCCAGCCCTCTGCCCACCCCAAACGCTTCTGTTCCACCCCAAAAGCCCCGGCAGGGCAATGCCAGGGGCTGTGGGGTGCTGGGGGCAGATAGGGCACCCCAAAGCTGCCCCATCCCACAGCTCAGCCCTCGGCTCCCCCTTATCACAGCCCGGCCACCCCTCCTGGGGCTGATAAGGGCCCCGGCCCGAGGGAGGGACCCCCGCACCGCCCAGGGAGTGACAGGGGCGGTGACACCGGCACGGGCACGGCAGGGACCGGGCAGCACCGGGGACATCACCGGGAGCAGCTGCGGGGTCTGCACAGCCCCGGGAGGGACAGCCGGACACAAAGGGACAAAGGGACAGACGGCAGCGAGAGTGGCACGGGACAGCCCCGAGGGGGGCCCGAGCCGAGGGGACACGGGGGGCACTCGGGACGGGACACGGCTGGCACCCCCGAGGGGACATCAGGTCCTGGAGGGGACACGGGGGACACTCGGGAGGGGACACCGGGGGCACCCCGGAGGGGACGCCCGGTCCTGGAGGGGACATGGGAGGGCACATTAGGTCCTGGAAGGAACTCGAGGGGCATCCCCGAAGGGACACCCGGTCCCGGGAGAGACACGGAGGGCACATCAGGTCCTGGAAGGAACACAGGGGGCACCCCGGAGGGGACAGCAGGTCCCGGAGGGGACACGGGAGCCAATCGGGAGGGGACACCACGTCCCGAGACCAAGACGGGAGGGACACCAGGTCCTCGAAGCAACAACGGAAGAGGCACTCGAAAGGGCCACCAGGTGCTGGAAGGAGCACAGGGGGCACTAAAAAGGACACCGGGTCCTGGAAGGAGCACAGGAGGCACACAAGGGGACGCCGGGTCCTGGAAGGAGCACAGATGGCACTAAAAGGGACACCAGCTCCTCGCACCACCATGGGGAGCACTCGAAGGTCCTGGAAGGCACACGGGGGAAGCACTCCAGTGTCCCCCTGGCCCCGAGGGCCACCAGAAGAGCCCGGCCACCAGCGGGCTCTGTCACCACCCTCGCCCCGAGCTCACCTGTGAGCGCCTCCCGCAGCGCCCCGCTGAAGACCTGCAACTGCTGCTCGCTGACGCAGCCCCGCGTCCGCAGCAGGCCGGACACGAAGCCCACGGCGGCGGCGATCTCGGGCACCATGTCGGCCCGGGGCCCGCGGCGCTGGCTGTGGCGCTGGCTCATCCCGGCGGGGACGCGGCGACACCCGCGACCTTCTCGGCGGCTCCGCGGCGCTCCGACTGGCGGCCGCCGTTTCCGCGCGCGGTTTATATAGGGCGGCTCGCGCGCGACGTCACGGCGCGGCCGCGGCGTTCCATTGGCCGCGCCGCATGCAAATGAGGGAATGCAAATAGGGCGGTATGGTAATAGCGGCTGAGCTCAGCGCGGTGACGTCACAGCGCGCGGGGGTGGAGGGGGGGGGGGGCGGTTACCGGGGCAGGATCGGGGGGACTGGGGGGGGGGACAGGGACAGAGGGACAGGGACAGGACAGGGATAGGGACAGGGACAGGGACAGGGATAGGGATAGGGACAGGGATAGGGATAGGGACAGGGATAGGGATAGGGACAGGGGGACAGGGATAGGGATAGGGATAGGGACAGGGGGATAGGGGGACAGAGATAGGGATAGAGGGACAGGGACACAGGGACAGGGACAGGACAGGGATAGGGACAGGGGGACAGGGATAGGGACACAGGGACAGGGACAGGACAGGGATAGGGGTAGAGGGACAGGGACAGAGGGACAGGGATAGGGACAGAGGGACAGGGACAGGACGGATAGGGATAGGGGGATAGGGGGACAGGGACACAGGGACGGAGGGACAGGGATAGGGATAGAGGGACAGGGACACAGGGACAAGGATAGGACAGGGACAGGAGGACAGAGATAGGGATAGAGGGACAGGGATAGGGACAGGGAGATAGGGGCAGGGATAGGGACACAAGGACAGAGGGACAGGACAAGGACAGAGGGATAGGGATAGGGACAGGGGGACAGGGATAGAGGGAAAGGACAGGGATAGAGGGACAGGGACAGGGATAGAGGGAGAGAGACAGGACAGGGACAGAGGGATGGGACAGGGATAGGGACAGAAGGACAGGACAGGGACACAGTGATATAGGCATAGGGGGACAGGGACAGGGACACAGGGATAGAGGGACAGAGACAGGGATAGAGACAGAAGGACAGGACAGGGATAGGGACAGGGATAAGGACACAGGAACACAGGAGGACATGAGGGGTGACAGGGCCACCCCCTGAACCTTCTGAACCTCCTGAGACTCCTGAAGAAGGTTCCAGGTGTCCCTTGGAGGACATGAGAGGTGACAGTGCCATCCCCTGAACATTCTGAGGAAGGGAGAAGGTTCCAGGTGTCCCTGCAGGACACAAGAGGTGACAGTGCCACCCCCACCCCACCTGAGGAGGTGGCAGGGGACACCTGAGACCTCCCAGCCCCACTCCAGGCTGGAGGAAGAGCAGGAGGCAGGGGGAGGTGGCACCAGGGCCGTGTCCCACGCCAGGACAAGGCAGGGCAGGGAGCAGCACACGGAGCCTCCAGGTATAGAAAAAAATAATTAATTAAAAATTTAATTCATAGATAAACAAAATTATTTTAAAAATTTTTTTAAATTAATAAATTAACAATAAAAATTAAAACGAATTTAAAATAAATGAAATTAATAAAATTATTTAAGAATTTAATAAATTAATAAATTAAAAATAAAAAATAATTCATTAAAATAAATGAAATTAATAAAGAAAATTATTTAGGACTAAAAAATTAATAAATTAAAATTAAAAATAATTCATTAAAATAAATGAAATTAATAAAGAAAATTATTTAAGACTTAAAAAATGAATAAACTAAAAATAAAAAATAATTCATTTAAATAAATGAAATTAATAAAGAAAATTATTTAAAAATTTAAAAATTAATAAATTAAAATAAAAAATAATTCACTAAAATAAATGAAATTAATAAATAAAATTATTTAAGAATTTAAAAATTAATAAATTAAAAATAAAAATAATTCATTAAAATAAATGAAATTAATAAAGAAAAATATTTAAGAATTTAAAATTAATAAATTAAAAATAACATTTTAAAAGAAAATAATTAATTAAAAATCAATTAAAACAATAAAGAAAGATATTTTAAAATTTTTAAAAAATAATTTTTAATAAAGAAAAAGAAATATTAAAAATAATTAATTAAAATGAAATTAATAAAGAATGTTTTTTTAAATTAAAAAAACTAATAAATTAAAAATAAAAATGAATATAAAATTTATTTCACGGAGCTGAGCTTGGCCATCCCAGCTGGGATCAGGGAAGGAATTTTGGGATGGAATCCTCCAGCCCTGAGTCACTGGGTTGCAGCCGGAGCTCTGCTTCAGCCCAGCCCAGAACAGCTCTAATAACCAGGGCTATTAATTAACCGTGAGGGGCTAACTGTGCTCATTAGGCACTGATGATGACGAGGATGACGAGGATGATGAGGATGATGAGGATGATGAGGATGAGGCAGCCCCACCGGGCAGGTTCCCCTGGTCCCCCCAGGATGGGGGAAGTGGTGGCACCATTCCCCAAATTCCCGTTTATTCCTGAGCACCTCTGTGTCCACCAGGGCTCCTCAATCACCTTGGCCGCGTTCAACCCTTCCAGGAGGAGATTTCCTGCGGGCTCAGGGCCCTCGAAGCGGGTTTTGTGTCCCTGATTTCTGCCCTTGGCGTTTTTAAGGCAGAGCTTGAGGCTTTGCGCGGCCTCTCAAAGAGCTCGGAGGAGCTCCAGAGCAAAGGAACCACCGGGAAATCAAACGTGGTCTCTTTCTTTCTTATTTTCTCTTTCTTTCTCTTATTTTTCTATTTCTTTCTTATTCTTGATTTCTTTCTTATTTTCTCTTATTTTCCCCTATTTTTCTCTTTATTATTTTTTTTTTCTTTTTTTCTCTCCTTTTCTCTTTCTTTCTTGTTTCTCTTATTTTCTCTTTCTTTCTCATTTTCTCTTTTTCTCTTTTTATTCTTTTTTTATCTCTTTTTTTCTCTCTTTTTCTCTTTCATATTTTCTCTTTGTTTCTCTTTGTTTCTCTTACTTTCTTCTTTCCTTCTTTCTTATTAATTCTTTCTTTTTTCTCTTATTTTCTTTCTTTCTTATTTTTTCTTATTCTTTCTTTCTTTCTTTCTTTCTTTCTTTCTTTCTTTCTTTCTTTCTTTCTTTCTTTCTTTCTTTCTTTCTTTCTTTCTTTCTTTCTTTCTTTCTCTTATTTTCTCTTATTTTTCTCTTTCTTTCTTATTCCCTTCCTTCCTTCCTTCCTTCCTTCCTTCCTTCCTTCCTTCCTTCCTTCCTTCCTTCCTTCCTTCCTTCCTTCCTTCCTTCCTTCCTTCCTTCCTTCCTTCCTTCCTTCCTTCCTTCCTTCCTTCCTTCCTTCCTTCCTTCCTTCCTTCCTTCCCTCTTCCTTCCTTCCTTCCTTCCTTCCTTCTTCTCTTATTTTCTCTTTCTTATTTTCTCTGAGTTTGACGCTGTTCTGGCTGGGTTGGTTTTCCACCCTGCATTTAGCTGACAGCATTTTAATTTCAATTAAAAAAAAACCAAAAAACAAAAAACCCCCAACAAGGCAAACTCAGTAAATTTCTGCTCAGAGATTGGCCAGGCTGGGGCTGGAACTGGTCTGACAGGAACCAGGAGCTCCGAGAGGCTCCCAAACCCTCCTGGGCACCCAAATGAGCCTCCAAACCAGTCGAACTGGAAATTTTACGATAAAATAAAAATAAAAATAAATTTAAATACATTAAAAAATAAAAAAAAAAGGAGAACATTTGGCATTCAACCAAGCTGCTCACAGGGACTGAGGCTTTGCAAGTCAGCAGCTCAGGCTGTTTCATGTTCAGTTCCCACGCCTCACTTGGACTCTTTGTGGTTTTGGTTTGGGTTTTTTTAGGGTGACGACACCCTCGGTGTGCAGTTTATAGGGCACGAGGCACAAACCCCAACCCCAAATGCCCTGGAATGCCAGCAGAGCCAGCTGCCCACACAGGGGACTCTGCACCCCCTGTCCTGTGAGACCCAAAGCTGTGTTTGGTGCCAGGTACGAACAGGCGACGTGTGCATTTGTGAGTGCGAAATGCGCGGACACCGGCAACGGGAGAGCTGGGAATTCTAATAATCCCTGAGGAAAATAAAGCATGGAAAAGGCCTTTGAACCCATCCTTTGTTTGCAATTAACCCTGGTTGATTTAGGAGCGTTGGAATTAAAGCGTTAAGGATGTTGCTTTTTGCTTGCAGTTAATCCATAAAGGGCTATGCAATATTAACCTTTTGAAGCACAATTTTAGAATATTACCTGTATCCTTGAAACTACAGCTTTGGAATATATATAAAGGAAATATGCTTATCTCATGCCTTATTAAGCAGAGAAAAACACCTTGAGAAAGGAAGATGACCATCAGCTCAAGGATTTGTGTTTCGACCAAAGGGAAGCTGGACATCACTGTTACTAGATTTATAGTCAGCCCCATCCTTTGTTTGTCACCTTTCAATTCCCCTTGGGGACTCTGGATCCCAACATTCCAGAGAATTCCTGGAGTTTATCACCCCCAAAATCTGCTCCTCCACCCCCATTTCAGTGGGTGCCAGCCCCATCCTTTCTTTGCCAGCTTTAAATCCCCTTGGGGACTCTGGATCCCAACATTCCAGAGAATTCCTGGGGTTTATCCCCATTTTGGGGGCTCTCTCAGCCCCATCCTTTGTTTGGGACCTTTAAATCCCTTTGGGGACTCTGGATCCCAACATTCCAGGGAATTCCTGGGGTTCATCCCCATTTTGGGGGCTCTCTCAGCCCCATCCTTTGTCTGGGACCTTTAAATCCCTTTGGGGACCCAGGATCCCAACATTCCAGAGAATTCCTGGGGTTTATACCCCCAATCTGCTCCTCCACCCCCATTTTGGGGGCTCTGTCAGCCCCATCCTTTGTCTGTCACATTTAAATTCCCCTTTTTATCTTCATAAGACAAGAAAAAGCACTTTATTATTAGAAATCCACAGTTCTTATAGAAACAATGGTGGACTTAAGAGCTGATTTGTCTTTAGGAATTGCGAAAAATGCGTATTATATGATTGGCTTTTTGTAAATGTTAAAACAATAAATTTTATCATTAGAAAATATGTAATTTATATATATCAAATATAAAATAGAAATGTAAAATGCAAAATGTAAAATGTAAAATAAATATAAAATGTGAAATGTGAAATGTAAAATATAAAATGTAAAGTATAAAATGTAAAATATAAAATATAAAATAAATATAAAATATATAAAATATAAAATGTAAAATATAAACCGTAAAATATAACATATAAAATATAAAAAAATGTAAAATGTAAAATATAAGAGGTAAAGCGTAAAATGTAAAATATAAAATGTAAAGCATAAAATATAAAATATAAAATATAAAATATAAAATATAAAATATATGTGAAATGTAAAATATAAGATGTAAAGTATAAAATGTGAAATATAAAATTTAAAATATAAAATAAATATAAAATGTAAAATGTAAAATATAAAATGTAAAGTATAAAATGTAAAATATAAAATATAAAATAAATATAAAATGTAAAATGTAAAATATGTAAAGTGTAAAATGTAAAACATAAAATATAAAATATAAAGTATAAAGTATAAAATATAAAATAAATGTAAAATGTAAAATATAAAATGTAAAGTATAAAATGTAAAATATAAAATTTAAAATATAAAATAAATATAAAATATATAAAATATAAAATGTAAAATATAAAATGTAAAATGTAAAATGTAAAATGTAAAATGTAAAATATAAAATATAAAACAAAAAATATAAAATATAAAATATATTGATTTTTCCAGGGCAAGCTGGGAGCCGCAGCAGCAGCGCTGGCTCAGGAGATCAGAGCTGGGCAGAGCCCTGGGCACAGAGCGGGGCCCGAGCTGAGCCGTGCCCGCTGTGCCCCACCCGGAGCTGGCGATAAAATCTCCCCGAGCGCAGCGCAAACAGCACCGGGGGCACAGCCGGGCACAGCGAATCCCCCGCGCTGATTGCTCCTTATCAGGGCGGGGCTGCCCGGCCAGGCCTTGCTCTTTCCCCTCTGGAAACTCCCAGGATAAACTCAGAGCGCAGTCACAACAGCCGCTCCCTCCCTGCTGCGCACACCTGGGCACACCTGGGGGTGGCACCGAGCCCGCGGCACTGCCACGGAGACACACAGCGACAAAATTCATGGAAATTTTGGGGGTCCGGGATGGAGAAAACGGAGACTGGGAGATGGCACCTCCTGTTCCGAGCCATAAAAAAAAAAACAAAACACTGGTGGGATAAGAGACCAAAATTCCTCCCCTCTTCCTGAACTTTGAAGGCCAAAAAATCAGGACACAGCAGGAATGTGCAGAGCCAAAATTCTTCCCAATTCCCTGAATTTTTCAGGCTAAAACCAATCAGGACAAAGAACTGGCGGGATAAGGGACACACCATATCCTTGGCACTGCCACAGACACACACACACAAAGGGATCCAGGGAAAATGTGGGAAAATTTGTGGAAAATATTTGTCCAGGATGGAGAAAACCAAACCTGGGAGATGCCACCCCCTGTTCCAAGGTAAAAAAAAACCAATCAGGACACAGCAGGAATGTGCAGGACCAAAATTTCTCCCATCTCCCTGATTTTTCAGGCTAAAACCAATCAGGACAAAGAACTGGCGGGATAAGGGACACACCAAATCCTTGGCACTGCCACAGACACACACACACAAAGGGATCCAGGGAAAATGTGGGAAAATTTGTGGAAATTTTTTTCTCCAGGATGGAGAAAACCAAACCTGGGAGATGCCACCCCCTGTTCAAGCCAAAAAACCAATCAGGACACGGCCGTGGTGGGATAAGGGACTAAAATTTCTCTTAATTCCCTGAATTTTTCAGGCCAAACCTCCCTCTTCAGGTCTGTCTCACCCCTCTCCTTCTAAGGCAGGCTGCATTGGAGGATTTCCCCCTCCCCTGCTGACACCCAGCTACGAAAAAGGGATTTTTTTCTTTTCTAAGAAACGAGAAGTGCAAAAATAAAACCAACAAAAAAAAAAACCCCAGACCTCAGGCTGAAACCACAAGACAGGAATTTGATTTTTTATATTTCTTTTAAGGTAACTGGGCTGCCAAAGTGCAGCTCAGCCAGGCTGGGAGGAGGGCCCATTGCCCAAAATCTGCATTTTTTGGCCCTTTTTGAAGAGAGGGGAACGTGTGGTGCAGCGCCATGGCAACCCCAATGCCTGCCACCAAAACAAGGCCAAGAGCACCAAAGCTGGAGCAGCTGGGAAGGGAATTTCCTGACCCTGCTGGGCTTGAAGAGGAGGAAGAGGAGGAGGACGAGGACAAGGATGAGGACAGGACAGGACACACCCAGATTCCTCCATCTTGCCTCTTGAACCTCATTGTAAATCCCCAAAATTCTAATTTTTCACCCTGTTGACAAATTCACTCTCATTCTACTCAAACCCTTGTGGCTTGTAACTCCTCACACAAAATTGGGAATTGTTTCCATGGGCTAAAATCGAAGGCACGGGTGGTTTTGACTCCATGCCAAGGTCTCTGAGCCCCCTGCCACGGTCTCCAGGGCAGCCAGAGGAATGTTCTGGTTCCCACTCCAGCGAGGTTTGGAGGGTGTGATAAATAGGTATGATTCGTGCTGATAAAATTGAAAGAGAAATCAATATTGGTACCGTAATTAATATTTGGGAATAAATAAAATGGTTAAAAATTGTAATGTTAAAAGAAGAAAGGGAGAGGAGGGACTCCACCCCCCCTTTTTTTCCAGCAGATGTTCACAAGGACAGGGCCTACCATATAATAATTAATATTTGGGAAAAGTTGTGATGCCAAAAAGAAAAGAGGGAGAGGAGGGGCTCTACCCCTCCAGCAGATGTTCTCAAGGACAGAAGCTGAAGATAGTGTTGCTAAAAATGAACAAAAAAAGAAACCAGAGCCTGGTTGGATCCCTGGAAAATGCCAATTGTAAGGGATTTATTGCTTTGATACGTAGATGCTGTGATATGTCATCCTTGGCTTGCATTGTACTGGCTTAGTGCGCATGTGTAACCCAAAGGTGAATTAAAGGACATCGAGGAAGAGGAGAGGCCTTCATCAGTGACGACCCCCAAAGATTTGTGCGACCACCGAACTGAGTGATGGTGCATGCGCGGAAATGGTTGTGATGAGGGCGGAGGAAGAAGCGTGATGAATCGAAAGTGGGAGGAGATGGCATTGACACCTGGCACATGAGGGGGAATCTTCACTTGGCAAGCTCGTACGCGAGGTGGCACGGGTCCAAGAGCCCTGCACTCCATACCCCGCAGGTATTTTTTGCTTATGCGCTATTATTAGAACCAAATGATCCCTTATTTATATATTTTCTAAACTATTCCATTAAAATTGCTGCTATCTCAAATATTGTTTGGTTTTTTTTATGAGGGGATAATTGGGCAAACATAACAGAGGGCGATGCTCACCCTGCCCCTGCTCCGGGGCTGATCCAGCCCTGGCAATTCCAGCAGAGCAGCTCAGGGGGACCTGCTGGAGCTGTGGATTCCCCCAGAGCTCTGGGAGATGAATCCATGTGGTTCCTGCCCAACGCACCCAGCCCAGCCCTGCGGCTGTGCCCGGGAAGGGCGAGGGCTCCTTGGGAAGGGCCCGGAGCGGAGCCAGGAGGGATCTCCTGGAGCTGGGATCAGCCTGGAGGAGGATCTGAGCCAGGCCTGGGTGTTCCCCGCCTCACCTGGGCTCCTTCTGTGCCCTCATTGCTGCTGGCAGCCCTGGGAAGCCATGGCCTCGCTCATATTCCCAGGAGTGCTCCCAGGAGCTGCTCCCAGTGTCACCTCCCATGCTGGAGCCTGGACTGTGTCACCAGGGACACCCAGGACAAACGTCCACCATGGATTGGAGGGGGCACAGCTGAGGGTTGCTCCCCACGGCCTCAACTCTTCATTTCGGAACCAAATAAATTGATTTTTTTTTTTTTTTGCACGCTCCCGCTGCCATTCTGCCAAGCAGCAGCTTCCATGTGCAACGCCAGAATATTCAGGCAAAGGGAAAAGCTGATCTGATCGTGGGGAAGGGTTACAGAGCCAGTAAAAAAGAAGTTTTTGGGGTTGATCAGGCTGAAATGGTGCTTCTCTTATTATGGATCTAATTTGCAAAGTACATTTGGATTTATGGTATTTTTAAATAACAGAATTGTTATTAAATTATTATCAAATTATAAAATGATTAATAAAATAATATTAAAATATTAAATATATTATTAAATATTGTTACAGAATAATTATTAAATGACTCATAATTTTAGTATTAAATTATTATTATTATTAAATATGACTAAATTATTTTCAAATAAAAAAGGAAATAGTGAAGAGCATCCCGAACAATAAGAAAAAGCCATTGCAGATACCCCAAATTGCAAACCCAGGCACAGCTCTGAGCTGAGCCACACAAATCCTTCCTGAGGAGCTGCCCCGTCACTAAAAACATTGAATAAAGGAATTTGGTGAAGAGGGATGGACAGGGAAAGAGAGCATGAAATATATTGCATTGAGAAAATAAAGTGGAATAAGAAAGGGGCAGAGCAGGGGAAAATAAAAATCCTCCATAAAGGGCTCTGAGGCCTGATCCAGAGCTGAGGATCACAAATAAATCACAAAAATCCCCATAAAGGGTTCCAAGGCCCCTGATCCCTGCTCAGGGGTTGTTCCTATTTGGGATCAGGGACATTAAAATGGGAATGGCCGAGCAGAGTGGGGAAAAATAAAAATCCCCCATAAAAGGCTCTGAGGTCCCTGATCCTGGGCTGAGGATCAATAAGTCACAAAAATCCCCCATAAATAAAAGGCTTCCGAGGCCCCTGATCCCACTGAGGGGCTGTTCCCATTTGGGATCAGGGACATTGAAAATGGGAATGGCCCAGCAAAGCAGGGAAAATAAAAATCCCCTAAAAATGGTTCCAAGGACCTTAATCCAGAGCTGAGGATCACATAAATCACAAAAATCCCCCATAAAGGGTTCTGAGGCCCCTGATCCCACTGAGGGGCTGTTCCCATTTGGGATCAGGGACATTAAAATGGGAATGGCCCAGCAGAGTGGGGAAAAATAAAAATGCCCCATAAAGGGCTCTGAGGCCTGATCCAGAGCTGAGGATCACATAAATCACAAAAATCCCCTATAAACGGCTTCTCTCCCCCCTCTCCCACTGAGGAGTTGTTCCCATTTGGGATCAGGGACAGGCAAAATAAAAAGGGTCCCAGCAGAGCCCCCTCCCTCCTCCTCCTCATCCCATAAAGGACCCTGAGGCCTAATCCAGCCCCAAAGGCCTCAGGAGCAGAAAAAAAAACCAGCTAAAAATATCTCCCAGCCTCTCACCCTGCCGGATCCAAACTCCTCAAGGGTTTTCCTTGGCCTCTGGCCATGTTTATCAGCTAAAAATGAACCCCATTTTGGCAGCAAGGCCCTGTGCTCCAAGTGCCTGCAGGATTCTGGCTCTGAGCTCCTCAAATCTCCCAAAGGGGTGGGAAACAAAAAAGCTAAAAAAGGGTCTCAAATTCCAGGAGCCTGGAGGATTTTCCCTGGCCCTCCTCCTCATAAATGAGATTTTTTTTCCTTTAGTCCCCAAGGCCATGCTGCTGCTCTGCTCAGGGACAGCTCTGAGCCCCTCAAGGCTCCAGGAACAAAAAAAAAGGGTTTTTGCTAAAAATATCTCCCAGCCCAAAAACCCTGCCGGATCCAAACTCCTCTGGTTTTCCAGAGCCCTGGAGGGTTTCCTTGGCCTAAAATGAGATTTTTTTCCATTTTTGCAGCAAGGCTGTGCTGTGCTCCAAGTGCTCTGCTCAGGATTCACAGCTCTGGGCTCCTCAATTCTCCCAATTTTGAGGGGTGAGGAGAACAAAAAAAGCTAAAAATACCTGCCACCCCCTCACCCTGCTGGATCCAGAGCCCTGGAGGGTTTTCCTTGGCCTCTGGCCATGTTTGTCAGCCATAAATGAGATTTTTTTTCACTTTAGTCCCCCAGGGCTGTGCTGTGCTCCAAGCGCTCTGCTCTGGGATTCCAGCTCTGAGCTCCTCAAATCTCCCAATTTTGAGGGGCACAGCCAGGGTAAAACCACAGGACATGTATGGATTTTAGAAGCTATGAATTTTTTTAAAAAATGGATTTTAGAAGCCATTAAATTCCTTGATTTTCCCCGTGGATTCCCTGAAATTCCCAGATTTTCCCCGTTGGAGCAGAGGGTGATGCTCAGAACTTCCTCACCCCAAAGCTGAGTCCCCTTTGCTCTCCCTGTTCCAAGCACAGCCAGGGTAAAACCACAGGAAATGTATGGATTTTAGAAGCCATGAATTTTTAAAAAATGGATTTTAGAAGCCATTAAATTCCCTGATTTTCCCTGTGGATTCCCTGAAATTTCCCTGTGGAGCAGAGGGTGATGCTCAGAATTTCCTCACCCTACAGCTAGATCCCTCTGTTCCCCCTGTTGCAGAGTAAAACCACAGGAATTTGAAGGGTTTTAGAAGCCATGAATTTTTTAAAAATTTATTTTAGAAGCCATGAAATTCCCTAATTTTCCCTGTGGACCTGGTGCATCCCACCTGAACCTGGATTTTTCCCAACCGCTCCTCAGGTTTAATTTGCTTCAGAGCTGAAACAAGAGACAAAAATCCCTTTTTTTTCAACAAGAACGAAGGGAAAAATTGGAAAATTGGAGTTGTTCTCCTCCAGCCTTATCCCAACAGCAGCAGCAGCACAACAGGGTCCACTTCAAAGGTGTCACCTGAGCCACACCTGACCTGAGAAAATCATCAGCAGGGCCACCTCGGGCCCTCAAAATGCCCCTGGGGATGCTAAAAATTGCCCCCAATTACTCTGTGGGCTGCTAAAATTCGGCATAATTGCCTTAATGACGCCTAATGACACCTGGGCTATGCAAAGAAAGGCAGCACACGTGGGATAAAAAAGGCTCTGACCACATCTGGCCCAGGGTGAGAAGCTCCTGCTGGTCCCACTCTGCTCCTTGCCCTGCCCAGCAGGTTCCAGCTCCTCCAGAAGATGAAAGCCCTGGGTGGGAGCTTCATTTTTGGCTCTCTCCAGTTTGGGATAAAGAGATTTTCCAGCATCTCCCAGTGTCCTTCAGCTGGGACTTCTGTAATCTGATTTTTTTTCCCCGCTGATTTCTTTATTTTTTTTGCTGGTTTATTAATTTTAAAGAACAGGGCTTGCCTTATCTCTGCACCACTCACATGAAAAGAGGGATTTGCAGCCAGGTCAGGGAAAAGGGGCCTTGCCTTGGATTTGGGCTTTTCCTTCTCCTCCAAAAGATGAAAGCCCTGGCTGTGATCCTCATTTTTGGCTCTCTCCAGTCTGGGATAAAGGGATTTCCCAGTATCTCCCAGTATCCCCATCCTTCAGATGGGGCCAACTCCTCCTCCTGCCTCTGTAATCTGATTTTTTCCCTGCTGATTTCTTTATTTTTTTACTGATTTCTTTATTTCTAAGAGCAGGACCTGCCTTATCTCCCCACCACCCAGATCAGAGGAGGGATTTGCAGCCAGGTCAGGGAAAAGGGGCCTTGCCTTGGATTTGGGGTTTTCCCAGGAGCTGAGGAGGAGTCAGGTGGGGATTTGACTTGAGCCTGGCTGAGAGGATTCTTGTCAAGTGTTCACAAATATTTGTGCATTTGTATAAAATTTATCATTTTGGGATAACACTCCACTGCCAGCATGCTCTGATTTTATCCCCTATTTTTGTCCCTGCCTTTTTTTTTTTCCCCCTTTTTTAATCCCCCTTTATTTTTTTCCCCTTTTTAATCCCTCTTTATTTTTACCCCCCTTTAATTTTTACCCCCTTTTTTTGTCCCACTCTTTTTTATTCCCCCTTTTTTTACCCCTCTATATTCCCTATTTTTTCCCAGATCCCTGGGACTGAATCTCTCCCACTCCTTCCCCACTCCCAGGCTGGATTCACCCCTCTCCCTGGATGTTCCTCTCTTCTCTCCTATTTCCCAATCCTTTATTTCTCCCACAGGGAAGAAAACAAAACCAGTACACGGAACAGGATCTGTTTTTTTCTATCTGGGACAATTCCCCCTTCCAGGCTGGATTTTCTGCCAGGAAAAACTCCAGCAGATTCCCTGGAATTCTGTCGGGATGGATCCCATCCATGGAATGGGATCTTTCCCCTGACAACTTTTTCCAGACTGGATTGGATCCCCGTCTTCCTGGATGTTCTTATCTCTCTTCTATTTCCCAATCCTTTATTTCTCCCACAGGGAAGAGAACACCCCCTGGCCCTATCCATTGCTGGGACACTGAACAGGATCTCTTTTCCCACTGACAATTCCCTATTTTCTGCCAGGAAAAATCCGGATTCCCTGGACTGAATCTCTCCCACTCCTTCTTCTACTCCCAGGCTGGATTCACCCCTCTCTCCCTGGATGTTCCTCTCTTCTCTCCTATTTCCCAATCCTTTATTTCTTCCACAAGAAAGAAAACATAACTGGGAGATGGAACAGGATCTGTTTTTCTGCTGACAATTCCCTATTTTTTCCCAGATATCTGGGACTGAATCTCTCCCACTCCTTCCCCACTTCCAGACTGGATTCACCCCGCTCTGTACAAAGCCCAGCCCCTCTCCAGCAGCCCCCCGACATTCCCGGGGCTCCCCCGGGCTGGAATTCTGTCGGGATCTCCATCTTTGGCAGCCTGGCTGCTCTCCTCAGCCCTCCCTGGCAGCTTTTGCTCTTTTCCTCCCACGTCATTTGTTTTGGAGCTCCCTGCTGCTCCTGCTGACGTCCGCGGGGCCGCGTCAGGCGAGGGAAGCGCGGCCCTTTTTTGGGAATTTGGGATTTGGGAACAGCTGGGCTCTGTCAGCTCCAGGGATAAACACTCCAGGGTTTTTTTTTTTCCCCCCTGTGCTCAGCACAATATTTTTCTTTCTCTTTAAGAGGCGTTTTGCTGCTGAGGGTGGAATTCTGCACCAGAATTCTTTTTAAATTTGATTTTTTTTTCCCCTCCCCATTTCAGCCTCTCCAAAGCAGCTGTGGCCCCTTTGGAAAGGGAAAAGATCCTTTGGCTCGCAAAAAAAATTTGGGAGTTTCGAGTCCTGAGGGAGAAATGGGGCACTTTTGTCGGGGGGGGTTCAAAAGGTTTGTGGGGGAGAAAAGGAGAACTGGGGACTTCAAATGCTTGGGAAAGGGGGATTAGAAAAATATAAGGGTAAATAAATGGGGATTAGAAAAATATAAGGGTAAATAACGGGGATTAGAAAAATATAAGGGTAAATAAATGGGGATTTAAAAAGGGAGGTAAAAATAGAAAAAGAAAAAAAAAAAAGATACTCCTCCATCTTACCTCCTCCCATTCTAAAAACCCCAAAATTCTACTTTTTCACCCTGTGACAAATTCACTCTCATTCTATTCAAACTCCTGTGGCTTCTGACTCCTCACACAAAGTTGGGAATTGTTTCCATGAGCTAAAATCAAAGGCACGGGCATTTTTCACTCCATGCCAAGGTCCCTGAGCCCCTTGCCAGGGTCTTGAGTCATCCCGGAACGCGCTGGGTTCCCACAGCCCAGCAGAGCCAGGGTTATTTGGGGAACAGGACGGGCAGAAACGGAGCCGGAGCCGTTTCACAACACCTGGGAGAGCTCAGGGTTTGCTCACAGAGCAGGAAAAATGAGGAGCGGGGAAAGATGGGAGGGACGGACAATGGGACAGGGCGGCAGGGCATGGATTCCTGAGGGGGAAACTCTTCTGGGCGCTCCTCGAACATCCCCGGGGACCGGAGGGGGACAAAGGAGCCCGGAGGAGCCGGGGGATGGCGGCGGCAGAGTTTCGTAATGGGGTGAGTCAGGGCTCGCGGTTCTGGGGAGGAGGGAGGGAGGCAGGAACCTCCCCCGGGAGGGCACGGCTGGCACCGGGAAATCGGAGCCGCTGCCATGGGCGGTGGAGAGGAGGGAAGTGGAATTCCAGGGAAAGGTGGAGCTGGGACTGGGGGGAACAGCTTGAAAATAGAGGAATTATATTTATATTTATATTTATATTTATATTTATATTTATATTTATATTTATATTTATATTTATATTTATATTTATATTTATATTTATATTTATATTTATATTTATATTTATATTTTGTGTTTATATTTTTTTATATTTTATATAATATTTTATTTTATCTATATTTATATTTATATTTATATTTGTATTTATTTATACTATTTATATTTGTATTTCTATTTGTATTTCTATTTCTGTTTCTATCTATATTTATATTTATATAATATTTATATTTGTATTTCTATTTCTATTTCTATGTATATTTCTATTTAGATTTAGATTTAATTTTCTGTATTTTATTTGGATTTAGATTTATTTATCTGTATTTAGATGCATTTACTTATACTGTTTATATTTATATTTATACGTATATTTATACTAATATTTCTATGTATATTTCTATTTAGATTTATTTATCTGTATTTATAGATACAGGTATACACGTATTTGTGCTATTTATATTTATACTAATATTTCTATGTGTATTTCTATGTGTATTTCTATTTATTTATCTGTATTTATGGGTATAGGTATAGATGTGTCTATTTATACTTTTTATGTTTATATTTTTTTATGTATATTTCTAATATTTTTATTTATTTCTATTTATTTATTTATCTGTATTTATGGGTATGTATACACGTATTTTTATTTATATTTATACTAATATTTTATGTATTTTATTTATTTTTATATTTTTATAGGTATTATTTATTTATACTTTTTATGTTTATATTTATATTTATGCTTATATTTATACTAATATTTCTATGTATATTTCTATTTAGATTTAGATTTATTTGTCTGTATTTATGGGTATAGGTATACACGTATTTATTTATACTATTTATATTTATATTTATATTTATACTAATATTTCTATGTATATTTCTATTTATTTATTTATCTATATTTATGGGTATAGGTATACACGTATTTATTTATACTATTTATACAGATATTTATACTAATATTTATATGTATATTTCTATGTATATTTCTATGTATATTTCTATGTATATTTCTATGTATATTTCTATGTATATTTCTATTTATATTTCTATTTATATTTCTATTTCTCCACTGAGCTGGTGGGACCCGGAGAGAGAGGCGCTTTCCTGGCTGTCCCAAGCAGGAAGAATGGCCTGTGGTGGAATGGGATGAACTTTAAGGTCTCTTCTAACCCAGCCCACTCTGGGATTCCATGATTCCATGTCTCCCACAGGCTTTAAAACCCTGGAGAAACAAACTGCCTTTATCCTGTTTGGTTTTTTGGGTTTTTTTTGGGTTTTTTTTAACCTATCAAAGTGCTCCATTTCTATGAAAAAATTCTAAAAAAAAAATTCCTCTTCACCTCAGATCTCGATTTGTGACTGAACAAAGAGGAGCAACCAACTCAGGTTTCTGGCCTGCAAGCATTTTTCTTCTCCAAACGTTGCCGGAAAATCTCTGAAAACTCCTGGAAAATCCCTCCACGGCTGGGAAGAAGAGCAGGCAACATCGACACCTGCTGTCGGGAATTTGAACAGCCACGCACTCCAGGATTCCCTGAGAGCCAAAAAATAAAGCTACAACAGAGAGGATTGCTTTGAGAAAGGTTTATTTAATCATCAGTATTGCACACAATTAAATCCGAGGGATGGATCGGCTGGGAAAGGGTTGGCAATCACTGGGGCCAGTTGCAGCAGGAGCAGGCAGGGTCGAAGACCAGGCCCTGCTCGCAGCTCTGCACGAAGGTCTGGCCGTTCAGGCAGCTGTAGAAGTTCCTCTTGTTGTTGGGGTCTGCGTAGATCCCGTTGGGTTTCCCGGCACAGAATCCAGAGCCACCGGAGCCACCGGAGCCAGCCGGAGCCGCTGCTGGTGGTGGTGGGAGCCTCAGTGATGGGAGGAAGGGGCTCAGAAGGGGGAACGCAGTCTGGAATGCAAGAATTCAAGCAGAAAAAGGTTCATTTTAACATTCCTGGTGTTTCATCCCTCCCACGCCTCCATAGGAAGGTTGGGAGCCTCCATCAAGGAGCTGCTCCTGCTGCTGGTGGTGGTGGTGGGAGCCTCAGTGATGGGAGGAAGGGGCTCAGAGGGGGAACGCAGTCTGGAATGCAAGAATTCAACCAGGACAACTTTTATTTTAACATTCCTGGTGTTTCATCCCTCCCACGCCTCCACAGGAAGGTTGGGAGTCTCCATGAACTTTGGGGGTCTCCATGAAGGAGCTGCTGTGTCAAGGAGCTGCTCCTGCTGGTAGTGGGAGACTCAAATGGGAGGAGAGGGGACACAGTCTGGAATTTAGGCAGGAAGGGGTTGGAAGTGTTTAATTCCTCCCCATCCTTCATAGGAATTTTGGGGGTCTCCATGAAGGAGCTGCTCCTGCTGGAGCTGGTGGTGGGAGCCTCAGTGATGGGAGGAAGGGGCTCAGAGGGGGGAATGCAGTCTGGAATTCAAGAATTCAACCAGAAGATGTTTTATTTTCATGTTCCTGGTGTTTCATCCCTCCCACACCTCCATAGGATGGTTGGGAGTTTCCATGAAGGTTGGGGGTCTCCATCAAGGAACTGCCCTGTTGCCTGGTGGTGGGAGACTCAAATAGGAGGAGAGGGGACACAGTCTGGAATTTAGGCAGGAAGGGGTTGGAAGTGTTTCATTCCTCCCCATCCTTCATAGGAATTTTGGGGGTCTCCATGAAGGAGCTGCTCCTGCTGCTGGTGGTGGTGGGAGCCTCAGTGATGGGAGGAAGGGGTCAGATGGGGAGCACAATCTGAAATTTGTTCAGATTGTGTGGGAAAAGGTTCAAAATGTTTCATCCCTCCCACAGCCCTGTAGGAATTTTGGGAGCCTCCACCAGGGAGCTGCTCCTGCTCTCCTGGAGCCACTCACCGCCGCTCTGCAGCCCCAGGCCCTTCTTCAGGCTGGAGATCAGGGGGTATTTGCCTTCCTTGCAGAAATCCCCAGTGAAGTCATCCATGTCCAGGGCCCACACCATGGCTCCTCCAAAGTTGTTCTTCTTCAGCCAGTCCACCTGTGGGGAGGAAAATCCCGGTGAGCCCCAGGAAATGATCCCACAGGAGAATCCAGCCCCATCCCAGCACTGCCCCCAGACCTTGAGGCCGAAGCTCTTGACGTTGTCGTAGCCGACCCATTCGCTGCCCTTGTAGGCATAGGGGACATCCTGGGGTTCATCCCAAGCCTGGGTGGCTCCAGAGCTCAGGAGAGAGCAGATCTAAGGAGAAAGAAGCAGGAATGTTATCCACAAAATGGGAAAAGCCCAGGCTCTGCCCTTGCTTCGGTTTTATCTTCTGGTTTTGTGCTGCTTCCCCATTCCCTGAGTGCACAAATCATTCCTTGGTGATCCCATGGAGAGCTCTGTGCCTGAGCCATGCACAGAACTCCATGGGAGCTTCCTGATCAATTCCTTCAAATGAAAACTCCATGGGAGCTTCCTGATCAGTTCCTTCAAATGAAAACTCCATGGGAGCTTCCTGGTTAATTCCTTCAAATGAAAACTCCATGGGAGCTTCCTGATCAGTTCCTTCAAATAAAAACTCCATGGGAGCTTCCTGATCAATTGCTTCAAATGAAAACTCCATGGGAGCTTCCTGATCAATTCCTTCAAATGAAAACTCCATGGGAGCTTCCTGATCAATTCCTTCAAATGAAAACTCCATAGGAACTTCCTGATCAATTGCTTCAAATAAAAACTCCATGGGAGTTTCCTGATCAATTCCTACACATTATTTGAGCGAGGAATGTGATGGAACACCCCTACCTCGTAGTAAGCCAGAGTTCCAGCCTCCCTGGTGTAGGGCCCAGCGGGGCCAGGGCCGGATGCTGGAGCTCCAACGGAGGTGTCAGATGGGTTCTGCAGGGTGAAGCTCTTTCCATAGGTTGGGAATCCCACAAGGAGCTTCTCAGCTGGGGCACCATTGCTCTTCCAATAATTCATGGCGTATTCCTGCAAGAAACCATTCCCACTCAAAGCCTTTGCTAGGATTTGAAGGATGAGTTCCTCGAAATCTCACCGAGGATCTGAGAGCTGTGGGTGTCCCAGAGAGGCACTCACAACGTTGAAGTATTTGTAGTCGCCGTTGTCGGCAGGGCCGGCAAACAGGGGGCTGTTCTCTCCGGTGTTCCTCTCCCAGGAGCCGTGGAAGTCGTAGGTCATGACGTGGATGTAATCCAGGTACCTGTGGGGAGCGGGGCTGTGTCCTCACCTGAGGGCCTGGAGGTGCCAATCACCCCCCCCCTCAGGGGCTCTTTCACTTCAGCACTCCCAGGAAATCCCTCAAATCCCACCAGGGACCCCAGGCTGGTCACTCACTTGCCAATCTCAGCGATCTCGTAGCCAGACTGGATGGTGGAGAGTCCAGCAGCAACAGCAGCAGTGACCATGAGCTGGGGCCTGTTGGTCTGCTTGGCTTCCTGCTCGAAGGCTGCCACCATTTCCTGAGGGATCCAAGGCACAGGAATCACCTGGGGGCTCTCGGGGCTGAGGCTTTGCAGCCACCCAGGGCTCAGAGGCCAGAGCTGTGGCCAGCAGAGCCTGGAGCCAAGCCCACCTTAACCAGGACGGTGAAGAGAGACTTGTCCTGGGCAGGGCTGCCCCTGGAGCCGGGGTATTCCCAGTCCAGGTCCAGCCCATCAAACTGATACTGGCGCAGGAATTTGATGACGGACTTGATGAAGGTCTGGCGGTTCTCAGGAGTGGAGACCATGGTGGAGAACCTGGGAAAGCAGAGCAGGAGAGAAGTAAGGTTCCCATGGAGCCCCTTCCTCTTCTCATTTTGTTTCTACGTTGCCATTTAGGGCTGGACATGGTTTGAACTCACTTGGCTGTGCCGAAATTCCATCCTCCAATGGCCAGCAGGGTCTTCAGGTCTTTGTTCCTGCAGGGGAAGAGGCAGGACCTTGAGTTATTGCATGTCATAGAACCATGGAATGGACATCCACAGCACCCTCAGCTGCTGTCCCCATGCTCAGAGGATGGAGCTGTCCCCATGTCCTGCCTTGGCTGTTTCTCTGTCCCTCTCCACTCAGCATCCTTGTCACTGAGCTGAGAGGGAACCGCAGGGAAGGAGTGGAAGGGAGCAGAGAAGGGCACAGGAGGGAGCAGAGAAAGACAGGGGGGGAGCAGAGAAGGCAGAGAAGGGCACAGGAGGGAACAGCAAAGGAAAGGGAAGGAGCAGAGAAGGACACGGGAGGCAGCAGATAAAGACAAAGAGGGAGCAGAGAAGGGCACACGAAGGAGCAGAGAGGGCAGAGAAGGGCACAGGAGGGAGCAGAGAAAGGAGCAGAGAGGGAGCAGAGAAGGGCAGAGAAGGGCACAGGAGGGAGCAGAGAAGGGCACAGGAGGGAGCAGAGCCCTGCTGAGGCTCCCAGCACTCACTGGTTCTTCAGGCCATTGAAGGACTTGTAGAGGGTCTCGTCGTTCCACTCGTAGGTGGTGATCTCGTTGTTGTTCATGCCGGCGAAGGCGTAGATCAGGTGGTTGCACAGGCAAGGGTCGACATTTTCGGGGGTGAACTTGCCCAGGCCAGGCCTGTACTGGGCCCAGTTGGTGAAGTAACAGGTCAGCACATAGGCAGTGCCTGCGGGGAGACAGCGGCCATGGAGGGGCTGCAGCGCCCAGCACGGCCCGGCCCTGGGCACGGCATCCCCCACTGTGGGCACAGCTCCTGTCCCAGATTGTATTGCTCCGAGATCTGTTCTATTGCCATCTGGATGGCAGCTGGCTTCTGTCAAGTGGGCATTTTCCTTATCTCTCCCACAATCACTCCTCCCTGGGAGGGGACATCGCTGATAACAGCTATGGAATGTCCCTGCATGGCTGATAAGAGCTACAGCATCCCATTGGGAGATGTGAGCCCAGGGGAGGAGCCAAGCATTCCTACCCGGATAGAATCTGGAGATTCTGGAACACCAGCACAGCTTCTGCACTGGATTGCCCAGAGGAACAGCAGCTGCCTCTCCTTCCCCTGGATCTCCAGAGGCAGAGACTGCACCTTTCTCCAGGATCCCTGCTCCAGCAGAGCCACCCCTGACACTGCAGGAGGGCTGAGCCACAATTCCAATGGGACTGCTGCCAGCACCCTGACCCACAGGGTGTCAGGTTGGGTTCTGCATTGTTTATTTTATCCTTTTATTTCCTTCCCTATTAAAGAACTGTTATTTCCTGCTCCCATATTTTTTGCCTGAGAGCCCCTTAATTTAAAATTTACAGCAATTGGGAGGGGTGGGGAGGGTCACATTCCCCATTTCAGGCGAGGCTCCTGCCTTCCTCAGCAGATTCCTGCATCTCCAAACCCAGACATCTCCATGTGCGGGGCACAGCTCCACCAAAGGCAGCAGGGCCGGGCACCCTGGGGCACCCTGGGGCACCCTGGGCTCCCCCCAGCCCCGCAGCCCCAGCCCTTCCTCCCCGGGCTGGGCAGGGCTGGCTCAGGGCACCTACCGAGCTGGGCGTTCAGCAGCAGGGCCAGACCTGGCAGGGCACAAGGAAACAACACACGGTCACTGCTGGGCCTTGAGAATGTAAACCCCTTCAGCAAGGCTCTGCTCCCAAGCTCACAAGAGTTTCCCTAAAATTTCTCCAAGCACTTCATTTCTCCAATGATTTCAGGTAAAAGCACAAAAAGAACCCAAACAGATGCCAAAGGAATCATTTGGGTTTTAGGTTGAAGTCTAAAAGCACATTTCCATTGCAGCCTGCAATGAACTCTGTCCATGCTCAGGGAGAAGAGGTTCGCTAACATTTCTCCAAGCACTTCATTTCTCCAGCAATTTCAGGTAAAAGCACCAAAAAATACCCAGATACCAAAGGAATAATTTTTATTTTAGGTTTATGTCTAAAAGCACATCTCAATTGCAGCCTGCAATGAACTCTATCCATGCTCAAAGCAGAACAGATCCCCAACCGCAACCGCACTAAAGAAGAGAAATTTCCCTCCCCAAAGGAAATTGAGAAATCATTGAAAGAAGAGAGCGAGCAGCATTGTTATCCCTCCACCCCCCCGGGCAGGCAGCAGAGCAGCAGTGCCAGAGCCCCCAGCCCTGCTCAGGAGGGCTCAGAGCTCCAGCCCAGCAGCACTCACCGGTGAGCAGAGTGAGCTTGGCCATCTTGGACCAGACTGATGTGCTCAGGCTCTCTGCCTCTTTTATACCCTGCTCCTCTCTGCTGCCAACGTGGGACCCACGGGGATGGACAAACATTACGCAACTTGGCAGGGAGCAGTGTCACCAAACCTGACACCAGCACAATGGGCCTGGGCTCTCCAGCTGGAGGGGTCACTGCCGTGGGGCTGTGCCACGTCCCCGTGCTGCAAGGGCAGATAAAGAACGGGATTAGATTGTGGGATTGTTCAAATGTTGTTCTGACAGCAGCTCTGTGTCCCCGCAGGGACCGATGGCTGCAGGGGTGACCTTGTGCTGTCCTTGAGCCCTTCCCAGGGGCTGGCACTGCCTTTGCCAGCCTTGGGTGTCCTCGGTGGGAGCGGCCCCAGGCAGGGCTGAGCGGGGCTCTGGCTCCAGCCCTGGCACTGCTGGGGGCTCTGGGCTCACTCGCCGTGGGACAGAGCGGCCTTGGGGCTCTGAGCTCAGCTGGGCTCTCCTCAGGGAAGCCGAGGAAGTTTCTTTATTTCTTGGAGGTTAAACTCCACAAGGGACTCTCCAGAAGATGAGGCCAGTTAATTTTCCTCTCACATCTGTTCCCTCCTTTTCCTGCTCAGCTCTTTCCCAAATTGAGACACTGCTTTATGGCTGAGTGTTTTCCTTAAGTGAAGATCCTGAGTGAAGTTTTCAATTTTTCCTTAAGTGAAGCCCCATCAGCTGAATGCCTCAAAGTATCCTTTCCATATTTTATTTCCATCCTTTGTCCCGATGGAGACTCCAAGCTCCCCCTCTGTGTGAGGAGCCTGGGGATTTCTTCCCTTTTCCCCACACAGGGTGGGGACATGGCTGTGTCCCTGCACTGGGAGGTTTAATTCCTTGTGGGGTGACATGAAGGTGACTTTCCAGGATGTCACCCAGCCTTGGATGACTGGAAGCCTGGAAAACAATCTGGTATCAGATGCTGGCTGACCTGCAGATTAAAATGTGCCAGCCTGGCCTTTGGTATTTGGTGCAGGCACGGGATGGGATACAGCTGATAACAGGACAACATCCTCAAAGAGTATTTTTCCAATGTTTTTCTTGGTTGATAAAGTCCCAGGGTACAAATTCAACCAGGATAGATCTGGAAAATCTCGCCCTCAGTGACCTCTGGAGCATTTTCAGCTCTGTTTTCCAGGGAAGGTGTTTGGGTGTCGATATGAGAGCATTTGGGGCAGGCTCAAGGACACTGATTTGTTTTCATGTGGGGGTAACAAATCCAGGAGTTTTTCTTCAGGACTTTTCCTGCCCTTCTCCTTTTCTAACAAAGGTGTTTTGCCATGGGTTCCCTGGGAGTGCTGGGAGGTAACAAAGGAAAAGAATTCGTCCTTGCTGGAAGAATTCCAATTAAAAAGAGCAGACAGGGACCTTCCAACTATTCCAGTGTTGGGTTGCAGAGAGATTTCACCACTCTGGGTTTTTCCAGCTGCATCTTCCCGGTAAAACTCTCATCCCGCCCATTCCATTGGCTGCTGGGAACACCAACACTGGAATTACCAAAACAGAGGTGTGGCACAAGGGTTGATGCAAACAAAGTGAATCAGAATCAGCTTCTGCTGCGTTGTCCTCCCACTTGTTCTTGTGACCGTGGAAAGAAGATGACAAAAACAACGCTTCTTACAGAATAATTTTATCAGGTGGAGAATGACTCAGTAAAAAGCGATGTGGTTTTTCTTTAGTGATGGGACTCCTCGTGTCTGCTTCCCTGAGGAGAGCCCAGCTGAGCTCAGAGCCCCAAGGCCGCTCTGTCCCATGGCGAGTGAGCCCAGAGCCCCCAGCAGTGCCAGGGCTGGAGCCAGAGCCCCGCTCAGCCCTGCCTGGGGCCGCTCCCACCGAGGACACCCAAGGCTGGCAAAGGCAGTGCCAGCCCCTGGGAAGGGCTCAAGGACAGCACAAGGTCACCCCTGCAGCCATCGGTCCCTGCGGGGACACAGAGCTGCTGTCAGAACAACATTTGAACAATCCCACAATCTAATCCCGTTCTTTATCTGCCCTTGCAGCACGGGGACGTGGCACAGCCCCACGGCAGAGCCCAGGCCCATTGTGCTGGTGTCAGGTTTGGTGGCATTGCTCCCTGCCAAGTTGCGTAATGTTTGTCCATCCCTGTGGGTCCCACGTTGGCAGCAGAGAGGAGCAGGGTATAAAAGAGGGAGAGATCCCAAGCACATCAGTCTGGTCCAAGATGGCCAAGCTCACTCTGCTCACCGGTGAGTGCTGCTGGGCTGGAGCTCTGAGCCCTCCTGAGCAGGGCTGGGGGCTCTGGCACTGCTGCTCTGCTGCCTGCCCGGGGGGGTGGAGGGATAACAATGCTGCTCGCTCTCTTCTTTCAATGATTTCTCAATTTCCTTTGGGGAGGGAAATGTCTCTTCTTCTGCTGTTGGGGATCTGTTCTGCTTTGAGCATGTTCATTGCAGGCTGCAATTGAAATACGCTTACAAACACTTAAACATATAAACCAAATGATTCCTTTCACATCTGTTTGTGTCCTTTTCTATGTTTTTACATTATTTCACTGGAGAAATGAAGTGCTTGGAGAAATGTTAGCAAAACTCTTCTGCCTGAGCATGGACAGAGTTCATTGCAGGCTGCAATGGAAATGTGTTTTTAGACTTAAACCTAAAACCCAAATGATTCCTTTGGCATCTGTTTGGGTTCTTTTTTGTGCTTTTACCTGAAATCATTGGAGAAATGAAGTGCTTGGAGAAATTTTAGGGAAACTCTTGTGAGCTTGGGAGCAGAGCCTTGCTGAAGGGGTTTACATTCTCAAGGCCCAGCAGTGACCATGTGTTGTTTCCTTGTGCCCTGCCAGGTCTGGCCCTGCTGCTGAACGCCCAGCTCGGTAGGTGCCCTGAGCCAGCCCTGCCCAGCCCGGGGAGGAAGGGCTGGGGCTGCGGGGCTGGGGGGAGCCCAGGGTGCCCGAGGATGCCCCAGGGTGCCCCAGGGTGCCCGGCCCTGCTGCCTTTGGTGGAGCTGTGCCCCGCACATGGAAATGTCTGGGTTTGGAGAGCCAGGAGTCTGCTGAGATAGGCAGGAGCCTCCCCTGAAATGAAGAATGTGAACCCTCCCCACCCCTCCAAATTGCTGTAAATTTTAAATTAAGGGGCCCTCAGGCAAAAATATGTGAGCAGAAAATAACAGTTCTTTAATAGGGAAGGAAATAAAAGGATAAAATAAACAATGCAGTAACTAGAACAACACTGACAAAGTCAGAACCCAACCTGACACCCTGTGGGTCAGGGTGCTGGCAGCAGTCCCATTGGAATTGTGGCTCAGCCCTCCTGCAGTGTCAGGGGTGGCTCTGCTGGAGCAGGGATCCTGGAGAAAGGTGCAGTCTCTGCCTCTGGAGATCCAGGGGAAGGAGAGGCAGCTGCTGTTCCTCTGGGCAATCCAGTGCAGAAGCTGTGCTGGTGTTCCAGAATCTCCAGATTCTATCCGGGTAGGAATGCTTGGCTCCTCCCCCTGGGCTCACATCTCCCAATGGGATGCTGTAGCTCTTATCAACCATGCAGGGACATTCAATGGCTGTTATCAGCAATGTCCCTCCCGAGGGAGGAGTGATTGTGGGAGAGATAAGGAAAATGCCCACTTGACAGAAGCCAGCTGCCATCCAGATGGCAATAGAACAGATCTCGGAGCAATACAATCTGGGACAGGAGCTGTGCCCACAGTGGGGGATGCCGTGCCCAGGGCCGGGCCGTGCTGGGCACTGCAGCCCTTCCATGGCCGCTGTCTCCCCGCAGGCACTGCCTATGTGCTGACCTGTTACTTCACCAACTGGGCCCAGTACAGGCCTGGGGAGGGGAGGTACACCCCCGAGAACATCGACCCCAACCTGTGCAACCACCTGATCTACGCCTTCGCCGGCATGAACAACAACGAGATCACCACCTACGAGTGGAACGACGAGACCCTCTACAAGTCCTTCAATGGCCTGAAGAACCAGTGAGTGCTGGGAGCCTCAGCAGGGATCTGCTCCCTCCTGTGCCCTTCTCTGCCTTTCTCTCCTCCCTCCTTGTCCTTTTCTGCTCCCTCCTTGTCCAGTCCTTCTCCTAGTCCTTGGTTCCCTCCCTCTCAGCTCAGTGACAAGGATGCTGAGCAAAGAGGGACAGAGACACAACCAAGGCAGGACATGGGGACAGCTCCATCCTCTGAGCATGGGAACACTGGCTATTGGCCTTTCCCACCAAAGGGACCCATGCTGAAAGGATGTGGTGACACCAAACCTTTGGGTCACTCCGGTTCCTCTCCCTTCCTTGCAGGAACAGGAACCTGAAGACCCTGCTGGCCATTGGAGGATGGAATTTCGGCACACAGAAGTGAGTTCAGACCAGCTCTTTCCAGTAATGACTCCTGGGAGAGGGAGGGAAAGCAGGAAGAGGCTGCATTCCAACCCCACCTCGGTCCTGCTCTGCTTGCCCAGGTTCTCCACCATGGTCTCCACGCCCCAGAACCGCCAGACCTTCATCAACTCTGTGGTCAGGTTCCTGCGCCAGTACGGATTCGATGGGCTGGACCTGGATTGGGAATACCCCGGCTCCAGGGGCAGCCCTGCCCAGGACAAGTCTCTCTTCACCGTCCTGGTTAAGGTGGGCTTGGCTCCAGGCTCTGCTGGCCACAGCTCTGGCCTCTGAGCCCTGGATGGCTGCAAAGCCTCAGCCCCGAGAGCCCTCAGGTGATTCCTGTGCCTTGGATCCCTCAGGAAATGGTGGCAGCCTTCGAGCAGGAAGCCAAGCAGACCAACAGGCCCCGGCTCATGGTCACTGCTGCTGTGGCCGGAGGACTCTCCACCATCCAGTCTGGCTACGAGATCGCTGAGCTGGGCAAGTGAGTGACCAGCCTGGGGTCCCTGGTGGCACTGGGGTGGGTTCCCTGGGTGGGAAATGACAGTTCTTTAATTAGCGAAGGAAATAAAAGGATAAAATAAACAATGCAGTCAACTAAAACAACACTGACAGAGTCAGAACTCAACCCGACACCCTGTTGACAGGCAGTGAAAGGTCCTGAGGGACCCCCAGGTGCAGGGGCTGTGGGGTGATGGCAGCCCCAGCTCCAGGCCCTCAGGTGAGGACACAGCCCCTCTCCCTGCAGGTACCTGGATTACATCCACGTCATGACCTACGACTTCCACGGGCCCTGGGACGGCTCCACGGGCGAGAACAGCCCCCTGTTCAGCAGCGGCAGCACCCTCAGTGTTGTGAGTGCCTTTGGGGCCTCCGGCCCGTGGCTCCCCTTGCCACAGCCCAGGCTGAACCCTGCTGCCTTTTCCAGGAATACGCCATGAACTACTGGAAGAACAACGGAGCCCCAGCCCAGAAGCTGCTGGTGGGATTCCCAACCTACGGAAAGAGCTTCACCCTGCAGAGCCCGTCCAACACGGCCATCGGAGCCCCCAGCTCCGGGCCTGGCCCTGCCGGGCCCTACACCAGGGAGGCCGGGCTCCTGGCTTACTACGAGGTGTGTGAGGGACTCACCCTGGACTGCAAGGGCAGCCCAGACACTGCTGGAACTTCCCAGCATGGAATTCCTAACCTGGCTCACATTCCTATTGGAATATGACCAATACTGCAGGACAGGACATGTCTGAGCTTGTCTGGCCCTTGGTCCTGAACCAAACAGAGGCACTGTGGTGTTTTCACCCCACAGACACTTTTGGCTGGCTGGGTGTGTGGTGTTTCACCCACAGACACTTTTGGCCAGTTGGGTGTGTGGTGTTTCACCCCACAGACACTTTTGGCTGTGGGTGTGTGGTGTTTCACCCCACAGACACTTTTGGCTGGCTGGGTGTGTGGTGTTTCACCCCACAGACACTTTTGGCCAGTTGGGTGTGTGGTGTTTCACCCCACAGACACTTTTGGCCAGTTGGGTGTGTGGTGTTTCACCCCACAGACACTTTTGCCTGGCTGGGTGCTGTGGCTGGGCATGTGGAGACAAGTCCAGGCCTGCAGGAGCTCTGGTGGCTGCAGGATGGAGCTTTCCCCCATATCAGGGGCTGCTCCTCAGGTTTATCTCTGGTGGAGAAGCTTTGAGGCGCTGGTGAAGGAAAGGAGTCGGTTCTGATGGAGGGTTTGGATCCAGAGCTTTATTCTGGCCCACAGGCCTCTGAATGCAGCACCAGCTCCAACAGAACTCCCTGAGCCTGTGGCTGCTGCTCCTTTAAACCTGGGGAGAGGGGCAGGGAAGGGGTAGGGAGCCACCAACCAGGGACAAGGGACAAAGGACACCCGGATGGCCCAATGCCCCCCTAGGGGTAGAGGGCATCCTTTGAATCTGCCAATCACTTCCGGAATTCCAGGATTGACAAACAGTGCTGGGAGGGGAAAGGAGAGGTGACTGACACACGTGGGGAAGGAATCTTCAGGCAGAAACCTGGGGTATCTGAGGCAAACCACGACATCACACTGCAACACATTCCCACTGCTCTTTCTCCTTAGAGCTGCACCTTCCTGAGCTCTGGGGACACCCAGGGTTGGGTTCCTAACCTGGCTCACATTCTCACTCCCCTTTCTCCCAGATCTGCACCTTCCTGAGCTCTGGAGCCACCCAGGTTTGGGATGCCCCCGAGGATGTCCCCTACGCCTACAAGGCCAACGAATGGGTCGGCTACGACAACGAGAAGAGCTTCGGCCTCAAGGTCTGGGGGCTGTGCTGGGATGGGGCTGGATTGTCCTGTGGGATCATTTCCTTGGGCTCACCGGGATTTTCCTCCCCACAGGTGGACTGGCTGAAGAAGAACAACTTTGGAGGGGCCATGGTGTGGACCATTGATCTGGATGACTTCACTGGCAACTTCTGCCACCAGGGCAAATACCCCCTGATCTCCACCCTGAAGAGGGGCCTGGGGCTGTGAGCGTGCTGTGAGTGACAGGGAGGGACATGGGCTGTGTGCCCAAAGGGGCATTGCAAACATCATCCCTTTCCCCAGTGTGAAAAATGATACTCACTTCTAAAAAATTTAAGAGGTTTATGAAAACCTTATCAAAAATACAAAGGAAGACTGAATAGAGAAAATTTAAAGGATTTTTCCTCTTGTCTACACAATGGAGGTTTCACCTTTTAACCCTTTAGGCCTTCCTTCCCAAAGTTTTATCCATTGACTCCTTCTTCCCTATCCAGTGGTGGAGTTTCACGTCCTTAAATCTAAATTGGAGGTCAGCTGTTGCCATAGTAACAATCCCACCCTCCCAAATGTCCCAACAGGCCACCCCATAATAACAACACAAGGGGAGGATAAATCATGGCTATAAATCTACGAAACTTCTCCTAGCAGATATACATTATATTTAATTTAATTTAATTGATATTTGATTTAATTGTGAGAGTCAGCCATGGCATTACTCATGTGTCACATCAAGGAAAATTCTGCTTTCTTTTCACAGCACAGTCCTCACGTCCCTGCAGCTGCTGGAGGTGCAGGAGGAGCTGCAGTGACAGATCCTGATCCTGATCCTGATCCTGATCCAGCCCAAAGATCCCTCTGATCCCATTGCACACAATGACAATGATTCAATAAACCTTTACCCAAAACGACAACTTCCTGTTTCCACTCGTTTCTTCCTTTGTGTTTTGTCACTTCCTGATTCTCTCAGGAGAGAAAAACACGTTCTCTCTTCTGTGGAAATGTAAACAGTTTAATGAAGGACAATAGGACACAAGGGCCATAGAGCAAAGGTGTGAAAAACACTTTCACTGTCCTATAAAAATTTTAAAAAGTTTAATAAAGTACAATAGAAGGCAAGGACAAAGGTTATTGGGTCAGCCAAGAGCGCCCTGTCATCCTCGGGGATTCCCTAAAATACCTTTTAATTACACTGGCCTGTTGAATATTCATAGATCTTATGCATATCCACAAACTAATTTACATATTCAGGAGCTATTTTACATGGCCCCTCCTTGCTCTGCCTTATTAGAGCCTGTGTGTTTCCTGGCTGTGGTTTTTGGATGTTATCCCATCCAAGCAGGCATTTTAACACAAAATTCATTATTCACTATTTCACTACTGTGTCCAAGCTTCATTAACAACAGAAATGAAAACCAAATCTTTATACAAAGATACTTTAACATCACACATATAAAATGCATTTTAATATTTGCAAAATGCCAATATTACAATATGTGTCTATAATACATATTAGCCATTTCACTACTGTGTCTAAGTTTAATTAACAGCAAAAATAAAAACCATATCTTCCTAACAAAGTTATTTTAATGTCAGACATAGAATCCATTTAAATATTTGCAAAATGCCAATATTACAATATGTGTCTATAACACACATCAGCCATTTCACTACTATGTCTAAGCTTAATTAACCAGAGAAATAAAAACTATATCTTTATAACAAAATTACTTTAACATCACACATGTAGAATTCATTGTAATATTTGCAAAAAGCCAATATTATGTATCTATAACACATGCTTATCTATTTCACTACCATGTCTAAGTAACAACAGAAATGAAACCTATATTTTTATAACAAAGTTAGTTTAACACAAGACTTATAAAATCCATTTTAATACTTGCAAAAAGCCAATATTACAATATGTGTCTATAACACATATTAGCCATTTCACTACTGTGTCTAAGTTTAATTAACAACAGAAGTAAAAACCATATCTTCCTAACAAAATTATTTTAACGTCAGACATATAGAATCCATTTAAATATTTGCAAAAAACAAGTATTATGTATCTATAACACATATCTATTTCACTACTATGTCTAAGTAACAACAGAAATGAAAATGATATTTTTATAACAGTTACTTTAAAATCATACATATGAAATCCACTTCAATATTAGCAAAATGCCAATATTACACTATGTATCAATAACACATATCAGCCATTTCACTACTATGTCTAAGCTTAATTAACAGCAGAAATGAAAACTATATCTTTATAACAAAGTTACTTTAACATCACACATATAAAATGTACTTTAATATTTGCAAAATGCCAATATTATAATGTGTATCAATGACACAGACTTATATAATCTATTTCACTGCTATGTCTAAGTAACAACAGAAATGAAAACTGTATCTTTATAACAAAGTTACTTTAACACAAGACCTATAAAATCCATTTTAATACTTGCAAAATGTGAATCTTATGTGTCTATAACACATATCAGCTTTTTCACTACTCTCTAAGCTTAATTAACAACAGAAAAGAAAACTGTATTTTTATAACAAAGTTACTTTAACATCACGCATATAGAACCCATGTAAATATTTGCAAAAAACCAGTATTATGTATCTATAATACATTCTTATCTATTTCACTACTATGTCTAAGTTTAAGTAACAACAGAAATGAAACCTATATTTTTATAACAAAGTTACTTTAACACAAGATCTATAAAATCCATTTTAATACTTGCAAAAAGCCAATATTATATGTGTCTATAACATACCAGCTTTTTCACTATTCTCTAAGCTTAATTAACAACAGAAATGAAAACTATATTTTTATAACAAAGTTACTTTAACATCACGCATATAGCATTCATTTTAATATTTGCAAAAAGCCAATATTATAATGTGTATCAATGACACAAACTTATATAATCTATTTCACTGCTATGTCCTACTAACAACAGAAATGAAAACTGTATTTTTATGACAAAGTTACTTTAACACCACACATACAGAATCCATTTTTAAAAGCCAATATTATAATATGTATCTATAATACATACTATCAGCCATTTCACCACTCTGCCCAAGCTTAATTAACAACAGAAATAAAAATTATATTTTTATAACACAGTTACTTTAGCATCACACATACAGAATCCATTTTAATACTTGCAAAAAGCCACTATTACAATGTGTATCTCTGACACTCACTGGTGCTGGGGAAGGGTTTGGATTTCCTCCCAGCCGCGTTTTTTCGCTGCCGCACCCTGGCAGTGCCACCTGGCAGTGCCACGGAGACCGCGGCAGGAGCTGCTGTCACATCGCCAGGCCTGTGACCTCACAAGCCGGGGCTGCTGCCCGGAGCCAGCCCGGCCCGTTCCAGAGGGAAATGCCCAATCGTGGCTTTTTCCCGGCTCCCGGGTGCCCGTAGCACCCGCAGCTGTGCCAGGCCAGGATGGCAGCGCGGCGCGACCCCAAAGGTGAGAGCTGGGGGCACCTGGGGGGGGCTGGGGTTTCTTCTCCTTCATCCCACCCCTGCCGCCATCAGCTGCTCCAGGACCTTCTCACATCCCCGTTCCCTGCTCAGAATGGGAAAAATCTGCCCTGTCAGGAAAATTGATCCACAAACGTCAGAGGTTTGTGTGCAAAAGAAGAAAAATCTGCCCTGTCAGGAAAATTGATCCACAAACATCAGAGGTTTGTGTCCAAAAAGGAGACGGAGGAGTCCTTTTACTTTATCCCAATAAAAGGAGAGGCCATGGGGCATTCCCCTGGGATCTCTCACATTTTTGGAGGACTCAGACTCCTTTTTATCCCAATTTTCCTTCTCTCTTTTCCCATTTCTGAGGTACTTGAGGGATTCAGACTTCCCAAAACACCCGATACCAGAGATTCCCCTCTAATGTACAACCCTGCTTTTAAATTTTTAATTCTTACAGAATTTAGGGGGTTTTCCCCATTTCTGAGTTACCTGAGAGGTTCAGATGTCCCAGAACACCTGATACCAGAGATTCCCCTCTAATGTACAACCCACCCTTTTAATTTTTAATTCTTATGGAATTTAGGGTTTCCCCCATTGTTTCTTTCACCTTTCAATATCCAATTTAATTTATCAGCAAACCTACAGCTTAATTTATAAATATAAATATCTTTTTTTTCCCATTCATCAACCATGGGCATGGATTGAATTCAATCCATGGTTGGATTTCCATTCATGGGAGTCCTTCCCATCATTTCTTTTCTCTCTCAGCGCTGGTTTTACCTACCAGCAGACCCACAGCCTGTTTTGGAAAGACAAATCTGCCATTCCTTGTGAAAACCAAATCTCTTTGGAAAGACAAATCCCTCATTCCTCTCAGCCCCTCGTGGCTTTGAAGAAGGGTCTGAGAGGAATGAGGCAGAGGCAGAGGGCAGAGCCCTCCCAAATATCCAGGGCAAAGACAAATCTGTCATTCCCTGTGAAAAACAAATCCATTTTCCTGTGAAAAACAAATTTGTTTGGAAAAACAAATCCCTCATTCCTCTCAGCCCCTCGTGGCTTCGAGACAAAGAGCAAACCCCTCCCAAACATCCCAGGGCAGGGGGATAAAGGCAGAGAGCAGCTCGTGGTCACCCTTTTTTCTCTTTTTTCTCTTTTCTCTCTTTTTTTTCCCATGTTCATCTGGCATCTCCCCAGCTCTGGCCAAGCTCATCTCCTTCGGGACGACTCAGGAGCGGAAAATGTTCCCCTGCAGCTACGCCCCAGACAGGCTGGGCATCGAGGTGCTGGGGGTGAGGGGCAGCCCCTCCCTGGGGCCAGGCTCCTACCTGGGGCCGGAGGTGAGCTCCTCCTTCCTTTTGGGGCCATTTCGGGGAGGCACAGGAGGCACGGGGTCACACCTGCCCTGAAAACCGCCTGGAAGGTGTCCCACATCCTCCTGGAAAAAGGAATTGTCTCCTCTCCCAACCGATCCGTGAGGTTCTGGAATAGGCAGAAATTAAGGGAATAAAAATAAGGAAATAATCAGGAATAGTCAGAAATTAAGGGAATAATTAGGAATAAGTTTAAAAGGAAAAGTATCATGCACTCCTGCCCTGCAAACCCACTCCAGGATTGAAAAAGGAATTATCGCTTTTCCCAACCGATCCTTGGGGTTCTGGAGTAGTCAGAAATTAAGGGAATAATTAAGGCAATAAAAATAAGAAAATAATTAGGAGTAGTTAGAAATTAAAGGAATTATTAGGAATAAGTTTATTAGGAATAGTATCAGCTTTTCATCCTGCACTCCTGCCCTGCAAACCCACTGCAGGATGGAAAAAGGAAATTTTCCTGGCAAAAGGAATTATCTCCTTTCCCAACCGATCCTTGAGGTTCTAGAATAGTCAGAAATTAAGGAAATAATTAAGGCAATAAAAATAAGGAAATAATCAGGAATAGTCAGAAATTAAGGGAATAATTAGGAATAGGTTTAACAGGAATGGTACCATGCACTCCTGCCCTGCAAACCCACTGCAAGGTGTCCCAAATTGTCCTGGAAAAAGGAATTGTCTCCTTTCCCAACCAATCCTTGAGGTTCTGGAATAGTCAGAAATTAAGGGAATAAAAATAAGGAAATAATTAAGGAAATAAAAATTAAGGAAAATAATAGGAAAAGGAATAGTCAAAACTGTAGGATGGAAATTTTTCCTGAAAAATAATTTCCTTTCCCACCTGATCTTTGAGGTTCTAAATAATCAGAAATTAAGGGAATAATTAGGAATAAATTTAATAGGAAAAGTATCTGCTGCTCGTGCAAACCCAATCCAGGATGGGAAAAGGAAATTTTCCTGGAAAACGGAATTATCTCTTTTCCCAACCGATCCTTGAGGCTCTGGAACAGTCAGAAATTAAGGGAATAATTAAGAATAACTCTATTAAGAATAACATTTGCTGCTCAGCTGACTCTGGCCTGCAAAGGATGCTTTTGGATAATGTTAATAATTAATTTGGGCTCTCAAACCGCAGCACAGCGTCCTGCAATCCCCCTTGAGCACCCGGCCCATGAGCACCCTGGGCTACGTGATGGGAGCCAGGACGGCGCCGCGCTTCCAGCAGAAGGCTCAGGTGAGGGGAAAACAGCCAAAAAAGAGGGGAAAAGCAGGAAAAAAACCAGGGGAAAGCAGCCAAAAGGAAAAAAGAGGGAAAAGCAAAAAAAGAGGGGAAAGAAAAAAAAAACCAGGGAAAAGCAGGAAAAAAAAAACAGGGGAAAGCAGGAAAAAAACAGGGGAAAAGCAGGAAAAAACAGGGGAAAAAAAAGAGGGGAAAAGCAGGAAAAAAAACAGGGGAAAGTGGCCAAAAAAGAGGGGAAAAGCAGGAAAAAAAACAGGGGAAAGCAGCCAAAAAAGAGGGGAAAAGCAGGAAAAAAACAAAAAAAAAAACCAGGGGAAAAAGGGGAAAAAAAAGGGGAAAGCCAAAAAGAGGGGAAAGAAACAGGGGAAAAGAGGAAAAAAAAGAGGGGAAAAGCAGGGGAAAAAAACCAGGGAAAAAGTGGCCAAAAAACAGGGGGAAAGCAGGAAAAGAAACAGGGGAAAAGCGGCCAAAAAAGAGGGGGAAAGCAGGAAAAAAATAGGGAAAAAGCGGACAAAAAAGAGGGGAAAAGCAGGAAAAAAACCAGGGGAAAAGCGCCCAAAAAAGAGGGGGAAAAGCAGGAGAAAAACAGGGGAAAAGCAGGAAAAACAAAAAAAAAAAAAATACAGGGAAAAGCAGGAAAAAAAAGAGCGGAAAAGCAGGAAAACACACAAACAAACAAACAAAACCCAAACCAAACAAAAAAAATACAGTGAAAAGCAGCAAAAAAAAAAAAAAAAAAAAAAGAGAGAGAGAATAAAAGAGGGAAAGAAGAGCCAAAAAGCAGGGGAAAAACAGCCAAAAAGAAGAAAAAGGTGGCAAAAAGCAGGGGAAAAGCAGCAAAAATCCAGGGAAAAGCAGCAAAAATGTGGCCAAAAAAAAAGAGGGAAAAGCAGCCAAAAAGAGGGAAAAAGAAGGAAAAAAAAAATGAGGAAAAGGAGCCAAAATATTGCCCAGCCCAGCTGTGCCATGCCCTGGCTGCTGCCATGGGAATGTGGAATTTTGGGTGGGAATATTGGAATTTGGGTGGGAATGTGGTGGAATTTTGGGTGGGAATGTGGTGGAATTTTGGGTGGGAATGCGGAATTTGGGTGGGAATGCGGAATTTGGGTGGCAATGTGGAATTTTGGGTGCAAATGTGTAATTTTGGGTGTGGAAATGTGGTGGAATTTTGGGTGGCAATGTGGTGGAATTTTGGGTGGGAATATTGGAATTTGGGTGGGAATATTGGAATTTGGGTGGGAATATGGTGGAATTTTGGATAGCAATGTGGAATTTTGGGTGGGAATGTGGTGCAATTTTGGGCGGGAATGTGGTGCAATTTTGGGTGGGAATGTAGAGTTTTGGGTGGCAACGCACAATTTTGGGGTGGCAATGTGGAATTTGGGTGGGAATGTGGTGGAATTTTGGGTGGGAATGCGGAATTTGGGTGGCAATATGGAATTTTGGATAGCAATGTGCAATTTTGGGCAGGAATGTGGTGGAATTTTGGGTGTGAATGTGGTGGAATTTTGGGTGGGAATGTGGTGCAATTTTGGGCGGGAATGTGGTGGAATTTTGGGCAGGAATGTGGTGGAATTTTGGGGGTGTGAATGTGGTGCAATTTTGCGGGTGTGAATGTGGTGGAATTTTGGGGGTGTGAATGTGGTGGACTTTTAAGTGCCAACGCGCAATTTTGAGCGGCAATGACCAATTTTGGGGTGGCAATGTGGGATTTTGGTGGCAACGTGCAATTTTGGGTGGGAATGTGGTGGAATTTTGGGTGTGAATGTGCTGGAATTTTGGGTGTGAATGTAGAATTTTGGGTGGGAATATGGAATTTTGGTGTCAGTGTGGATTTTGGGTGGGAATGTGGTGGAATTTTGGGGGTGGCAATGTGGAATTTTGGGGGTGAATGTGGTGCAATTTTGGGGGTGAGAATGCGGTGGAATTTTGGGGGTGTGAATGTGGTGGAGACTTTTGAGCGCCAACGCGCAATTTTGAGCGCCAACGACCAATTTTGGGGTGGCAACGCGCAATTTTGGGGGTGAGTTCTCCATGAATTCCCCTGGTTTTTTTGCCTGTTTTTCCTCCTTTATTTTTGCTGCCTTTTCCCCGTTTTTGGCCGCTTTTCCCCAGACCGTGACCCCCGGCCCCGCCGCCTATGGGCCCTTCCCGGCCGAGTCCCGCCCGGCCCGGCCCGGCCCGGCCCCGGTCGCGTTCTGCTCCAGCAGCCCCCGGTTCCGGAAGCGCCTCTTGGACCGGGACCGCTACCCTGGGTAAGCCAATCCTTTATTCATTAAATTTAAAAAAAAAATTGGTTTTTCTCTTCAAAAAGATGACTTTTAGCTCCGAAAAGAAATTCTTTAGGTCGCAAAAATAAGATTTTTTGGATCTCCGAAAAGATCTTTTTTATGTCCCAAAAAAGAGGTTTTTTAATCTCCAAAAAGGTTTTTAGCTCAAAAAAATTTGGTTAATGTTGGGATATTTTGGTTGATATTGGGATATTTTGGATAATCCTGGGATATTTTGGTGAATGTTGAGATATTTTGGTGAATGTTGGAATATTTTGGTTAATGTTGGAATATTTTGGTTGACATGGCAATATTTTGTTTAATATTGGGACGTTTTGGTTAATATTGGGATATTTAGGTGGACATTGGGATATTTTGGTTAACATTGGATGATATTCGAATATTTTGGTTAATATTAGAATATTTTGGTTAATATTTGGATATTTTGGTTAATATTGGAATATTTAGGTTAACATTGAAGTATTCTGGATAATATTGGGATATGTAGGTTAATATTGGGATATTTAGGTTAACATTGGGATATTTTTATTAAAATTGGGATATTTTTTAATATTAGGATATTTAGGTTAATATTGGAATTTTTAAATTAATATTGGAATATTTAGGTTAATATTAGAATATTTTTGTTAATATTGGGATATTTTGATTAATATTGGAATATTTTGATTAACATTGGGATATTTTGGTTAACATTGGGATATTTTGGATAATATTAGAATATTTTGGTTAACATTGAGATATTTTGGATAATATTGGAAAATTTTTGTTAATATTGGAACATTTCGGTTAACATTGGGATATTTTGATGAACATTGGGATATTTTGGTTAATATTGGATTTTTTTTTTGGTTAACATTAGGATATTTTGGATAACACTGGGATATTTTGGATAACACTGGGATATTTTGGATAACACTGGGATATTTTGCTTAACATTGAAATATTTTGGTTAACATTGGGACATTTTGGTTAACATTGGAATATTTCAGATACTATTGGAATATTTCAGATAATCTTGGAATATTTAGGTTAATACTGGAATTTTTTAGTTAACATTGGGATATTTTAGGATAATATTCGAATATTTTGATTAACACTGCAATATTTTGGTTAACATCGGAACATCTCGGCCAACTTAGACCAACATGGGGACATTTTAGTGAAACCAAACCCAGCCCCAAAATGCAAATAAAATGCATTTAAATAAATTAATTATGCAAATAAATAAATGAACGGCTCCTGTTCCCCAAGGCCTGGCACCTACGACATCCGGGAGCCCTTCACCAAGAAGATCTCGTGGCCCTCCAGGTTTGGGGCTCCCGACTGGGCAGCGCTGCCCCAGCTGGCCCCGAGGATGATGAAGATGCAGGTGCAGAAGGTGAGGAAGGCTCAGAGGTGATGGGACAGGAAATTCCCTTTTTACTCCATATTTTCCTGGTTTCCTTGTCCTTTCCTGCTCCTGGGACAGGAAATTCCCTTTTTACTCCATATTTTCCTGGTTTTGTCGGCCTTTCCTGCTCCTGAGACAGGAAATTCCCTTTTTACTCCATGTTTTCCTGGTTTCCTTGGCTTTCCTGCTCCTGAGACAGGAAATTCCCTTTTTACTCCATGTTTTCCTGGTTTCCTTGTCCTTTCCTGCTCCTGGGACGGGAAATTCCCTTTTTACTACCAATTTTTATCATGGTTCTTTTTTGTTCTTTTCTCCTTCTGGGACAAGAAATTTCCTTTTTTCTTCATATTTTCACTGTTTTGTTTTCCTCTCCTGCTCCTGAGACAGGAAATTCCCTTTTCACTGCCGATTTTTATGGTGGTTTGTTTTCCTTTTCTGCTCCCGACACAAGGAATTTCCTTTTTACTTCATATTTTCACTATTTTATTCTCCTTTCCTGCTTTTGGAAATTTCCTATTTTTGCTTCCCATTTTCACCATTTTGTTTTCCTTTCCTGCTCCTAAGATAGGAAATTTCCTTTTCACTGCCCATTTTTATTATGGATTTTTTTGTTCTTTCCTCCTTCTGGGACAAGAAATTTCCTTTTTTCTTCATATTTTCACTATTTTATTCTCCTTTCCTGCTTTTGAAAATTTCCTTTTTTCACTTCCCATTTTCACCATTTTGTTGTCCTCTCCTGCATCTGAGATACAAAATTTCCTTTTCACTGCCCATTTTTATTATGGTTCTTTTTTGTTCTTTCCTACTTCTGGGACAAGAAATTTCCTTTTTTTCTTCCTATTTTCCCTATTTTGTTGTTCTTTCCTTCTTCTGAGACACAAAATTTCCTTTTTATTCCCCATTTCCTCCACCTTTTTTCATCCTTTCCTCCCTCAAACCTTCTGAGCCAAAAAAAATCCCTTTTCAATTCCCATTCCCCCTTTTTTTGTTATTTTTTCCTACTTCTGAGAGAGAAAATTTCCTTTTTTCTTTCACATTTCCACTTTTTTTTGTATTTTTCCCTGGCCAGAGCACAAAACACAAAACGATTTTCTCTCAGACAATCCCCGTTTGCAAAACCCTCCCAAAAAACTCATTTTATTCAGAATTTCCCTCAATTTCCGCCCCAAAATGAGCAAAGTGGCCTCGTGGGGCTCTGCTGGTACAAAAATCTGATTTAAATCCCAATTTTAGCTCTCGCCCCTTCATTTTCTCTGGCGCGTTTTTGTTGTTTTTAATGCAAATTTTGGGGTTTTTTTTAGATGACTGTGGATAAAAAATTCACGAAACACCAGGGCAGAGAGGCGTACCTGAAGCTGTACCACGGCTGAGGAGAAATCTCTTCTTTGGAGACACTCACCTGCAGCTCCGGGCTGAATAAATCCAATATTTTAAATGGGTTTGAATGGGTTTGAATGGTTTTGAATGGTTTGAAATGGTTTTAATGGTTTTTAATGGTTTTAAATGGTTTTAGTTTGCTTTGCTCAGCTCAAAATAATATAAATATAAATATAAATATATAAAAATTATATATATAAATTATAATATAATATAATATAATATAATATAATATAATATAATATAATATAATATAATATAATATAATATAATATAATATAATATAATATAATATAATATAATATAATATAATATAATATAATATAATATAATATATATATAAATATTATAATTATATATATATATATATATAATTTTATATTATAAATATATATATATTATATATAATTGAATTATATTTATTATATATATATTATATTATATATTACATTATATTACATTACATTATATTATATTACATTATATTACATTATATTATATTATATTATATTATATTATATTACATTATATTATATTACATTACATTATATTACATTATATTACATTATATTACATATATATAAAATATATAAAAATAAATAAAATTAAATATAAATATTTATATCTATATAAATAGATATAAATATATAAAATCAAATAAAAGTAAAAATTCAAATTCTAAACTGTCTTTTACTTAGTTTAACATGTCTCTAAGCTATAAATTTATATTTCTACTTTTAGTACTAAAAAGTTTTTTTAAAGCCTCAAATTAAATCTTATATTTAATTTTAAACTTTAGATTATAAAACCACATAATTTTTATATACCAAATATTTTTATAAACCAAATAATTTTATATCCAAAATATTTTCATATACCAAATAAATTTATAAACAAAATTTTATATACCAAATAATATTATATACAAAATAATTTTATAAATAAAATAATTTTATATATCAAATAATTTTAATATACCAAATAATTTTATATATCAAATAATTTTATTTACCAAAAAATCTTTTATATCAAATAATTTTATATGCCCGAGAATTTAATATACCAAATAATTTTATCACAATTTGCTCGTAAGGACATAAAATTTCTTTTAATTATGACCATAATAAATTGTTATTATATTCCTTTATTAAATTGATATTTATTAAATTTAAATGTATAAATTTTAATTAAATTTATAAAGGAACATAATAATACTAAATACCTTTATTAAATAATAATTATTATTATTCCTTTATTATGAACACAAAAAATCACAATTTACTCGTAAGGACATAAAATTTCTTTTATTATGAACATAAAAACCACAATTTTCATTCCAAGTTTTTTTTCCTTTCCCCTACCCAGCAAGGGATTTTTCTCCTTGCAGAAACCAAAACAGAAAAGTTAAAAAAAGATAAAATTTTTGGATTTATACAAACATTTACAGCGAGTTCTGTACATTTTGCATCCTGTACAAGCAAGGCACCGGCAGCAGCGACAGCGGCACACGCAGGGCGGGAGTTTGAGATTCAATTTCTGATTTTTGGCAAGAAATCATTGATAAAAAATCACAATTTTAAAAAAAAAAATTGTCCTGGGGGAAGAGGAGGGATCCTTTTTAACAGCATGGAGGTGAAAATGGAATTTTTGGAAGATTTTGGGCCAAACTTCAGGAGCTTTTTCTGGTGGGAATAAAGGGAATAAAGGGAATAAAGGGGGGAAATTAAGGAAGGAAATAAAGGGGGGAAATAAAGGGAATAAAGGGGGAAATAAAGGGGGGAAATTAAGGAAGGAAATAAAGGGAATAAAGGGAATAAAGGGAGGAAATAAAGGGAATAAAGGAGGGAAATAAAGGGATTAAAGGGGGAAATGAAGGGAATAAAGGGGGGAAATAAAGGAAGGAAATAAAGGGAATAAAGGGGGGAAATAAAGGGAATAAAGGGGAAAATAAAGGGAATAAAGGGATGAAATAAAGGGAATAAAAGGGGGGAAATAAAGGCTGGGTCCTCCAAATCCAAATCCAATCCCAATCCCTGGGTCCCACAGCTCCAGCTCCCGTGTCCTCCAAATCCAACCCCTTGGTCCTTCAAACCCAAATCCAACCCTGGGTCCCTCCAAATCCAAATCCAAATCCAACCTTGTGTCCTCCAAATCCAACCCCAACCCCTGGGTCCCTCCAAATCCAATCCCTCGTTCCTCCAAATCCAAATCCAGTCCTTGGGTCGCCACATCCAACCCCTGGGTCCTCCAAATCCAATCCCTTTTTCCCTTCAAATCCAACCCTGTGTCCCTCCAAGCCCTGGATCCCTCAGCTCCAGCTCCTGTGTCCCCCAAATCCAAATCCAACCCTGTGTCCTCCAAATCCAACCCCAACCCCTGGGTCCCTCCAAATCTGAACCCTGTGTGCTCCAAATCCAAATCCAACCCCTGTGTTCCTCCAAATCTGATCCCTCGTTCCTCCAAATCCAAATCCAGTCCTTGGGTCCCCACATCCATCCCCTGTGCCCTCCAAATCCAACCCTTGTGTCCCCCAAATCCAAATCCAACCCTAAACCCTGTGTCCTCCAAAAATCCAACCTCTGGGTCCTCCAAATCCAAACCCAACCCCTGTCCTCCAAATCCAAATTCAAATGCAAATCCAACCTCTGGGTCCTCCAAATCCAAATCCAACCTCTTGGTCCTCCAAATCCAAATCCAACCTCTTGGTCCTCCAAATCCAAATCCAACCTCTGGGTCCTCCAAATGCAAATCCAACCCCAGTGTCCTCCAAATCCAGATTCAAATCCAAATCCAGCCCTGTGTTCTCCAAACGCAGCCCCTCCAAGCCCTGGGTCCCTCAGGAATTCAATCCCCCCCGAGCGGAGCCCAAAGCCCCCCGGCCAATGCCCAGGTGTTCTCCTGGAGCCCTGCAGTGGGCAGGGGGGGTCCCCAGGCTCAGAGACCCCTCCTCGGCCGGGCTGCCTCTCCTGAGCCCTGGGGGAGGCTCCCGGGGGAATTTTGGGGGATTTCTCCCCTCACTTCTTCCTGCGGATTTTGGGTTTCTTGACGGGTCTCAGGTAGGGGTTGTCGATGACGTTCTCCTCGCCGTTCCTGCTGCCTGCCAGGGAGCTGCTCTGCTGCAGCACCGACGTGTTCTCCTTCTCGGGTCCTGCATCGTCCTGCCGTGGGGAAAACAGCAAAAAGTCACCAAGTCGGGCTTGGAAATGTTCCTGCTCACAGAATCCGTGGCTGCTCCATCTCTGGAAGTGTCCAGAGCCGGGCTGGAGCAGCCCTGGGCCAGGGGGAGGTGTCCCTGCCCATGGGACAAGGTTTGATGGTCCCTCGCAAGCCAAACGGTTCCAGGATTCCAGGCTCAAAGGCCAGAAGCTGTGGGCAGGAGGGCCAGGACTCCTGGTTTGTGAGACAGGAAAATCCTTTGGGAAAATGAAAATTTGGGATGGCCTGAGAGCTCCAGATCAGCCTCGTTCTGCACTGGACTCTGCAGGGAGCTGGAGAACCAGGACAATGGTTAGAGCCATTTCCCAGGAAAACAGAGCCAGAATTCCAAACTGAAGAACCAGGACAAAGTTCAGTTCCACTTCCCATTTCTCAGGAAACAAAGCCAGAATTCCAATTTCAAGAACCCTGACACTGCTCGATTCCATTTCCCATGAAACAAAGCCAGAATTCCAAGCTCAAGAGCCATGACACTGCTCAGCTCCATTTCCCATTTTCTATTTCCCAGGAAACAAAGCCAGAATTCCAATTTCAAGAACCCTGACACTGCTCAATTCCATTATTTCCCATTTCCCAGGAGGCACAGCCAGGTTCTCCAAGCTGCAGAACCCTGACACTGCTCAGTTCCATTTCCCATTTCCCATTTCCCATTTCCCAGGAAGCAAAGCCAGAATTCCAAACTGGGGAACCCTGCCACTGCTCAGTTCCATCATTCCCCATTCCCAGGAGGCACAGCCAGGTTTTCCAAGCTGGAGAACCCTGACACTGCTCAGCTCCATCTCCCATTTCCCATTTCCCAGGAGGCACAGCCAGGTTTTCCAAGGCGCAGGAATGGCCCCAGGAACCCCCGGGGTGGCCCCACCGTGCTCATGTGCAGCGGGAGGTTCTCGGTGTCCGTCTGCTCGTCCTGCTCCGAGGAATCCGTCTCCTCCATCTGCTGCATCTCCAGCTCCGAGGGCAGCAGAGCTGTCAGGTAGGGCACAGTGAAGGGCCTGGCAGCAATCACTGGCAGCAGGGAAAAGAGGAGACACGGTCAGCAAGCTGGGAGAAATTCCTGCCCTCAGAAACGAGGGACGAAGTTACAGAGATCAAACATTTCGCTGGTTCTGGGTTTGGATGCATTTCATTTTCCTTTTCCTTTTTTGGATAATTTTTCTTTTTCTTACATCTCCTAAGGATCAGGAAGGAAATCCTGATCCCTGAAAGATGGCACTCTCTCCTTCTCAATTTTCTGATCCCTAAAAGATGGAACTCTCTACTGCTTCCCAATTTTCTGATCCCTAAAGGATGGAACTCTCTCCTTCCCAATTTTCTGAATCTCTTCATGTTTCCAGCAGTGTCCCAACACAGAAAATCCTTCCTGAGCTCCACCATGAAATCCCAATTATCTGGGAGATTTGGGTTCCTATTAAATGAAGTTTTTGGGTTCCTCTTAAATGAAGCTGTGGGGCCAGCAAGCCTTGGGAAAGTGGGAATTCTCATCTCTGCTCTACAGGCAGACAGGAAAATTTCCAGCAGCAGGAAAATGTCAGGGAGAAGAAATTCCTGGGGGAGGTTACAGGGATGGAGCCAGGATTGGGATGAGATTTGGATTGGGGATGAGATTTGGATTGGGGATGAGATTTGGATTTGGGATGAGATTTGGATTGGGGATGAGATTTGGATTGGGGATGAGATTTGGATTTGGGATGAGATTTGGATTTGGGATGAGATTTGGATTTTAGGCCTTCTACACCAGGAGAAAAAAGGGAACCTTGAGGAGCTGCTTTCTTCTTTTCCTCCCCATTTTAACCCCCAAATCCCTCCTTTCCCAAACTTCCATTGTGAGAATCCCTAAATGCTTTCCCCAAACCCTCTGATTTTAAGGATTCCCACACCCAGCAGGGCCAACAGCACCACGGGATGATTCCCAAACCCAAAAGGGAGGTGAAACCAAGGAGTGACTGACGTGGGAAGGTGCTGACATCGTCCTTGAAGAGGCTCTGGGTCTCGCCAGTCTTGGCCATGAAGCGGGTGAGGGCCCTCTCCACGTCCCGGCGCTGCGACGCCGCCTTCTCCCGCAGCACCTGGTAATCGGACACGGGCTCCCGGTACGTCTGCAGAGGGACAGCGGGGAGGGCATGGAGCTGCTCCACCTCCAGACCTCACAGGGATGGAGCAGCTCCACCTCCAACCTCACAGGGATGGAGCAGCTCCACCTCCAGACCTCACAGGGATGGAGCAGCTCCACCTCCAACCCTCACAGGGATGGAGCAGCTCCACCTCCAACCCTCACAGGGATGGAGCAGCTCCACCTCCAGACCTCACAGGGATGGAGCAGCTCCACTTCCAAACAAACATCCCAGGGATGGAGCAGCTCCACCTCCAACCCTCACAGGGATGGAGCAGCTCCACCTCCAAACCTCACAGGGATGGAGCAGCTCCACCTCCAGACCTCACAGGGATGGAGCAGCTCCACCTCCAAACCTCACAGGGATGGAGCAGCTCCACCTCCAAACCTCACAGGGATGGAGCAGCTCCACCTCCAGACCTCACAGGGATGGAGCAGCTCCACCTCCAGACCTCACAGGGATGGAGCAGCTCCACTTCCATATCAACATCCCAGGGATGGAGCAGCTCCACCTCCAAACCTTACAGAGATGGAGCAGCTCCACCTCCAAACCTTACAGAGATGGAGCAGCTCCACCTCCAGACCTCACAGGGATGGAGCAGCTCCACCTCCAAACCTCCCAGGGATGGAGCAGCTGCAGGCTCTGCTCTTCAGCATCCACAGGGTTTTGGACAGTTAGAGGGGTCCAGAAGGCAGAAATCCAGGGATTCTGCACTGGGAAAGGCCTGGGAACAGGCAATGGGAAGGATCCTTTCCCAAGGAAAAACAAGACTTTGGATAAATAGCACCAGCACTGAAGTAAGAAAATAAACACTTCTGGGGTTCTGGACTTCAAACAGATCCCAGCCAGCACAAAGATGAGAAATCCAGGGATTGTGGCTGATTTCTGGATGGCAAGGGATGCCCACAACCCGCAGAGAAGGAATGTATCAGGTCAGCAGGAATATTTTGGATAAATGGCAGCAGGAAAACCACCCCAACTCCTGGAATTCAGAGACCCCAAAGAGCACGGAAATGTTGTTTTCACTCACCGGTGTCTTGATGTAGGTGTGAGGGTCTGGGAACTCTGGGAAATGGCCAGGAATGTGGGGTGGGTGAGGTTTGTTCTGCCCAGCTGTCAGGGCCTTGGGGGTCACAGGCTGGTTTGTCACTGGAGCTGCAGGGGGAAAACAGCACGGGAATCAGGGAAAACACAGGAATCAAGGAAAACAGCACAGGAATCAGGGAAAAAACCCACAGGGATCAGGGAAAACAGCACAGGAATCAGGGGGAAAAAACCCACAGGGATCAGGGAAAACAGCACAGGAATCAGGGAAAAAACCCACAGGGATCAGGGAAACAAACACAGGAATCAGGGGGAAAACCCACAGGGATCAGCGAAAACAGCACAGGAATCAGGGAACACAAGGAAAAAAACAAAGGAATCAGGGATTGCAGGGATTGCGGGGATTGCAGGGATTGCGGGAATTGCGGGGATTGCAGGGATTGCAGGAATTGCAGGGATCGCAGGAATTGCAGCGATTGCGGGAATTGCAGGGATTGCAGGAATTGCAGGGATTGCGGGGATTGCAGGAATTGCAGGGATTGCGGGAATTGCGGGAATTGCAGGGATTGCAGGAATTGCAGGAATTAGGGCGGAACTGAGGGGATTGAGTTTGGGGTGCAGGGGGAATTGCAGGGATTGCAGGAATTGCGGGAATTGCAGGGATCGCAGGAATTGCAGGAATTGCGGGAATTGCGGGAATTGCGGGGATTGCGGGAATTGCAGGGATTGCAGGAATTGCAGGGATTGCAGGGATTGCAGGGATTGCAGGGATTGCGGGAATTGCAGGAATTGCAGGGATTGTGGGAATTGCAGGAATTGCAGGGATCACAGGGATTACAGGGATTGCAGGAATTCCAGGAATTGCAGGCTGGAATTCCCAGCCCAGGAAGGTTCCCCACGTACGGGCAGTGATCACCATCCTCTGGGAACGCTTGGCGTAGGCAGGGAGCGTTTCCACGTTGAAACCTGGAAGACAAAAGAGGAAAAGAGGAATTTATCCTGTCCAAATCCAGGATTTTTCCAAATTGAACAAGAAAGGGATGGGCCAGGGGAGCAGATCATGGAAAAGCATCAGCTCTGTGGGGCCACAGCAGAGGGCACCTGACAGGGACACATTCCATTAAAAATCCTTTTCTTTTGGATTTTTATCTCCTGAGAAGCTGAGAGGCCTCAGGAACAAAATGTGAACAATGGTTATCTGCTGCTGTGGGATGCAACAGGGGCATCTGGGATTAATTTTATGAGGTTGTTTTTAATTAATGGCCAATCACAGCCCAGCTGGCTCAGAGTTTCTGATAGTCAGGAGCTTTTGTTATGGATTCCATTCTTTTCCCTATTCATTTTCAGGCCTTCTGATGAAATCCTTTCTTCGATTCTTTTAGTATAATTTTACTATATATATATATAATATAATATAATATAATATAATATAATATAATATAATATAATATATTATAATATATATATATAATATAATATAATATAATATAATATAATATAATATATTATATTATAATATAATATAATATTATATTATATATATAATATAATATAATATAATATAATATAATATAATAACATTATAATATATTATAATAACATTATAATATTATAATATTATAATATTATTCTATTCTATTAATCATAAAATAATAAATCAGCCTTCTGAACATGGAGTCAGATCCTCATCTCTTCCCTCATCCTGGGACCCCTGTGAACACCACCACAGATGATTTATATTATATTAAAACTATACTAAAAGAATAGAAAAAGGATTTCATCAGAAGGCTTGAAAAGGAATAGGAAAAGAATGGAACGAATAATAAAATCTTGTGACTCTCAGAGTCTGAGCCAGCTGGGCTGTGATTGGCCATTAATTGGAAACAACCAACATGGACCAATCAAAGCTGCACCTGTTGCATCCCACAGCAGCAGATAACCATTGTTTGCATTTTGTTCCTGAGGCCTCTCAGCTTCTCAGGAGGAAAAATCCTAAGGAAAGGATTTTCTCATAAAATGCGCCTGTGACAATCACAAAATAACAAACCAGCCTTCTGAACACGGAGCCAAGATTTCTCATCCCTTCCCTCGTCCTGGCACTCTGTGAACACCACCACAGGCACCCCCCAAATCCCAGCTTTTGGGGGGAAATTTCCCAGTGCAGAGGTGGAAGGGGAGGGAGGAGGGAGCTGCTCACCCATCTCCACGAGGGTCACCACGATGTCCGAGAGCGTGGGCTGGGTCCGCGCTGTGTGCTCGCAGTAGGACTTGGCGCTCCTCCCGATCTCTGAAATATCTGCAGGACAACACCAGCACGGATTCAAACCAGCACGGATTCAAACCAAACCAGCAGGGATTCAAACCAGCAGGGATTTGATTCAAACCAGCACGGATTCAAACCAGCACGGATTCAAACCAGCACGGATTCAAACCAAACCAGCAGGGAGTGAAACCAAACCAGCAGGGATTCAAACCAGCAGGAATTCAAACCAGCACGGATTCAAACCAGCACGGATTCAAACCAAACCAGCAGGGATTCAAACCAGCAGGAATTCAAACCAGCACGGATTCAAACCAAACCAGCAGCACGGATTCAAACCAGCACGGATTCAAACCAGCACGGATTTCAAACCAAACCAGCAGGGATTTCAAACCAGCAGGGATTTCAAACCAAACCAGCAGGGATTCAATTCAAACCAGCACGGATTCAAACCAGCAGGGATTCAAACCAAACCAGCAGGGATTTCAACCAGCAGGGATTCGATTCAAACCAGCAGGGATTCAAACCAAACCAGCACGGATTCAAACCAGCAGGGATTCAAACCAAACCAACAGGGATTTCAAACCAAACCAGCAGGGATTCGATTCAAACCAGCAGGGATTTCATTCTCACAGCTGGGGCAGCCCCAGGGTTGCAGGAATTGGGGGCTGAATCCAGGGATTGGTGCCTTGGATTTGGGGCTGGGTTTTGGGATTTTGTGCCTCGGACTGGGGGATGATTGCAGAGATTGGTGCCTTGGACTGGAGAGGGCTGATTGCAGGGATTGGGGCTGATCTTTGGGATTTGTGCCTTGAACGGGGGATGATTTTTGGGTTTTGAGCCTTTGGATTTGGGGCTGATTTTGGGGATTTGTGCCTTGGATTTGAGGCTGATTTTTGGGATTTGCACCTTGAACTGGGGGCAGATTTTAGGATTTGGGGGCTGATTTTTAGGATCTGTGTCTTGGATTGGGGGCTGATTTTTGGGATTTGTGCCTTGAATTCGGGGCTGAATTCAAGGAATTGGTGCTTTTGTATTTGGGCTGATTTCTGGAATTGGTGCCTTGGATTTGGTGCTGATTTTTGAGATTTGTGCCTTGGATTTGGGGCTGATTCTGGCACTGGGGGTTGATTTTTGGGATTTGTGCCTTGGATTTGGAGGTGATTCCAGGAATTTGTGCCTTGGATTTGGGGCTGATTTTTGGGATTTGTGCCTTTGGATTTGGGCTGATTTCTGGAATTGATGCCTTGGATTTGGTGCTGATTTTTGGGATTTGTGCCATGGACTGAGGGCTGATTTTGGGATTTATCTGCGGTGTCAGACCTGAGCTGCACGCCATGCCCCGGCAGCTCTCTGCCCACCCTGTCACTGTGTGAAAAGCAGGACCCAGCCCCTCCCTGGGCGGGCAGGGGGCACTCACAGCTCTGGATCATCTCGGTGAGCGTCTCCACCGCCGCCTGCCTGCCTGCCCCTCGGTCAGCAGCCAGGAAAATGGGAAAAGTTATCCATGGCATCCATGGGAATTGTCTGCAGGGTGCCGGCCTGCTTGCTGCCCCTCTGCCAGGGAAAATGGGAAAAGTTATCCATGGCATCCATGGGAATTGTCTGCAGGAGTGCCAGCCTGCTTGCTGCCCCTCTGGGATGGGGGTAACACAGTTAGGGATGGGATCCTTGGATGGGATGGGATTGAATCCATGGGATGAGATCCATGGGATGGGATGGGATCCATTAAATGGGATCCATGGGGTGGGATGGGATGGGATCCATTGAATGGGATTGAATGGAATCCATTTAATGGAATCCATGGGATGGGATTGAATGGGATCCATTGAATGGGATCCATGGGATGGGATGGGATGGGATGGGATGGGAGGATGGGATGGGATGGGATGGGATGGGATGGGATGGGATGGGATGGGATGGGATGGGATGGGATCGGATCCATGGGATGGGATGGGATTGGATGGGATCCATGGGATGGGATGGGATCCATGGGATAGGATTGAATGGGATCCATTGAATGGGATCCATGGGATGGGGCAGGGAGCAGGGAATGGAAGGGTTTCGGAGCAGTGACTTGGGAGCAGGGAAGGGTCACCGAGCAGGTGGAAGGAACATGGAGCACAGGGATTGGAAAGGGACATGGAGCAAGGATTGGAAAAAGTTTGGGAGCAAGGGATGGGAAGGGTGACAGCAGGACACAGGTATACACACATGGGTCCTATACACTCACATGGGTACGTATATATATATAAATATAAAAATATTTATATAAGTACATATATTTACACACGCGTCCTCACAGAACCTCCCAGACACTTTTTGGGACGCGGCCCCTTTAAGGAAACCCCCACCCGTCCCCCGCCAGCCAATTGGAGCGCGCCATCCTCAGCCAATCAAACCCCGCCTCCCCTCGGACCCTCCAGCCAATCAGCGCCTCCCTCTCTCCACCCGCCGCCTCCACGCTCCGCGGCCTGGCCGCGGCCGCCTCCGCGCCCCGGAGGGATCGGGCGCTGCCGCCCCGCCCGGCCCCGCCAGGGACCCGCCGGGAACCCGCCCTCACTGCCCCGCGCCCTTGGGATCAGGCGCCGTTACCGTGCCGGAGCCCCCGGACGCTGTGTCAGCCATCTTGGAGCCATATGGAGCTGTGCGCATGCGCCGGGTGCGGGCGTGGCGGTGGGCGGAAGCGCGGGGCATTGTGGGAGTTGTAGTGCAGGCGGAGCGACGCGCGGAGCATCATGGGAGTTGTAGTGCGGAGGAGGGGCAACATCTGGATGCGCCCGCCCTCCCTCCTCCCGCACATCTGGAGATGCCGAGGGGGAGGAACGAGATGAGATTGACGGTGCCGCCCATCCCAAACCGGACAGGACACGAGGACCACGAGGATTTTGACGAGGCAGCAAAGTCTCCATTGAAACCTGATTTATGACATCCCAATTTATGACATCCCAATTTATTTATTATTTTTTATATATATATTTTATATATACATGTGCGTGTGTATATAATATATTATTTATCATCATTTATTTCTTTAGTTTCTTTATTACATTCCACTTTATAATATTCTGATTTATCACATCCTAATTTAAGATATCCCAATTTATGTATTATTTTATATATCTATTTATATATATGTATTATTTATTGCAAATAAATTATTTATTTATTTCATGTATTTATGACATCCCAATTTATTTATTATTTTAAAATATCTACTTATATTATATATATTATTTATTATTAATATTTTTTTATGATATCCCAAATATATATATATATATATATGTGTTTGTTATTATTTATTTATGACAATCCCACATTTTGATCATGATTTATCCCACATTTTGATTGTGATTTATTTTGTGATTTATCCCACATTTTGATCATGTTTTGTCTCACATTTTGATCGTGATTTGTCCCAGATTTTGATTGTGATTTATCGTGATTTATCCCACATTTTGATCATGATTTATCGTGATTTATCCCACATTTTGATCATGATTTATTGTGATTTATGCCACATTTTGATTGTGGTTTATCCCACATTTTAATCATGATTTCTTGTGATTTATCCCACATTTTGATCATGATTTATCCCACATTTTGATCATGATTTATCCCACATTTTGATAAGGATTTCTGCCACATTTTGATCGTGATTTCTCCCCCATTTTGCAGGGAGCCCCGCTGCCAGCAGAGGGCACGTTGGCACCGAGAAATTCTGATTATTTCTTCATTCCCAAACCGAATCAGCAGCGCTGAGTGAATTCGTGGCGATTTTCCCACCCCTCTGCTGTGAAACCCCCCCAAAAAAACAAGGAGGAAGAAGAAGCATGAGGAAGAAGAAGAAACCCAGGATGACACCCTGTGCCCTCCATCTTGCACACTAAAAATCCCAAAACCTCAGTTTCTCACCAAAATCCCAGAACCTCAATTCCTCACCAACAATTTCCGCCTTTTTTGGAAAAATTCCTGCCCTTTTGGGACAATTCCCGCCCCTTTTGGGACAATTCCCGCCCTTTTTGGGACAATTCCCACCATTTTTGGGACAATTCCTGCCCTTTTTGGGACAATTCCCGCCTTTTTGGGGACAATTCCCACCATTTTTGGGACAATTCCTGCCCTTTTTGGGACAATTCCTGCCTCTTTTTGGGGACAATTCCTGCCTTTTTTGGGACAATTCCCGCCCTTTTTGGAACAATTCCTGCCCTTTTTGGGACAATTCCCGCCCTTTTTGGGACAATTCCAGCCCTTTTTGGAAATCCGGATTTGGGAGTGGGGCAGGAGAGGGGGGACAGCCCTAATGAAGTCCCCAAGGACGACAACCCCAAAAGGAGGTGACACAGTCCCAATAATGTCCCCAAGGATGACAGCCCCAAAAATGGGGGACAGTCCCAAAAATGTCCCCATGGATGGCAGCAGCCCCAAAAGGGGACAATCCCTGATGAAGTCCCCAAGGATGGCAACCCCAAAGGAGGGGACAATCCCCAATAAAGTCCCCAAGAATGGCAGCCCCAAAGGAGGGACAATCCCCGATAAAGTCCCCATGGATGGCAGCCCAAAGGAGGTGACACAAAGGGACAATCCCTGATAAAGTCCCCATGGATGGCAGCAGCCCCAAAAGGGGACAACCCCTGATAAAGTCCCCATGGATGGCAGCCCAAAGGAGGGGACACAAAGGGACAATCCCTGATAAAGTCCCCATGGATGGCAGCCCCAAAGGAGGGGACACAAAGGGACAATCCCTGATAAAGTCCCCAGGGATGGCAGCCCCAGAGGCGCAGCCGGAGCTGCTGCAGCAGCTGGGAGGCCACGATAGCTCCTGTGCTGTCCCCTCCCTGTGCCATGGGGACAGTGGCCCTGTCCCTCTCCTTCCCTGGGATGGTGCCATGGGGACAATGGCCCTGTCACCTCCCTGTGCCATGGGGACAGTGGCCCTGTCCCTCTCCTTCCCTGTGCCATGGGGACAATGGCCCTGTCCCTCCCTGTGCCATGGGGACAGTGGCCCTGTCACCATCCTGTGCCATGGGGACAGTGTCCCTGTCACCACCCTGTGCCATGGGGACAATGGCCCTGTCCCTCCTTGTGCCATGGGGACAGTGGCCCTGTCACCTCCCTGTGCCATGGGGACAATGGCCCTGTCCCTCCCTGTGCCATGGGGACAGTGGCCCTGTCCCTCCCTGTGCCATGGGGACAATGGCCCTGTCCCTCCCCGTGCCATGGGGACAGTGTCCCTGTCCCTCCCTGTGCCATGGGGACAATGGCCCTGTCCCTCCCTGTGCCATGGGGACAATGGCCCTGTCCCTCCCTGTGCCATGGGGACAGTGGCCCTGTCCCTCCCTGTGCCATGGGGACAGTGGCCCTGTCCCCTCCCTGTGCCATTTTTTTGGGGGTTTTTTGTTTGTTTTTTTTGTTTTGCTTTGGGGATTTTAGATTTGGGGAAGAGCTGAGGGGTTTTAGCAGGAAAACGCTCAAGAATTCAGAACTTTTCCCTGATTTCAGCGGGAATGATGGAGAAGGGACCTTCCTCATCCTCACCAGCAGAGCTGGGGCTGTTTTGGGGGGAAATATTCAAATGTCGGTGAAATTCAGAGATTCAAATATTGATGAAATTCAAATATTCAAACATCGACAAAATTCAAATATTTGAATGTTGATGAAATTCAGAGATTCAAATATTGATGAAATCCAAATATTCAAATGTTGATGAAATTCAAATATCAATGAAATTCAAATATTCAAACGTTGATAAAATTCAAATATTCGAATGTCAATGAAATTCAAATATTCGAATGTCGATAAAATTCAAATATTCGAATGTCGATAAAATTCAAATATTCAGACGTTGATGAAATTCAAATATTCGAAAGTTGATGAAATTCAAATATTCAAACATCAATTCAAATATCGATGAAATTCAAATATTCAAACGTTGATAAAATTCAAATATTCAAAAGTTGATGAAATTCAAATATTCAAACGTTGATAAAATTGAAATATTCGAATGCTGATGAAATTCAAATATTCAGACGTTGATGAAATTCAGAGATTCAAATATTGATGAAATTCAAATATCGATGAAATTCAAATATTCAAACATTGATGAAATTCAAATATCGATGAAATTCAAATATTCAAATGTCGATAAAATTGAAATATTCGAATGCTGATGAAATTCAAATATTCAAACATTGATGAAATTCAAATATCGATGAAATTCAAATATTCAAACGTCGATGAAATTCAAATATTCAAACGTCGATACAATTGAAATATTGGAATGCTGATGAAATTCAAATATTCAAACGTCGATACCATTGAAATATTGGAATGCTGATGAAATTCAAGCGTTTGGACGTTGCTGAAATGATTTCCCAGGGGCCCTGCAGGCGGGTGCAGCCACGCTCCACGCGCTCACAGCTGTCACCTGCTGTCACCCGGGGCTGCTGCCTCCCTCGCGGCACAGGGCAGCTGCCACAGCTGGGGCGGCCCTTGGGGCTGGGGGATTTAAGGAGAGGGGACAGGGACAGACAGACAGGGGACAGACAGGGGACAGGGGACAGACAGACAGGGGACAGACAGACAGACAGGGGACAGGGACAGACAGACAGGGACAGAGAGAGGGACAGGGATAGACAGAGGGACAGGGGACAGGGACAGACAGAGGGACAGGGGACAGACAGACAGACAGACAGGGACAGGGACAGACAGGGACAGACAGGGACAGACAGACAGACAGGGGAACAGGGACAGACAGGGGACAGGGACAGACAGACGGACAGGGGACAGACAGGGGACAGGGACAGACAGACAGGGGACAGGGACAGACAGACAGAGGGACAGGGACAGACAGGGGATGGGGGCACACAGGGGACAGGGATAGACAGACAGGGGACAGGGGACAGACAGACAGACAGGGGACAGGGACAGACAGGGACAGACAGGGGACAGGGACAGACAGGGGACAGGGGACAGACAAACAGGGGACAGACAGACAGGGGGACAGGGACACACAGGGGACAGGGACAGACAGGGACAGACAGGGGACAGGGACAGACAGGCAGGGGGACAAGGACAGACAGGGGGACAGGGACAGACAGGGGATGGGGACAGACAGGGACAGACAGGGGACAGGGACACACAGGGGATGGGGACAGACTGGGGACAGTGACAGACAGGGGACAGGGACAGACAGAGGGACAGGGATAGACAGACGGACAGGGGACAGGGACAGACAGGGACAGACAGACAGACAGGGGACAGGGATAGACAGACGGACAGGGGACAGACAGACAGACAGGGGACAGGGACAGACAGGGGACAGGAACAGACAGGGGACAGGGGACAAACAGGGGACAGACAGACAGGGGGACAGGGACACACAGGGGACAGGGACAGACAGGGACAGACAGGGGACAGGGATAGACAGACAGGGGGACAAGGACAGACAGGGGGACAGGGACAGACAGGGGATGGGGACAGACAGGGACAGACAGGGACAGGGATAGACAGGGGACAGGGGACAGTGACAGACAGGGGACAAGGACAGACAGGGGGACAGGGACACACAGGGGACAGGGACAGACAGGCAGGGGGACAAGGACAGACAGGGGGACAAGAACGAACAGAGGGACAGGGGACACACAGGGGACGGGGACAGACAGGGGACAGGGACAGGGACAGACAGGAGGTGACAGTGGCAAACGAGGTGACAATGGTAAATGGGGGGTGACAATGTCAGACAGGGGGTGACAAATGGGGTGAGAAGCAGGAAATGGGAAAAAAAACCCAAAACTGCCCCATTTAGTGGCATTGGGATGCTCCAAACCCTTTATTGAGGCAGGGAAAGAAATCCCAATGTTTGGGAAAATGCAATCCCAACATTTGGGATGCTCCAGATGCGACCCCAGTCTTTGGGGTTCTCCAAACCCTTTATCAAAAATATTTGGGATGATACAAACATTTAAGGCAGGGATGCCCCAGATAAAACCCCAATTTTGGGATGCTCCAAATCCTTTATCAAAACAGGGAAAGATACAACCCCAATTTTTGGGATGCTCCAGATACAACCCCAAGTTTTGGGATGCTCCAAACCCTTTACTGAGGCAGGAAAAAATACAACCCCAATTTTTGGGATGCTCCAGATGCGACCCCAGTCTTTGGGATTCTCCAAACCTTTTATAGAAGCAGGGGAAGAAATCCCAATATTTGGGAAAATGCAATCCCAACATTTGGGATGCTCCAGATGCGACCCCAGTCTTTGGGATTCTCCAAACCCTTTACAGAGGCAGGGAAAGAAATCCCAATGTTTGGGATGCTCCAAATCTTTAATAGAGGCCGGGAAAGAAATCCCAATGTTTGGGAAAATGCAATCCCAACATTTGGGATGCTGCAGATGCGACCCCAGTCTTTGGGATGCTCCAAACCCTTTACAGAGGCAGCAAAAATGCAATCCCAATGTTTGGGATGCTCCAAATCCTTTATCAAAACAGGGAAAAATACAACCCCAATTTTTGGGATGCCCCAGATACAACCCCAAGTTTTGGGATGCTCCAAACCCTTTACTGAGGCAGGGAAAGAAATCCCAAAGTTTGGGAAAATGCAATCCCAACATTTGGGATGCTCCAGATACAACCCCAGTCTTTGGGGGGCTCCAAACCCTTTACAGAGGAGGGAAAAATACAACCCCAATTTTTGGGATGCTCCAGATACAACCCCAAGATTTGGGATGCTCCAAATATTTTACAGAGGCATGGAAAGATTCAACCCCATGATTTGGGGTGCTCTAAACCTTTTATTGACTCAGGGAAAGCTGCAACCCCAAGATTTGGGGTGCTCCAGATCCTTTATCAAAGCAGGGAAAGATGGAACCACAACATTCCCCTGATGGCGTCAGGGAGACAAAAAGAAACAAAAAATCTTCAAAACCACAAGGTTGCCTTTGCCCCCACAGATTTCAGGGGGTCCCCGCACGCCCGTTGTGCCCCACAAATTTATTTTTACCCGCCGAACACACCGCCGGCGCCCAAAAGTGTTTCTTTACTTCCTGCAGAGCGAAAAATCGGGCGGGAAAAACAAAAAAATAAAAGCAGCTGAGCAACGATCTCCGCTCACCTGCAGGGCTCGGGCGCACAGCTGAGAGCTCCAGAGCAGTTGTTGCACCCCTAAATCTCCTCTGAACCCCACACCTGCAGCTCTGGCTGTTTCCTGAGGTGTTTTGGGGGGGAATTTTGAGCTCAGCCTGCAAAGGGAGCGGAGATTCTGCTGAGGGGGGTGCTGAGCTTTTCAAAGCTCGGTTTAAGAGGGTTTAAAAGGGTTTAAAAGGGTTTAAAAGGGTTTTTAAAGGGTTGCAGGGCTCTGAGGCACCTCCAGCCCTTTGCACCCGGCATTTGGAGCATCCCAAATATTTGGGGTTGCATTTTCCCTGCCTCAATAAAGGTTTAGAGCATCCCAAATATTTGGGGTTGCATTTTCCCTGCCTCTGTAAAAGATTTGGAGCATCCCAAAGGTTGGGATTGCATTTGGAGCATCCCAAAGATTGGGATTTCTTTCCCTGCCTCCATAAAGTTTGGAGCATCCCAAATCTTGGGGTTGCATTTTCCCTGAGTCAATAAAAGATTTGGAGCATCCCAAAGATTGGGGTTGCAGCTTTCCCTGAGTCAATAAAGGATTCAGAGCACCCCAAAGACTGGGATTGCATTTTCCCTGTCTCTAGAAAGGGTTTGGAGCATCCCAAATATTTGGGATTGCATTTTCCCGGCCTCTAGAAAGGGTTTGGACCATCCCAAACATTGGGATTTCTTTCCCTGCCTCCATAAGTTTGGAGTATCCCAAATGTTATGATTGCATCTGGGGCATCCCAAATATTGGGATTTCTTTCCCTGCCTCAATAATGGGTTTGGAGCACCCCAAATCTTAGGGTTGCAGCTTTCCCTGAGTCAATAAAACGTTTAGAGAACCCCAAAGTTTGGGGTTGAATCTTTCTCTGCCTCTATAAAAGATTTGGAGCATCCCAAAGACTGGGGTCGCATCTGGAGCATCCCAAATGTTGGGATTGCATTTTCCCAAACATTGGGATTTATTTCCCTGCCTATGTAAAAGGTTTGGACCATCCCAAATATTGGGATTTCTTTCCCTGCCTCCATAAGTTTGGAGCATCCCAAATGTCCTGAGTGCATCTGGGGCATCCCAAATATTGGGATTTCTTTCCCTGCCTCAATAAAGGGTTTGGAGCACCCCAAATCTTGGGGTTGCGTCTTTCCTGAATCAATAAAAGGTTTAGAGCCCCCAAAGTTTGGGGTTGAATCTTTCCCTGCCTCTGTAAAAGATTTGGAGCATCCCAAAGATTGGGAATTTCTTTGCCTGTCTCAATAAAGGATTTGGAGCATCCCAAACATTGGCATTTCTTTCCCTGCCTCAATAAAGGGTTTAGGGCACCCCAAAGATTTGGGTTGTATTTTCCCCTGCCTTCATAAAGGGTTTCGAGCATCCCAAACCTTGCAGGACTGAGGAAAAATTTGGGATTTCCATTCCAAACCCTGCAGGGCTGAGGAAAATTGTGGGATTTCCATTCCAGACCTTGCAGAGCTGAGGAAAAATTTGGGATTTCTATTCCAAAATGGTGGGATTTCCATTCCAAACCTTGCGGGGGTGAGGAAAAATTATGGAATTTCCATTGAAACCCTTCAGGGCTGAGGAAAACTTCGGGATTTCCATTCCAAAATTTGGGATTTTCATTCCAGAATTGTGGGATTTCCATTCCAAACCCTGCAAACCTGAGGAAAAATTTTTGGATTTCTATTCTAGACCTTGCAGAACTGAGGAAAACTTTGGGATTTCCATTCCAAAAATTGGGATTTCCATTCCAAAAATTGGGATTTCCATTCCAAACCCTGCAGTGCTGAGGAAAATTTTGGGATTTCTATTGAAACCCTGCAGAGCTGAGGAAAAATTTGGGATTTCCATTCCAAACCCTGCAGGGCTGAGGAAAAATTTGGGATTTCCATTCCAGAATTGTGGGATTTCCATTCCAAACCTTGCAGGGCTGAGGAGAAATTTGGGATTTCCATTCCAAACCTTGCAGGGCTGAGGAGAAATTTGGGATTTTCTGCAGTTTGATGGCACAGCTGCCTCGGGAAGTGCAGGCAGCTCTTCCCCCTCGCTCTGTCGGGCGCTGATAGCTCAGGGCAGCCTCTCCCTGTGCCTGGGGACAGGGACGGGGACAGGGCCAGCCCCGCTGGCAGCGCTATCGCTCCCTGTCCCCATCCCCACACGTTTGTTTGTCTCATTTCTCCTTTGAGGGCAGCTGCATTCTGAGAAACCCAAGCCCGGAGCTGCAGGAGCACCCCCCAAAAAAAATAAAATGGACTTTTTGTTTTATCTCTGCCTGGAGCTGCAGAAGCACCAAAAAAAATTGGAGTTTTTGTTTTATCTCTGCCTGGAGCTGCAGAAGCACCAAAAAAAATTGGAGTTTTTGTTTTATCTCTGCCTGGAGCTGCAGAAACACCAAAAAAAATTGGAGTTTTTGTTTTATCTTTGCCTGGAGCTGCAGGAACACCAAAAAATAAAGGAGTTTTTGCTTTATCTCTGCCCTTTCTGCCCCCACAGGGCCTCGATAAGGCCAGGCTGGCCTGGCAGGATTAGACAAACCAAAGTGCCACCTGCGAGGCTCTGGGGACATCCAGATGTTGGCACAGCTTCCCAAACAGCCTCCCCAGCTGCTCTCCCACAAAACCGAGGGGATTTTTGTGGCTGGAAATGCTGCAGCCACCCCTCAGTGGGGTCTGAGCCCCTCCTGAGCGCCCCTTTTTTGGGATTGTCCCACCGTGGTCAGGCTGGGCAGAAATCAAGCAAAAAATGGAGAATTTATGGGAAAGGGAGGCCAGGCTGGTGGGTTTAGCTGGGATTTTTTTCTGTAGGAAACGAGGCCAGGAGTTCTCAAAAGGTTTGGCTCCATCCTCATGGCCAGCAGGGAGATTTTTGTGGGGTGAGAGGGATTTTCCCCGTTCACCTGCAACCCAAAATTTCCCTTTAGGGCATCCCAGCCAAGGCTGCTCCTCCTCAGAGGAAAACACAGAGAGAGGGAGTCACAGGCAGAAAATCAGGGATTTATTCCAGGTAGAAAAAAGCAACTCCTCACGGGATTTTGAGGGACAAACAGCCAGAGAATTTGGGGTTTTGGGAGGCAAATATCTGGAGAAGTTTGGGGTTTTGGGAGATGAACACACAGTGAAATGTAGGGTCTGGGAGATGAACACCCTGTGAATTTTGGGGTTTTGGGAGGCAAATACCTGGAGAAGTTTGGGGTTTTGGGAGATGAACACCCAGCAAAGTTTGGGGCTTTGGGAGTTGAGGGGGTGAAATTTCCAGTGAAATTTGGGGTTTTGGGAGACAAACGCCCAGTGAAATTTGGGATTTTGGGAGATGAACATCCAGTGAAATTTGGGGTTTTGGGAGACAAATGACCAGTGAAATTTGGGGTTTTGGGAGACAAACACCCAGTGAAATTTGGGGTTTTGGGAGATGAACAGCCAGTGAAATCTGGGGTTTTGGGAGGAAAACATCTGGAGAAGTTTGGGGTTTTGGGAGGAAAACATCTGGAGAAGTTTGGGGTTTTAGGAGTTGAGGGAGTGAAATATCTGGTGAAATTTGGGGTTTTGGGAGGCAAATATCCAGTGAAGTTTGGGGTTTTGGGAGATGAACATTCAATGAAATTTGGGGTTTTGGAAGACAAACATCCCATGAAATTTGGGGTTCTGGGAGATGAACAGCCTGCAAAATTTGGGGTTTTGGGAGGCAAACATCTGGAGAAGTTTGGGGTTCTGGCAGACAAATATCCAGTGAAGTTTTGAGAGATGAACACCCAGTGAATTTGGGGTTCTGGAGATGAACATTTGGTGAATTTGGGGTTCTGGAGATGAACACGCTGTGAATTTTGGGGTTCTGGAGATGAACACCCTGTGAATTTGGGGTTTTGGGAGATGAACACCCTGTGAATTTGGGGTTTTGGGAGATGAACACCCTGTGAATTTTGAGGTTCTGGAGATGAACACGCTGTGAATTTGGGGTTCTGGAGATGAACATTTGGTGAATTTGGGGTTCTGGAGATGAACATTTAGTGAATTTGGGATTTTGGGAGGTGAACACGCTGTGAATTTGGGGTTTTGGGAGGTGAACACGCTGTGAATTTGGGGTTTCTCCAGGACAGGTCCCGCACAGACGCTGGCAGCCCCACCCTGCCCAGTGCCACATCCTGGGGAGCCTCGGGGACAGCAGGGCTGCAGTCTCTGACTTTGTTCTCTTTGGAGATCATTATTTATTTATTTTTTTTTCTCACCACTTTCGTTTTAGCTCACCCAGTATTTAGGCAGCTCTGATCTCCTTTTTAATTAACTGCAGGAGTCTCACTTTGAGTGTTTCTTCTACTAATGAGCATTTCCTTATTCCTGTTTATATTTTTATTTTAGTTTTAGGCATAATATATTTATATTTATATTTATATTTATATTTATATTTATATTTATATTTATATTTATATTTATATTTATATTTATATTTATATTTATATTTAAAATAGAATAAGTATAAATATATCTATACTATATATTTATAGATAAAATATTTTCATTATATTTATATTTATATTTATATTTATATTTATATTTATATTTATATTTATATTTATATTTATATTTATCTATACCTATATTTATTTTTAAAATGGAATAAGTATAAATATATCTATTTATATATTTCTATATAAATAATTATTTTATTTTTATTTTTATGTTTATTTTTCTTTTTTTATATATTTATTTTATGTTTATTTTTATTTTTATTTTTATGTTATTTTAATTTTTATTTTATTTTTATTTTTATTTTTATTCCATGTGTGAGAACCTCAGGAATCACTGCTTGCTGAGCTGGGGGGACCTTTATTCACCCCTGAGATGTTTTTACACAAATTCGGCCTCACTTTACATCAAACCCCGTTGATTTTACATTTCTGCTGATTTAAATAGTCACACCGAGCTGGTTTCACCACCACAACATCCTTTGCTGGCTGCTGGAAGGAGCAAAGCTCTGATCTGCCCGGATCCCACCTGATTTTGGGGCAAATTCTCCCCTAAATCCCTTTTCCCATCAGCTGTGCCGCGCAGCAGAGCCAGCCAGGCCCTGTCCTTGTCTCCGAGCCCTTGGCAGCTTCTCCCAGGAAACCAAATCCCGCATTTCCCCCTCTCCCCTGGGCTCCCAGGCAGCTCCTCTGTGCTCCTTATCTCGAGCTTGGCACCTCCTGCGTGTGACGGTGCCCCCCAAAAAATCCAGATTTTGGCCTGGGAGTGCTTTTAAAAAATAATAATAATAATAATAATATTCCCAAATCCTGGATTCCCACCCCTTGGAGCAGGCAGGACTTCAAGGTCCCTCCTGGGAGTTGTCGCTACAAAAGGCAGCTCTGAGCTCTGAGAGTCCCTAAATCCTGTGTGAAGCTGATTAATTTACACCCTGTTAATTACCAGGTGCCTTTCCAAGGGGCTGCTCCAGCCCTTCCAGTGCACAATCTCATTTTCAAGGGGAATTAAACCCTTTGTTTCTGTGTTTGTGGAGCTGTTTTGAACGGCATCATCTCCCGCCTGGGAATTTTCTCCCATCCTGATTGACCTTATTATTTACCTTTAATAAAAGAAAACTATTAATAATTAATCACCTAAATAAAAACGGCCTCCATGCCCTGGGGATAAATACGGCGAATTTTAGAGTTCCATGAGGGAATTTCAGAGTGCCTGGAGTGTCTGAATGTTGTGATCTCACCTGGCTGGAGGGAAACTGAGGCCAGGAGCAGCTGAATGCTCTGAGCAGAGCAAAAACCAAAAATCAATCCCCAATCCCTGGTTCTTCCCAGTATGGATTTCCACCCTGAATATTGAATTTCACAGCTCCCAATCCCTGGCTCTTCCCAATCCCTGGCTCTTCCCAATATGAATTTCCACCCTGAATATTGATTTCCCCAATCCCTGGCTCTTCCCAGTATGGATTTCCACCCTAAATATTGATTTCCCCAATCCCTGGCTCTTCCCAGTATGGATTTCCACCCTAAATATTGATTTCCCCAATCCCTGGCTCTTCCCAGTATGGATTTCCACCCTGAATATTGATTTCCCCAATCCCTGGCTCTTCCCAATATGAATTTCCACCGTAAATATCGACCCCACATTTTTATTACACATCCCACTAGTGGAAAAACTCTCGTTTTTCTCTCGACAAAACTCATTTAGGAAATGAAAATAAATAGGAAATTGCTTTGCTGCTGCAAGTGTGAGAGCTGAGCCAGGGACCTGCCCAGGGATGATTTGCAAGAACCGTTGTGGTTTCAGCTCTGAGAACCCCCCTAGGCTCAGGGACAGGGGACAGCACCCAGGCTGTGCGTCCCTGTCCCTGAGAGGGGACAGCACCCAGGCTCTGTGTCCCTGTCCCTGAGAGGGGACAGCACCCAGGCTGTGCGTCCCTGTCCCTGAGAGGGGACAGCACCCAGGCTGTGTGTCCCTGTCCCTGAGAGGGGACAGCACCCAGGCTGTGTGTCCCTGTCCCCTGAGAGCCCCCAGGTTGTCCAGACAAGGGACAGCACCCAGGCTCTGTGTCCCTGTCCTTTGAGAGCCCCCCAGGCTGATGTCCCTGTCCCCTGAGGGCTCCCCGGACAGGCTCTCTGAACCCCCAGGCCCATGTCCCTGTCCCTGAAACCCCTCCAGGGGACAGCACCCAGGCTGATGTCCCTGTCCCCTTAGAACCCCCCACCCTGTGTGTCCCTGTCCCCTGAGGGCTCTGCAGACAGGCTGAGTGTCCCTGTCCCTTGAGAGCTCCCCAGGCTGATGTCCCTGTCCCTGAGACCCTCAAGGCTGATGTCCCTGTCCCCTTAGAACCCCCCACCCTGTGTGTCCCTGTCCCCTGAGGGCTCTGCAGACAGGCTGAGTGTCCCTGTCCCCTGAGAGCCCCCCAGGCTGATGTCCCTGTCCCTGAGACCCTCAAGGCTGTGTGTCCCTGTCCCCTGAGGGCTCTCCAGACAGGGGACACCCTCAGCCTCTGTGTCCCTGTCCCTCAGAGCTCTGTGTCCCTGTCCCGGTGACAGCAGCTGGCACAGCACCCAGGAGGAAGTGGCAGGGCCAGCTCCGCTGCCAGCCCCGGGACAGTGACAGGGCCAGCTCTGCTGCCAGCCTGGGGACAGTGGCAGGGCCAGCTCCGCTGCCAGCCCCAGGACAGTGGCAGGGCCGGCTCCGCTGCCAGGCCCGGGACAGTGGCAGGGACAGCTCCGCTGCCAGGCCCGGGACAGTGGCAGGGCCTGCTCCGCTGCCAGCCTGGGGACAGTGGCAGGGCCAGCTCTGCTGCCAGCCTGGGGACAGTGGCAGGGCCGGCTCTGCTGCCAGCCTGGGGACAGTGGCAGGGCCTGCTCTGCTGCCAGCCTGGGGACAGTGGCAGGGCCAGCTCTGCTGCCAGCCCCGGGCAGTGCCCAGGCAGGGTCAGACATTGCCAGGGCTGTGCTGGGGTCCAGGCCCTCCAGGGACAGACCCAGGGCAGCTGCTTCCTGCCAGGACCAGGGACTTTGGGGTTTGGGGGTTTGGGGTTTGGGGGCAGGGGGGTTTGGGGGTTTGGGGGGGGGTTTCTGTTTGGGGTTTGGGGACTTTGGGGGCCAGGGGGTTTGCCAGCCTGGGGAGGTTTGGGGGTTTGGGGCTTTGGGGACTTTGGGGCCGGGACAGTTTGGGGAGTTTGGGGGTTTGCTTAGGGGTTTGGGGGTTTGGGGGTTTGGGGGTTTGGGGCTTTGGGCTGCCAGGGTTTGGGGGCTTTGGGGTTTGGGGGTTTGGGGGGTTTGCCAGTTTGGGAGTTTGGGGTTTGGGGTTTGGGGCTTTGGGGGTTTGGGGACAGGGGTTTGGGGGCTTTGGGGGTTTGTGGGGTTTGGGGTTTGGGGCTTTGGGGTTTGGGACTTTGGGCAGGGGGGGCTTTGGGGTTTGGGGGTTTGGGGTTTGGGGGGTTTGGGGTTGGGGAGTTTGCCAGTTTGGGGGTTGGGGTTTGGAGGTTTGGGGTTTGGGGGGTCAGTTTGGGGATTTAGGGGGCCAGGGCTTTGGGGTTTGGGGGGGGTTTCAGGCTTTGGGGGTTCCAGGCTGGTGGACCCAGCAACGCAGTTTGGGGTTTGGGGTTTGCCAGGACCAGGGGGGTTTGGGGGTTTGGGGGGTTTGGGGGTTTGGGGGTTTGGGGGCTTTGGGGGTTTGGGGGGCTTTGGGGCTTTGGGGCTTTGCAGCAGGGTTTGCTCCCAGCCCTGCTGGAGCTGCAGCTTTCGTTGGCAATTTCATCCTTTCCACATCCGGCCCCCCAGGACCCCAAACACGAGTGGGGGCAGCAAAACCCACCTCAGCCTCCTGCCCTGGGGCTGCTCCAGTGTTTCCCAAGGATTTCCCAGCCAAAACTCCAAACTTTAGCAGATGCTCATCTCCCAAAACCCCAAAATTCACTGGGTGTTCATCTCCAGAACCCCAAATTTCAAAGGATGTTCATCACTCAAATCCCAAATTTCACAGGGTGTTTGTCTCCCCAAAACCCCAAAACTTCACAGGGTGTTCATCTCCAGAACCCCAAACTTCACTGGATATTTGTCTCCCAAAACCCCAAACTCTACCAGATGCTCATCTCCTGGAACCCCAAATTTCACTGGATGTTCATCTCCAAAACCTCAAAACTTCACACAATGTTCATCTCCCAGAACCCCAAAACTTCACTGGGTGTTTGGCTCCCAAAACCCCAAATTTCACCAACTGTTCATCCCCCAAAACCCCAAACTTTACCAGAAGCTCATCTCCCAAAACCCCAAAACTTCACTGGGTGTTCACCTCCAGAACCCCAAACTTCACTGGATATTTGTCACCCAAAACTTCACAGGGTATTCATCTCTAAAACCCCAAAAATTCACTGGGTATTTGTCTCCCAAAACCCCAAACTTCTCCAGATGTTTGCCTCCCAAAACCCCAAAAATTTCACAGGGTCTTCATCTCCAAAACCCCAAATTTCACTGGGTGTTGATCTCCAGAACCCCAAAACTTCACTGGATTATTATCCCAGAATCAAAAAAATTATTCTCCCGGAATAAAAAATTATTCTTCCAGAAAAAAAAAATCATTATCCCAAGAAATCCTTCAGGATTCCCTCTGTCCCTGGACAGGGAATGATTATTCCCCCAGGAAATCCCAGGAAATTCCATTTCTGCTGCTCCTCTGAGGAGCCCTGAGCTCCCAACATCAAATAAAAAAATATTAAAAAAAAATATATATACATAAAAAATAACCTGCAACATCAAATTCTTCTTTTTATATTTTTAAAATATTTAAATATATAACATATTTAAAATATTCAAAACCCCAAACCCATGGAATCTCCCAGGGCAGGAAGGATGGACAAGGCAGGGGCGTGGAAAAAAAAGCTGAATTTCAGATGTAAAACATCAGGGCAATGTTTGCATAATTGGTGACCACAGATAATCCCCTGAAATGACCTAAATTTATCCCATCCGGGGGCTTTCCAAGCCCAGGTTGTTTTCTGAAATTTTGGTTTCATCTTTGCTTTTTTTTTTTTTTTTTTTTAATTTTTTAATTTTTCTTTCTTTCTTTCTTTCTCTCCTGGTGAATTTTTGGTTCTAAAATGCTGATTTGGGAGCAAAAATGAGATTTCACCTGGGGCTGCCTCGCTCTGGTTCCGAGCCCGAGTCAAGGAAAATGAGATTTCATTGGAGATTTCCTGGGGAAAAGGGGAACTGAGGCACCAAACAGCCGGGAAATGGCAAAAGGGGGGCAAAAACCACTGGAAAATCAGGTAAAATGAAACACGGGATCAGCAGGAATTTCCTATGGGATCAGCAGGAATTTCCTATGGGATCAGCAGGAATTTCCTCACAGAATCAGGAATTTGCCATGGGATCAGGAGGAATTTCTTATGGGATCAGCAGGAATTTCCTCATGGAATTAGGAATTTCCTCATAGGATCAAGAGGGATTTCCTCATGGAATCAGGAGGAATTTTTTCATAGAATCAGCAGGAATTTCCTCATGGAATCAGCAGGAATTTCCTATGGGATCAGCAGGAATTTTCCTATGGGATCAGCAGGAATTTCTTAATGGAATCAGGAGGAATTCCCTATGGGATCAGGAAGAATTTTCATATGGGAGCAGGAATTTCCTCATGGAATCAGCAGGAATTTCCTCATGGAATCAGCAGGAATTTCCCTATGGAAACAGGAGGAATTTTCCTATGGGATCAGGAATTTCCTCATGGAATCAGGAGGAATTTCCAGTCCCCATTCCCAGAGGTATCCAAGAATGTGAGAGAGCTGGTGACAAGCTGGAGATCATTCCCTGCAGATCCTGGAGGGATTTTCCAGCCCCAGCAATTCCAGGAACACGGAGAAATGGATTTTCCTCACGGAATCAGGAATTTCCACATGGGATCAGGAGAAATTACCTTATGGAATCAGGAATTTCCTTATAGGATCAGGAGGGATTTCCCTATGGGATCAGCAGGAATTTCCTCATGGAATCATCAGAAATTTCCTCATGGAATCAGGAATTCTTTCATGGAATCAGGAGGGATTTCCTATGGGATCAGGAGGAATTTTCCTACAGGATCAGGAGGAATTTCCCCATGGGATCAGGAGAAATTACATTATGGAATCAGGAATTTCCCCATGGAATCAGGAGGGATTTCCTATGGGATCAGGAGGAATTTTCCTACAGGATCAGGAGGAATTTCCCCATGGAATCCGGAGGAATTTCCACATGGGATCAGGAGGGATTTCCCCATGGAATCAGGAATTTTCCTACAGGATCAGGAGGAATTTCCCCATGGAATCAGGAGGAATTTCCACATGGAATCAGGAGAAATTTTCCTATGGGAACAGGAGGAATTTTCCTATGGGATCAGGAATTTCCTATGGGATCAGGAGGAATTTTCCTACAGGATCAGGAGGAATTTCCCCATGGAATCAGGAGGGATTTCCTATGGGATCAGGAGGAATTTCCAGTCCCCATTCCCAGAGGTATCCAAGGAATTCCTGGATGTGACAGAGCTGCAGATCATTCCCTGCAGATCCTGGAGGGATTTTCCAACCCTTGCAAAACTCCCACTTTTCATCACCAACATCCCAAAAAAATCCCAATTTTTATCATTCAACCAAGACCCTGCTGAGCTCCTGGAGGCCTCTGGGGGATTTTTTCTCATTTCCACTCCCAAGGAATTTCCTTTTTTAACCTTGCCCAAGCCAGGACGCCGCCTATCTACGGCCAGCAGTGACCAAAATTTGGTTTTCCTGGAATTTCTCCCCATTTCCCTCCTCACACCCACACATTTTAGGCTTTTTAAGGTCCTGCATTTTAATTTTTTGGTTTTTTTTTGCATTTCCAGCCTTTGTGCCCAGTCATCATCTGGAGGGAAGAGCAGCTTGTGCAACGTTCCCTTCCCCCCTTTTTTTGGGGCCACAAACACCAGAACAGCAGCAAACCCTGCAGGTCTGGGACAAAGAAATAATAAAAAAAAAAACCCAAAAAACCACCCTGAAACTTTCAATTTCCAAGGAGGCCCAAAACCAGAAGGCCCAAAAGGAACCGCTGTGGTTTAAATAACAAAAATAACAAAAATTTTAATATTAAATGGCAAAAATTGCAATATTAAATGGCAAAAATTGCAATATTAAATGGCATAAATGGCAATAATTAAATTGCATAAATGGCAATATTAAATGGCATAAATGGCAATATTAAATGGCAAAAATGCCAATAATTAAATGGTATAAATTGCAATATAAAATGGTATAAATTGCAATATTAAATGGCAAAAATTGCAGTATTAAATGACAAAAATTGCAATAATTAAATGGCAAAAATGGCAATAATTAAATGGTATAAATGGCAATATTAAATTGTATAAATTGCAAAATTAAATTGCATAAATGGCAATATTAAATGGTATAAATTGCAATATAAAATGGTATAAATTGCAATATTAAATAGCAAAACCGGCAATAATTAAATGGCAAAAATTGCAATATTAAATGGTATAAATTGCAATATTAAATGGCATAAATGGCAATATTAAATGGCAAAAATTGTAATATTAAATGGCAAAAATTGCAATAATTAAATATTAAATGGTATAAATTGCAATATTAAATGGTATAAATGGCAATAATTAAATGGTATAAATTTCAATACTAAATGGCATAAATGGCAATAATTAAATGGCAAAAATGGCAATAATTAAATGGTATAAATTGAATTTTCCATAATGGCATAAATTTTATATAGATATAAATGTATAAAATTTTACATACAAATTTTATATGTAATATATAAATTTTATATATAAAATAGAAATTTTCTATGCTGATTTCTGACGCTTATCTGGGCAGCTCCCCCCGCGCTTATTATCATCTCCTGCAGAGCCGCACCAGGGTGAATTTTGGAAGCCAGCAGGCTGCAAACATGTGCAGGGCTGATTATTTCCACAGCCTTGAAAAATATGTGCTAAAAAAAAAAAAAAAGGAAAAAAAAGGAAAAAAAGGGAAAAATGGAAAAATGGAAAAAAAAGGGAAAATGGAAAAAAAGGAAAAAGTGTTACAGGACAAGAAATTCAAGCGCCAGGGGTTGCCAGACGCCTCGGAGCGGGGAGATGAAGGGGACGCGGCGGAAACGCGCGGGGGTGGCGCAGTGTCCCCGTGTCTGTTCCCCGTCTGTCTGTCCCCGTGTCCATCCCCCTGTCCGTCCCCTGTCTGTCCCCGTGTCTGTCCCCCTGTCTGTCCCCCTGTCCGTCCCCGTGTCCCCCCCCCAAGATGGCAGCAGCGCCCCACGTGCGCCCGTCCCGCCAGCGCGCCCCTGGCCCCGCCCCCTCCGCGGCGCTCAGCCCTCTGATTGGTGAATACCGCTCATAACCACGCCCCCAACTCGGCGGGCGAGTCGATGCCTCTCGCTGATTGGCCGCGGCGCTGCGGTGCCGCTCGGTGATTGGCTGCGGCGCGGCGCGGGCACGCCCCTCCCCGGCGCGCGGCGGCGCTGGGGGCCGGGGCCGGGGCGGGAGCGGCGCCAGTTCCCGGCGTCCCGCGGCGGAGCCGGCGGTGCCCGCGGCGCCTCCTCCGTGTGTCCCCTCCGCGTCCCCTCCGTGTCCCCTCCGTGTCCCCGCCGCGTCCCCGCAACCCCTGCCCGCCCCCCCATGGAGCTGCTGTGCGTGGAACCCGCGGGCCGCGCCCCCCGCGCCGGGCGGGACCCGCATCTGCTGGGGGACCGGCGGGTGCTGCAGAACCTGCTGAGCCTGGAGGAGCGCTACAGCCCCCGCGTGTCCTACTTCCAGTGCGTGCAGAGGGACATCCAGCCCTACATGCGGAAGATGTTGGCCTTCTGGATGCTGGAGGTACCGGAATGCTGCGGGGTTTGCCCCGAAAACCCGGGGGACAAGGCAGCGCTGATGGGTGTCGGGCACGGCGGTGGTGCCGGTGGGGATGGAGGGTGCAGCTCAATTTTAGCTGTGCTAAAGTTGGGATTTTCCCCAAAATCAGGCCCCCCAAAAGCTCCGGGCAGGGCTCAGCTCAGCCCCCGACGGGGGAAATAATAACGCTGCTGTTGAGTTCCCCTAAATGAAAAACGAATCTGCGGCTGGAGTTCGAGGCAGGGGGGATCTCCTGGTGCTGTCCCGATAAGTGACAATTCCGCAGGGCTCCGTCCTGCCTGTCCCTCTGGTGCTGCGGGCAGCGCTTCCAAAAACTCCAGAATATTTCAATTTTTAAAGGTTTTCCCCCCCTTGCTGTCATTATTCCCGCATTCCCCTTTTTGAAGAAGGCTCTGTGGATAAACCCCGCTTTGGGTGCGGCCCTAAAAGCAGCGAGGTGGCACTGGAGGCTGTCACGACCCGCGTGTCATTGTCCCCAGCGCTGCTGGCAGCAGGAGCAGGGCGGCGTTCGCTGCAGGAGGAGCACAAACCGCAATAGATGAGATGGTGGTGTCGAAAGGAGGAAGTTCGGTGTGACGAGTGTTGCGGTGCTGGGGGCAGATAAGAGGCGCAGGGCTGAAATTTGGAGCTGCTGCTGGCTGAGGGAGAGGGGATTTGGGGACTTTGGGGATCGGTTTGGGCGCTGCCATTGATTCTCATCACGTCCCCCGGAGAGCTCCAGGTGGAATTAGCAGCCCTGGATCCTTCTCTCCACCCCTCAGCCAAAAAAAGCACCAAAAAAAGGAAATTTGGAGCTCCAGAGCAGCCCAGGGCAGGGGTGGCAGCTGGCATGGGGCATCCCCAGCAGGGCACAGCAGAAATGGGGAAATGGGGCAAATTCAGATTTCTCCACGTGTTCCAGGTGGAATTAGCAGCCCTGGATCCTTCTCTTTCCACCACCCAGCTGGAGCTGCTGTTGTCCCATCCAGGGCAGGGGTGGCAGCTGGCATGGGGCATCCCCAGCAGGGCAAGTTCAGAATGGGGCAAATTCAGATTTCTCCACGTGCTCCAGGTGGCATTACCAGCCCTGGATCCTGCTGTTGTCCCATCCTGGCAGCTCCACCCCCAGCAGAAACGGGGCAAATTCAATTTCTCCAAAAAGGGAAATTTGGATCCTCCTCTCCACCCCCCAAAAAAAAGCACCTGCCCAGGGCAGGGCAGGGGTGGCAGCTGGCATGGGGCATCCCCAGCAGAAATGGGGCAAATTCAGATTTCTCCACATGCTCCAGGTGGAATTGCCAGCCCTGGATCCTCCTCTCCACCCCCCAGCCAAAAAATGCACAAAAAAAAGGAAATTTGGAGTTCCAGAGCTGCCCAGGGCAGGGGTGGCAGCTGGCATGGGGCATCCCCGGCAGGGCACAGCAGAAATGGGGCAAATTCAGATTTATCCACATATTCCAGGTGGAATTGCCAGCCCTGATCCTTCTCTCCACCCTCCAGAGCAGCCCTGGCAGGGGTGGCAGCTGGCAGGGGGCATCCCCAGCAGAAATGGGGCCGAATGGGACAAATTCAGGTTTCTCCACGTGGTCTTTGGAGCTGCAGCTGCTCCCCACAGGAAGGTGAAGCCTCAGGGTGACACCGCGGGGGCGATGCCTGCAGCTCCCTGTGATGGGGCAAGTGCGAATTTATCCGGCTCAGGTGGAATTGCCAGCCCTGGATCCTTCTCCCTCTCAGCCAAAAAAGAGCAAAAAAGGAAATTTCCTTTTCTGTCTGCCGTGCGCGTGGCAGGTGTGTGAGGAGCAGAAGTGTGAGGAGGAGGTGTTCCCTCTGGCCATGAACTACGTGGATCGCTTCCTGGCCTCGGTGGCCGTGCAGAAGAACCACCTGCAGCTGCTGGGGGCCGTGTGCATGCTGCTGGCCTCCAAGCTGAGGGAAACCATGCCCCTGACCGTGGAGAAGCTCTGCATCTACACAGACAACTCCATCACCCCCCAGGAGCTGCTGGTAACGCCTGAGCCCCCTCCTTGTGTCCCCTCCCTGTGCCCAGCTCCTGCTTGGCATCTCCTGATCCCATCCTTCTGCTTTCCCCTCTTTGGTGAAGGATTTTCCATCCTCCCCATGCTGGGCAGCAGAATTGTCCCCTCCTGGTTGTGGGTGAAGTTTCCTGTCCCAGCTCTGGGTTGTCACTCTGGGCTGTCACTGCAGTGACATCTCCAAGACTCACAGCTCTGGTGCCCTCCCAGCGCCCAGCTCCTCCCTGGCATCTCCTGATCCCATCCTTCTGCTTTCCCCTCTTTGGTGAAGGATTTTCCATCCTCCCCGTGCTGGGCAGCAGAATTGTCCCCTCCTGGTTGTGGGTGAAGTTTCTTGTCCCAGCTCTGGGCTGTCACTCTGAGTTGTCACTCTGGGCTGTCCCTGCAGTGACATCTCCAAGACTCACAGCTCTGGGAACCTCCCAGTGCCCCCTCTCAGTGCCCGGCTCCTCCCTGGCATCTCCTGATCCCATCCCTCTGCTTTCCCCTCCTCCTTGGTGGAGGATTTTCCATCCTCCCCATGCTGGGCAGCAGAATTGTCCCCTCAATTGTCCCCTCCTGGTTGTGGAGGAAGTTTCCTGTGCCACCACCGAGCTGTCCCTCTGGGTTGTCTCTCCAGTGACATCTCCAAGCTCTGCTTGGCATCTCCTGTTCCTGCTCTGCTGATCCCATCCCTCTGCTTTCCCCTCCCTGGTGAAGGATTTTCCCCCCTTCCTGTGCTGGGCAGCAGAATTGTCCCCTCAATTGTCCCCATCCTGGTTGTGCAGGAAGTTTCCTGTGCCAGCTCTGGGCTGTCCCTCTGGGCTGTCACTGCAGTGACATCTCCAAGACTCACAGCTCTGGTGCCCTCCCAGTGCCCAGCTCCTGCTTGGCATCTCCTGTTCCTGCTCTCCTGATCCCATCCCTTTGCTTTCCCCTCCTCCCTGGTGAAGGATTTTCCATCCTCCCCGTGCTGGGCAGCACAATTGTCCCCTCAATTGTCCCCTCCTGGTTTTGGATGAAGTTTCTTGTCCCAGCTCTGGGCTGTCACTCCAGTGACATCTCCAAGGCTCCAAGGTCTGAGTCAGGCAGCTCTGCCTCCCCCCAGCTGCAGAAATTGGGGGAATGTGGGAATGGGGAGAATGTGGGAATTGGGGGAATGTGGAAAATTGGGGGAATGTGGGAATTGGGGGAATGTGGGAATTGGGGGAATGTGGGAATTGGGGGAGTGTGGGAAATTGGGGGAATGTGGGAATTTGGGGGAATGTGGAAAATTGGGGGAATGTGGAAATTGGGGGAATGTGGGAATTGGGGGAATGGGGAAAATTGGGGGAGTGTGGAAATGGGGGGAATGTGGGAATTGGGGGAATGTGGGAAATTGGGGGAATGTGGGAATTGGGGGAATGTGGGAATTGGGGGAATGTGGGAAATTGGGGGAATGTGGGAATTGGGGGAGTGTGGGAAAATTGGGGGGATGTGGGAATGGGGGGAATGGGGGGAATGTGGAAAACTGGGGGAATGTGGGAAATTGGGGGAATGTGGGAAATTGGGGGAATGTGGGAATTGGGGGAATGTGGAAAACTGGGGGAATGTGGCAGGTTCACTTTCCACAGCAGCAGGAAAATTGGGGTTTTAGGTGCAGGGTGAAGCAGCAAAAACGGCTGTGAGGGGTTTGTGAGCTCCAGGCTGCTGGGGATGGGTGCAGTTCCTGCTCTGCCCCTGCGTTTCTCGTCCTGCATCCAGAAAGTTCCTTCTGAGGCTCTGAAAGGCCGAAAGTTTCTGATAAAACCTCTGAGGTCCAAACCTGCGAGCTCAGCCTCAGCCACGAGGGAGGAAATGGGAGAAAAACCCTTTGAGGGAGGAAATGGGAGAAAAACCCTTTTTTTGGGGGCTTGGTGAGGGAGCAGCAACCTCCCCTTGGTGACAGAACATCCCTGGGGACCTCCGGGGGATTTTTGGGGTCACTCATGCCCCCTGAGCAGCTCTGGTGGTTTTGGGGTGGGATCTGAGCCCCAGAACCCCCAGAACTCTCAGGTGTGACTCGAGGCCACTGCAGAGCTCTGAGTTTTTCCCAACCTGGTTTTTCCCAATTCTGGGGAAAATCCTCTCCCTCCAGAACCCTGAAGTCATTTGTGGGTGGTGATTGCCTTATTAATTAAGCCTCATAATTAGCTGATGAAGGACGGGGATGGCCACAGGAATGGGGTGCCCCATCCCTGAGGGACACCACTGCCAATCCTGGCGGCTCCTGCAGGTTTAAATCTGATTTTTGGTGAGGATTTGCTGTTCCCAGCTCAGCCTGGAGCAGGTGAGGAGCAGGCAGAGCATCCCTGGAGCTTCCCCCTCATCCCCAAGGTTCATTCCTGCTGGGAATTCTCCTTCCATCCAGGAGAAAAATAAATGTGTTTATTTTTCCCCCCTCCCAGCATCCCTGGGTTGCTCTTGGATGCTTTGTGATGTCAATATGGATGAAAATTGGTTGATTTTGGGGGTCCAAAGTGCTTTTTTTGGCTTTTCCCAAGCAAACTGGAGCCTTTTCCTCTCTCCTGGTGGGAATGTGAGCGCTCAGCAGGGCAGGGGTTTGTTCCTGGTTGTTGTCCAAGGGCTGCACAGAGTGAGGGAGGGAAACTGAGGCACTGCGAGATCCCTGGGTGTGCAGAGCCCGTGGAGAATCCTCTTCCCTGGGTTTCCATGGATTTTAACCCTTTTAGGAACTCATCCTGCTCCTATAAAGAGAGAATATCCAGGGATCTGTGAAGGATCACCCCCTGGTTAAATTTGATGGGACCTGAGGGAGTTTAAATCCATCCTTTATTGGAGAATATCCATGGATTTCACCCTTGTGGGAGAGCTGGATTTCATCCAGCTCCAGTAAAGAGAGAATATCCAGGGATCTGTGAAGGATCACCCTGGTTGTGAGAGTTAAATTTGAATTTTCCATGGAGAATCCTCTTCCCTGGATTTCCATGGATTTTAACCCTTTTTGGGACCATCCTGCTCCAATAAAAAGAAAATACCCAGAGATCTGAAGGATTCACTCTGGCTGAGGGAATTAAACCCAGGTTACTGGATTTCCATGGATTTTAACCCTTTTTAAAGCTCATCCTGCTCCTATAAAGAGGGAATATCCAGGGATCTGTGAAGGATCACCCTGGTTGTGAGAGTTATATTTGAATTTTTCATGGAGACTCCTCTTCCCTGGATTTCCATGGATTTTAACCCTTTTTGGAACTCATCCTGCTCCAATAAGGAGAAAATACCCAGAGATCTGAAGGATTCACTCTGGCTGAGGGAATTAAACCCAGGTTAACTGGATTTCCATGGATTTTAACCCTTTTGGGACCATCCTGCTCCAATAAGGAGAAAATATCCAGGGATCTGTGAAGGATCACCCTGGCTGAGGGACCTGAGGGAGTTAAATCTGAATTTATTGGATTTCCATGGATTTTAACCTTTTTGGAACTCATCCAGCTCCAGTAAAGAGAGAATATCCAGGGATCTGTGAAGGATCACCCTGGCTGAGGGACCTGAGGGAGTTAAATCTGAATTTATTGGATTTCCATGGATTTTAACCTTTGTAGAGCTCATCCAGCTCCAGTAAAGAGAGAACACCCAGGGATCTGTGAAGGATCACCCTGACTGAGGGACCCGAGGGAGTTAAATCTGAATTTCCACACCCCAGAGCTGCTCCTTCCCCCTCTGTGCTCATCCCCTGCTCTTTCCCAACCCCCTGGGAGGGGAGGGAGGGCAGAGCAGGGCCAGGGGAGCTTCTGCAGCAGCCTGGGGACAATGGGACATCCTGGTGGCCCGGGGCCATCCCTGCAGGAAGCTGGCTCGCACTCCCGGGGCTCTGCTTCCTCCTCCTCCTCCTCCTCCTCCTCCTCCTCGGGCAGGGGCCTGGCAGCAGCTCAGCCCTTCAGAGGACACAGAACCTCGCTGCAGTTGTTCTGGGGGAGAAGGAAATGATGCAAGGAGGGATTTGTCCATTTGGAGGAAGTTGGGTTTCCGTCCAGGCCCTTCTCTAACCCACCTTGGGGTTGGGGTTTTTTGTAATGTAATTTTTATTTTTTCAATTTAATTCTTTATTTTATTTTATGTTATTTTATTTTATTTTATTTTATTTTATTTTATTTTATTTTATTTTATTTTATTTTATTTTATTTTACTTTATTTTATTTTATTTTGTTTTACTTTATTTTATTTTATTTTACTTTATTTTATTTTATTTTATTTTACTTATTTTACTTTATTTTACTTTACTTTTATTTTATTTTACTTTATTTTACTTTACTTTATTTTATTTTACTTTATTTTACTTTACTTTATTTTATTTTATTTTATGTTATTTTATGTTATTTTATTTTTTATTGGACATTATTTTATTTTATGTTATTATTTTATTTTATGTTATTTTATTCATTTTATGTTATTTTATTATTTTATTTTGTTATTTTATTTTATTTCATTTATTTTGCTTGGCCTTTGGGACAGGAATGGCTCCTGTGGGTGACAAATTTGGCCCAGGGTGGCTTTGGGACAGGAATGGTTGCTGAGGGGACAATGGGGTGACAAATTGTGCTCAGGGTGGGTTTTGGGACAGGAATGGCTCCTGAGGGTGACAAATTGTGCCCAGGGTGGGTTTTGGGGCAGGTTGAGCAATTCTGCTCCTTTGAGCAACCCAGGGCGGGTTTGTTGTGCAAGGGGAAGGAGGGAAGGGGGGGCAGCACCAACCAGCAAGAAAAGGGGAAAGTGAAGCTCTGAGCTTGGCAAAGAATTGTCACCTCCTCAAAGCTGTCCGTGCTGAGCTCTCGGGCAGCGCTGGTGGGATCCTGAATTTTGGGGGAAAAGGAGATTTGTGCTGCGTGGAGGGAGCAGAGATGAACCTGAGCCCAGGACAGCTCTGAGCCTCAGCTCCAGCTCCTGGGGGGTTCCCCTTTCCCAGCAGGGACACAGCCCAGGGCTGGAATTGTGCCATGGGGACAACCCAAGGGACAGCCCCTGTGCCCTTCCCTGTCCTGCCCTGGCCCTGGGGCTCCTGGGCTGGAATGGTGCCATGGGGACAGCCTGGGGACAGCCCAAGGGTGCCCTTCCCTGTCCTGCCCTGGCCCTGGGGCTCCTGGGCTGGAATTGTGGCATGGTGCCATGGGGACAGCCTGGGGACAACCCAAGGGACAGCCCTTCCCTGTCCTGCCCTGGCCCTGGGGCTCCTGGGCTGGAATTGTGGCATGGTGGCATGGGGACAGCCTGGGGACAGCTCCTCTGCCCTTCCCCATCCTGCCCTGGCCCTGGAGCCTCCTGTCAATGGAGCAGCCCAGGGCTGGCATGGTGGCACAGGGACAGTGTGGGGACAGCCTTGTGCCCTTCCCTGTCCTGCCCTGGCCCTGGGGCCTCCTGGGGTGGAATGGTGGCATGGGACAGTGTGGGGACAACTCCCTGCCCTCCCTGTCCTGCCCTGGCCCTGGGCCTCCTGGGGTGGCATGGTGGCACAGGGACAGCCTGGGGACAACTCTTCTGCCCTTCCCTGTCCTGCCCTGGCCCTGGCGCCTCCTGGGCTCACATGGTGCCATGGGGACAGCCTGGGGACAGCCCCTGTGCCCTTCCCCACCCTGCCCTGGCCCTGGCGCCTCCCAAGCCCCTGCCATGATGAGCTGGCTTTGCTCTGCCCACAGCACTGGGAGCTGCTGGTGCTGGAGAAGCTCAAGTGGGACCTGGTGTCGGTGATTGCCAACGATTTCCTGCCCCACATCCTGCACCGGCTGCCGCTGCCCGCCGACAAGGTGGAGCTGGTGAAGAAGCACGCGCAGACCTTCATCGCCCTCTGCGCCACAGGTGGGGGCAGGAACCGGGAATCTGCCCGCGTGTTCCTAGAGGCTGATTTATTGTTTTATGATAATATAACAGAACATTACATTATATTATATTCTATAAATGTATTGTAATAGAATGTAATGTATTGTAATAGAATGTAATGTAATGTAATAATGTAATGTAATATAATATAATATAATATAATATATAATATAATAATGTAATGTAATATTACATTATATTATATTATATTATATTATATTATATTATATTATATTATATTATATTATATTATATTATATTATATTATATTATATTATATTATATTATATTATTCATATTATATTTTTCATATCATATTATATTTTTCATATCATATTTTATATTATATATTATACTACCTTATACATTATATTATCCATTATATTACACTATATATATATATATATATATATATGTATATATATAGATATATGTATGTTATGTTACATTATATTATATTACAGTAAGTTACATTACATTAATAATATCAAATTATATCATATCATATCTATATCATATCATATCATATCATATCATATCATATATATCATATCATATAATATCATATCATACTATATCATATTATACTATATTTTGTTATATTACATTATATCACATTATATTACATTATATTATACAACATTACATTATATTATACTATATTATATTTTATTATATTATATTATACTATATTATACTATACTATATTACATTATGTTATACTAAAACTATGCTAAAGAATAGAGAAAGGAAGGAATGATAATAAAATCTGACTGCTCAGTCCCGACACAGCTGGGCTGTGATTGGCCATTAATTAGAAACACCCACACGAGACCAATCCCAGCTGCACCCGTTGCATCCCACAGCAGCAGATAACCATTGTCCACGTTTCCTTTCTGAGGCCTCTCAGCAGAAAAATCCTAAGGAAAGGATTTTCATAAAACACCTCTGTGCCAATTCTCCTCCCCGCCACGCTGCACAGACCCCTCTGTGTGACCCTGCAGGGCAAACCCCGACCCCAAACGCCACCTGCGCCCTCCCTAACGTCTCCTTTTGCCCCCCGTGCTGGCTGCAGACTGCACCTTTGTGATGTACCCCCCGTCCATGATCGCCACGGGCAGCATCGGCGCCGCCGCCCACGGCCTGGGGCTGCCGGGCAGCGGAGAGCCCCTCACCGAGCTGCTGGCCAGGACCACGGGCACCGAGCTGGTGAGTGAGTGGGCACAGGGCTGGCACAGCTGGGGAGCGAGGGGCACTGCGGCTGGGGAGTGTTACTGGGGCTGGCACCAAGCTGGGGAGTGAGGGGCACTGCGCCTGGGGAGTGTTACTGGGGCTGGCACCAAGCTGGTGAGTGAATGGGCACAGGGCTGGCACCAAGCTGGGGAGTGTTACTGGGGCTGGCACCAAGCTGGTGAGTGAATGGGCACAGGGCTGGCACAGCTGGGGAGCGAGGGGCACTGCGGCTGGGGAGTGTTACTGGGGCTGGCACCGAGCTGTGAGTGGGCACTGGGCTGGCACTGAGCTGTGAATGGGCACAGGGTGGCACCGAGCTGGTGAGTGAGGGGCACAGGGCTGACACAGCTGGGGAGTGAGGGGCACTGCGGCTGGGGAGTGTTACTGGGGCTGGCACCGAGCTGGGGAGTGGGCACTGGGGTTGGCACCAAGCTGGGAGTGGGCACTGGGGCTGGCACGGCTGTGGGAGCCTTGCTGCCACTCCAGCAGGGTGGGACATGGGGAGGGTGTGGGCTCTGTGCCTCTGGAGATGTTCCAGATGCACCTGGATGTGTCACCTGTGTCACCTGCTCCAGGTGGCTGTGGTGAGGGAGAGACTGGGATGGACTGGCCATGGTGATGGTCACTGGGATGGACTGGCCGTGGTGGTGGTCACTGGGATGTGGTGATGGTCACTGGGATGGTCAGGCTGTGGTGGTGGTCACTGGGATGTGGTGATGGTCACTGGGATGGACTGGCCGTGGTGGTGGTCACTGGGATGGACTGGATGTGGTGGTGGTCACTGGGATGGACTGGCCGTGGTGATGGTCACTGGGATGGTCAGGCTGTGGTGGTGGTCACTGGGATGGACTGGCCGTGGTGGTGGTCACTGGGATGGACTGGCCGTGGTGGTGGTCACTGGGATGGACTGGATGTGGTGGTGGTCACTGGGATGGACTGGATGTGGTGGTGGTCACTGGGATGGACTGGATGTGGTGGTGGTCACTGGGATGGACTGGCCATGGTGATGGTCACTGGGATGGACTGGCCATGGTGGTGGTCACTGGGATGGACTGGATGGTGGTGATGGTCACTGGGATGGACTGGCCGTGGTGGTGGTGGTCCCTGGGATGCAGGGATGGACTCCCGAGGGCCCGTCCAGCCGCAGCCGCTCTGGGATTCTGTGCAGTTTTGCTGCTCAGACAGTGCTGCCCCGCTTTGGGGAGAACCAGGGGCTGTGGGCTGATGCCAAGCACAGCCTGGCCAGGGCAGGGTGGGCTCGGGGCCTTTGAAATGGCACACAAAGGGCAGGATCCGTTCCCTGCCCGGGCAGGTGTTGGCAGGATCGGGTTCTCGGGCCGGGATGGGGACAGGGACGCGCCAGGCTCAGCATCTGCTCCCCTCAGTGTCTGGTTGCAGCTGGGGGGGCAAGGGGGGGCTGGCACATGAAACCTTCCAGCTTTGGGGGGGTCCTGCAGCCCCCCAGTGCCCTCGGAGGGGGCACGGGGATCCTGTGGGGCTCCAATCTGAGCTTCTCCTCCCCTTTGATCTCCTCCCCTGCCCAGGTCGGTTACAGTCCCCTGCCAGGACCTGGGGTGGCTTTGCCCAGGGGGAGGCTCCTGCTCTCTTTGTGCAGATGGAATTTTTTTGTTCTCTGGGGCCTTTTTAAAGAGAGAATCAGTGCAGCCACCTGCTCCCAACCTGCTCGGGGAGGCCGGGGCTGTGCAGGGAACAGGTGGGAAGCAGGGAGGGCTCTGTGGAGGGAGAGGAGCTGAAATGGAGCCCAGCACCCTCCTGTCCCCTCCTGTCCCCTCCTGTCCCTCCTGTCCCTCCTGTCCCTCCCCAGCATCTGCTGCGCCCCCTGCCCAGGCGTGGGGTGCCTCACGAACAGCTCCAGCCCAGGCAGGGCCAGGGCAGCTCCTCCTGGGATGTGAGCACAGAATTTTGGGTTCCTGGGAGAGCTCCTGGGCTCAGCCCCCTCATTTGTGGTGCTGCTGCTTCTCCCTGAGCATGCCCATATATAGAATATAATATAATATATTATATCAGCGTGCCCATATATGATATAACATATAAACATCCCAGGGCATGCCCAGTCCCTGCCCAGGTGCCCATGAGGATGCTCAGCCCGTGCCCAGGAGATGCACAGACCATGCCCAGGTGCCCCAGGGGATGCCCAGGTGTCTGTAGGGATGCCCAGGTGCCCCAGGGGATGCACAGCCCCTGCCCAGGTGCCCATGAGGATGCTCAGCCCATGCCCAGGAGATGCACAGACCATGATCAGGTGCCCCAGGGGATGCCCAGGTGTCTGTAGGGATGCCCAGGTGCCCCAGGGGATGCCCAGCCCCTGCCCAAGTGTCTGTAGGGATGCCCAGGTGCCCCTGGAGATGCCCAGCCCCTGCCCAGGTGCCCATGAGGATGCCCTGGCACTCAGGGCCAGGGCCCATGAGGGCCCAGCCCTGAGGTGCCCACACTCAGGGATGGGAGGAGCCGGGAAGGGGGCAAGGGGGCGTTGCTATTTTCGCTCACCACATCCTCTGTCAGTTTCTAAGAACCGCCGGCGGATTCCTGGTAAGAGATTTCGGGGTGTGACCATGTCCCGTGAGGCGCAAACTGTCACCAGGCCGGGCCGTGTCCCCAGGGCTGTCCGAGTGGGAGTTTCCTCCTCCTGCTTCGCGCTCCGGGGGAAAAACCAGAGCAGGGTTTGCATTTCTGGCCAGGTTCCCGTGCTGTGCCCCAGCTCTGGGTCCCCTGGGGGTGTCACGGAGGGGACAGGGGGGTGGGAACCTTGTGAGAAGCTCGGTGGTTCTCCCAGCGTGGATGGGAGGTGCTGTAGGGTGGGTTTGGGGTCAGGGAGGGTCCTGCTGCTCCAGGGGCACCCAGCAGAATTCCTGGGAATGCTGGGGAGCCGGAGGGGGATCCATGTCCCAAGGACAGCCACATCTGTGGGATCTGGGACGTTTGTTCTGCTCTTGTCACCCAGCTGGAGCCACCCCCTGGCTCCAGGGCTTTGGGAAGCTCTGCTGGACACAACATTCCTGCAGAACAGGGGTCAGCAGGGAGGCGGGAGGAGAACAACCAGTGTGGGGAAGGACAAAGATGGAGAAAATCTCCTTTTGTGCTGCTGGTCAGATGGGAAAAAAAAAATCAATAATTGTTATTTTCATTTCTTTCATGCCGTGGCCTTGCAGATGAAATCAGTGTCTTCTTCTCTTGAAATACCAATCCTGCATGTGTACTTGCAGAAAAGCAATCTGTTATTTTCATATCATAATAAACCGTACCACTGCACTCCAAGAGGGCACCTGGGGGGTCAGAGGTGCAGCTGAGCTGTTCCTAAAGGAGGAGGAGGAGGAGGAGGAGGAGCAGGATCTGATGCCCACCCTGTGTTTCCCTGTTCCAGGACTGCCTGAAGGCCTGCCAGGAGCAGATCGAGGCTGCCTTAGCCGAGAGCCTGAAGCAGGCCTCCCAATCCCAGCAGGAACTGGGCTCCAAGGCGGTGCCGTACGCGGGCAGCCAGCCCACCAGCACCCCCACGGACGTCACCGACGTCAACCTGTGACCAAGGTGCCCTTGGCCGGAGCTCCAGCCCCTCCCTGGCCGCCCCCAGCTCGCTGCACCCCCTGCCCACCCAGCTCCTCCCGGGTGGTGCCAGGGCACGCGGAGCCGGAGCCTGGGCGAAGTTGGGATTGTTTCTGTGTTGGCGTTCCCTGGCTGCTCGCGGCCCCGCGAGGGACAAAAATCTCCGAGCCAGCCCTGCAGGACCCCCATCCTCGTCACCCCCAGCTCCTGTGGGGCTCGCGGAGCAGCTGCTCGGTGGCCCCTTGGTCGCGATTGCTTCGCGCCACATTCCCACAGCTCCGGGGGGACGCCGTGCGGCTGCTTCTGCTTGGAGAGGAGCCGCGGGGCTTGGTTGGTTTTGCTGTTGGATGGGGGAATTGTGGGGACACGCCTTGGGAGGAGTTCGGGGTCCCCTCGGCTGCTTAATTTATTGTTCACTGCTGGGAAAAGGGGAGGGAGGAGAGCTGGAATTCCTCGGGTGGGGCCTGGATGCTGCTCTCCTGTCCTTCCCAAAAAGTGCCTTCGCCCTTTTTCCCTTCCCTGGCTCCCTGGGCAGTGGCAGACTCTCCTCGGAGTGGGCCCTTTGGTAGCTTAGGCATCAGACTAGGATTTAAGGAAAACCTTTGAATGTGCTGCTATAGTCTGGGATGCATCTCCACTCTTCCAAGGCAGGGATTTCAGATCGTGCTCAGGAGGGAGCTGTGTTCAACCCACGTGGATCTGAGCTGCCTCCTGACAGGGTGGAAAACTTTGCTGCGCACTTGAGTTGGAAAAGCAATTACTGCCTTTTTGTATTGTTGTTGTTGATCCTTGTTAGGTTTTTTTAATAAAAATTGTTGTAAAACAGAAAAAAAAAACAAAAAAAAAAGAAAAAAAAAATAATGCTGGTTTTCTATATGAAATCCAGAGTGGAATTAACCAGGAGAAGGCAGAGACTCCGCAGGGATGGGAGGCAGAATCTGCTGCTCCCTGGGGACCTCTGGACATGCGGCTGTTGTCCTCCCGTGGGGGATGTGGAAAAGGAGGTCGAGATCTTCCTTTTGGATGGCACCAACCCCACAAAAATCCGGCGGAAAAAGGTGGGGCTGCTGCTCCTCCCTGAGCCTGCCTGGTCCGGAAACCCACGGAGCCGCTGGGACAGAGCCTGCCTGTGCAAAAGGAAATGTCTTTTTCTTCTTCTTTTTTTTTTTAAATCTATATAAATATATATATATATAAATGGATTTTTAATTTAAGAGTAAAACTGGTTTGGTGTTCACTCGCACGAGTCTCGCTGCTGGGAGAGCCAGAGAACCCTGTGATGTTGCAATAAAATATTTTAAACAAAAAAAAAAAAAAAAAAAAAAAAACCAAGAGTGGCTTGAGGTTTTTCCCTGTGTTGTTCTTGGATCTTTCCCTGGTTCTGGGGATCCCTTGGGTTGCCCTGTGTTGTTCTTGGATCTTTTCCTGGTTCTGGGGATCCTTTGCGTTGCCCTGTGCTGTTCTTGGATCTTTTCCTGGTTCTGGGGATCCTTTGCGTTGCCCTGTGCTGTTCTTGGATCTTTCCCTGGTTCTGGGGATCCCATGGGAGCTCCAGCCTTGCTTTTCCCAGCATGGAATGGGGAGAGGACGGGCAGGACCCTGAGGGACACCCAGGGCAGGTCAGGGATGGCGGTGGAGCCAAAAACCTTCCTGCAGGTGAGGTGTCCCTGGGGAGAGGGGCACTGGAGCAGCTCAGGGGGTGCCAGGACAGTGCCAGGAGCTCCGTGCCAGCCCAGGCTCCCTCCAGTGCTCATCAGCCTCAAATCAGAAAAAATCAGCAAGTCACAGAAAAGGCTGAGGGGTGTGGGGACCTCGGAGGTGACAAGGCAGAGCTCAGGGTGCAGCAGGGGCTGCTCCTGCCACTAGAGGTGACAACAGGGGGCAGCTGCCCTGGGCACAGCTCAGGGTGCAGCAGGGGCTCCTCTCCGTGGCCCAAAGCTGCAGGGCACAGAGCTGGCAGTGGCAGTGGCTGCAGGGCACAGAGCTGGCAGTGACAGTGGCAGCAGGGCACAGACCTGGCAGTGGCAGTGGCTGCAGGGCACAGACCTGGCAGTGACAGTGGCAGCAGGGCACAGGGAAGTGTAGCCTGCTGGAAAAGTCCCCTGGGTTTGGTTTTCCAGCAGAGGTGGCACTCGGGCACAGTGCCAGCAGCACGCCAGGCAGGTGGCCTCATGGCCAGGTGAGGACAGGTGGCCCTGTGGCTTCAGGAAGCAAACCCTGAGGGACTTTGTTTGGGAAAATCCCTGGGCAAGGAGCTCCAGCAGCTGGTGGGGACAGGGACAGGCTGGGAGCACATGGGGCAGAGCCAGCCCTGACCGACTGACAGGGCTCTGGTTTTATTTCTGAGCACAGGAACAAGCGCCAGTGTCCCCGTGCTGGTGGCACCGGGCTCCTGGGTGGCACTGACACAGCACAGTCCAGCCCTGTGGGCACAGCCCGTCCCAGGGACGGCTCACAGCAGCAGGATCCAGCAGGGACGCTCCAGCTCCGGGCTCCCAGCTGCATCCCAGGCTCCAGCCCTTCCCTGCTCACTCCATGGCCAGCGCCTGCTCCCCCTCCACGTCCCTGGTCCTGGAGTTCATCAGCTCCCGGCGGATCTCGGGCGAGATCTGGGGGTGGCTGTGGAACTTGAGCAGCTCCAGCAGAGCCTCCTTCTGCTCCGAGGACAGGTCCTCCTTGTAGCGCTGGGCCAGGGCCAGCAGGCTCTGGTGCCACAGCACGGGCAGGAGCCGCTGCTCCGAGCGGAAGGCCAGGAAGTGGAACACCAGCGCGTCCAGCACGCGGAAGGGCAGCGCGTATTTCTTGTCGATGAGCAGGCGCAGGAAGATGCTGTTGGCACCGCTGTACTGCATCTCTGCCAGCTTCAGCAGCGCTGCACTGAGGGAGGGACAGGGACACCTCAGGGGGTGGGGACATGGGAGCAGTCAGGGGACAGGGGATGGAGCCATGGGGACATGGAAGAGGTGAGGGGACAGGGAACACAGGGACACAGGAGAGGTGAGGAGTCATGGGACAGGGAAACGACACAGGAGAGGTGAGGAGTCACGGGACAGGGACACAGGGACACAGGAGAGGTGAGGAGTCATGGGACAGGGACATGGGGACATGGGAAAGGTGAGGGGACAGGGGACAGGAACACAGGGACACAGGAGAGGTGAGGAGTCATGAGACAAGGACACGACATAGGAGAGGTGAGGAGTCATGGGACAGGGACATGGGGACATGGCAAAAGTGAGGGGACAGGGACATGGGAGCGGTCAGGGGACAGCTCAGGGGATGGGACAGGGGACAGAGTCATGGGGGCATGGGAGAGGTGAGGGGACAGGGACACAGGAGTGGTGAGGAGTCACGGGACAGGGACATGGGGACATGGGAAAGGTGAGGGGACAGGGGACAGGGACATGGGGACACAGGAGAGGTGAGGAGTCATGGGACAGGGACATGGGGACATGACAAAAGTGAGGGGACAGGGACATGGGAGCGGTCAGGGGACAGGTGGTGAGGGGTCACTCAGCTCCCTCTGGGCTTGAGCTTCAAGGCTCAGCTTTGGGCCTCAGTGCTCCATGGTCCAGTCCAGTTCCCCCTGACCCCTGTGGTCCCTCCTCTGTCCCCATGGCTCCTGCCTGGCCCCACCTTGGTCCCCATGGCTCCACTGTGACTCCGTGCTCCATCCTTGGTCACTGTGGCTCCAGCCTGGCCTGGATCCAAGGAGCTTCCCAGGGCCCCTGGAGGAGAAGCTCGTCCCCCCCAGCCCCTCAGGGCCTCACCTGGAGTGCAGGACGGGGATGGAGCACTTGCTGAGGATGCTGCCGATGATGATGGCCTCCCTGAGCGTGCAGGTGCCAGACTCGCACAGCGGGATGAGGATCCCTGCCAACGGCAACAGTCTGGTGTCACAGACACATTTCATGAAAAATCTTTTCCTTAGGATTTTTTCTCCTGAGAAGCCTCAGGAACAAAATGTGAACAATGGTTATCTGCTGCTGGGGAATGCAACAGGTGCATCTGGGATTGGTCTCATGTGGTTGTTTCTAATTAATGGCCAATCACAGCCCAGCTCTCTCAGACTCTCTGGTCAGACACAAGATTTTATTATAATTTCTTTTTATTCCTTGCTAGCCTTCTGATTAAATCCTTTCATCTTTTAGTATAGTTTGAATATATAATTTACTTTTAATATAACATAGATCATAGAATAATAACCCAGCCTTCTGAACATGGAGTAGTCCAGATTCTCATCTCCTCCCTCATCCTGGGAGCCCTGTGAGCACCACCACAGCCAGATGTCACAGACATCTTTTAGGAAAATCCTTTCCTTAGGATTTTTTCCTCCTGAGAAGCTGAGAGGCCTCAGGAACAAAATGTGAACAATGGTTATCTGCTGCTGTGGAATGCAACAGGTGCATCTGGGATTGGTCCATGTTGGTTGTTTCTAATTAATGGCCAATCACAGTCCAGCTCTCTCAGACTCTCTGGTCAGTCACAAGATTTTATTATCATTTCTTTTTATTCCTTGCTAGCCTTCTGATGAAATCCTTTCTTCTTTTAGTATAGTTTGAATATATCATTTACTTTTAATATAATATAGATCATAAAATAATAACCCAGCCTTCTGAACATGGAGTAGTCCAGATTCTCATCTTCTCCCTCGTCCTGGGAGCCCTGTGAGCACCACCACAGCCAGGCACCAACCACCTCCATGCACAGGCTCAGCCCCTTCCCCCTAGAAACCCCCAGTCCTGCAGCAGCACCTGGACACCCCCTGCCATGCCCCAGCCCCTCGGGGAGCCAGCCAAGCCCCAGAGCAGACCCTGCAGGACCCCTACCCTTGAACCAGGCTGCTGGTTTGAACAGAGCCTTCTTCAGAGCCATGTACAGGTGGAAGTTGAGCCTCTTGTACTCGGCGATGTCGTCCCGGATGCGCGGCAGCAGCACCAGGTTGTAGAACCTCTGGGCCATCCTCTCCTTCAGGTTGGAGGAAAATATCCTGGGATCAGCAAAGCATCAAGGGATGGGTGAGGAGAGGAGGCCAAATGGGCAGGTTGGTGTTTTGTAACCAATTTTGGTGATCTGACTCTGGTTATGGGAATAAAAACCCCAGAAATGCCACACCAGAGGGTCCCTGAGGTGACCTTACCTGGTGGCCTGGTACATGGCAGCGGCTGTCCAGGTCTCTGGCTCAGTGATGTAGAGGATCTGCTCCCAGTTGGACAAGGCAGGGATGATTTTGAACGCCTTGGGGAGCTTCCCACTCCTGTACTTGGACAGCACCTTCAGAGACAGGGACAGGGGCCAGGCCGTGACTGGGGGAAGTGACAGCAGGGACAAGGAGGCGTTGTCACCTCAGGGTGGTGGCTGTGGGTTTGGACGCTCCATCCTCACCTCCCTGACACCCCTGTAGACCTCCAGGACACGGGGGTCGAGCTGGGGCATAGGGCAGCCCGAGAGCTCCGACAGTGCGCCGTCTCCACCTCCGTCTGCTTCTCCGTGAGCTTCTCCATGATGATATCGGCCAGCGTGCGCCTGGGGCGGCAGGGACGGGGTCAGGGGGGACATAGGGGCAGGCAGGGACAGGGGCAGTGGGGGACATGGGGGGCTGGCAGGGGACAGGGACAGTGGGGGACCAGGGAGGGCTGGCAGGGACAGGGACAGTGGGGGACATGGGGGACTGGCAGGGGACAGGGTGAGCCAGAGGCTGACAAAGGAGGGGGGTGAGCTGGGGTCTGTGCATGGACCAGGGGGAGAATCGGGGGTCGCAGGGGGTGACACAATGGGATCCCATCACACGGGATGGGGGTGACCTGGGGGCTGACACAGGACAGGGACTGAGACAGGACCAGGGGGGACTCGGGGGTCGCATGGGGCTGGCACTGGACAGGGCACAGCCAGCGCAGCAGGGAGGCAGCTCCTGCCCCGTGCCCTCACCTCAGCGGCGGGTTCTTGTTCATGAACATCTCGATGGCTTTCTCGTCCTCGGGGTCCACCTCCACCTCCCCGCCGTAGTCCCCGCTCCGTCCCGCGGCCGCCGCCGCCTTCTCCAGCGAAGGCCACTCCTCATCATCCTCCGAGTCCGAGCCAGGACCTGCGGGGAGCAGCGCTGGCTCAGCCCACCCTGAGGGGCCGCGCACCCTCGGGGCCTCACCAGGGGGTGAAAAATGCACATTTTATCATTGGCTTTTCGCAACTATTAAAATGAAGATTCTATGTGTTGCGTTAGAAAGTGATGCTGCGTTAATTCTCTTAAATACTGTGTTAAATACAGTTTTAGGTTATAAAAAATGTTAAAATAGAAACTACGCTATATAGGATACTTTTTTTTTTTTAAATAAAGGACTCGCAACGAGATGGCAGCCACAGGACACCTGAATCTTTCAGATAAAGAGAATTTAATGCCCTCTTATCATAAGAAACGAACTTCTTCCCACCTCGAAGGCGCTGTTAGGATTCGGAGGAAGAAGTTGACTATGACCAGACAGAATCCTGTGTTTGAATAGAATTTATGCATCATGCATAATAAATGTATAATAAATGCATAAGCGTATGAATATGCAACAGGTTAGTTTTTAAGGGTTAATCCTCTGTTAACGTGGGTCCTTTTTCGGGCTCGTGCTGCCCAGAAAGAAGTACCCAGACGTCCGTAACTCTTTGTCTCTTATTGCCTCATATTGTCCTAATTCACATTGTCCAAATTATTATTACTCTAACTGTATTACTATTTTTAAAACTAGGCATTTTTATTTTTTAAAACTTTAAAAATTATTAAAAACAAGTGATTTGGCGGGGTTTTTTTTGGCTCACCGAGAACGGCGCTGCGCTGCCGGGGGGCTGCGGGCGCTCCGGGGCCGTGCTCGGCCTCCAGCTCCTCCTGCTGCCGCCGCGCCTGCTCCAGGATGCGCCGGGACAGCCGCGCGTCCACGAACCCGTCCCCGTCCCCGCCGCCGCCATCGCCGCTCGGCTCCTCCGCCCCGCGCTTCTCCCGCGCCCGGAGCCGCGGAGCCGCGTCCTGCAGGATCTGCTCGGCCAAGGGCAGCGCCGGGGCCGGGCCGGAGCCCCGCGCCCGCCGGGCCTTGGGCATCGCGGCGGGACCGGGCGGCGACACGTGGGGTCTGCCCCCGCCTGTTCCGGGGCGGCTCCGCCTCTTCCCGGGGCCACCGGCACCGCCCGTTCCGGTGGCGGCGCCGGCGCCATGGGGGTCACCTGGTGAGATCCGGGACGGGGGGAGAGCAGCGGGATAGACTCCTGGAATGGGGGTGGAACCGGGATAGACTCCTGGAATGAGGGGTAACACCGGGATAGACTCCTGGAATGGGGGTGGAACTGGGATAGATTCCTGGAATGGAGGGGAGGCACCGGGATAGACTCCTGGAATGAGGGGTGACACCGGGATAGATTCCTGGAATGGAGGGGAGGCACCGGGATAGACTCCTGGAATGGGGGTGGAACCGGGATAGACTCCTGGAATGAGGGGTGACACCGGGATAGATTCCTGGAATGGAGGGGAGGCACCGGGATAGGTTCCTGAAATGAGGGGTGACACCGGGAAAAGCTCCTGGAATGGGGAGTGAAACTGAGATGGACGTCTGGAATGGGGGGTGGCATCGGGAAAGATTCCTGGAATGGGAGGGAGGAACGGGGAGAGGCTCCTGGAATGGGGGCAGAACAGGAAGGCTCTCCTGGAATGCACCGGGGGTGAGGGGGAAGGCACCGGGTAAGGCTCCTGGAATGGCGGGGAAGGCACTGGGATAGATTCCTGGAATGGGGGAGCGGAACGAGGATAGACTCTGGAATTGGGGGAAGGCACCGGGAAAGGCTCCTGGAATGGCGGGAAAGCACTGGGATAGACTCCTGGAACGGGGGGGGGGGGCAGCACCGGGAAAGGCTCCTGGAATGGGGAGGCACAGGATAGACTCCTGGAATGGAGGGGAAGTACCGGGAAGGGCTCCTGGAATGGGGGAAAGAACTGGGATAGACTCCTGGAACAGGGGTGGCACCGGGAAAGGCTCCTGGAATGGGGGGCGGAACTGGGATAGACTCCTGGAATGGGAAGGCTCCTGGAATGGGGGACGGAGCCCAGAGGGCTCCCGGCGCGGACGGCCCCGGGGACGCGGTGCGGATCTCCGGGCGGAGGATGGAGCAGCCCGGGGCGCGGCCGGCGCTGTCCCGGTGGGTCCCTGAGCCCCGGCCCGTGTCGCAGCGTGTCGCAGGTGCCGGTGGCCGAGGGCAGAGCGTGCAGCAGACGGTGGAGCTGCTGGCGCGGCGGCTGGAGGCGCTGGGCGGACAAGCAGGGCACGTTCGGCGTGGACTGCGAGACCTATCACACCGATGCCACCCTCGGCACACAGGGTCAGCAGAGCCCTTCTCGAGCTCCTCTCTCCCTCTTCCTTCCCGTCCTTTTCCTCCTCTCTTCTTTTCCTTCCCCACCTTCCCTGGAGGCGCCTGGATCTGATGCTGGTTCATGGGGTTTAGGGGTTTAGTGGCAGTGCTGGGCTGAGGGTTGGACTGGCTGATCTTGAAGGTCTCTTCCCCGCCTTTCATTAGTCGATGATTCTACAATTCCTTCTTCCCTTTTTCCCTTTCCCTTCCTCCTTTTCCCTGTCTCATTTTCCCTTTTCCTTTCTCCTTTTTTCCCTTTCCTTTCCTTTCGCCCGCCGGGCCTTGGGCATGGGGCCACCGGCACCGCCCGTTCCGGTGGCGGCGCCGGCGCCATGGGGTCACCTGGGAGATCCGGGACGGGGAGAGCAGCGGGATAGACTCCTGGAATGGGGTGGAACAGGATAGACTCCTGGAATGAGGGGAGGCACCGGGATAGACTCCTGGGGGTGGAACTGGGATAGACTCCTGGAATGGAGGGGAGGCACCGGGATAGACTCCTGGAATGAGGGGTGACACCGGGATAGACTCCTGGAATGGGGGTGGAACCGGGATAGACTCCTGGAATGAGGGGTGACACCGGGATAGATTCCTGGAATGGAGGGGAGGCACCGGGATAGGTTCCTGAAATGAGGGGTGACACCGGGAAAAGCTCCTGGAATGGGGAGTGAAACTGAGATGGACGTCTGGAATGGGGGAAAGGCATCGGGAAAGGCTCCTGGAATGGGAGGCGGAACGGGGAGAGGCTCCTGGAATGGGGAGCAGAACCGGGAAGGGCTCCTGGAATAGGGGGAGGCACCGGGAAAGGCTCCGGAGTGAGGGGGAAGGCACCGGGTAAGGCTCCTGGAATGGCGGGGAAGGCATCGGGATAGACTCGTGGAATGGGGGGTGGCACTGGGATAGATTCCTGGAATGGGGGAGCGGAACGAGGATAGACTCTGGAATTGGGGGAAGGCACCGGGAAAGGCTCCTGGAATGGCGGGAAAGCACTGGGATAGACTCCTGGAATGGGGGCAGCTGAAGGAAAGGCTCCTGGAATGGGGGAGGCATTTGGGAAGACTCCTGGAATGGAGGGAAAGTACCGGGAAGGCTCCTGGAATGGGGGGGCGGAACTGGGATAGACTCCTGGAATGGGGGGTGGAACTGGGAAAGGCTCCTGGAATGGGGGGCGGAACTGGGATAGACTCCTGGAACGGGGGGAAGCCCCGGGAAGGGCTCCTGGAATGGGGGGACGGAGCCCAGAGGGCTCCCGGCGCGGACGGCCCCGGGGACGCGGTGCGGATCTCCGGGCGGAGGATGCGGAGCAGCCCCGGGGGCGCGGCCGGCGCTGTCCCGGTGGGTCCCTGAGCCCCGGCCCGTGTCGCAGCGTGTCGCAGGTGCCGGTGGCCGAGGGCAAGAGCGTGCAGCAGACGGTGGAGCTGCTGGCGCGGCGGCTGGAGGCGCTGGGCGCGGACAAGCAGGGCACGTTCGGCGTGGACTGCGAGACCTATCACACCGCGGCCACCCTCGGCACACAGGGTCAGCAGAGCCCTTCTCCGAGCTCCTCTCTCCCTTTTCCTTCCCGTCCTTTTCCTCCTTCTCTTCTTTTCCTTCCCCACCTTCCCTGGAGGCGCCTGGATCTGATGCTGGTTCATGGGGTTTAGGGGTTTAGTGGCAGTGCTGGGCTGAGGGTTGGACTGGCTGATTTTGAAGGTCTCTTCCAAATTTCATTAGTCGATGATTCTACAATTCCTTCTTCCCTTTTTCCCTTTCCCCTTCCTCCTTTTCCCTGTCTCATTTTCCCTTTTCCTTTCTCCTCTTCCCCTCCTTTTTTCCCTTTCCTTTTCCCTTCTCCCTCCTCCCCTGGTTCCCCGCATCCCTTCCAGGCACCGATGTGCTCACAGCCCTGGCTCTGCTGAGCCGTTGTTCCCAGCCACATCCATGGGAAAGTTCCAGAGCAGCTTTTTCCTGCTTTTTTGGCAGCTGGAACGTGGTCCAGGCAGCAGGTGGGAGGTGGGAGCTCCTGGGGTTCTCCTCTCACCTCAGCCTGAGCCGTGCTGATGTTTTATCCCGGTGCTGCCGAGGATTTCTCTCGTCCTTGCTTTAATTCTGGATCCTCACGTGTTTGTTGTGGCATCCATTCAGGGAACAGCTTGGGTTTTCTTATGGAAATTTATAGGGGAAAAGAAATCCTCGGCAGCACCAGGAGGGATAAAACATCAGCACGGCTCAGGGGTGAGGTGAGAGGAGAACCCCAGGAGCTCCCACCTCCCACCCTGCTGCCCGGAGGGAGCCCGGGCTCAGCCTCTCCTCCACGTTCCAGCTGCCAAAAAAGCAGGGAAAAAGCTGCTCTGGAACTTTCCCATGGGTCTGGCTGGGAACAACGGCTCAGCAGAGCCAGGGCTGTGAACACATCGGTGCCTGGAAGGGATGTGGGCAGCCAGGACAGGAGGGAGAAGGGAAAAGGAAAGGGAAAAAAGGAGGGGAAGAGATTAGGGTATCTTGGGGTCATTCTGAGCAGCAGAGAATCCGAGAGAATTTGTTTTTCCAGCCCGAGAGGCAGGAGGAGGAGGAGGAGCTGCTTTAAGGCAGGAATCTGTTTTCCCAGCCCGGCTGCCCCGCTGTCGTTGCAGGGCAGACAGGGAAGCTGATGTACGTCATGCACAACTCCGAGTACCCCCTGAGCTGCTTCGCCCTCTTCGAGAACGGGCCCTGCCTGGTGGCCGATGCCAACTTTGACACCCTCATGGTGAAGCTCAAGGGCTTCTTCCAGAACGCCAAGGCCAACAAGATCGAGAGCCGCGGCACCCGCTACCAGTACTGCGACTTCCTGGTGAAGCTGGGCACGGTCACCATGGGCCCCAGCGCCAGGGGCATCTCCGTGGAGGTGAGAGCGCTTTGGGAAGGGTGGGGAATTCATGGATGGGGCAGGGGATTCCGTGGGAGAAGCTGGAGAAGGTTTAGGGGTGATTAAATTGAAGCGAGCCAACGGGGATGAGGGAGAGAGGTGGTTTAGTGACAAGGGCCTGGAGTTCCAGGAAAAGTGGGAATGGCTTCCCACTGTCAGAGGGCAGGGATGGATGGGATATTGGGAAGAAATTCTTCCCTGTGAAGGTGGGAACACCCTGGAATAGATGTCCCAGAGCAGCTGTGGCTGCCCCCAGATCCCTGGAAGTGTCCAAGGCCAGGGGACTTGGTGAAGCTGGGCACAGTCACCATGGGCCCCAGCGCCAGGGGCATCTCCGTGGAGGTGAGAGCGCTTTGGGAAGGGTGGGGAATTCATGGATGGGGCAGGGGGATTCCGTGGGAGAAGCTGGAGAAGGTTTAGGGGTGATTAAATTGAAGCAAGCCAACGGGGATGAGGGAGAGAGGTGGTTTAGTGACAAGGGCCTGGAGTTCCAGGAAAAGTGGAAATGGCTTCCCACTGCCAGAGGGCAGGGATGGATGGGATATTGGGAAGAAATTCTTCCCTGTGAAGGTGGGAACACCCTGGAATAGATGTCCCAGAGCAGCTGTGGCTGCCCCCAGATCCCTGGAAGTGTCCAAGGCCAGGGGACTTGGTGAAGCTGGGCATGGTCACCATGGGCCCCAGCGCCAGGGGCATCTCCGTGGAGGTGAGAGCGCTTTGGGAAGGGTGGGGAATTCATGGATGGGCAGGGGGATTCCATGGGAGATGCTGGAGAAGGTTTAGGGGTGATTAAATTGAGGGTGTCTGAAGCGAGCCAACAGTGAAGATGGAGGGAGGTGATTTAGTGACAAGGAGTTCCAGGAAAAGCTTCCCACTGCCAGAGGGCAGGGATGGATGGGATATTGGGAAGAAATTCTTCCCTGGGAGGATGAGAACACCCTGGAATAGATGTCCCAGAGCAGCTGTGGCTGCCCCCAGATCCCTGGAAGTGTCGAAGGCCAGGGGACTTGGAGCAGCCTGGGACAGTGGGAGGTGTACCTGCCCCGGATAAGCTTTATCCCCAAACCATTCCATGATTCTGGAATTCCCTGTCCTGTCTGTGTCTCAGTGGTGTTGCTGGTGCAGCAGGCAGCTTTGGATCTCCTCTCCTGAGGTTTAATCCTTGGTGCTCCAGGGCTGTCCCTGCAGTGGGAATCCCTGCAGGAATTCCATCCAGGTAAAAAGCTGATTAAATTCCAGCTGCACAACACGAGCACCATCCCTCAGGTTAATCATCACGGTGAAGGGGACAAAACAACCTCTCCAGTGCCAATTCTGTGCTGATTTGGGGCTTGCTGTCCTTCCCTTCCCTTTGGAAAGGGTCTCTTGCATGTTCCCAGCATGTCCTGTCTTGTTTGCATTTACCCACCCTTCTGAGATGCTGAATAGTTTGAGATGTTTCCGTGAAAAGCCTTCCCTGCAGGGAGACTCCAGGGCTGTGGGGATGGGATCCCAGATGGAATTCTGGCTCTGCTGTCACCTCCAGGGGGTGTGGGCTGTGTTCCCAGGTGGAATAGTGCCCCTGCCACCATCTCCAAGCCTGTGGAGATGAATTCCCAGGTGGAATAGTACCCCTATCAGCAGCTGCAGGGCTCTGGGCTCTGTTCCCAGGTGGAATATCTATGGAATACCAGCTCCAAGCCTGCAGGGCTGTGTTCCCATGTGGAATTCTGCCCCTGCCACCATCTCCAAGCCTGCAGGGCTGTATTCCCAGGTGGAATACTGTCTCTGTGAGCAGCTCCAGAGCTCTGGGCTGTGTTCCCAGGTAGAATTCTGCCCCTATGAGCAGCTCCAAGCCTGTGGGGCTGCATTCCCAGGTGGAATAGTGCCCCTGCCACCATCTCCAAGCCTGCAGGGCTGTGTTCCCAGGTGGAATTCTGCCCCTGACACCATCTCCAGGCCTGTAGGGATGAATTCCCAGGTGGAATAATGCCCCTATCAGCAGCTGCAGGGCTCTGGGCTCTGTTCCCAGCTGGAATACCTGTGGAATACCAGTTCCAAGCCTGCAGGGATGTGTTCCCACGTGGAATAGTGCCCCTGCCACCATCTCCAAGCCTGCAGGGATATATTCCCAGGTGGAATACTTTCCTTCCTGCCAGCTCCAAGCCTGCAGGGCTGTGTTCCTAGGTGGAATACTGCCCCTATCAGCAGCTCCAGAGCTCTGGAGTATGTTCCCAGGTGGAATTCTATCCCTTTGAGCAGTTCCAATCCTGTAGGGCTGTGTTCCCAGGTGGAATTCTGCCCCCGCCACCATCTCCATGGCTTTGGGCTGTGTTCCCAGGTGGAATTCTGCCCCTATGAGCAGTTCCAAGCCTGTGGGGATGTATTCCCAGGTGGAATAGTGCCTCTGACACCATCTCCAGAGCTCTGAGCTGTGTTCCCAGGTGGAATTCTGCCCCTGCCACCATCTCCAAGCCTGCAGGGCTGTGTTCCCAGGTGGAATTCTGCCCCTGCCACCCTCTCCAGAGCTCTGGACTGTGTTCCCAGGCGGAATGCTGTTCTTGCTGCCAGCTCCAAGCCTGTAGGGCTGTGTTCCCAGGTGGAATTCTGTCCCTGTGAGCAGCTCCAGAGCTCTGGGCTGTGTTCCCAGGTGGAATACTGCCCCTGTGTGATCGCCAACGACTGCTGGAACCTGCTGATGGAGTTCATGCAGAGCTTCATGGGCAGCCACACGCCCGGGATCCCGTCGGTGTTCGGCTCCAAGCACGACAGCACCTACAGCCCCGGGGACACCATGGTGCAGTACATGGAGCTCTTCAACAAGATCCGCAAGCAGCAGCAGGTGCCCGTGGCTGGCATCAGGTGAGGGGGAGCCCCTGCAGCTCCTGACTGCATCCTCATCCTGCCTGCACCACCAGTTCCTCCAAAATCTGCCACAGGAGTTTCTCCTCCTCCTGGATTTTTCCCCGTTTCGAAGCTGTGCCGGCTGGAATTCTGGGTGTCCTCCACGGTTTGGGATTATTGGATCCAGTGCTTCTGTGGTTTTTTGGACAGTGAGAGGAGAAATTCCAGAAAAATACAGACATCTCTTAAATTCCTATTTTTTTTTATATCCACATCGGTGTTTTGTTGTATTTCATCCCAATAAAAGGATGGGTTTTGGGAGGGGTTATCCCTGCACAGTGAGGGTTGGGCTGTAAATTTTGTCCTCCCTTGGATTTGCTTCAAGAACTCCCAAACATTTCCCTGTGAAAAAAAATCCAGGAATTCCCTAATTTTCCTGTTCCTGTTCCATTCTTACCTTGCCTTCATCCTCTGTAGCTGATGGGAATGTCAAAATCTGCTGCCTCCCTTGGATCCATTGGTTCTGTGGTTTTTGGACAGTTTTGTGCGGGGAGAAGAGAAATTCCAGAAAATTCCAGACATCTCTTAAATTTCTATTTTTTTTTTTATATCCACATCGGTGTTTTGTTGTATTTCATCCCAATAAAAGGATGGGTTTTGGGAGGAGGAGTTGTCTTCCTTTGGATTTGCTTCAAGAGCTTTATGTCCCCAAAGCAAACATTTCCCTGTGAAAAAAAATCCAGGAATTCTCCAATTTTCCTGTTCCATTCTTACCTTGCCTTCATCCTCTGTAGCTGATGGGAATGTCAAAATCTGCTGCCTCCCTTGGATCCATTAGTTCTGTGGTTTTTGGACAGTGTTTCATGCAGGGAATTGATGTTTATCCACAGGGAAAAGAGAAATTCCAGAAAATGAGAGACATCTCTTAAATGTCTTAATTTTTTTATATCCACATTGGTGTTTTGTTGTATTTCATCCCAAAAAGGGATGGGTTTTGCTGGTTTGTGTTGTAAATTTCCAGTCTTCCCTTGGATTTGCTTTTATGCTACCAAAGCAAACATTTCCCTGTGAAAAAAATCCAGGAATTCTCCAATTTTCCTGTTCCATTCTTGCCTTGCCTTCATCCTCTGTAGCTGATGGGAATGTCAAAATCTGCTGCCTCCCAATGAAGGCTTGGGATAAATTAAAAAAATAAAATAAATAAGCCTGGCAGGAGCTTTGGCTGGCACTGAGAGAATTCCAGCTGCTTTATCCCATTGTTTTTAAGGTAGATAATAAATATCCTGTCCCTGCACACCATTTGAGAAGTCCTGATGGCTTCAGATTCAATGGAATAAGGAAGGATTTGGGCAATAAAAGCCAAAAATTCATTGCAAGACATAATGATAGCACTTCAATGTATTTTTTTTCCCTTCATGTTCCTGGGAAGGCACCAGCATTCCAGAAAAAATATTGTTGGTTCCTTGCCCATACATGTCTGAAGAGCAAAGAAAACAGAAATAATTTGTCTTAAACCGGGTTTTTATATGAAGCAAAAAAGAAAAAAAAGCTGAATTGTGGCTTGATTTTCTGGCTGAGAACTGTTTTGTTGTTTTTTATAAATATAACACTCTATTGTTTATCCTTGCAAACCTAATTAACTGTTAGAGTGCTCAGAGCTTTTAGTTGTGAGGATTTAATAAATTTAATCAGCACAGGGCCCAGAAAGAGATGGTTCATGAGCCATAGGAAATGTCCCCTAAGTGAGGTAAAAATTCCAGCATGCTGAATACACTGAATTTTTTGCAGCTCTTAGCCCCAAGTTCGTGACTGTTCAGTGGTGAAAATTCCCTGTCCTTCCATGTAGCTAAACTGGGAAAACTTAGGGAAAACAAACTGGGATTTATAGGGGTGGTTATCCCTGTCCTGTTTCCCATTACAAGCCTTAAAGTTTAAAAAAAAAACCCAAACCCTGTTAATGAGCAGATTAGTCATGGTGAATGTCGGGAATGCTTTGGTAATTCCGTAACCAGAGATGTCAAAACTCTGCTCGTGTGCCTAAAAAACCATGGAAGTGTGTGCTGGGATCCCCGGGGATTCCTGGGATTTGATGAATTCATTGTGCAGCTCCTGCAGCTCCAAGAAGGGACCCCTGGAGCCACGTTCTGCCTTTCATTAACCCCTTGACGTCAGTGGGTTTCCAGAGAATGAGGATGAGCAGGATTTGCTCCTTTATGTCCCAGCAAATCTCGTTGCTGCTTTCTAGAAATGAGGAATCAGCTGCTCCTTTTGCTCCCTTCATGGCCAAAATGACTCTTTTGCCCTGAAAAAAAAATCCCAATTTGGGCTGTCAAATCCCAGTTTGGAAGGTTGGTTGTTTTCTCAGAGGTGGAGATGGCCACACTGAGATCCTGCTCCATCGTGGATCCTTTTTTTTTGCTTCTTTCACTCCCTTGATGGCCAAAATGACTCTTTTTTCCTGAAAAAAAATCCTGATTTTGCTGCCAAATCAGTTTGGAAGGTTGGTTGTTTTCTCAGAGGTGGAAGTGGCCACACTGAGATCCTGTTCCATCGTGGATCCTTTTTTTTCTGCTTCTGCACCTCAAAATCTCTGTCAGTGTTGTTCTGTTCCCTAAATTGGGAGTGAAATTCATTCCCAAGAGGGATTTTTTTATTATTTATATTTATTTATTTATACAGATGATGTTATCATGGTCATGAGTGCTCCAGTGGCACAGCCAGTCCCAAGTCTCACTGCCACCAGAGCATTTTTGGGGCTTTTGTTCTGTTCTTGTGCTGTGGCATTTTTTTAATCTCACAAAGAGAGTGACAATTGTTACCCTCCAATTTTAATTTTTAGAGGTTGTAGGCTCATTGAAGCTGTGCCAGTTTGGATTTGTGTGCAGGTATGGAGTCAAAATGGGCCAGGCACTGGTGCCACCGTCACCTCAGGGTCCCTGTCACCTCAGGGGCCAGGTGGGGTGTGACCCCATTATCTCAGAGCCCCCACCCCAGGTTCTCCATCACTTCATGGTCCCTGAGGTGATGGGAAGGGTCCAGGGGGGGCTGTGGGGACCCTGTGGGGTGTCCCCTCACCACCTCATGGACCCATTGGGATGTCACCTCACCACCTCAGGGACCCATTGGGACGTCACCTCATTACCTCAGAGACCCTTTGGGATGTCCCTTCACCACCTCAGAGACCCTTTGGGGTGTCCCCTCACCACCTCATGGACCCATTGGGATGTCCCCTCACCACCTGAGATCCTTTTCAGTGTCTCCCCATCACCTCACGGACCCTTTGATGTGTCCCCCCATCACCTCAGGGACTCTTTGGGGTTCCCCCTCAGGGTCTTCATCACTTCAGCACCTCCTTGGCCCCCCAATCACCTCAGGGACCGTTTGGGGGCCCCCTCATCACCTCAGAGTCCCCCATAGCCCCCCCCCACTATTACCTCAGGGACCCTTTAAGGTGTCCCCCAATCCCCTCAGCGTCTTCATCACTCAGAACTCTCTTGCCCCCCCCCGGGTGCCCCCTCATCGCCTCAGGATCTCCATCTCAAGGCGTACATCACCTCAAAGCCCTCACAGCCTCCCCCTTGTGCCTCCCCATCACCTCAGGGACCCCCGCGGGGCGCGCCCCCGCCATCCCCTCAGCACCCCCATCACCTCAGGGCCGCCGTGGGGTACGTCCCACCCCACGCCACCCCCTCGGGGGCCCCCGCGCCGCCCCTTTAAGAGCCTCTTTGTCTCCGAGATACCCTTATTTACCCTCCCGAGCCTCAACCGAACTTCGGCCCCGCGATTCACAAAGCCCGGTACGTCACGGGCGGGGGCGGGACTCGAACCCTCGCCGGCCCGCCCCCCCCGGCGCCCATTGAACAGCGCCCCCTGCCGGCTGCGTAGACTGCGTACGCCCCGACGGCGCTCTGCCCGCCGCGGCGTACGCTACGCCAGCGGGGGTGCGTACGCTACGCAAACAGCGTAAAGACCCTCCGTCTAAGCCTGTGTGCCGTGCTACGCAATCGGCGTAAGCGGCGGGGAGGGAGGCGGGTGTTGGCGTTGAGCGACGCGCGCCCCAGCCAATGGGAGAGCGGGGCGGGGCGCGGCGGCCAATGGGCGGGGAGGGGGCGTGGCCGGCCGGGGCGTCTCGCGCTGGGTGACAGCTCGCGCGTGCTGGTGATGGCGGTAAATAAAGGGGACGGGGGGGGGGGACGGGGGGACGAGGGGAGGTGGGGGGGACACACACGGGACGCGACCCCTCCTGAGGGCAGAGAGGGACGGAGGGCTGGGGGGATGTGGGGGCTGAGGAGGAGGAGGAGAGGAGGGGTCTTCGGTGCTGCCCCCCTCAAAGGGACCCCCCGCCGTGCTCCGTGGTGGGGCTGAGGCGGACCCCGCCACGCTCCCCCCGCATCCCTCACGGGGGTCGCCGCCTTTGTGTGCGGGCGGGACCCCCGCGCCGGGCTCGGCGGCTCCGCAACTTTGCCTTTGTTGAGGGAACATCCTCCGCTCTCCACGTTCCCCCCCTCATCCTCGGGATCCACTCCCACCTCCCCAGATTCCCCCTTTATTCTCCTTTTCCTAAAATCCCCCAAATCCCCTTCCAGCTCCTCTTTGCCGGGACCTTCTCCCCTTCTATTACCCGGGACCGTGAGGGGGTGCTGGGGGTTCTGGCTGTGCTGGGAGGGGGGAGGAAAAAAAAACCTTAAAAAACTCCCTTTAAACCTCCGTGCTGAGCTGGAACGGGGATAGGGCACGAAAACGAGGAAATTCAGTGCGGGTTTGTGTTTATTTAGGAAAAAAACAAACCTAAAAAGCCGTGCGTTTGTGTCCCCAAGAGGGGGGAAGCACTGAACTTAATCCGGGGAGGCTTTGGCAGCAAAACTGCTCCAAAATCCCCCCTTTTAAACCTCCAAGGGGGTCCCCCTTTGACACGATCACGGATCAGGGATAACCGAGCCCTTGGAAACGGGAATCCAGCGTAATTTTAGGAAAAAAATCTCCCGTTAATCGCTTTACACGTAGGGAACGAGCCTGATCCTTGTGTCAGAACAGCTGCGGGTGGAACGGCGTGGGGAGAGCATCCCGTTATCCCCAAACGCTGGAGCTGGGAAAGTGGGAAGTTGTTCTTTACTTTGTGGAGTTTGTTTTTTTTTTTTGGCTGTAGTTTTTAGTCAGGCAGAGATGCCTGGATTGGCTGGGCTCGTCTGGTGTGAAACGAGGCGAAATTTGGTCCCTTTCACGCTCTGCTGCCTCGGGGAAGATGCTCCTGGAGCCCTGAGATGGAGGTGGAGATTCCAGGGAAAACCGATGGATTTCAGCGGGGTTTTTTTTTTTCCTGGAGTTTTTGTGAGGAAGAAACGCAGAAAGCAGCGGATTGAAAGGGATGATTTGTAGGGCTGGAAGCAAAAACTGAAGTGTTGTGGAGGGGGCTGAGAGCTGAGGAAATGTGGCTGGGATGTGGGAATGAGGACGGGAGAAAGAGCTGGAGGATGAGAGGGGATAAACCAGTGGAATTGTGAATTAAAAACTCCCTGTGCATGCAAGCAGTGTGGATTAAATTTGGATTAAATGAGTGTTGCTGTAAAGTGTTGGGAGCTGCCCCGTGTGGAATTTTCACCAAAATTTGGCTGCTTTGCCTTGGGGGAGCTCCTGTGGTTTATGCAGGGTCAGAGGGGTTGGGTGATGTTTAAAAACCCAAAAAGGAGAAGGCAACACAAGCGTTTGGTGTTTTATTTGGTGTTTTTAATTGCCTTGAGAACCGGGCTGGGTGCAGATATTTGGGGTGATGTGCCAAGTGTGAGCAGCATTTGATGTCTCCGTGCTTTCAGCGAGCCATAAATGTTCATTTATTCCTCCCCTGATCATTCTCCCAGTGAGTACGAGCTGACTCCGAGTAGAAAAGGGTGTTTTGAACTTGGCAGATTTTTTTTTTTTAATTCCTAATTTTGTGCAGGCTGGGTTGGTTACAAGAGAATTTTGCTTGTTCAGGAGCAAGGCTTGGACAATAGTCACACATGCAACGGGTTAGGGGCTAGAAAAAGAGCCAAAAAAGCCCAAACTGGGGATTTTTTTTTTGGCTGTTGTGTGGCCAAGGATTGTTAGGGAGGAATCTCTTGCTGACAGTTGCTCAGAAATAAAAGCACATTCAGGTTCTGGGTGTCTTTTTGGTTTTTTTGCAGAGGATTTCTGGTGGCTGCTGCAGCTCTGCCCACATCACACGCTGCAGGTCGCTCCCCTCCGTGCTAAACACGCTCGCTTGTTAATTATTATTTTTAAGCAGCCCTGTGTTGTCTCAGCACCTCTGAACACGTGACAAGAAGCACTTGCTCAGCACCAAAAGTGGTTTATTCAGTATAAAGGACTGAAAATGCCTTTTAAATCCTGTTTTTCTTGGCCTTTTTTTTGCCCCCCCCCGTTCCTTAACTGTTTTTATACTGAAATGTCACAGGGCTGCTGCTGGGACTCGTAAAATGAAATTTAGTGTTTTCTCAGCCCTCAGAAGATGTTCATGGATTGATTTAGAACAGTTAACAAATGGAAATAACTCAAAATAATCCCAAATTCTAAAAAAAAACCCCACAAAATTCAGCTGCTGCTGTGTAAGTGTGGATTCCTTCCTGGGCGTTTTTAGCTTTGGGGAAGCGTGAAAGGTTTTCTGCAATTGACCCTGGCTCTGAGGCAAAACAAAACCGAGGGGTTTGGTTGAAAATGGTTAAAAACAAAGAGAGAAATAATAAAGGAGTTTTCTGAGAGCTGTGCCTGTCAGTGGGAGCAGTGCTGAGGTCAGGAGGAATGGGAAGGTGGGGTTTTTTCAGAGCTCTCCCCTCCAACCCTTTATGCTGTGCAGGAATCCCCTCTGGTGAGAACCAGAACTTTTCTCACTTTGTTTAACGACATTGGTGGTTTTCAGCTTGAATATTTCATCAAGGGTTGGGGTTTGTTGCTGGGGTTTTTATTTATTTATTTTTTTCTTTCCCTTTTGGGGAATGAAACTTTGGGAGATGGTTTTATCTCAGCAGCTTGATATTCCGAAATCCTTCATCCTTTCACCACACCTTCACCATTCCCAAAGTCTTCACTTTTCCCAAAATCTTCACCTTTCCCAAACCTCCTCCACCTTTTCCCAAACCCCTTCACACTTCCCAAAATCTTCACCTTTCCCAAACCCCTTCACCTTTTCCCAAACCCCTTCACACTTCCCAAAATTTTCCCCTTTCCCAAAATCTTCACCTTTTCCCAAACCCCCTTTCTCAAACCCCTTCACCTTTCCCAAAATCTTCCCCTTTCCCAATCCCTTTCCCCCTTTCCCAAAATCTTCACATTTCCCATACCCCTCCACCCCTTCCCAAAATCTTCACCTTTTCCCAAACCCCTTCACGTTTCCCAAGCTCTTGACCCTTCCCAAACCCCCTCCACCCTTTTCCGATCCCTTCACCTTTCCCAGAATCTTCACCTTTCCCAAACCCTTTCACCCTTTCCCGAACCCCCTCCACCCTTCCCAAACCTTCACCCTTTCCAAAATTTTCACCCTTTCTCAAACCCCTTCACACTTCCCAAAATCTTCCCCTTCCCAAACCCCTCCACCTTTCTCAAACCCCTTCACCATTCCCAAAATCTTCCCCTTTCCCAATCCCTTTCCCCTTTTCCCAAATCTCCTTTCACCCTTTCCCAAAATCTTCACCTTTCCCACCCCTTTCACTCTTTCCCAAACCCCTTCACACTTCCCAAAATCTTCATCTTTCCCAAACCCTTTGACCCTTTCCCAAAATCTTCCCCTTTCCCAAACCCCCTCACCCTTCCCAAACCCCCTTTCTTCACCCCTTCCCAAACTCCTTCACTTTTCCCAAAATCCTCCCTTTTCTCAAACCCCTTCATCCTTTCCCAAACCCTTTTACCCTTTCCCAAACCCCTTCACACTTCCCAAAATCTTCATCTTTCCCAAACCTCCTTCCCAAACCCCCTCCACCTTCCCAAACCTCATTCACCCTTTCCAAAATTTTCACCCTTTCCCAAACCCCTCCACCCTTCCCAAAATCTCACCCTTCCCAAACCCCTCCACCTTTCTCAAACCCCTTCACCATTCCCAAAATCTTCCCCTTTCCCAAATTCTTCACCTTTTCCCAAACCCCCTTTCTTCACCCCTTCCCAAACTCCTTCACATTTCCCAAAATCCTTCCCTTTCCTAATCCCTTTCCCCCTTTCCCGTAATCTTCACATTTCCCATACCCCTCCACCCCTTTCGAAATCTTCACCCTTCCCCAAACCCTTCACTTTTCTCAAAATCTTCTCCTTTCCCAAACCCCTTTCCCAAACCCCTTCACCCTTTCCCAAACCCCTTTCCCAAACCCCTTCATCCTTTCCCAAACCCCTTTCCCAAAATCTTCACCTTTCCCAAACCCCTTCAGCCTTTCCCAAAATCTTCGCCCTTTCCCAAACCTTCCACCCCAGGCTCTTCTCTAGAAAAAAGCCCCCCTTGAATTGCAGTGAAAGAAGGAGGTCCCTCGTTAGTGTCAAGCCCTTAATGAGCTTTTGCTCCTAAGGATGCTGAGCAAATCCAAATTGTTGAGCAGAAATGATTTTAAAATCCCATTCAGAGCTGCGAATATCTCAGTTGTTGGCTGATGTTTCCCTGTGTGCCCACAAATGCTTTTCACTGCGGGGTTTTAGGAGGTTTTAGCTCCAAGATGGATCAGGTGAGGCTTCAGGATTCAGGGAATTCCAGCCCAGAGCAGCCAGAACACCCCATGGAAACAAAACAGATTAAAAAGGAGAGGAGATAAAACTGGAGGTGAAAATTCTGCCCTTTGCCAGTGTCTTTGGGATGGAATTGGAGGTGAATTAAAGCTGATTATTTATCTATTTGCTGTAATTGATATCCTGGTGCACTGAGGAAAATTCAGATTAAAACCCACTGTTCTGCTGGCTGTGAAAGGAAAAAAAAATATCCCAGCATTAAGGAGGGTCTGTAACAGGCAGAAAAGAACACAAAGCTGCCAAGTTTATATATTTTTCCTAATTGTTGTTAATGAGCTTTTAGCTTGCAAGATGATAATGAGGAGCACGTGAGCTGTGACACCCCCAGCTGGTGACAAATCAGCCGAAATTTCAGCAAATTGTTGGGCCCTACCTTGAGATTTTTGCGGGAACACTGGCTAGGTGAGTTCCTTTAATTAGCTAATTAAGCTGTAATTCACTGAGAAGTCTGGCTTTGCCCAGGGACTAAAAAACACCTGAAAATCAGGAGCTTCTCTTGTTCCTCCCCACGGTGCTCGCGCTCCTCTCGTCTCTCTGCTGGGCTCTGTAATTCAGATTTCAGCTGCTTTTCCAAATGGAGACGGAGAGCTGCAATCCAGGGATGTGACAGCTCCGAGTTCCTCTGAAATGTGGCTCGTGGAACGTGGCACTCGTGACAAATGGACTATTTCAAGGAAGATTCTGGCCGAGGAGGTGGTTTTGCAGCAGTTTGGAGGAGTTTGCTGACTGAAATACCGAAGGAAAAATCAAGCACATCCTCAGGAATCCCCCCGCAAGGCTGGAATCTCTAAATAAGTTGGATTTTAAAGGAAATAATTGTTTGGAGGGGGGGGGGTGGTGGAGACTACAAAAATATTCTAGCTTGAGAAGAAAATGGCATTAATTATGTTGAAAAAATGCCATTATTAGAAAGGCATTAATTATGCTGGGGGAAAAAAATCCATGTATAACTCTGTTATTCTTTAAAAAAAAACCCCTGAAATCAGCTGTTTATTCCCTGGAGTTGTGAGAAAGAGCCCTGAGCTTGGATTTAATGATGTTTAATCATTCTTTCAAAAACACAAAGGAGGCACTAAAAGCTGTTCAGCTGAGCTAGAAAGAACTAATAGCTAAAACTCGGATCCAAAAGTGATTTTGTTGCAGAGGTAAATCCATAATCCCGCCAGTCAGGAGTTAATCTGTCCTCAGACTAAGACTGGAAGCAAATCTATTTAACTAAGAATAGTTAATTCACCTGAAGCGTGGAGATCCTGCTCCTCAGCAGAGTTTATTTGGAGGAAATCAAATATTCATGATGGAGAGTGGAAACAGAAAGGGGGAAAAAAAATCTCCTTTGGAATTTGTTCTGCTCTTTTCCTGCACTTCCCAGCATGGTTGGACCTGCTGGTTTGGGTAATGTGGAAATAAATCAGAATTAGGAAGGAAATCTCCTGTTTTTCCTAAAATTAGAAGGGTTTAGGAACAGTTTTTTGTGGCATCCAACCCAAATTCACGTCTCCCTTTCTTTACTCTCCTTGTCCTGTTGTTGTTTTCATCTGAGGACAAATTGAAGGGATGAACTTTAACCTCTTAGGAGGATAATTTATTAAAATAACAGATGCTGCAGGACGGGGGCCTGGCTTGATCTGCAGCTCTTAAGGAAGATTAACAACCTGAGAGTTCACAAATCAGGGCCCTGCTTCCACCTCGGCCTGGGGGCAGCACAAAGGCGCCCTCACATCAAAAAAAAAACCCCAAAATTTCAGCCTAATATGCAAATCAGGAATAATTCCATCAGGGAAATGTAGATTTGAACAAGAGAAATTCTTCCTTTTGTACCAAAAAAAAAAAATAGAAAGCACAAACCTCAGGGCCGAAAAGAGAAATTTCAGGTTTTATTTTAAACAATTTTAGTTTTAGTTTCTTTTTTTTCATTTTTTTTACTTCAGATCTCTGTTTGGCCACTGAAGAAGAGCAGGGATTGGCTTTTCCCAGCACCAACCAGGCCCAGCAGCTGAGCAGGGCAAGAGGATGTGTAAATCCCTTAATTCTTTGTTGGCAAGAAAACACAGACGCCCTTGGTGGAGCCCCAGGGTGCAAGTGGAGGGCTCAGAGATTTTCTGTTTCCAGAGCTGGGCACACAGCAGCTCTCCCCATGTGGGAATGTGGGAATTCTTATGGATCCTGTACAGAAATCCCACGGAGCACCTTGGCCTTTGCTGGGCACACAAATCAAACACCAAAACCCTCCTTGTGCTGGGATAAATTGAATAAATGGCTGTGATTTCCTTGTTTTTACCTATTTCTAAAACCCAGAGAAAATTTGCTGCTGTTGTAAAATCCAGAGAAAAATTTTTGCTGTTTTAAAACCCACAGAGAATTTTCTGCTGTTTTAAAACCCACAGAGAATTTTCTGCTGTTTTAAAACCCACAGAGAAATTTCTGCTGTTTTAAAACCCACAGAGAATTTTCTGCTGTTTTAAAACCCACAGAGAATTTGTGCTGTTTTAAAACCCACAGATAAATTTCTGCTGTTTTAAAACCCAATTTCTGCTGTTCTGCCTCACTCATTTAGGGTTAAAACCCCCAAATAATTGATTGGCAAAGCAAATGATGGAGAGGGCTGGGAAAACCTGGTGTAATTTTGGACATCCCTGCCTGTGGAATTGTGCTCTCCTCTTTAATGCTCTTTTCTTTTTCCTGGAGGAGAGAATCAGGCCCAGCCTGCTGGGGTTTTATGGCCTCTGCCACCTCTCTGGGACCAGATCTGCTCCTTCCTGATGCAGCAGGGATTTCAGCAGCGTGGAGCTGAGGTTGGTTCCAAAAAGAGCAGCAGAGGAGCGCCCCGAATCAGCGAGCGCTGGCTGCGTGCTGCGATCCCTCTTTGTGCGTGTCACAAAGGGATTCCACTGCTGCCACAGCAGCCCCAGGTGCTGCGGCTGCCAAACTTCCCCTCCTCGTTTCACTGAAATTCCTCTTTTGGAGACAAAATTCGGCAATGCCGAAGGTGCTCGGGGTCAGAGCATCGCCAGCTCCAGTTGCAGAATGGTTGAAACTGGAAAAAACCTTTTAAGGTGATCAAGCCCAAATCGATGCTGGGTTTTGTGGTTATTGGGAAGCTGGATGAGATTTTCCCTGTGAAAAAGCTGAATTTTGGGATTTTAATCCATCATCATCTGTGAAGTTCAATTCTGGATGTGTTGGTTTCCTGCTAAATGGGATAATAATGGTTCAGGAGTGTGGGGAAAAGCAAAAATGCTTCCAGCAGGCTGGAAAAATTGGGATTTGTGTGGCTGGTTGTGATTTAAAGGAATGATTTAAAAAGTGGGAATCTGAGGGAAGGAAAGAAGGAATCTGAGGGAAGGAAAGAAGGAATCGAGGGAAGGAAAGAAGGAATCTGAACGCTGATCTCTGCTCCTGCTTTGTCACCTTGGCACGATTTGGTTTCACCTGTCCCTGGTTCCTTATTCCCTGGGCAGTGGGAAGAGTGAAAGGAAACAAAGATTGGGGGTGAATCCCAATCAAAGATTTGGGGTGAATCCCAAACAAAGATTCGGGGTGAATCCCAATCAAAGATTTGGGGTGAATCCCAATCAAAGATGTGGGGTGAATCCCAATCAAAGATGTGGGGTGAATCCCAATCAAAGATGTGGGGTGAATCCCAAACAAAGGTTTGGGGTGAATCCCAATCAAAGATTTGGGGTGAATCCCAAACAAAGATGTGGGAGTGAATCCCAATCAAAGATTTGGGGGTGAATCCCAAACAAAGATGTGGGAGTGAATCCCAATCAAAGATTTGGGGTGAATCCCAATCAAAGATTTGGGAGTGAATCCCAAACAAAGATTTGGGGTGAGTCCCAATCAAAGATTTGGGGTGAATCCCAATCAAAGATTTGGGAGTGAATCCCAATCCAAGATTTGGGGTGAGTCCCAATCAAAGATTTGGGGTGAATCCCAATCAAAGATTTGGGAGTGAATCCCAATCAAAGATTTGGGAGTGAATCCCAATCAAAGATTTGGGGTGAGTCCCAATCCAAGATTTGGGGTGAATCCCAACAGTTTGGGGATGAGAAGCACAAAAAAAAGTGAATTTCCAACCAATTTGGAGTCGGTGCTGCTGATTTGGTGCCTTTAAATCTCCTCTCCTGCCTGCTCTAACTGAGCTGTTCCAGGAGGGAAATTTGGGGGGAAAACCTCAGGATTTGGGGCACCACCCTCTGCTTTTGTCACCTCTGTGGACACAGAATTCTTTGGGAATTCCTGGGTTTTGCCAGGCTGGTTGTAAAGGGAAATTAGAACTTTGTAAAGTGAAATTAGAACTTTGTAAAGTGAAATTAGAACTTTGTAAAGTGAAATCAGAACTTTTTATCGGTCAGAATCAGCTCCCAGCCTGTTCTGATTCCTGCTCCAGGCTGATCATTCCAGTTGTGGGGTTCTGCTGGAATTGCTTCAGGCTTGTCCAGATGGAAGAGGTGGGGAAATGCTGGGAATTCCAGCAGGGAATTCCAACAGGGAATTTCTGGGAATTCCAGCAGGGAATTTCTGGGAATTCCTTCTCTCTGGGCTGCTCCAGGAGCCCTGGAGTTGCTCAGGAATTCTGGGAATTGTTTTAATGCCCAGATCATCCTTCAGCTCCTGTTTCCCGGTTTATTCACACTTCCAAAAGCCATCCCCAAAATAAAACCTGCACGGAAAGAAAAGGGAGAAGGGGTTTTATGTGCTGGAGTAAATAAAGAAATTAACTTTTAGAAAGCTGTGAGCTATGACATCAATAGCATCTGAAAAACTCTTTTTAACATCCAGGGTCATTAAATAGAAATTCCCACATTTTCAGGCATCTGTAGGATGTGGATTTTGTTTGTTTTCAGTGACTCTGAGGAATGCAGAGACAATATTTCACCTGGAAATGGAGTTTTGAAGCTGAGGTCAAGAGGTGAAAATGAAAAACAAATCTCCTTGAGGTTTGAGTCGCTTTTATCCATCTCTCCAATGAGAAACTGATATTGGCTCAATAAGAATATTCGTATTCAATAAGAATATTCAAATTCAATAAGAATATTCAAACTTCATCTTTAAAACACTTTAAATTTTAGAAACTTTCAACTCAATCCTTTAAATTTTAAGATCTTTCAACTCAATCCTTTAAATTTTAGAAACTTTAAACTCAATCCTTTAAATTTTAAGATCTTTCAACTCAATCCTTTAAATTTTAGAAACTTTCAACTCAATCCTTTAAATTTTAAAATCTTTCAACTCAATCCTTTAAATTTTAGAAACTTTCAACTCAATCCTTTAAATTTTAAAATCTTTCAACTCAATCCTTTAAATTTTAGAATCTTTCAACTCAATCCTTTACATTTTAAAATCTTTCAACTCAATCCTTTAAATTTTAGAAACTTTAAACTAAATCCTTTAAATTTTAGAAGCTTTAAATGAATTCCTTTAAATTTTAGAAACTTTAAACTAAATCCTTTAAATTTTAGAAACTTTCAACTCAATCCTTTAAATTTTAAAATCTTTCAACTCAATCCTTTAAATTTTAGAAACTTTCAACTCAATCCTTTACATTTTAGAAGCTTTAAACTCAATCCTTTAAATTTTAGAAACTTTAAACTAAATCCTTTAAATTTTAAGATCTTTCAACTCAATCCTTTAAATTTTTTTAAAGAAACTTTAAATTTTAAATCTTTCAACTCAATCCTTTAAATTTTAGAAACTTTAGACTCAATCCTTTAAATTTTTAAATCTTTCAACTCAATCCTTTAAATTTTAAGATCTTTCAACTCAACTTTAAAACTCAATCCTTTAAATTTTAGAACTTTAAACTAAATCCTTTAAATTTTAAAATCTTTCAACTTTAAATTTTCAACTCAATCCTTTAAATTTTAAAATCTTTCAACTCAATCCTTTAAATTTTAGAAACTTTCAACTCAATCCTTTAAATTTTAAGATCTTTCAACTCAATCCTTTAAATTTTAGAAACTTTCAACTCAATCCTTTAAATTTTAAAATCTTTCAACTCAATCCTTTAAATTTTAGAAACTTTAAACTAAATCCTTTAAATTTTAAGATCTTTCAACTCAATCCTTTAAATTTTAGAAGCTTTAAATGAAATCCTTTAAATTTTAAGATCTTTCAACTCAATCCTTTAAATTTTAGAAACTTTCAACTCAATCCTTTAAATTTTAGAAACTTTAAACTAAATGCTTTAAATTTTAGAAACTTTAAACTCAATCCTTTAAATTTTAAAACTAAATTCACACGGCAGTGCAAACACACAACCCATCCCTTTGTGGAGTGGGGGATTTCACCTCCTCTTTGCCTTTTCCATGATTATTTCCAAACCCTGCTCCGTTCCCAGGGATCTTCAGGAATGTCAATGGAAGACACATGTGCAGCCCTTTGTGTGGAGTTTGGAACTGCAGCTCTTGGAAGAGGCCAAGGCTTTTGGTGGAGTCATAAATTTCCCTCCCAACCAACCCAAAAAGAGTTTGGTGCCTTCTCTGACTCCTTGGAATTCACCAGGAAAAGCAGAGGGAGGTGATTTTTTTCCAGCAAAAAAAAAAAAAAAAAAAGGCAGGATTGGGTTATTTTATCCATATTTTCCTACGGTGTTGCAAAAAAATGGTTAAAAAAATACCCCAAATGTGCTTTATTTAATGTGACACCAACTCCCCATGGTTCTGTGCCTCACTTCTGCCATTCCCAGGAGGGGGATGAAGAAATGAGTGAAAAAATCGGAGCTTCCCACCTGTCCTAGCAGTTTCCTGCTCTTTGATTTATTCTGAAATCACCTTTTGGACAAATAAAAGCAGCATCATTCCAGGCTGGAACACCAGCACCTCTCCTGGCCCCTGGATTGGGGTTTTTTTTTGGTTTCTTGCAGATTTATTTAGAAAAAGAAAGTGGCTGCTGTCACCAGATGGCTTTAATCAGGTTCCAAACGTGCAACAATGGCACAAAGGAGCGGAACGAGCTCGGGTGGTTTCTTGTAATTCTCTTGTAGGGGCAGCAGCCAAATTTGGTGCTGGGAGCTGTTACAGGAGCTCACTGGGAGGGTTTTTCCAGGATTCCGAGCCGTGCAAGGCAGCAAAGTGGGGTTTGCCCCAGTGTTTAAGTGATTTACAAGGTGAGAAGTTTTCAAATAGCCTCTAAAGTGTTATTAGCTGAACTAATACCCCTCGTTTGCTTTTATTCCCCGGGGTTTTTTTTCAGTTTTACTCATCTTTAATGGATTGCAGGGCTCCAAGTGGTTCCTTCTCCCTCTTTTTCTTCCCCACCTCCAGGCAGAGCAACCAAGTGGTTCCTTCTCCCTCTTTCTTTTCCCTTCTCTCTTTTTCTTTTCCCTTCTCCCTCTTTTTCTCATCTCTTTCTTCCTCCCTCTTTCTTTTCCCTTCTCCCTCTTTTTCCTCCCTCTTTCTTTCCTCTTCTCCCTCCCTCTTTTTTCCTTCTCCCTCTTTTCCCTTCTCCCTCTTTTTTCTCCCTTTTTCTTTTCCCTTCTCTCTCTTTTTCATCCCTCTTTCTTTTTCCTTTTCCCTCTTTCTTTTCCCTTCTCCCTCTTTTTCCTCCCTCTTTCTTTTCCCTTCTCCCTCTTTTTCTCATCTCTTTTTTCCTCCCTTTTTCTTTTCCCTTCTCCCTCTTTTTCCTCCCTCTTTCTTTCCTCTTCTCCCTCCCTCTTTTTCCCTTCTCCCTCTTTTTCTTCCCTTTTTCTTTTCCTTCTCCCCCTTTTTCCCTTCTCCCTCTTTCTTTTCCCTTCTCCCTCTTTTTCCTCTCTCTCTCTTCTCCCTCCTTTTCCTTCTCCCTCTTTTTCCCTTTTCCCTCATTTTCCTCCCTCTTTCTTTTTCCTTTTCCCTCTTTCTTTTCCCTTCTCCCTCTTTTTCCTCTTTCTTTTTTCTTCTCCCTCCTTTTCCTTCTCCCTCTTTTCCCTTCTCCCTCTTCCTCCCTCTTTCTTTTCCCTTCTCCCTCGTTTTCTCATCTCTTTTTCCTCCTTTTTCTTTTCCCTTCTCCTTCCTTTTCCCCTTCTCCCTCCTCCTTTCCTCTTCTCCCTCTTTCTTTTCCCTTCTCCCTCTTTTTCCTCTCTCTTTCTTTTCTCTTCTCCCTCCTTTTCCTTCTCCCTCCTTTTCCTTCTCCCTCTTTTTCCTCCCTTTTTCTTTTCCCTTCTCCCTCTTTCTTTTCCCCTTCTCCCTCCTTTTCCTTCTCCCTCCTTTTCCTTCTCCCTCTTTTCCCCTTCTCCCTCTTTTCCCTCCCCATCCCTTCTCTGGAAAAGATCTAAGTAGATGACAAAAAGGAAGATTTTTATGGACATTCCTTCAAATCAGCTTTTATGTAAAGAAAAACCAAAAAGCAAACCCAAGAGTTAAACCTGCTAATTACAAAGAGCAGAGCTCTGAGTGTTTCTTTCCAGAGCTTTTGCAATCCAAGGTGTTCATTCCCCATCCTTAAATCCTGCTGTTTGTTGCTCCTGGCTTGTCCCATCCAATTTGGGATTTCTGGGGCAGCTCCAGCCCTGTGATCTCTGCCAGCTTTGTTTTGAGGTTTGTTTTTCCTGTGTTTACAGCTCCTGACTCACAAATCCTGTTCCCCTTTAATCCCAGCCTTGGAATTCCCACTGGGAGCTGCAGCTCGCTGTTCCCAGGAGGAAATTGTCACAAAATGTTTGTGTGCATGTGGAAAAGAGAGGAAAACTTCTCTCCTTAGTCCCGTGCCAGCTTTTCCAGGGATTTATTTCACTCTGATGTGTGGGGGGTGCAGAGCTGGACCCGCAGCTGCTCCAGCTGCCTTTGGAACGTGTGAGAATTTATTCCAATCTTTTTTTTTATTTTTTTCATGGAAAGAGTCAAAAATCTGAGTCAGCAGGAGAAATGTTGAATGTGAAGAACTCTGGTGGGTGGAGAAGCTTCACTTTCCAGGAAAAACCTCTCATTCAAGTGGTTTGGGGGTTAAACAAACACAATTCCCTCCTAACTTTCAGATGTGGAATTATGGCCTGGATTTGTATCTGGGGATACCTAAAGAGAAGAGGGGAATATCAAAGGTGCTTTTGTGCTGAGAATTCCCGAATTTGGACGTACCAAAGCTGCTTTGTCAGCTGCCTGAGGTGTTTGGAATCCCTTCCCTTTTCCAGGCAGGAAATCTCCTGGCCCAGCACAGGAAAAGCCAGAGCAGTTGACAAAAGGCTGCTGATTTATCTCCTGCATTGTCACACAGGATTCCTTCCTTCATCTGCTTTTATTTATTTATATTTTTTTTTAATTCCCTGGATCTGCTGTGGGAATGATGTCCTGGGAGAACCCAGCAGCTCTTCCTCCTTGGGAATTGAGGAGAAATTCGATTTTTTTTTTTGAAAATTACACTTCACAGAGCCCATGAGCAACCAGCTGTTTGATGAATCCCTCAAAAATTCTGCCTTTCAGGCCTATTTTTTGTTCCAAAGTAGAAATTGGATGTGCTGGGGAGGCTGAAGGGTTAAATTCCCCACACTGTCGCATATGGCAGTGAGCAGAATCACAGATGTTGATGATACAACATAATTAGTATTCTTTTATGTAAATGAAGGCTGTCAATGTTACCACAGTGTCTGCACTCCTGCAAGCTGGAATTTCTGCCACTTGCTCTCCCTGAGGTTAAAGATTGGAAATAAAATTCCAGGATTTTTATATCCACACCTGAGGAGGAAAATTAAGAGGAAAGAGGAGGGGAAAAAATAAAAAAGCTCAGGGAGGGAAAAAGGTGAGGAAAGGGATTTTTCCAACTTGGAAAAAAGAGACCAAATCAATCCTTTGTTTAAGTGAGGATTTCCAAAATCCTTCCCACATCTTGGGATTTGGGAGGGAATGGGCCCAGCCCAAGGGAAATGTGGGAATTTCTGAGCTGCTTTAAATAAAAAAACCTCAGGGGTTCTTTGGGTGCTGAAGTGGCCGCTTGAGCTTTCGGTGCAGTCCAGGAGAAGGAACTGAAGAGCTTTGATATTTCTCAAAGAGATTCCACCCTCCACAGCGATAGCACTGATAAAGGTGACAATTAAAGCAAATTTGTGTCATTTGGGACTGCTAAAAATGCATTTCCTTCAGCTGGCCACTCCCTGGCCACCCAGGCAGGTGAGGGCTCAATCCCTGCCTCGAAGCTTTGCCAAATGTTCATCTTTGCACCTCGTGAAATGATGTTTTAACCCCACGTTCTGTGTGCCAGACCCCTGTGTAACTAACTTCATTCAGATCTGGTTTTCCATTCTCTTCTACCTTTGTTTTTATCTCTTTTTTTTTCTCCTCTGTGATTATCTTGTTGCACTTTGCACCTGCCAGCTCCTCGTTGCTTCCTTTTTATTGTTTGAGAAACCACCTAGAACTGAAATTTAACTGAGCACAGCTTTTCTTTTTTCGATCTTTCCCCCTTCTTCTCCCTCTGTCTCTCACCAGGCAATCGAAGCAGCCAAAACTCCAAGTGATCACAGGAGGGCCACATTTTTTCCTCCTGTTTGTTTTATTTTTTTTTTTTTTGACTCCCATTTTTCCCCTCTGCCATATGTTGGGTCATCCACTACAAAAGCCTCACCATGAAGAGGCTCCATGTGATCAGCAGATTTTTTACAGCCTGCTCAAATAATAAAAAATGAAAGCAAGGAATGAAATGGAATGGAATTTTGTGTGTGAGAATTCAGGATCGTGGCGGTGATTCCAGAGAATTATTTCTGGGATAAATGAGTTCTGCACTGAGGGGTTAATGATGTTCCAGCCTTGCTTTCTGTGCATCACCAGGATATTTTCTCCTCTCTCTCCAGGGCTTTGAAGCTGCCTGGCAGTGAGGAATTCCCAGTAATTAAATTCTCCACGATCGTGGGAGGATGATGGGGCTGCTGCGCGCCCGGGACGCGGCGGGGCCAAGGAGAGGATGTGTGAGCTGCACCCCGTGAGTACCGAGCCCTTGGAGGGACTGGGAGAGGATCCACAATTCACTGGGGAGCTTCTGTCAAACCAATCTTTTATCAGGAGTTAGGATTTTGGCTTTTCATACATTTATAATCCTGTAGTTCTTCAGTGTATAACTCTAAATTCCATGGCTGAGGAGAGGATGTGTGAGCTGCACCCCGTGAGTACCGAGCCCTCGGAGCCTGGAGGGACTGGGAGAGGATCCACCATTCACTGGGGAGCCTCTATCAAACCAATCTTTTATCAGGAGTTAGGATTTAACTTTTCATACATTTATAATCCTGTATAAATATGTGGCCAAGGAGAGGATGTGTGAGCTGCACCCCGTGAGTACCGAGCCCTCGGAGCCACTGGGAAAGGATCCACCATTCACTGGGGAGCTTCTGTCAAACCAATCTTTTATCAGGAGTTAGGATTTTGGCTTTTCATACATTTATAATCCTGTAATTCTTCAGTGTATAACTCTAAATTCCATGGCTGAGGAGAGGATGTGTGAGCTGCACCCCGTGAGTACCGAGCCCTGGGAGCCTGGAGGGACTGGGAAAGGATCCACCATTCACTGGGGAGCTTCTGTCAAACCAATCTTTTATCAGGAGTTAGGATTTTAGCTTTTCATACATTTATAATCCTGTATAAATATGTGGCCAAGGAGAGGATGTGTGAGCTGCACCCAGTGAGTACCGAGCCCTGGGAGCCTGGAGGGACTGGGAAAGGATCCACAATTCACTGGGGAGCTTCTATCAAACCAATCTTTTATCAGGAGTTAGGATTTTGGCTTTTCATACATTTATCATCCTGTAATTCTTCAGTGTATAACTAAATTCCATGGCCGAGGAGAGGATGTGTGAGCTGCACCCCGTGAGTACCGAGCCCTCAGAGTCTTGAGGGACTGGGAAAGGATCCACAATTCACTGGGGAGCTTCTGTCAAACCAATCGTTTATCAAGATTCAGGATTTTAACTTTTCATACATTTATCATCCTTTAATTCTTCAGTGTATAACTCTAAATTCCATGGCCGAGGAGAGAATGTGTGAGTTGCACCCCGTGAGTACTGAGCCCTCCTTCTGCCCCAGAGCCTTGGAGAGACTGGGAAAGGATCCACCATTCACTGGGGAGCTTCTATCAAACCAATCTTTTATCAAGATTCAGAATTTTAGCTTTTCATACTTTTATAATCCTGTATAAATATGTGGCCAAGGAGAGAATGTGTGAGGCTGCACCCCGTGAGTACTGAGCCCTCCTTCTGGTTCAGAGTTTTGGAGGGACTGGGAAAGGATCCACCATTCTCTGGGGAGCTTCTGTCAAACCGATGCCTTTTCCTTGTGGTTTTTTCCCCCCAAGGTCAGAGCAGCGACTCCTCCTGTGAGACACGGATAGATGCAAACAGGGAGAATTTGGAATGTCCTGTGCAGGACTAGGAGCCAGATTTGATGATCCTAACCCTTCCAATGACCCTACCAGGAGGTTTCCAATGCAGGTCACAGCTCTAAAACCCTTTTCCTTGTGTTTTTTGCCCCAAAGGTCGGAGCAGCGACTCCTCCTGTGAGACATGGATAGATGCAAACATGTGGGGCGGCTACGACTCGCCCAGGACCACTCGATCCTGAACCCCCAGAAGTGGCAGTGCGTGGACTGCCACACCACCGAGTCCCTCTGGGCCTGCCTCAAGTGCTCGCACGTGGCCTGCGGGCGCTACATCGAGGAGCACGCCCTGAGGCACTTCCAGGAGACCCGGCACCCCCTGGCCATGGAAGTGCACGAGCTCTACGTCTTCTGTTACCTCTGCCAGGATTATGTCCTCAATGACAACCCCGAGGGCGACCTGAAGCTGCTGAGGAGCTCCCTGTCGGCCATCAAGGGCCAGAGGAGCGGGAGGACGCTGCGCTCCATGGCGCTGGCCGAGGACGCCTGGAGGAGGAGGAGCCCCCAGGGCCAGTCCCAGATGCTCACGGCGCTGTGGCACCGGCGCCAGGCCCTGCTGGCGAGGGCTCTGCGCACCTGGTTCCACAGGAGCTCCCGGGGACAGCTGAAATTAAAGGAGAAAAAACAAATGGAGGAGCTGGAGAAGAAGAAGGAGGCGGCTCGGCAGCGGCGGCGGGAGATGAAGAGGCAGCTCCTGGAGGAGCTGGCCAGCACTCCCCCCAGGAAGAGCGCCAGGCTGCTGTCCCACGTGCACAGGGAGAGCTTGATCCCAAGGAAATTCAGGGAGGTGGCCACAGCTTCCCCTACCTCAAGGCAGGTGCAGAGCAGCAGATTGAAGCAGTTCTACTCCATCCCACGGCAGCCCCTGATGACGCCCGGGGTGACGGGGCTGAGGAACCTGGGCAACACTTGCTACATGAACTCCATCCTGCAGGTGCTCAGCCACCTCCAGAAGTTCAGAGAATGTTTCTTGACTCTTGATCTCTGTGAAACAGAAGAACTTTTAGCTAAAACTGTGAATGGGAGGGCCAGGATGCCCGGCAGGCTGGCGAACGGGGCTGCTGCCAACGAGCCGGGGAAGCCTGACAAGGTCCAGAGCTCCCCGGCCGGCCTGAACGGGGGCTCCTCCATCAGCCGCAGCTTGGAGCTGATCCAGCCCAAGGAGCCCAGCTCCAAGCACATCTCCCTGTGCCACGAGCTGCACACCCTGTTCAGGGTGATGTGGTCTGGCAAGTGGGCCCTGGTGTCCCCCTTTGCCATGCTGCACTCCGTGTGGAGCCTGATCCCCGCCTTCCGCGGCTACGACCAGCAGGACGCGCAGGAGTTCCTCTGCGAGCTCCTGGACAAGGTGCAGCAGGAGCTCGAGTCTGAGGGCAGCAGGCGCAGGATCCTCATCCCCTTCTCGCAGAGGAAGCTCACCAAGCAGGTCCTCAAGGTGGTCAACACCATTTTCCACGGGCAGTTGCTCAGCCAGGTATGGAATTGCTTTTCCAGTTGGAGCTGTTCACACCGAGGAGCAAAGGCTCTGCACGTTGAGGAGTTTAGGAGTCTCTTCGGAATTCCCAGTTCCTGAGGGAAAAAATCCCTTGAATTGCCACCATTCCCATCCTTGGAAATGCACAAATTTAGCCCCACATTTAGTTTGAATGTGTTTAGTCCTGAGGTTTTAGGGTTTGAAGTGTTTGTGCTGATTTCTGGATGAAACCTGAGGCACAGGCTCTGAACAGAAGTCCTGAGCCCCTCATTTTAGGCTTTGAATGTGTTTAGTCCTGAGGGTTTAGGGTTTGAATGTGTTTAGTCCTGAGGGTTTAGGGTTTAAATGTCTTTAGTCCTGAAGGTTTAGGGTTTGAATGTATTTAGTCCTGAGGTTTTAGGCAAAGGCTCTGCATGTTGAGGATCCCATTTAGAAGTCTCTTAGGAATTCCCAATTCCTGAGGAAAAAAACCCTTGAGTTGCCACCATTTCCATCCTTGGAAATGCACAAATTTAGCACATTTAGCAGAAATTCACTTCAGTTGTGCCACTTCTGGATGAGACCTGCACAAGCACAGAAGTCCTGAGCCTCTGGTATCAGGCTTTGAATGTGTTTAGTCCTGAGGGTTTAGGGTTTGAATGTGTTTAGTCCTGAGGGTTTAGGGTTTGAATGTGTTTAGTCCTGAGGGTTTAGGCAAAGGCTCTGCACGTTGAGGATCCCATTTAGGAGTCTCTTAGGAATTCCCAATTCCTGAGGGAAAAAACCCTTGAATTGCCACAATTTCCATCCTCATCACATTTAGCACAAATTCACTTCAGTCGTGCCACTTCTGGATGAGACCTGCACAAGCACAGAAGTCTTGAGCCCCTCATTTTCGGGTTTGAATGTGTTTAGTCCTGAGGGTTTAGGCTCTGAATGTGTTTTTAAGGCACCTTTGCATTTGTTATGCCCCTTTTCTTTGTGGTTTTTACCCCCAAGGTTGGAGCAGTGACACCTCCTGTGAGACATGGGTAGATGTAAATATGGGGAATTTGGGATGTGCTCTGCAGGGCCAGGAGCCAGATTTGATGACCCTTTTGGCCACCTTCAGTTGGGGATATCCCATGACCCTATAAAAAGATTTCAAAGTGTCACAGCTCTAAAATCCTTTTCCTTGTGCTTTTCCCTGCCAGGGTTGGAGCAGTGACTCCTCCTGTGAGACATGGGTGGATGTAAATATGGGGAATTTGGGGTGTGCAGGGCCAGGAGCCAGATTTGATGACCCTAACCCTTCCAGTGACCTTACAAGGAGATCTCAAATCCCTGTCACAGCTCTAAAATCCTTTTCCTTGTGGTTTTTCCCCCAAAGTTGGAGCAGTGACACCTCCTGTGAGACGTGGATAGATGGAAATGTGGGGAATTTGGGGTGTGCAGGGCCAGGAGCCAGCTTTAACGACTCTTTTGTTCTCCTTCCAATTCTGGAAGACCCCAAAATCCCAAAGCTGTGAGAATTCCCTGCATTTCAATCCCATCCCAAAGGCAGCTGTGTGTCCCTGTGTCCCCGTCCCAGGTCACCTGCAGGACGTGCAACTACAAATCCAACACTGTGGAGCCCTTCTGGGACCTGTCCCTGGAGTTCCCGGAGCGCTACCATGCCCTGGAGAAGGGAATCCTGCCCGTGCCCCAGGCCGAGTGCCTGCTCACCGAGATGTTGGCCAAATTCACCGAGACCGAAGCCCTGGAGGGGAGGATCTACGCCTGTGACCAGTGCAACAGTGAGTGCCACCACCCCTGGCACTGTCCCCTGCCAGGGACGCTCCTGCAGGGCTGGCAAAGCATTCCTGGGCGGATGTGCTTGGGAACAGAGCCTGGAATAAATCCTGAGCCACAAACCGGGAGGGTTCAGCTTCGTCTGAGCTCGGTTTGCTTTGGTTCTTTGGGAGGAAAAAGAAATAAAATTATTTATTTCTTTCTTATTTATGAATTTATAAATTGGAATTAAATGGCGTTAAGGAATTCTGAATGGCTTTTGAGGAATTCTACTTTTAAGGAATTCTGAATGGCTTTTAAGGAATTCTAAATGGCTGAAGAATTCTACTTTTAAGGAATTCTGAGTGGCTTTTGAGGAATTCTGAATGATTTTTAAGGAATTCTGAGTGGCTTTTAAGGAATTCTAAATGGTTCTGGAATTCTTGATCACTAAGAGATTTTAAATGGCTTTTAAGGAATTCTAAATGGCTTTTAAGGAATTCTAAATGGTTCTGGAATTCTAGATCACTAAGAGATTTTAAATGGCTTTTAAGGAATTCTAAATTATTTTTAAGGAATTCTGAATGATTTTTAAGGAATTCTGAATGAGTTTAAGGAATTCTGAGTGATTTTAGAGGAATTCGAAATGGCTTTTAAGGAATTCTAAATGGGTCAGGAATTCTAGCTCACTAAGAGATTTGAAATGGCTTTTAAGGAATTCTAAATTATTTTTAAGGAATTCTGAATGGCTGAGAGATTTTAAATTATTTTTAAGGAATTCTGAATGACTTTGAAGGAATTCTGAATGATTTTTAAGGAATTCAAAATGTCTTTTAAGGAATTCTAGATGGCTCAGGGATTTTAAATGGCTTTTTTAGGAATTCTGAGTGGCTTTTAAGGAATTCTGAATGATTTTTAAGGAATTCTGAATGACTCAGGAATTCTAGATCACTGAGAGATTTTAAATGGCTTTTAAGGAATTCTGAATGACTTTTAAGGAATTCTAAATGGCTTTGAAGGAATTTAAATGGCTGAGGAATTCTTAAGTGGCTTTTTAGGAATTCTGAATAACTTTTAAGGAATTCTGAATACTTTTAAGGAATTCTGAATGACTTTCAGGGAATTCTGAATAACTTTTAAGGAATTCTGAATGACTTTTAAGGAATTCTGAATACTTTTAAGGAATTCTGAATGGCTCAGGAAGCATTTTCCAGCTGCAAAGAGTCAGGGCAAAGGCCCCAAGTGCCAGGAGCAGTGAGGGCACTGCTGCAGGAGCTGGGGCTGCACAAATCCAATTAACAGGTGCTGTGCTAATTGGGATCTCTGACAGCCACCTGGCCCCTTCTGCTCCAGCCTTTCCTGGGAAGAGGAGGGAGGAATTCTTCCTCTTTTCCAGCTTTGCTGTTGCTGGGAGCATTTTTTAAATGCTTCTGGGAGAAGCTCAAAGCAGCAGAGAGAATAAAATCTGGAAGATTTGCAAGCTGGAATTCTCACCTGTTGGAATTCCTACAGCCCAGGAAATCTTTGGCTCAACATTCCACCAGGAAAAACTCTTGATTTTCTCACTCAGAGGTGACAGATGTTGGTGTGATGAGGAGAAAGAAATTCTGAAATGTTTATTCCTCATGCTGGGAAAAAAATAAAGATTTCACCTTGTGCTGGTTTTTCCTCTTTGGGGAATTAACAAGATCCTGAAAATCTTTGCCTTGGGGGGGTTTTGGGGTTTTTGGGATTTTTGGCAGGCAAACGGCGAAAATCTTCTCCCAAACCTCTTGTTCTGAGCGAAGCTAAAAAGCAGTTGCTGATCTACAGACTACCTCAGGTCCTCCGGCTGCACCTTAAACGCTTCAGGTGAGGCCCTGAGCCCTGGATTTTGGGGAAAAATGACCAAAAATGGGCCTTGAAATACCCTCAGGTGCTGCTAAAATCAGCTGTGTAACTTCTGAGCCGTCACATTTATGAAACCCCCTCGTGTTGTCTCTTTGCAGGGGTTTTATGTCATAATTTAATATTTTGTGCATTTAATTCTTAATTTCTTTGGGTTTTACTGGAGTTTGCAGGTAGCTTGGAAGGAGGAGTCAGTAAGCCGAGTGAAAGGTGGGAGATTGGCACCGAATTCTCTCAATATTGGGTGTTTACCTTTGGAACAGAAAGCAGGAAAAGCTCAAAATATGAGGAAAAGTCTCTGAAGTGGTCAGGGTGGGTCTGGGGGGGTTATGGGTAGCACTGAGGATTTTAAAGGTGGTCAGAGGAGGAATTTGGCTCAAAAATACCCCACCAAAAATAAAAATTATCAATGGCAAAGGGAGATTTTGGGGTGAAACCTCTGGATTTGGTGACACTGAGTACTCTGAGTGTGGGATTTGTGTGTTTGGGGGATTCCTTCAGGGGATTTTGGGGCAAAATCCCTGGATTTGGTGGTGCTGAGCAGCCCTGAGTGTGGGATTTGTGTGTTTGGGGTTCTTGTAGGAAAATTCTGGGGCAAAAACCCCCAGATTTGTTTATGCTGAACGTCCTGAGTTTGGGATTTATGTATTTGGGGTTTTCCTACAGGGAATTTTGGTTCTGCTGAGCACCCTGAGTGTGGGATTTGTGTGTTTGGTGCATTCCTGCAGATTTTGGGGTGAAACCTCCGGATTTGGTTCTGCTGAGCACCCAGAATGTGGGATTTGTGTGTTTGAGGGGGGATTTTGGGGTGAAACTCAGGGATAAGCACCCTGAATGTGGGATTTGTGCGTTTGGTGGGTTTCCTGCAGGGAATTTTGGTTCAAACCCCCCAGATTCGGTTCTGCCTTGCACCCTGAGCGCGGGATTTGTGTATTAGGGGTTCCTGTAAGAGATTTTGGTTCAAACCCCCAGATTCGGTTCTGCTGAGCACCATGAATGTGGGATTTGTGTATTTGGTGGGTTTCCTGCAGGGAATTTTGGTTCAAACCCCCAGATTTGGTTCTGCCGAGCACCCTGAGTGTGGGATTCGGTTCTGCCTTAAGTTGGTTCAAACCCCCTGAGCACAGGATTTGTGTTTGGGGGGGGATTTTGGGATGAAACTCAGGGATAAGCACCCTGAATGTGGGATTTGTGTATTTGGTGGGTTTCCTGCAGGGAATTTTGGTTCAAACCCCCAGATTTGGTTCTGCTGAGCACCATGAATGTGGGATTTGTGCATTTGGTGGGTTTCCTGCAGGGAATTTTGGTTCAAACCCCCAGATTTGGTTTGCCTTGCACCCTGAGTGTGGGATTTGTGTTTGGGGGGGGATTTTGGGGTGAAACTCAGGGATAAGCACCCTGAATGTGGGATTTGTGCATTTGGTGGGTTTCCTGCAGGGAATTTTGGCTCAAACGCCCAGATTCGGTTCTGCCTTGCACCCTGAGCGTGGGATTTGTGTTTGCAGGTGGTCTGAGCGCAATCACCGCGAGAAGATCGGGGTCCATGTCCTCTTTGAGCAGGTATTAAACATGGAACCTTACTGCTGCAGGGACTCTCTGCCCTCCCCTGGCACAGACTCCTGTGTCTATGACCTCTCGGCTGTGGTGATGCATCACGGGAAGGGCTTTGGCTCAGGACACTACACAGCTTATTGCTACAACACCGAGGGAGGTGCGTCAGCTGCCCCGTGAAAATCCCTCCCAACCCTCTCCCCTTCCCTTCCCTTGGGTTTTCCTTCCCTTGGAATCCTTCCCCCAGGATTCCACTTCCTTGGCATCCACTCCTTGCCCTTCGCTAGTTTGTTTTCCCTGTTGTATTCTTATTTTTTTGGGTTTTTTTTGTCGTTTATTTTTGCTTTTTTTTTCAAATTTTATTTTTTTTTGTATCCTGGGAATGGTGGGAATTCTTCATTCTGCCAAAAAGCTGCTGCAGCTGGGTTTGCTCGGGATGCCGGGGATTCAGGAGATGAACAGAAAGTGTTTTGAGGCTGGGAAAAACAGGAACTATTCATGAGCAACATCCGCGGGGGGCTGGGAGAGCCCAGCAGCCGGATCAGGACGGGCTCTGCCTTCCTGGCTGCAAAATTGGGAAATATAAAAATTATATTTAAAAGTATATTTTAAAAATTCTATTAAAAATGCTATTTTTTGCTGCCTGATTGAGCTTTTGGGCTGATTAAATGATGATCTGATATTTCTAAAGCAACCCAAAAAAATTGTATTTTAAAAATTCGATTAAAAATTATATATTTTTGAATTATATTAAAAACTACATTTTAAAATTCTATTAAAAACTGTATTTTTAAAATTCTATTAAAAAACTATATTTTAAAAATTGTATTTTAGAAATTCTATTCTATTTTTGGCTTCCTGATTGAGCTTTTGGGCTGATTAAATGATGATTTGGTATTTCTAAAGCACCCCAAAAATTATATTTTTTAAATTATAATAAAAACTATACCTTTTAAAATTCTATTAAAAACTACATTTAAAAATTAAATTTAAAACTATATTTTAAAAATTCTATTTAAAACTTTTTAATTTATATAAAAATTATATCTAAATAATATAATATTTATATTTATATAATACTATACTAGTATAATGTATTTAAACAATTCTATTAAAATTAGATTTATTAAAATTAGATTTATTAAAATTAGATTAAAATATATTTATTAAAATTATATTAAAATTATATTGAAATTATATTAAAATTATATTTAAAATGAAGTTAAAACCATTTTCCAGCTTACAGGAGAAGACAGAGGTGCCTTTTCTCCTGTGGATGTTTCCTTTGAGCAGTTCCTAAATCCAAAGGGATCCTGCCTCAGCTAAAGGGGTTTTTTCCCCTTTTTCCAGGTTTTTGGGTGCACTGCAATGACTCCAAGCTGAATGTATGTAGTGTGGAGGAGGTGTGCAAGACCCAGGCCTACATCCTCTTCTACACTCAGAGAACGCTGCAGGACAAAGCAGGAATGCCAGAAAAACAACTCCAAACTCAGGTGTTTGCCACCCAAAACCAGTGACAAGGACACAGAAGTGACATTGCCACCAGGGGAAACGCTCCCGGCTGCTTTGGGGAACTCCTGGGCTTCAGCTTGCCCGGATTTGGGGGGAAACTGCAGGGATGGGGACAGGGCAGGGATGGGGTCTGGGATGGGATCAGGGCAGGGATAGGGTCAGGGATGGGGTCAGGGCAGGGATAGGGTCAGGGATGGGGTCAGGAATGGGGTCAGGGCAGGGATGGATCAGGGATGGGATCAGGGCAGGGATGGGGTCAGGAATGGGGTCAGGGCAGGGATGGATCAGGGATGGGATCAGGGCAGGGATGGGGTCAGGGATGGGATCAGGGCAGGGATGGATCAGGAATGGGATCAGGGCAGGGATGGATCAGGAATGGGATCAGGGCAGGGATGGGGTCAGGAATGGGGTCAGGGCAGGGATGGGATCAGGAATGGGATCGGGGCAGGGATGGGGTCAGGAATGGGGTCAGGGCAGGGATGGATCAGGAATGGGATCAGGGCAGGGATGGGATCAGGAATGGGGACAGGGCAGGGATGGGATCAGGGCAGGGATGGGGTCAGGGATGGGATCAGGAATGGGGTCAGGGCAGGGATGGGATCAGGGCAGGGATGGGGTCAGGAATGGGGTCAGGGCAGGGATGGGGTCAGGGCAGGGATGGGGTCAGGGATGGGATCAGGAATGGGGTCAGGGCAGGGATGGGGTCAGGAATGGGGACAGGGATGGGGTCAGGGCAGGGATGGGGTCAGGAATGGGATCAGGGCAGGGATGGGATCGGGGCAGGAGTGGGATCAGGAATGGGATCACAGCTGGAATGGGGTCAGGGCAGGGATGGGGTCAGAGTAGGGATGGGGTCAGTGCAGGGATGGGATCAGGGCAGGGATGGGATCAGGGATCAGGGCAGGGATGGGATCAGGATTGGGATCACAGCTGGAATGGGGTCAGGGCAGGGATGGGATCAGGGCAGGGGGGATCAGAGCAGGGATGGGATCGGGGCACAGAGCTGGAATGGGATCAGGGGCAGGGATGGGATCACAGCTGGAATGGGATCAGGGCAGGAGTGGGATCAGAGCAGGGATGATGGGATGGGATGGGATGGGATGGGATGGGATCAGGGCAGGGATGGGGTCAGGGCAGGAATGGGGTCAGGGATCAGAGCTGGAATGGGATCAAGCAGGAATGGGATCAGAGCAGGGATTGGGGTCAGAGATGAGAGCAGGAATGGGAGAGCAGGGATGGGATCAGAGCACAGCCTGGATTTCCATCCCAGGCTCAAGTTTCCCTGGAGTTCCATCCCATCCTGGATTGGATTTCAGGTCCATCCCAGGCTGGATTGGATTTCAGGTCCATCCCAGGCTGGATTTTCCCTGGATTTCCATCCCAGCCTGGATTTCCCTGGCAGCAGCAGCCGTTGGGTCCCAGGGCTGGGCTCGTCCCTGTCTGTCTCTCGGGTGTGAAACAGAAATCATGTTTTTATGATTTTTTTGTTTTATTTTGTAAATCTTTACTCTTTTTACACCTTGTTTTTTGTAAGCTGAAATTTCTTATTAAGAAAAAAAAAAACAAAACAACAAAGAAAAAACAAAGAGAAAAAAAAGAATTAAATTCCAGTGGGTTGTGTTGTTATTCCATAAAATTTAATAAACCTCTGGGGGGGGGGGTACAGGAGGAAATTCCACGGAGGAAACAATTCCCAAAGGAATGAATGGGAAACCAAATCTTCCTCTCAGCATTAAACCTTTTGTCCTTGTCACTGCTCCAGGCAGGACAGGAGGGACCAGAGCAGCTCCAGGTGGGACCAGAGCAGCTCCAGAGGGACCAGAGCAGCTCCAGAGGGACCAGAGCAGCTCCAGGTGGGATCGGAGTGGCTCCAGGGGGATCAGAGCAGCTCCAGGTGGGATCAGAGCAGCTCCAGGTGGGACCAGAGCAGCTCCAGAGGGATCAGAGCAGCTCCAGGTGGGACCAGAGCAGCTCCAGAGGGATCAGAGCAGCTCCAAAGGGATCTGAGCAGCTCCAGGGGGGATCACAGCAGCTCCAGGTGGGATGAGAACAACTCCAAAGCATCAGAGCAGCTCCACAGCTCCAGTCCTGGTGGGAGGGCGAGCTCTGCTCCCTGCAGCTCCGGCTCCTTCCTGGGACAGGAGTCAGCACGGTCAGGGGAGCCGGTTCTGCTTTCAAATGTGGCCAGAAGGGTTCTGTGGGGTTTGGGGCGGGCTCACCCCTGATTTGTGTCACCTCAGGTGGTGACAGCGCTGACTTTGGGGGGATTTGTTCAGCCTTGGGGGGGCTGCAGCTCTGAACCCTGGTGAGCAGGGACAGCAGCCAGGGAAGGGCTGGATTTGGGAGATGGAGGGTGGATTTTGGGAAAGGTTCCTCCCACAGAGCGTCTGGGGCACTGCCCAGGCTCCCCAGGGAATGGGCACAGCCCCGAGGCTGCCAGAGCTCCCCAGGGTGGCATTTTGGGATTTCAGGGTGGGATTTTGGGATCTCAGGGACACCCAGGTGGGATTTGGGGCTCTCAGGAATGCCCAGGTGGGATTTTGGCATCTTAGGGGCACCCAGGTGGGATTTTGGGCTCTCAGGGATGCCCAGGTGGGATTTTGGCATCTCAGAGATACCCAGGTGTGATTTTTGGATCTCAGGGATGCCCAGGATGGGATTTTGGGCTCTCAGGGATGCCCAGGTGGGATTTTGGGGTGTCTGAGCAGGGCGGGGGTTGGATTTGATCCCTGCGGGTCCCTCCCAGCTCGGTTTATTCCCGATCCCGCCCCTCGGTCCCTCCCCGGCGCTGACCGGAGCTACGGGACGGGCTGCGGGGCCATCAGGTCGATGTCGGTCAGGTTCCGGGCCACCCAGACCCCGGCGGCAAAGAGCCCCAGGTTGAGCAGCAGGTTCCTGCAATCACAGAACCCCAGAAGCGCTGAGCTCCGGAAAGATTTTGGGAAACTTCAACCGAGTCCAGGCTGTGCCCGATCCCCACCCTGAGCACTCAGGGCCACCTCCAGGTGACTCCTCCAGGGATGGGCGCTCCAAACCCCCCTGGGCAGCCCCTTCCAGCCCTTTCCATGAGGAAATTCCTGCTGGTGTCCAACCTGAGCCTCCCCAGCCCAGCCTGAGGCCGTTCCCTCTCCTCCTGTCCCTGTTCCCTGGGATAAGATCCCAAATCCCCCCCGGCTGTCCCCTCCTGGCAGGAGCTGTGCAGAGCCAGAAATTCCCCCTGAGCCTCCTTTGCTCCAGGCTGAGCCTTCCCAGCTCCCTCAGGGCTCTCCAGGCCCCTCCAGCTCCGCTCCCTTCCCCGGACACGCTCCGGCCCCAAAATGTCCTCCCTGAGGCGAGCAGCCCGAACTGGACGCAGGGACCGAGGGACAATCCCTGCCCTGCTCCTGATGCAGGCCGGGGACAGACACCGGAACCGACCCCTACCCTGATCCCTGATCCCTGCCCCGATCCCGATCCCAACCGCGACCCCGACCCCTACTCCGGGCTCGGCCTCAATCCCGGCCCTATCCCTGCCCCGATCCCGGTCCCGTTCCCGGTGCCGACCTGCGGAAGTCGTTGCGGTCGGTGGCGAAGCGGAAGGCGCTCCGCAGCCAGGCGCGGATGCCCCGCGACGGGGCCGCCACCGTCCCGGCCGCTCCCGCCGCTCCCGCTCCGGCCGCCACCGCCGCCATTGCTGCCGCCCGCCCGCGCCGCGCACGCCGTCACTGCCGCGCCTGACGTCACCGGCGCGGCGTGACGTCACCGCCGGCGCGCGGGGCGCTGCGTGAGGGCGGCGGCGGGAACGGGATCGGGGATTGGGATCGGGAGCGGGAACGGGATCAGGGATTGGGATTGGGATCAGGGATAGGGATTGGGATTGGGATTTGGAGCGGGATCGGGATTGGGAACGGGATCAGAGATTGGGATTGGCATCGGGACTGGGAGTGGGATCAGGGATTGGGATTGGGAACGGGAGCGGGATTGGGATCGGAAACAAGAGCGGCACCGGGAATGGGATCGGGCTAGGGATTGGGACTGGGATCGGGATCGGGCTAGGATCCGCATCGGAATCGGGACTGGCCCTAGGATCAGGGCCGGGATTGGGATTGGCACTGGGATCAGGATCAGGAGCGGCACTGGGATTGGGACCGGATCGGGAGCAGAACCGGGACTGGCATTGGATCGGCACCGGGACCGTTGTGTTCTCCCGAGCTCCCGTGCCTGGGAGCGGCAGCTCGGGGCACAGAGCCGGGGGAAGAGGCTCGGGTGGAGCCCCAAAGCCAAGAGCTGCACGCTTTGGGGTGCTCGATGGGAATGAGGGTCTTTAAGGGCCCTCGGTGGGATGAGGACTGTGGTTAGAGTGAGGTTTATTATAATTATTATTACAGAATGCTTTTAACAATAAAAGTAATTTATTCTTGCACAGGATTTCTGGAATTAGCAGAGTTTTCCTGTTATTCCCATTTCCCTCCTCTTCCTCTCTGGGGACACCCAGGTGACCAAGCCAGGCTTGGGTAAGTCCTGGATCTGTGGGGACATCCTGCCACACTGTCCATCTGTCTGTCCATCCATCCATCCATCATCCATCCATCCATGCATCCATCCATCCATCCATCCATCCATGGATCCATGGATCCATCCATCCATCCATCCATCATCCATCCGTCCATCCATCCCTCCATCCATCCGTCCGTCCATCCATCCATCCATCATCCATCCCTCCCTCCCTCCCTTGTCTGTCCCTGCTGCTGGATTCTCTCCCCAAATCCCACTAATTGATCCACGCAAATTGATTTATGGCAATTAGGGACCCTCATTAAGGGACCAGCTGGAGATCCAGGCATTATCCCCCTGTCAGGAGCAGCCAAATCCCCTGGGCTGCCCTGGCCCCAGCTCCTGTTTGGGGTTTTGGAAGGGTTTAACCCCATTCTAACAATAACTGAGGAAGTAAAGCATGGAATAAGGCCTTTGAACCTATCCTTTGCTCACAATTAACCTTTATAAGTTGATTTAGGAGCATTTGAATTAAAGCTTTAAGATGTTGCTTTTTGACAGGAACTTTCTGCTTGTAGCTGAGTTTTGCAATAATAACCTTTTGAAGGATAATTTTAGAATATTGCTTGTAGTAAGGATCTTTGAAACTACAGCTTTAGAAAATATAAAAAGGAAACATGCAGCTTGAGAAAGGAAGGTGAACATCACCTCAAGGATTTATAGTTTTGACCAAGGGAAGCTGGACATCACTGTTGTGAGATTTATAGTCCTTGCAATCAAAAGTGGACCCACATCTGGAATCTGGACCTCACCAGCTGGGATACTCCTCCCTTCTTTCGGAAATCATATGGGATACTCCTTTTTGGGATACATCCTGAGAAAAACGAAACCACAATGGTGTATAGAATTGGGACGTAAAAATTTGGGAAATAGAAACTGCTGATGAGTAAGAATTGAGAATAGAAACTGCTGATGAGTAAAAAATGGGAATGGAAACTCTGAAACAATAGCTTTAGAATATATATATTATATATATTCTATAGAATATATAATAGAATATATAATAGAATATATAATATATTATAATATAAATTATAATATAATAGAATATATATATTATATTCTATAGAATATATATTCTACAGAATATATAATAGAATATATCTTTTATATTCTATAGAATATATAGAAAATATAATATAGAGAATATATACTATATAGAATATATATTCTATAGAATATATATCTGTTCTATATATTCTATATAATATATAGAATATAGAGTATATATTATCTATTTTATATTATATATATTATATTATATATAATATAATATAATATAATATAATATATAATTATATAATATATATAATTATATAATATATATTATATATATATTACGTATAATATATAGAATATATACAATACTATTCTATATAATCCATATATTATATAGAAACTGCTGAGAAAGCTGATGAGTACCCCTATAAATACCTGTAAACCTCAACTATCGGCGTGGAGGGAAAACTTCCCCCACTGTACCCAGTGCTGTATTGCTGATACTTTTGTTCATTAATAAATTGATTGCTGATTTATTAATAAATTGATTACTGCTTGAATATTTCCCAGCCAAGCTCCTAATTTATAACACCTGCCACATTCCTGGAAGGTCAGGCCGCGTGGATGCAGCAATCAGTGTAAAAAACTGGCATGACCCGTTCATGAAATAGAAATTTACACAAAGCGGGGTCGAATTAAAAGAATTTATTAATTACAGCAAGCAAGGCATAAGCAAATATCAGCGCTGGGCGACAGGGGAGTCTCCGCTCCGCCAGCTGCCGCGCTGTGGTGAGTTTCAGTCCTCACTGAATAAAAATATAAATATAAAATATAAAATATAAAAATACACCCCACTTCCGTGTCCCTGTGGTTGTACTCTGCGCATGCGTGCCCTTGTTGCTAGGGGGTCGTGTTCTGCCTCCTGGTGGTCGCTGGATGAAGGCCCGTAGTCTTCCTCAGGTGTTCTCGGGTTGCTCCTTCCGAATTTGGTCACGAGTGATTCTTCCTGAAACAGAGACCCCACTCCTGGAGTGCCACAGGGTGCTGGGCACAGATCAGGAGACACTGGGAGCTGCAGGGCTGTCCCCACTGTGCCCTCCCAGCAGCCACGCTGGGCACAGATCAGGAGGCACTGGGAGCTGCAGGGCTGTCCCCACCCTGCCCTCCCAGCAGCCATGCTGGGCACAGATCAGGAGGCACTGGGAGCTGCGGGGCTGTCCCCACCGTGCCTCCCAGCAGCCATGCTGGGCACAGATCAGGAGGCACTGGGAGCTGCGGGGCTGTCCCCACCGTGCCCTCCCAGCAGCCATGCTGGGCACAGAGGAGGAGACACTGGGAGCCCCAGGGCTGTCCCCACCGTGCCCTCCCAGCAGCCATGCTGGGCACAGACGAGGAGGCACTGGGAGCTACAGGGCTGTCCCCACTGTGCCCTCCCGGTGCTGGGCACAGAGGAGGAGGCACTGGGAGCCCCAGGGCTGTCCCCACCGTGCCCTCCCAGTGCTGGGCACAGACAAGGAGGCACTGGGAGCCGCAGGGCTGTCCCCACTGTGCCCTCCCAGCAGCCATGCTGGGCACAGAGGAGGAGGCACTGGGAGCCCCAGGGCTGTCCCCACCGTGCCCTCCCAGCAGCCATGCTGGGCACAGACAAGGCGGCACTGGGAGCTGCGGGGCTGTCCCCACCGTGCCCTCCCAGTGCTGGGCAGAGACAAGGAGGCACTGGGAGCCGCAGGGCTGTCCCCACTCTGCCCTCCCCGCAGCCATGCTGGGCACAGATCAGGAGGCACTGGGAGCTGCGGGGCTGTCCCTGCCTTGCCTCCCAGCAGCCATGCTGGGCACAGATCAGGAGGCACTGGGAGCTGCGGGGCTGTCGCCACCGTGCCCTCCCAGCCCATGCTGGGCACAGATCAGGAGGCACTGGGAGCTGCGGGGCTGTCGGGCTGTCCCCACTGTGCCCTCCCAGCAGCCATGCTGGGCACACATAAGGAGACACTGGGAGCTGCGGGGCTGTCGCCACCGTGCCCTCCCAGCAGCCATGCTGGGCACAGACAAGGAGACACTGGGAGCTGCGGGGCTGTCCCTGCCTTGCCTCCCCGCAGCCATGCTGGGCACAGACAAGGAGGCACTGGGAGCCGCGGGGCTGTCCCCACTGTGCCCTCCCAGCAGCCATACTGGGCACAGACAAGGAGACACTGGGAGCTGCGGGGCTGTCCCTGCCTTGCCTCCCCGCAGCCATGCTGGGCACAGATGAGGAGGCACTGGGAGCCCCAGGGCTGTCCCCACCGTGCCCTCCCAGCAGCCATGCTGGGCACAGATCAGGAGGCACTGGGAGCTACGGGGCTGTTCCCACTCTGCCCTCCCAGCAGCCATGCTGGGCACGGATCAGGAGGCACTGGGAGCCGCGGGGCTGTCGGGCTGTCCCCACCCTGTCTATCTGCAGGGCCACCCTGCAGGACACAGAGGACAGGGCCTGCTGTCCTGCCCTGGGCCTGGGGGGACATGGAGGGTCTGGAGAGTACAAAGAAACCAAACTTGTTGAGCGAGCAAGCGTGACACATCCTTGTGGTCGAGCAAGCACGTACTAAAAGTTAAGCAAGAGCAAATTTATATGTACTTTATCGAGGTACAGCCTTGCGATTTCCTGTTATGCACTCCTTTTAACTATTTCGTGACCAAAACGTATTTCATTCTATCCCATTCACACCAGTTCAGACCAGTTCGTTATCAGCGCGTCCCAGCCAAACGCCCCGCGGCCGCCGGCGATGTTCCGGGCCAGGGGAAGGTGATAAAGAAACGCTCCGGGGGCAGGGCGGGATGGCCGCGCCTGGAACCGACCCCGCAGCCCCCGGAGCGCCATTCCCAGCGGGAATGCCGGGGGATAGGGGGGCGGAGAGCCTGGAGGCGCCGGGCCGGCTCGGGAGGGGATGATTCGGGTGGGCAGCGGCTTTGGGAGACCCTCCTGCAGCGCCAGGAGGTGACGGACGGACGGACGGACGGACGGACGGACACGCAGGGAAGGTGACGGCAGCTCCCCCGGCCTGGCAGCAAAGGTGGGCGCCATGGAGCCCCGTCCTGCCGGGGCTCTCCGAACCCTCCCACCCTTCCCTGTTCCCTCCTCCGTTCCGCTCCAGGCCCGGGAATGGGGGGGTCCCGCTCCCCGAAATGTGCCGGGACAAGTTTGGGAGCAGCGCGGGCACCGAGCGTTGGTGCCGGAGCTGGGTGGGGGCGGCAGCTGGGGGGGTTCGTGTCCCGGGGGACCCCGGCATCCCCTTGTCCATGGATATTCCAAGTCCTAGGGGTGCAGGAACCCTTCTTCCATGGATATTCCATGTCCTAGGGGCGCAGGATCCCCTTGTCCATGGATATTCCAAAATCTGGGGGTGCAGGGACCCTCAGGATCCCCTCTCCATGGATATTCCATGTCCTAGGGGCGCAGGGACCCCTCTTCCCTGAATATCCCATGTTCTGGGGGTGCAGGATCCCCTTGTCCATGGATATTCCAAAATCTGGGGGTGCAGGGACCCTCAGGATCCCCTCTCCATGGATATTCCACGCCCCGGGGGTGCAGAGACCCCTCTTCCATGGATATTCCATGTCCTGGGGGTGCAGGATCCCCTTTTCCATGGATATCCCATGTCCTGGGGGTGCAGTTCGCGGGTCTTCGCTCCCACCCCGCCGATGGATCCGAGGATTCCCGGAGGAATTCGGATCCCCGAGGGGCGATCAGGGAAGCGGCGCTGCCCGGGCTCCGCTCGGGGGCGGAATCAGCGCCGGGAGCGGGGTGGGAAGAGGAAGGGAAAGTGCCGGGAAGGGACGGGAGGGACCGAGAGGTAGAGCAGGGCTCGGGGAGGGACGGAGAACTCGGAGAAAGCTCGGGGAGGGACGGAGAACTCGGGGAGGGACGGAGAACTCGGGGAGGGACGGAGGGCTCGGGGAGGGACGGAGAACTCGGAGAAAGCTCGGGGAGGGACGGAGGGCTCGGGGAGGGCTCGGGGAGGGACGGAGAACTCGGGGAGGGACGGAGAACTCGGAGAAAACTCGGGGAGGGACGGAGGGCTCGGAGAAAGCGCGGGGAGGGATCTTCAGGAGGAATCGGCTCCCGCCGGATATTGGTGTGGAACGAGAGCGGGGTGCGGGGCGGGAGGATTGGGGTGCAGGGTTGGGATTCAGGGATGCACGATTGGGGTGCAGGGAAGGATTGTGATTCAGGGAAGCAGGGTTGGGGTGCAGGGAAGGATTGGGATTCAGGATTGGGGTGCAGGGAAGGATTTGGATTCAGGACTGGGGTGCAGGGGTGCAGGATTGGGATTCAGGGATTCAGGATTGGGGTGCAGAGGTGCAGGATTTGGATTCAGGGATGCAGGATTGGGGTGCAGAGAAGGATTGGGATTCAGGATTGGGGTGCAGGGGTGCAGGATTGGGGTGCAGAGATGCAGGATCGGGGTGTAATTGCAAAATTACGGGTTTGGGGTGCCGGGCGCAGGTAGAGGGGAGCAGAATTTGGGTGCAGGGAAGGATTGGGATTCAGGATTGGGGTACAGAGGTGCAGGATTGGGATTCAGGGATGCAGGATTAGGATGCAGGGAAGGATTGGGATTCAGGGAAGCGGGATTGGGGTGCAGAGATTCAGGACTGGGATTCAGGATTGGGGCGCAGGGCTCTCCAACCCCTCCATGCTCCAGTGCTGACACCCCTCCATTTAAGGACAAACATGGGGTTTCATGCTGGCGGGGGGCTCACCCAAACCCCCGCGTCCCAACCCGGATCCCTTGGGGACATCAGGGGGTGACCCGCGGGGTTGGCAGGGACAAACAGAGCCTGGGGCAGGCAGAGGGGGTGCCAAGGCACTTGTGCCAGCCCCGTGTCACCCCCAGGGTGTTCCCAGGGTCCGTTCCGGTGTCCCTGGAGGTGTTGCGGTGTCCCCGGGCACGGCGCTGGCAGCAGCAGCACGGGTGGCACCTGGCTGGCAGCAGCAGCAGCACGGGTGGCACCTGGCTGGCAGCAGCAGCACGGGTGGCACCTGGCTGGCAGCAGCAGCATGGCTGGCACTTGGCTGGCAGCGTCCCCGAGGCGGCAGTGACGTCCCTGGGGGCCGTGCTGAGCCGGCCTCTCTCTCCCTCCCTCCCTTCCAGCGGATCCCGCAGCTCCCAGCACCCTCGGGCAGGATGTTCCACCCGCCGGGCTGCAGGAGGAGCTTCCCCAGGGAGGTACGTGCGGCTGGGCAGGAGCTCCTGGGGCTCTCCTGGGTTGGGGCCTTCCTGGGGCTCTCCTGGAGCTCTCCTGGGGCTCCCCTGGGTTGGGAGCTCTCCTGGGCTCTCCTGGAGCTCTCCTGGAGCTCTCCTGGGGCTCTCCTGGGGCTCCCCTGGGTTGAGGCTCTCCTGGAGCTTTCCTGGGTCTCCTCTGGAGCTCTCCTGGAGCTCTCCTGGGCTGGGGCTCTCCTGGAGCTCTCCTGGGGCTCCCCTGGGCTGGGAGCTCTCCTGGGCTCTCCTGGAGCTCCCCTAGGACTCCCCTGGGTTGGGGCTCTCCTGGAGCTCTCCTGGGGCTCTCCTGGGTTGGGGCTCTCTTGGGGCTCTCATGGGTCTCCTCTGGAGCTCTGCTGGAGCTCTGCTGGGTTGGGGCTCTCCTGGGGCTCTCCTGGAGCTCCCCTGGGACTCCCCTGGGTTGGGGCTCTTCCAGGGCTCTCCTGGGCTCTCCTGGAGCTCTCCTGGACTCCCCTGGCTTGGGGCTCTCCTGGAGCTCTCCTGGGCTCTCCTGGGCTGGGCTGGCAGCCCAGCATCACCCTGGGGCCACCCTGGGTTCCTCCTGCTCCATCTCCACCCCTGGGGATGCTGAGCGGCCAGGAGAACGTCAGGATGAGGAGGAACCCTGGATCATCCGGGCTCTCCCAGGGCAGCTGGGTGGGCTCCTGGGGCTCTCACGGCTCTCATGTCTCCACAGCCTGCTCCATGGTGGGATGGACCGTGGCCCTGTCCCCCTGATGGCCCTGAGGACACCTGGGATGAGCCACCCTGGGATGAACCACCTTGGGATGGGCCACCTTGGGATGAACCACCCTGGGATGGGCCAGCCTGGGAGCAGCAGCCCAGGAGACACCAGCGCAGGAGGTGCCTGGTAAGGGACAGGGCTGGGGGGAGATGTCCCAGGGATGGTCACAGTTTGTCAGGGAGACCCTCCCAAGGCACCAAACCCATCCCCAAAACCATTCTGGACACGTCTGCATCCACTCGTGGTCCCCCAGGCACAGACAGGAGTTTGGGGTTTTCTAAATTCCCAAAAAAGAGTCTGGAAGTGTCAGGATCCAGCAGTTCCTGTCTAAAGGATTTCACAGGGTCACCCCCCAGCACAGGATTAAGAATGGCAAAATAAATATATTTACATTGGTATATATAATTTATATATATATATATATAAATTTATTTATATATGTATTTTTATACATATACCTATATAAAAATGTATATATATATATTTATATATATAAATATATATATTATATGTATTTTTATATATGTATATATATCTATATAAAAATGTGTATATATATACCTATAGATATATAAAATTTTTATAAAAAATATATATTTATAAAATTTATATAGATATATATAAATAAATAATTTATTTATTTCCATGGATGGCCAGGATCCCCACCAGTTATCTACACTGCAGTTATGAATGAGGTCCTATATGTGTAATTTAATAAACAGCAAAATTACAACTTAGCAGCAGTTTTAATTCAGCAGCAATTTTATATAAAATGAAGTAAGCATGTACAAAGTATATTTGGCAGTGATTTCAAGGCTGATTCCTTAATTATGCCAAGGTCTATTCTATTTTGGGATGTTACTTATCTCAGACTACATCCTGTATCCTATTTTCTCATGAACATCTGAAAACATCCCTTTTGTGGCACTAATTACGTATCCTTTTCCTCTATTACTGTTTAACAAATATTTTCTAAAATGTCAATATATTTACAATTGCAATATATTTATATTATATATCTTTATATATATAATATAATATAATATAATATATATAATATAATGTAATATATATAATATAATATAATATAATATAATATAATATAATATAATATAATATAATATAATATAATATAATATAATATAATATAATATAATATAATATAATATAATATAATATAATATAATATAATATAATATAATATAATATAATATAATATAATATAATATAATATAATAAATATAATATAATATAATGTAATATAATGTAATATAAATAATATAATGTAATATAATATAATATAATATAATATAATATAATATAATATAATATAATATAATATAATATAATATAATATAATATAATATAATATAATATAATATAATATAATATAATGTAATATAATGTAATATAATGTAATATAATATAATATAATATAATATAATATAATATAATAATATAATATAATATAATATAATATAATATAATATAATATAATATAATATAATATAATATAATATAATGGTATATAATATAATATAATATAATATAATATAATATAATGGTATATAATATAATATAATATACTATAATGGTATATATTATATAATACATAATATATGTTATATAGTATATAGTATATAGTATATAGTATATACTATATACTATATACTATATAATATATTATATATAATGTATAATATATCATATATTGTATATTATATATTGTATTTATATTATATATATTTGTATTATATATATTTGTATTATATATTACAAAATACATAATATTACATATATTTACAAATACAATATATTTACAATTATTAGCACGAATCACATTCATTCATCACAATGGTTACACCAGGGCACTGCTAATTAAATCAATAGTTTCAAAGTTAATCAGCAGTTACAGCTTGGATTGATGTTGCTCACCCAGACCCACACAAATCCCTTTGGCTCAGCCTCCAGGAGTGACCCTGAAGGGCTCCAGAAACGAACCCACGCTCACTCCAGGGAAATTCCCGTGTTCAAAAGTGGGGTTCAGCTTTCACAGCATGGAATGTCAGATGTTGGGGCGTTTGGGGAGCATTTCTCCTTAAAAAAAATCGAATTGCTGCCCTCTGGCTCCTCCCAGGAAACATCTGCCCCTGTGCTCCAGTGCCGTTCGCTCTCGGGGTTTCACATCCTCATGGGGTTTCAGTTTGGCATTTTTGAGTCAGGGCTGCTCTCGGGGTTCTCCAGCACTGCTGGCAGCCTGATCCTCCCTTCCCGTGCTGCTGATTTTCACAGCCAGGTGAAATCTGAGCTGGTTTCATCCTGCTGCAAAGGGGGATCCACCCTCAAACCCCAAAGCAGGGAGCAGGAGAGGCACAAAGAGCTGAGGGTTGCAATGGGGAGGGGGAGCAGCAAGAAATCCCAAAAATCCCAGTGGGCTCATGGGAAAAAATCCTGAAAATCCCAGTGGGCTCATGGGATAGGAAAAAGAATCCCAGTGGGCTCATGGGAAGAAAATCCCAAAATCCCAGTGGGCTCATGGGAAAAAAATCCCAGTGTTCTCATGGGAAAAAGATCCCAAAATTCCCAGTGGGTTCATGGGAAAAAAAATCCCAAAAATCCCAGTGGGCCCATGGGAAAAAAAATCCCAGTGGGGTCATGGGAAGAAAATCCCAAAAATCACAGTGGGTTCATGGGAAAAAAATCCCAAAAATCACAGTGGGCTCATGGAAAAAAATCCCAAAAATCCCAGTGGGTTCATGGGAAAAAAATCCCAGTGGACTCATGGGAAAAAGATCCCAAAATTCCCTGTGGGTTCATGGGGAAAATATCCCACAAATCCCAATGGGTTCATGGGAAAAAAATCCCGAAAATCCTAGTGGGCTCATGGGAAAAAATCCCCAAAATCCCAGTGGGCTCATGGGGAAAAAATCCTGAAAATCCTAGTGGGCTCATGGGAAAAAAATCCCCAAAATCCCAGTGGGTTCATGGGGAAAAAATCCCAGTGGACCCCAAAATTCCCTGTGGATTCATGGGAAAAAAGTCCCAAAAATCCCAGTGGGCTCATGGGGAAAAAATCCCCAAAATCTGAGTAGGTTCATGGGAAAAAAAATCCCAGTGGACTCATGGGAAAAAGATCCCAAAATTCCCTGTGGGTTCATGGGGAAAAAATCCCCAAAATCCCAGTGGGCCCATTGGAAAAAAATCCCCAAAATCCCAGTGGGCTCATGGGGAAAAAATCCCCAAAATCCCAGTGGGTTCATGGGAAAAAAACCCCGAAAATCCCATGTTGAGTGTCCTCACCATGTCCCTTCCCTTTGCAGCCCAGCCCCAGAGCCTTCCCTGGCCCTGGGGACGGCCCCTGGCACGAGGAGGAGCAGGACAGGAGGTGGGCACCCCCCGAGGGTCCCCTGGCACCCCCTTGGGATGGCAGAGCAGCCATGCCAGGAGCTGAGGATGACTTTGGAGAGTGCTGGTACCAGGTGAGGGGTGGTGGCCTGGGCGCGGTGGTGAAATGGGGCAGGAGCCTGTCTTGGTTTGGCAAGTGTTTCATGGAGAAAGAAAGAAACTCCACAACTTTATGGTATAAAGTTGTAAAAGCCGGTGTGTTTCTTGGCAGCGCTGGGCGCATGCGGAGTTAGCACTCCTCAAAAGGCATGCGCGCCCTTGGGAACTTCTGGTCCCCTTTTTATCTTTCTTTCAAATACATACATACAGTTTCACAATAGATTCATACATATTCATTTTTATGAATTACGCGTGACATTTGTCGCTAGTTCTTTTTATCAGAAAGAATTCTTAAGTCAAGCTAACTTGTACTTTCTGTTTTTCTTCTGTCTGTGCTTCTTGTCTTTGTTACTATCTCTATCTTGCAGTTTTCTTTGAGCTTCAGCCTTACAGACTTTTTACCCTTGCTAGACATTTAACTTAATTCAAAATAGATTTTTACTCTAAGAAATTTTTCACTCTCTCACAAGGCAGGAGTCTGCTGAGGAAGGCAGGAGCCTCGGCTGAAATGGGGCATGTGAACCCTCCCCACCCCTCCCAATTGCTGTAAACTTTAAATTAAGGGGCCCTCAGGCGAAAATATGGGAGCAGGAAATAACAGTTCTTTAATAGGGAAGGAAATAAAAGGATAAAATAAACAATGCAGTGCACTGGAACAACAGTGACAGAGTCAGAACCCAACCTGACACGCTGTGGGTCAGGGTGCTGGCAGCAGTGCCATTGGAATTGTGGCTCAGCCCTCCTGCAGGGTCAGGGGTGGCTCTGCTGGAGCAGGGATCCTGGAGAAAGGTGCAGTCTCTGCCTCTGGAGATCCAGGGGAAGGAGAGGCAGCTGCTGTTCCTCTGGGCAATCCAGTGCAGAAGCTGTGCTGGTGTTCCAGAATCTCCAGATTCTATCCGGGTAGGAATGCTTGGCTCCTCCCTCTGGGCTCACATCTCCCAATGGGATGCTGTAGCTCTTATCAGCCATGCAGGGACATTCAATGGCTGTTATCAGCAGTGTCCCCTCCCGGGGAGGTGTGATTGTGGTCACTCAGAGAGGGAGATAAGGCAAACTGCCCGCTTGACAAAGGTAATCTGCACACAGATGGCAACTGAAAACATTTTGCCTTGCAATGTGGAACAGAGCCACTCACACTGCCCGGTGACAAGGACAGTGTGTGGGCACCTCTGGCCTGTCCCATTCCCTAATCCCAGTTTATCCCTGCAGGATCCGCCGCCTGACCCCTGGCCTGAGTACCCCGAGGAGGAGCAGCCCCAGCCCTGGCCCCGCTCCGGCCCTGCAGGGTGGGTGACACTGAGTGACACCAGCACCGCTGGGAGCTGGCCCTGCCTATTGGCACTGCACAGAGACCCCTCCCAAGCCACCCCCCGTCCCTGGGGCTGGCTGGAGGAACTCCTGAAGGAATCCAGATAAATTCCTGAAGGAATCCAGATAAATTCCTGAAATTCCCGCAGGAATCCAGGGAATTTCCACCAGCACCGCCCGCCCTGGAGCCACCGCCCGGCCGGGACACGACGGGGCCGCCCCCGGCAGCTGCTCCTGGTGCCCCGGGCGTGGTGTCCCCGACCCTCCCGAGGTCCGTGCTGCCCCCACGCCGGCTCCTCGCTGCTCTCCGTCCTCTCCCGGGCCAGGCTGAGGAGTTTCTGCCGCTGTCTCCCACCCTGCAGGGCACAAGCCGCGCTCCAAGCCCTCCTGTCCTGCCCCCTCCAGGAGGAGCCAGCCCGGGGCCAGGAAGGAGCCGCAGCCCCCGGAGCCCCCCCAGGCCCCTGCTCCTCCCCCAGGGGCTGCAGAGAGGGAGGAGCAGCCGCAGGTGAGGGGTTTTACCTGCCCCACCCCACGGCAGGGCTGTGCTCACCCCGAGCCTGGCACGCTGTCCCGGTTCCCTCCAGGATGTGCCAGTGGGGACTGGGAATGTTCTGGAGCCCCCCAGTCCGGCCAGGAGCCCTCTGGAGAGCCCAGCTGCTGATCCTGGTGCTGCAAAGCTGCAGGTAGGAGATTCCCCCATCCCAGGGCTGCTCCCAGCTCTGGAGCTGCCTGGCTCAGGGCTCTCCTTGGCTGCTGGGACATCTCCCTCCTCTCTGCTCCAGCCCTTCCCCTCTCCTTCCCCTCTCCTTTTTTTTTTTTTTTTTTTTTTTTTTTTTTTTTGTTCCAGGGAGTGCCCCTGTCCATTTTTCCAGGCTTTTCTCTGTGGTTCCCTGTGGGTTTTAAGTGCCCTGTCCATCCCATTCCATCCCATGGATCCCATCCCATCCCATCCCATCCCATCCCATCCCATCCCATCCCATCCCATCCCATCCCATTGATCCCATCCCACCCCATCCCATGGATCCCATCCCATCCCATGGATCCCATCCCATGGATCCCATCCCATCCCATCCCACCCCATGGATCCCATCCCATCCCATGGATCCCATCCCATCCCATCCCATGATCCCATCCCATCCCATGGATCCCATCCCATCCCATGGATCCAATCCCATCCCATCCCATGGATCCCATCCCATCCCATGGATCCCATCCCATGGATCCAATCCCATCCCATCCCATGGATCCCATCCCATCTCACCCCATGGATCCCATCCCATCCCATGGATCCCATCCCATGGATCCCATCCCATGGATCCCATCCCACCCCATTTCCTGTGCCCAGGTGGAAGCTGGGCCGAGCCCCGTGGGCAGCCAGGATCAGGATCCGTGTGCTCCAGGCACAGATCCAGCCCCTCCAGAGGAGCCCTCCCGGAATCCTGAGATCCAGGAGCACCTTCAGGTATGGGACTGCTGGGGAGGGGCGCGGGACCAGCTCCAGGCTCCCCAGATCCTCCCCACCAGCAGCACACAGCTTCCCCTGGGCATGTTTTCTATTTTTCTATTATTTTTTCTAATTTTTCTAATTTTTTCTATCTTTTCTATGCTTTCTATGTTTTCTATTCTTTTTTATTTTTCTATTATTTTTTTTTTTTACTTTTCCTATTTTTTCTAGTATTTTTCTAGTATTTTTCTATTTTTTCTAGTATTTTTTCTATTTTTCTAGTATTTTTTCTATTATTTTTCTAGTATTTTTCTAGTATTTTTTCCAGTATTTTTTCTAGTATTTTTTTCTATTTTTTTTCTACTATTTTTTCTATTTTTTCTATTATTTTTTCTATTCCCACCCTAAAGCAGAGCCTGCAGGGAGGCACAGCCCCTGCCCAAACCCCTTTGTCCCCTCACTGTGGACTCCACAACGCCCCTGCCCAGTGTGAGAAACGAATCCCACTCTGAAATTTAAGAGTTTAATTAGAGATAATAAATAAGTATTTATTTATTTTTTTATATTATATTTATTTATTAATAAACAAGTAGTATTATTTAAGTATTTATTATTTACTATTTACTTATTAAATAAGTAGTTTGTTTATTTATTTATTTATAAGTGAGTATTGATTATTTAAGTATTTATTACTTATTTACTCATTAACTATTTCATTTTTATTTATTTGTAACTAAATATTTGTTATTTAAGTATTTATTATTATTTACTTATTAAATAAGTATTTTATTTATTTATTTAGAAATAAGTATTGATTATTTAAGTATTTATTATTTTCCTATTAACTAACTACTTCATTTTTATTTATTTATAAATAAGTATTTATTATTTATTTATTATAAATAAGTATTTATTTATTATTTATTTACTTATCAAATAAGTAATTTGTTTGTTTATTTATTTATAAATAAGTATTTATTTATTATTATTTATTTATTAATAAGTAAGTGTTTCTTTATGAAAGCAGTAAAGCAGAAGTGGCTGTGCCCAGAGGCACACACACACTTTCCAGTCCTTTGTGCTGCTGCAATTTCTCGACTTCCTCAAATTCCTTGGCACGTTCTGGGGCCGAGTTTGCCCCAGCTCCAGCCTGGGCTGCTGCCGGGTCTGAGGATCCACCCAGGACCCTCCCCTGGTGCTCTCCTGGTGCCACTTCAGCCCTGGCATTCTGGTTTTGGGCTGTTTTGTTCTCTGCCTGGGCCATCTCCGTTCTGTGTTTTGTTATCTCCTGTGCCAGCCTCGCTTCGTGCACATTTGCAGTTCCACAGCCCACAAAGGCCATTACAAATTTGCCTTCTGGCTGAAAGCAGTCCCAATTTACAAGCAATTCCCGTTTATAATAATAGTAATAATAAGAATAAGAATAAGAATAAGAATAAGAATAAGAATAAGAATAATATAATAACAATAACGATAACAATAATAATAACAATAACAATAATAACAATAACAATAACAACAATAACAACAATAAAACAATAACTATAATAATAACAACAATAAAATAATAACAATAACGATAATAATAACAACAACAACAATAACAATAACAATAACAATAACAATAACGATACCAATACCAATAACAATAACAATACCAATACCAATAACAACAATAATAATAATACTACAATAATAACAATAATGATAACGATAATAATAACAATAACAACAATAACAATAACAACGACAACAATAATAATAACAATAACAATAACAATAACAATAATAACAGTAACGATAATAATAACAATAACAATAATGATACCAATACCGATACCAATACCAATACCAATACCAATACCAATACCAATACCAATAACAATAACAATAATAATGATAATAATTTACCGGATTTGGCTGTTTGTGGCACGCAGGTGGAGCCGTGCGGTGTCCCCAAGGCTGGCAGCGGTCACGGGTCACGTCCCCAGAGCCCTGCAGAGCCTGCCAAGAGGGAAATCCTGGAATCCAGCAGCTCTGGAGAGGCAGGGGCTGAGCTCAGCCCTCGTTCCTGGGAGCACCCGCCCTGTGGGGCAGGGGAAACTGAGGCAGAAGCTGCCCAGGCTGGGGTGAGTTTGGGGCGTGGGGCAGCTCCGTGTGCCCTCCCCGTGGGGGACAGCGCTGTCCCCACATGCTGGCAGTGCTGTCCCAATGTCCCAGCGCATCCACCCTCTGTCCCTCAGCCTCTGCAGAGCCTTCATCCTCCCGAAAACCCTCAGCTTCCTCCAGGATCTGCAGCAGAACCCAGAGCCCGGCCCAGCCGAGCTTCTCCTGGTGCCTGCACCCCACCAGAGACCTGCCCGGGACCCCAGAGCCCACCTGGGGCTGGTGCCACCAGTCTGGTACGGGGTCTGGTGTCCCCCAGCGTCCCCCTGGGCCTGGGGACGCTGCCCTAGCCCGGGGGGGTCCCTGTGGGCTGCAGGATTTGGGGTTAGGGGGCGGCTCTGTGTGGAGGCACAGCCCGTGTCAGCCCTGGGACGTGGCTGGGAAAGCAGCCAGGGCAGGAGCCCGAGGCTCAGGGGTGCGACAGCAGGGTCACAACAGCGTGTGGAGCTGCCCCCCGACCCACAGGGCACGGCCACGGGGTCAGCACCCCAAAACCAGCACCAAACCACCCCTGCTTTTAGCCCACAAACCCACAAACATCATCCAAACCCCTGCAAACCCACAGCAGCTCCCACTACAAACTCCCCAAAACACCAAATTCACACCCTCACCACCAGCATTGCTCCCAAAGCTCCTCAGGTGAGATTTCCCCATCCTGGAGCTGCTCCCAGACCCACAGGGCATGGCCACGGGCTCAGCACCCCAAAACCAGCTCCCAAGCACCCCTATTTTAGCCCACAAACCCACAAACATCATCCAAACCCCTGCAAGCTTCCCAAAACACCAAATTCACCCCCAGCATTGGCTCCCAAAGCTCCTCAGGTGAGATTCCCCCATCCTGGAGCTGCTCCCAGACCCACAGGGCATGGCCACGGGCTCAGCACCCCAAAACCAGCACCAAGCAAACCCTGCTTTTAGCCCACAAACCCACAAACATCATCCAAAGCCCTGCAAGCTCCCCAAAACACCAAATTCCCACCCAGCATTGCTCCCAAAGCTCCTCAGGTGAGATTTCCCCATCCTGGAGCTGCTCCCAGACCCACAGGGTCAGCACCCCAAAACCAGCTCCAAACCACCCCTATTTTATCCCACAAACCCCACAAACATCATCCAAACCCCTGCAAACCCACAGCACAGATCCAGTGTCACACAACAGTGTGACAGCAGACTGTGAACAGCCCTGCACTGCAGCTCTGAGGAAGCCAAGGAGAACCCTCCAGAGCCGCTTAATTACTGCTAATGAGGGAGAGAACTTGGGGCAAAGAGGGGGAGTGGGGTGGCACCCGAGGGAAGGGTGACAAACCAGTGGCTCCTGCCATGGGGTGACCGGTCCTGGGCTGGTGACAGCGCTGGCAGCCCCAGTTTGGCTCATCCCTTTCCCCTCTGAGCTTTCCCTGGGATTTTTGGGTCAGGGCTGCTCTCAGGGCTCTCCAGCGCTGCTGCCAGCCTGGTCCCCCCCTCCACTGCTGCTGATTTCCACAGTCAGGTGAAATCTGAGCGGCTTGGCCCTGATTTTACCCTGCTGCCAAGGGGATTCAGGATTCACCCTTTGCCTTTTGCACCTGCCAGAGCTCAGAGCTGCCCACCCCATTCCCGGCTGGCATCGACTCCCGCTCTGCTGCTGTCCTCAGGAGGAAGGCGAAGATCGAGCTGGTGAGTCCTGGGGGCACCCGAGGGCCTGGCAGAGCTCCAGGATGGGGGAATCTCACCTGAGGAGCTTTGGGAGCCATGCTGGGTGGGAATTTAGGGTTTTGGGGAATTTGCAGTGGGAGCTGCTGTGGGTTTGCAGGGGTTTGTGGGGTTTTGGGGTTAAAATAGGGGTGGTTGGTGCTGGTTTTGGGGTGCTGAGCCCGTGGCCCTGTCCTGAGGGTCTGGGAGCAGCTCCAGGATGGGGGAATCTTACCTGAGGAGCTTTGGGAGCCATGCTGGGTGGTGAGGGTGTGAATTTGGCATTTTGGGGAGCTTGGTGTGGGTTTGCAGGGGCTTTGGATGATGTTTGTGGGTTTGGGGTTAAAATAGGGGTGGTTTGGTGCTGGTTTTGGGGTGCTGACCCTGTGGCCGTGCCCTGTGGTTCTGGGAGCAGCTCCAGGAAGGGGAATCTCACCCGAGGAGCTTTGGGAGCCATGCTGGGTGGTGAGGGTGTCAATTTGGCATTCTGAGGAGTTTGCCGTGGGAGGTGCTGTGGGCTTGCAGGGCTTTGGATGATGTTTGTGGGTTTGTGGGATAAAATAGGGGTGGTTTGGTGCTGGTTTTGGGGTGCTGACCCCATGGCTGTGCCCTGAGGGTTCTGGGAGCAGCTCCAGGATGGGGAATCTCACCTGAGGAGCTTTGGGAGCCATGCTGGGTGTGAATTTGGTGTTTTGGGGAGCTTGCAGGTGTTTGGATGCTCTTTGTGGGTTTGTGGGTTAAAATAGGGGTGGTTTGCTGCCGGTTTTGGGGTGCTGACCCCATGGCCGTGCCCTGCAGTCGTACCAGCAGTTCAGCCTGAGCATTGCCGTGGTGGCCACGATGCTGCTGCACAAGGAGCCCTCGATGGAGGCGGCGCTGGGGGTGGCACTCAGGGCCAACCTGCGCCAGGGCCGCCTGCACCACCTGCAGCAGCTGGAGGAGTTCATCGACAGCCTGGACTCCACGGGCTCCTCCTGAGGGCAGCCAGCCCCTCCTGCCCCGGGGCAGGGCTGCGAGGGCGCCTCGGGGCGCTCAGGACGGTGCTGAGCCTGCAGGAGGAGGGGGGAGATGCCGGCAGCCCCCTTGGAGAAAGGAGGGTGAGCAGGATGCGCTTGGTTTTAGCCCTGCCCAAAGCCCTGAGGGCAGCCAGAGCGTTACTGGTTTTACTGGAGGGAGGGCAGCAGTGCCTGCGCTCCTTTCCTCATTACCAGGAATGCGTCCCCAAACCCCCGCGAGTGTTTTTGGTTTTATATCTACGAATAAACCGTGTCCTTTTTGCAGCCCTGGCTCTGCCGTTGTTCCGTTCCTGCAAGGGAGGGGTCCCGCAGTGAGCCCCGGCTGTGGCAGAGGGCACAGGTCACCCCTGGGGACCTCCCAGCCCTGGGGACATTGTCAGCGTCACAATGGGCTGGGGAGGAACAGGGCAGACCCTGAGTTCAGATTTCAGCCAGGTTTTATTGCAGATTTGTCACCACCAGCAGCAGAGCTGCACCCCTGGTCCCGTGGTGGCAGTGGGGACATGGTGCCACCAGGGATGGAGATGGGGCCCTGGTGACATCGTCAGTGTCACAAGGGGCTGGGAAGGAACAGGGCAGACCCTGAGTTCAGATTTCAGCCAGGTTTTATTGGCGCTTCGTCCCTGGTCCCCTCCCTGTGGTGGCACTGGGGACACGGTGCCACCACGGATGGACAGAGGTGGCAGTGGGGCCCTGGTGACAGTGTCACAAGGGGCTGGGAAGGAACAGGGCAGACCAGGGCAGACCCTGAGTTCGGATTTCAGCCAGGTTTTATTGCAGATTTGTCACCAGCAGCAGCAGCAGAGCTGCACCCCTGGTCCTGTGGTGGCAGTGGGGACACGGTGCCACCAAGGATGGAGAGAGGTGGCAGTGGGTGACATTGTCAGTGTCACAATGGGCTGGGAAGGAACAGGGCAGACCAGGGCAGACCCTGAGTTCGGATTTCAGCCAGATTTTATTGCAGATTTGTCACCAGCAGCAGCAGAGCTGCACCCTGGTCCCCTCCCCATGGGGACACAGTGCCACCAGGGATGGAGATGGGGCCCTGGTGACATCGTCAGTGTCACAAGGGGCTGGGAAGGAACAGGGCAGACTCTGAGTTCAAACTTCAGCCAGATTTTATTGGAGTTTCGTCCCTGGTCCCCTCCCTGTGGTGGCACTGGGGACAAGGTGCCACCACGGATGGACAGAGGTGGCAGTGGGGCCCTGGTGACATTGTCACAATGGGCTGGGAAGGAACAGGGCAGACCCTGAGTTCGGATTTCAACCAGGTTTTATCGGAGATTTGTCACCACCAGCAGCAGCAGAGCTGCACCCTGGTCCCCTCCCTGTGGTGGCACTGGGGACACGGTGCCACCAGGGATAGAGAGAAGTGGCAGTGGGGCCCTGGTGACATTGTCAGTGTCACAATGGGCTGGGAAGGAACAGGGCAGACCCTGAGTTCAAATTTCAGCCAGATTTTATTGGAGCTTCATCCCTGGTCCCCTCCCTGTGGTGGCACTGGGGACACGGTGCCGGCAGGGATGCAGAGAGGTGGCACTGTGGCACAGAGCAGCCCAGGGCAGCACAGCATGCCCCGTGTTCCCCAGCTGTGGGGGGCCGCAGGCTGCTGCCCTCGTCCCCAGCTGCCGCCTCGTGGGAGGCGCTGGGGGCCGGCCCCGCTCCCTTCCTGCTTTACCTGTTCCCAACTGGGGGAGCCCGGCAGGAATGGCAGGCTCGGCTCTGCCCTGCCCTGCCCTGCCCGGCTCTGCCGGGGGCAGCGAGCCCTGCAGCCTCTCCCACAGCCTTGGCAGCCTCCGGGATTTGCCTGGAATGTGCTGAGTCCATGGCAGGAGGTGGCAGTGCCCCCCTGGACCCCAGGATTTGCCTGGAATGTGCTGAGTCCATGGCAGAGGTGGCAGTGCCCCCCGGGACCCCCAGGATTTGCCTGGCACATGTCGAGGCCGTGGCAGAGGTGGCAGCGCCACCCAGGACCCCCAGGATTTGCCTGGAATGTGCTGAGGCCATGGCAGGAGGTGGCAGTGCCCCCCGGACCCCCAGGATTTGCCTGGAATGTGTCGATCCATGGCAGGAGGTGGCAGTGCCACTCGGGACCCCCAGGATTTGCCCAGGGGATGCATTGAGGCCATGGCAGAGATGGCAGTGCCACCCGGGACCCCCAGGATTTGCCCAGGGAATGCATTGAGGCCGTGGCAGAGGTGGCAGTGCCCCCCGGACCCCCAGGATTTGCCCAGGGAATGTGTCGAGGCCATGGCAGGAGGTGGCAGTGCCCCAGGACCCCCAGGATTTGCCTGGCATGTGCTGAATCCATGGCAGGAGGTGGCAGTGCCCCCGGACCCCCAGGATTTGCCTGGCATGTGTCGAGGCCATGGCAGGAGGTGGCAGTGCCCTCAGGACCCCAGGATTTGCCTGGCATGTGCTGAGTCCATGGCAGGAGGTGGCAGTGCCCCCCGGACCCCCAGGATTTGCCCAGGGGATGCTGAGGCCGTGGCAGAGCTGGCAGTGCCCCCCGGGACCCCAGCCCGCTGTCAGCACACGCTGCAGTGCTTGGCCGTCCTGCCCCTGCCCCTCGCCGCGGGCTCCCTGCCCAGGGAATTCGTGCCAGGCTTGGGGATGGGCTTCCCGAAGAAGAAACCCTCCTCGTCCGAGCCCGAGTCCGAAGATGAGGAGCAGGTGGGGCACCAGGAGCCTTCCTCCTCCTCCTCCTCCTCCGGTGTGCCGTGCCCTGCCCGGGCGCTGTGTCGGGGACGGGAGGTGCCCGCCTGGAGCTCTGCGTTCCCATTGCCGGCAGCTCTGCGGGGTTCAGGGGAGCCCAGAAGGGCTCTGGGCTCCTTGGGTGGCTCCGGGCCGGCCTGGGGGGCTGCGGGGTGGCTGCGTGGGGGTCCCAGCACCCCTGGGTGCTCCTTGGCAGCGTCACTGCCGCGCTGCCGTGGGGCTGCTCCGAGATCCTCGGGGCTCCGGAACGCGGGGTGCACCGGGGATGGGTCTGAAAGCGCCTCTGCAAGGGGGGAGCTGCGTGTGAGGGAGGAGAAGCCGAGCCTGTCCTCCCACAGCGCTCCCACAGCAACGGGGCTTTGTCCCGGGACACAGCGGGCTGGCACCCAGCTCCCACCCTGGGCAGCTCATCACCAATTCCCACCGTGTGACGTGCCCAGGAAAGTCCCCACAGCCTGGATCTGCTCCCACCCCATGGCAGCAGGGTCCTACAGCCCCAAAGTCCCCAGAGCCTGGATCTGCTCCCACCCATGGCAGCAGGGTCCTACAGCCCCAAAATCCCCAGAGCCTGGATCTGCTCCCACCCCATGGCAGCAGGGTCCTACAGCCCCAAAGTCCCCAGAGCCTGGATTTGATCCCACCCCATGGCAGCAGGGTCCTACAACCCCAAAGTCCCCACAGCCTGCATCTGCTCCCACCCCACGGCAGCAGGGTCCTACAGCCCCAGAGTCCCCACAGCCTGGATCTGCTCCCACCCCATGGCAGGAGGGTCCCACCAGCCCCAGAGTCCCCACAGCCTGGATTTCTCCCCTCCCACCCCATAGCAGTAGGACCGATCCTTCCATCCCCAAAGTCCCCAGAATCCCTGGATTTGCTCCCGCCCCATGGCAGAGGCTCCTACCATCCCCAAACTCCCCAGATCCTGGATTCCTCCCCTCCCACCCCATGGCAGTGGGGTTCCACAGCCCCAAACTCCCCAGAGCCTGGATTTGCTCCCACCCCATGGCAGGGGCTCCCACCACCCCCAAACTCCCCAGATCCTGAATTTCTCCCCTCCCACCCCACGGCAGAGGCTCCTACCATCCCCAAATTCTCCCAAATCCCTGGATTTGTTCCCACCCCTTGGCAGAGGCTCCCACCATCCCCAAACTCCCCAGATCCTGAATTTCTCCCCTCCCACCCCATGGCAGAGGCTCCTACCACCCCCAAACTCCCCAGAACCTGAATTTCTCCCCTCCCACCCCACGGCAGGGGCTCCTACCATCCCCAAACTCCCCAAAATCCCTGACTTTCTCCCCTCCCACCCCATGGCAGTGGGGTTCTACAGCCCCAAACTCCCCAGAGCCTGGATTTGCTCCCACCCTATAGCAGAGGCTCCTACCATCCCCAAACTCCCCAGAACCTGAATTTCTCCCCTCCCACCCTATAGCAGAGGCTCCTACCATCCCCAAACTCCTCAAAATCCCTGAATTTCTCCCCTCCCACCCTATAGCAGGGGCTCCTACCATCCCCAAACTCCCCAGAACCTGAATTTCTCCCCTCCCACCCCATGGCAGTGGGGTTCTGCAGCCCCAAACTCCCCAGAGCCTGGATTTGCTCCCACCCCATGGCAGAGGCTCCTACCACCCCCAAACTCCCCAGATCCTGAATTTCTCCCCTCCCACCCCATGGCAGAGGCTCCTACCATCCCCAAACTCCCCAGAACCTGGATTCCTCCCCTCCCACCCATGGCAGGGGCTCCTACCATCCCCAAACTCCCCAGATCCTGGATTCCTCCCCTCTCACCCTATAGCAGAGGCTCCTACCATCCCCAAACTCCCCAGAACCTGAATTTCTCCCCTCCCACCCCATGGCAGAGGCTCCTACCATCCCCTTGCCCGCTCTCCCCGCCGGCCCCCGCTGCCGAGCCCCGGGCCAGGGGCGTGCGCTCGGGGGATGGAGCGGAGGCGAAGGCGGAGTCCGAGGAGTCGGAGGCGCTGGAGGAGCCGTCCCGGCCGCGGCCGCAGGGCTCGGAGCAGAAGAGGCGGCCGCGGCGGCAGGTGAGGGGCTGTCCCCGCAGCGGGGCCCGGCACCGGCTGCAGCAGAAGCAGGAGGGTCGGGCGTGCCAGTGCAGCCCCTGGTGCGTGACCTGCTCGGTGTCTGCGCCTGGGGGGTGGGGACACAGGTGAGGGAAAGGGTCTTTAAAGAAAAAAAAAAAAAAAAAAACCAACCCAAAAACAACAACAACAACAACAACAACAACAAAAAAAAAACCAACCAAAAAACCAACAACAGAAAAAGAACAAAAAACCCCCAACCCAACAAACGCACCACTCCCCCCCAAAAAAACAAACAACCCCCCCAAAAAAACAAAACCAAACAAAAACCAAAAAACCCAACAACAACAAAAAGCCACAAAAAAAAAACCAAAAGGAAAAAACCTCACAACCCCCTCAAAAAACCCCAACCCGCCCCCTGAAAACCCAAAAACAAAACCAAAACCCAAAACAGAACAAAACCCAAAAACGCCCCTAAAAAAACCAAAACCCCAAAAACCCCAAACCACAAAAAAAACCTAACCACAAAAAACCCCAAAAACCCCAAACCAAAACAAAACAAAAAACCCAAAAAACCCCCAAAACAGAACAACAACAAAAAAAACCCAAAAACACCCCCCAAAAAACCCAACCCCCCCCAAAATCACAAAAACAAACAAACAAAAAACCCCCAACAAAACAAAAAAAACCCAAAACCCAAACCACAGAAAAACATAACCACAAAAAAAAAACCCCAGAACCCGAAACCAAAACAAAAAAAACCCAAAAACAACCCCCAAAATACCCCCCAAAAAACAAACAAAAAAAACCCCCAAACCACAAAAAATCCCCAAAATAAACCCCAAAAGAACCCAAAACAAAATGCCAAAATCAACCCCCCCACCAAAAAAAAACAAACAAAAAAACCCCCAAAAAAGCCCAAATCCACACTCCGAAGGCTGGGGTGGCGGCCGTACCGATGGGGTCCCCGCACGCCTGGCACGGCTCGGCGAAGAGGCTCTCGAAGCAGCCCCGGCAGCAGGGCCGCCCGCTGCGCATCACGTAGCGCTGCCCGCCCAGGGGCTCCTCGCACTCCAGGCAGCAGAAATGCTCCAGGTGCCAGCGCCGGCCCTCGGCCTCGATGCACTCCTCCATGAAGATCAGCTGGAAAAAACAAACCCCGGGCTCTCAGCACCCCACGGTGCCTCGCTGTGATGGGCGGTGGTGGTCGGAACTCTGCATCCCTCTGGGTGTCCAGAGTTGCCCAGGACCCCAGACCCTGGCACGCTGCCCAGAGCACCTGGGGATTTGATTTTGACCCTTGGAGAAAGTTGCCAGCTTTGTATGAGGACATGAAAGTCACACAGGTTTGAACGGTGTAATGATAAAATGATCACAGGGTGAAAATGTAGGATTGGGATTTTTGGGATGGGGGTTATGGGGACGAGATGGAGGAACTTGGGTGTGTCCAGTCTTTCTTCTTCTTCTTCTTCTTCTTCTTCTTCTTCTTCTTCTTCTTCTTCTTCTTCTTCTTCTTCTTCTTCTTCTTCTTCTTCTTCTTCTTCTTCTTCTTCTTCTTCTTCTTCCCCTTCTTCTTCTTCTTCTTCTTCTTCCTTCTTCCCCTTCTTCTTCTTCTTCTTCTTCTTCTTCTTCTTCTTCTTCTTCTTCTCCTTCTTCTTCTTTCCTTCTCCTTCTCCTTCTCCATTTTCTGCAGTGATGTTGGCACTTTTGGGATTGGTTTAGGTCCTTCTGCTTCTGTCTCTTCGTGGGTGATGGGCATTGGGAATTCAGTGTAAATATGTTCTTACGCAGTCTGTAGTATAAAGGACAGCTTCTTCTTCTTCTTCTTCTTCCTCTTCAGATTTCGGCTGGGCTTCTTCTTTATAGATAAATTAATAAACAACCTCTTCTTCTTCTTCTTCCAGACTCTTCTTCTTTCAGTTTCTCGGGGCGAAACAGTGATCCTGCACATCTCGGGGGCAATTAACAACAGCAAGAGGTGATGGTGCCCCCAGCCTGTGGATGATCAGGGTATTTTCCTGGGCCCATCCGTGGTTTTGGTGGATTTGGTCTGGGGTATTTAAGAGCCAAGGGAGGTGAAAGCCCTCCCCCTGCCCAGGGCACCTGTAGGCTGCCGGGGCTGAGCAGATGGGATGGATGGCAGAAAGAAAATTTTATAGATGGATTAATAAACTTGGGGTTCAAGATTGAAAAGGGCCAAGTGCAGGGACCCTTCTGGGCACGGGCCAAACAGAGCTCAGAGCTGGCCTGAGAAGAGAGGGGGGCTAGAGGATGATCAACAGCAACCCGAGGTGAGGGGGGAGCCCCAGCCTGTGGGGGTCTCAGGAAGGAATTTTCCTCCAGCCCATCCGTTGGGTTTTGGTGGATTTGGAGCTTGGGGGCATTTAAGGGCCCTGCTGGGAAAGCTGCAGCCACAGCTCAAGCAGGCCCCTGTAGGGTAAAGGGGGTAGGTTGGTTGAGGATGGGGATGGAGGGCAAGGTTCCCGTTAGAGATTTTAAATCTGGATTGCTTGGAACTTGGGGTTCATTGCAAAGGGCCAAGTGCAGGGCCCTGCTGGGAGCTGCCAGGCACAGCTGGAGCAGGCCTGAGAGAAGAGAGGGAGTGAGAGTGTGGTGAATAGGTATGATTCGTGCTGATAAAATTGAAAGAGTAATCAATATTGATACCGTAATTAATATTTGGGAATAATAAAACAGTTGAAAGTTGTAATGCCAAAGAAGAAAGGGAGAGGAGGGGCTCCACTCCCCCCTCACCTCCTGGCAGATGTTCTCAAGGACAGGACAGTTGCTAAAAATGAGCAAAAAGGAAGGAACAATCTGGTTGGGTCCCAGAAAAATGCTAATTATAAGGGATTTATTGCCTTGATATTTAGATGTAGTAATATGTTAGTCTTGGCTTACATTGTACTGGCTTGGTGAGCATGTGTAACCCAAAGGTGAATTAAAGGACAAAGAGGAAGACTACAAAATCTTCATCAGTGACGACCCCCAAAGACTTGTGCGACCACCAAAACTGAGAGGTGGCGCACGCGCGGTAAAGGTGGTGATGAGGGCGGAGGTAGAAATGTGAAGAACCAAAAATGGGAGGAGATGGCATTGACACCTGGCACATGAGGGGGAATCTTCACTTGGCAAGCTCGTACGTGAGGTGGCATGGGTCCAAGAGCCCTGCACTCCATACCCCACGGGTATTTTTTGCTTATGTGCTATTATTTGAACCAAATTATCCCTTATTTATATATTTTCTAAACTATTCCATTAAAATTGCTGTTATCTCAAATATTGTTTGGGTTTTTTATGATGGGATAATTGGGCAAACATAACAAGAGGGAAAGAGAGTAAGAGAGGCAAGAGAGTAAAAGGGCAAGAGCGTAGAAGGGTGAGAGAGCAAAAGCATAAGAGAGTAAAAGGGGTAAAAGAGTAAAAGGGGTAAGAAAGTGCAAAGTTTTGGTTACAATACAATAAATCTCCTTCTGTGTTGAATATTCTAAATTCTCACTAACTAATTTAATCCAATATACAAATCTTATAGCATTTATATACAGCCTATAAGAATCACTACATTACTCTACTGTGTTGCATTTTAAACCCTAAAAACTCCTCTTTGGGCCCTCCTGCCAAGCCTAAAAACTCCTCTTTGGAAACCCTAAAAACTCCTCTTTGGGCCCCTTTTTGCCAAGCTAGCAGGGTCTGCTCTGACCCTTGGAGCTGTCTGCAAGCAGAGGGTGTTGTTCCATCAAAAGGGGATTATCTTCAGTGGCCATGCCATTGTTTTCCCGTTGTTCAGTAACTGAGGGATCTCAAAGCTTGCTTTCCTTTCAATCTCGCTTATAGTTTCTATATTCCCAAAATCTTTTGCCAGGCAATCATTTTTATAAGGCTTTCCTGTTTCATCTTCCATGACAGGCACCCACCTGGTCGCAGGAGGCGCAGCGGGGTCGGAAGAGCTCGGCGTGGTGCCGGCCGCAGTAGATCCTCCCATCCTGCTGGAAGTAGATGAGGTCCACCAGCTGCTGGTGGCAGAAGTGGCAGGAGAAGCAGGACGGGTGCCAGAACTGGTCGCCCAGGCGAGACGCTGAAACCCCCGGGTCCCCTTTGTTCAGCCTCCGGCCGCACTGCAAGGCAGGGGGACACCAGGTTTGGGACAGGGCTGGTTTTTGGGGATGGGTCCCCGCCAGGGGATGGGAGCTGGAGGGACAGCTCACCTTCCTGCAGGGACAGCCGTGGCAGGGACCTGGCACGGGGCACGCCAGGCCCTGTCCCAGAGCCTCCTGTCGGCGGCGGGCGCTGAAGGCGCGGAGCTGGCGCCGCTCCTCCTCGGCGAGGTCGGGGCAGTAGCGCTCCTGTGGGGCACGGGGGTCAGGGGCTGGGCTCGGCTGGGACACCCCCAATCCTATTTCCTCTTCTATCCAACAACCTCAAGAACACCCCCAGCACAATTACAAACACAGTCAAAACCTCCTTCTAAATCAGCCTAATCCCAATAGCAATCTGCATCCACTCTGGAACAGAAAGCCTCACCTCCTTCTGGGAAAGAAAGTTCATTATAAACTTCAAAATCCCCATCAGCCCAAAAATAGACTTCTACTCCCTTACCTTCCTCCCCATTTGTATCATGATCTATCCTACAATTTCCAACATGATTAATGGCCTCAGACCTTCCCAATCGCTATACTCATCCTCATCATTACAAAAATTTTCGGAATCATATCCTTCCCTAGGAGTTTGGCTTTTATCTTTTCCATACATTTATAATCCTGTAATTCTCTAGTAGTAAACTCTAAATTTTAGTGGTAAACTCTAAACTCACACATCTGCTTTCCCAATAATTCCTCCAGGCCTGGGAATCAAGCACCTCATTCATTGGGAACAAAAGGGAGTTGAGAAGGAGACTTCATTACCTCAAGCTGTAATTGGGCAAATCAAATTATAAATCCTTCCCATTTTGGGTAGGCCTAAAGTTTGGCTCTTCAATAAATTGATTTATCCTTTTCCATACATTTATAATCCTGTAATTCTTTAGTAGTAAACTCTAAATTTTAGTGGTAAACTCTAAACTCCACACACAGTGTCAGCTGCTGCTTTCCCATTTTGACACAATTCCTCTTCAGGCCTGGGAATCAACAACACCTCACTGGTCAGCCCTGAGAGATGGGAACAAAAATGATGTATTTGGGGGAGCAAATTTGGGGTCAATGACTTAATTACCTGAAGCTGTAAAATTGGAAAATTAAATTGGAAAATTAACCCCCAATATGCAAATGGCCCAAATTATAAAAGTGTGAAAACCCCGTGACCCATGGTCCGTTTTTGGGTGGGCTTCAGCTGCATTTAGGGCAGCTGAAAAATAAATAAAACTGCTTTTTATTCCCTTATTTTGGCCTGGCCTCTGTTTTTGGGTATTCTCAGCACCAGGTGAGGCCGGGAGGGGGCAGCAGCAGAGAAGGGGGGTCTCACATCGCAGTCCTGGGGGGGCAGCTGCTGCAGGAGCGCTCTGGCGCGGAGCCGCGTCCGGTCACGGTCAGAGCCCGGCTGGGGCGAGCACGGCGGCACCTTGGGGGAAACACCAAGTTGAGAGCGGGATTAAAATGTGTTTAAGGGCTAAAATGTGCGTTTAACCCCAAAATCGGCGTGGGAACCACCCACCTCGGGGGGCTCCAGGTACTCCTCCAGGGCACAGCCGGAGTCGCTGTCGGACGAGGCCGGGGGGAGGCCCCCGGTGGTGCCGCAGGGAGAGGGCTCGTCCTGCTGGGGCCATGCAGGGCTCGGCAGGGACATCAGCTGGGGACACAGAAAGAGCCACAGGTGTCAGACACAGGGCAGGGAGCAGGGATCCATCTCTGGACACAGATCCTGTGTCCCTGTGCCACCTCCTCGTCCTTCAGAGGGACCCTGGGGCATGCAGGGCTCGGCAGGGACATCAGCTGGGGACACAGAGAGAGAGCCAGAGGTGTCAGACACTGGGCAGGGAGCAGGGATCCATCCCTGGACACGGATCCTGTGTCCTTGTTTGCCAGCTCCTCATCCCTCAGAGGGACCCTGGGGCATGCAGGGCTCGTCAGGGACATCAGCTGGGGACACAGAGGTGTCAGACACAGGGCAGGGAGCAGGGATCCACCCCTGGACACGGATCCTGTGTCCCTGTGCCACCTCCTTGTCCTTCAGAGGGACCCTGGGGCATGCAGGGCTCCTCATCCCTGGGGACACAGAGACCTGGGGTGTCAGACCAGCTGGGATGATGCAGCCCTGGACATGGATCCTGTGTCCTTTGAGACCTTCCACTGATTCACTGCAGGAATCCAAGGGATTTTTTGGGGGGCTCCTTTCTCTTTGGGGGATCCATCCCTGGACAATCCCAGCCTGGGGATACAGGCTCCTCATCCCTGAGGGGCACGTCCAGCTGGGATGGGATGGGATGGGATGGGATGGGATGGGATGGGATGGGATCTCTTTGGGATGGGATGGGATGGGATGGGATGGGATGGGATGGGATGGGATGGGATGGGATGGGGATGGGGATGGGGATGGGATGGGATGGGGATGGGAATGGGAATGGGAATGGGGCTGGGATGGGGATGGGGATGGGGATGGGATGGGATGGGATGGGATGGGATGGGATGGGATGGGATGGGATGGGATGGGATGGGATGGGATGGGATGGGATGGAGATGAAGCCAGGCAGGGAAGACCCCAAATGCCCAAACTCAAGCTGGAACAGGTTTTGGAAAACAGCAACACCCACAGCAGGAGCTTTGCCCCAGCTGCCACAGCTAATCCCAGGTTTAGTGGCCCATCCCTGAGTGGGAACAGACCGAGACTGAGCCCAGCTCAGTGGAAAATAATTCCCTCCCCTCGGGCTGCCATTGTTCTGCCCAGGGCTGTCCCAGCCCACAGCACACGCCTGGCTCAGGGTTAGGCACTGAAACCCATCCGGAGCCCTCCCCTCCTCCCCACGTGGGCTCTTTCCAGCGCCGCGCTTCCTTCCTGCCCTGGCTTCCCAAAACAAAGGCCAGATGCTGGTGTGGTGGCGGCTCCCGGGGTTCCCTGGATGCCAGCCCAGAGCCTGACGCCCTCAGCCCGCGCTTCCTGCCCGGCCACGGGGAGCCAGGGTGGGATGGAGGGGGAAATCACGGGGCTGTGACCAAACACAGCCAGGGGTTCACCCCTGCAACGCCCACCACGGATGGATCAGCCCCTCTGGAAAATGTTCCAACCATAAAACAGTCTCAGGGATGAGGGGTGAGAACCCCCAGGCCGTTAAATTTTGGTCTTTCTCCACCTCTACCACCACAAGGACCCGTTCCCTGCTCCACACTGCGGTGGTGCTGGTGTGTCCCCCCCTGCCAGGGACATCCCAGTGTCCCCAGTGCTCCCAGCAAACGCCTCCTGAGCAGCTGCTGGGATGTGGCAGGGGCAGCTCTGGGGCCGGGAGCAGGTGGGATCAGCCGGGGCAGCTCAGGTTTCCCTGCCCTGCTGCCGGGTCAATGATTAACACATCGGCTAATCAGAGAGATTAAACAAAAAGGGCTGCTGGCCTTTTCCTGCCTTTTGGGGTCTGGAACCCTGGAGGGATGCAGGGCTGGTTGTAGGGTGTTGTTCAAAGCTGTGCTTTGGGATAAGGGTGAAATAATCTGGCTTGACTGGGTGTTTGCTGCCCAAAAAGAGCTCTGGCCTTGCTGGCTTGGTGAGGGACCACGGCTGGGCCCTACGGGAGGAGCGGGGCTGGGGGAGACCCTGGGATGCTGCGTGGGGACCCTCGTGTGCAGCCCCAGCTCCTGCTGCTGCCCGGCTCGGGAAAGGCGCCCCCATTTCTCCCTCCCATGGGAAGCGAGGGCATTCCCGGGCTCTGCTGGCCTCATTAACCTCCAAGCTGCATTTGTGTAATCTCCTGGAACTTTGCTGTTAATTAGACCCCCTGCGGTGCCGGGGAGGGGGGTGGCAGTGCCAGCCTGGCCCCAGCCCCCGAGAGCCACAGGGACCCCATGGCAGGGCCACCAGCGCGGTGCGGGGTGACGCTGGGGCGGGGAGGGCGGCTTGGGCAGGGCGGGGATGCGCCGGAGAGCCCAGCGCGGCCCAGTTTGATGTGATTACACCGGCTGGCAGCCGTCTGGGCTGTAAACAAGTCCCTGTAATTAGCCCCAGACGGTGACAGAGGTACGCGCCTCCCATGCTAAAGAGCCAGGCAGCCCCAACAGGTCTGGCTCCTCCGCTGCCCAGCCCTGTCCCCTCTTCCTTCCTGCCCTCCCTCGCTGCCTGCGGGCTCTGCTGGCTCTGCCCTGCCCTGCCCAGGGATGCAGGGATGCTCCCAGCCTGCCCCGGACCCGCGGTGGCACCGTGGTGGCACCGTGGTGGCACTTCGGGGCAGCTGCCTGTCGCTGCCAGCGAGTCCCCGAGAAGGGACGTGCCCCAGACCGGTCGGGCAGGCTGGGTGGCACCAGCGGCTGTCATTTGCCTTGGCTGCAAATGCTCCGCGCTGCCTGTGGGAGCTCCCCCGGACGCGCCTGCCCGAGCTCCTCTCTCGCTCTCCCCAAAGCATCGGAAGCCGTCGCGGCTCCCTGGGCACAAGAGGCTGGAATTCCTGGGAATGTTAATCGGATTTGGCTGGGCGGGAGCAGCCCCCGTCTCCAGCTGGCTGAGGGAGCCCGTGCGGGCTCTGCTGCCAAGGTCACACATTAACTTGGAGCTCAGCCACCCCAGCCCGCTCGGAATTCAGCACGGGCGCCCCGCTCCCATCCCCGCCTCAGGCTCTGCTTCTGCAGAGTCCCCAGGGAGACGCAACAACTCCAAAAAGCCCCTCAAAGCAGCGCTGGCAGCTCCCGGGGGCGCAGATCCACGCTGGCCTCACCCACGGGATAACCTGTTTGTGCTTGAGCTCCCGTCAACACAGCTGCAGGAGCAGGAACGGAGATGCAGAGAAATAAAATGCAGAGAAATAAAGATGCAGAGAATAAAGATGCAGAGAATAAAGATGCAGAGAAATAAAGATGCAGAGAAATAAAGATGCAGTAGCAGGAATAAAGATGCAGAGGAATAAAATGCAGAGAAACAAAGATGCAGACAAATAAAGATGCAGAGAAACAAAGATGCAGAGAAACAAAGATGCAGAGAAACAAAGATGCAAAGAAATAAAATGCAGAGAAATAAAATGCAGATAAATAAAGATGCAGAGAAATAAAGATGCAGAGCAACAAAGATTCATAACCACAAAGACACAGAGAAAAAGATGCAGAGCAACAAAGATGCAGAGAAATAAAGATGCAGAGAAATAAAGGTGCAGAGCAACAAAGATTCATAATAACAAAGATGCAGAGGAACAAAGATGCAGAGAAATAAAGATGCAGGGCAATAAAGATGCAGGGCAATAAAGATGCATCTTTTGGGGTGAGATAAGCTGAGGTCTGGCAGGGAGAGCAGGAGCAGCCAGTCCTGCCCGACCTGGAGCCGGTCCCGCCGAGGAGCCCACGGTGCCTTGTGGAGCTGGGGTGGCAGCAGCTGGGGCAGCCCTCGGTGCCACTGCCGGGCACAGCAGAGTCGTGGCTCCCGCTTTAGAAACGCCTTTGCAGCCCCCCCAAACGCCGGGGGAGGGTCCCAGCATGCTGCTCTGCCGCACAGCACGGTGGCACCCGAGGGGACCGCGGCCTGTTGGCTCGCCAGGGGATGCGCCAGCGCTGCCAAAGGCTCTTCCTGCCGCGCTTTCCCGCGGGCACGGCAGGAGCAGTAACCCGTTCACCCATTAACCCATTCGTGCACCCGCAGGTACGGACCGAGACCCCCGCCCGTCCTCTCCCTGCGGCCACCGGGATGGAGATTGGCGACCCCTCCTGTCCCTGAGGCCACTGGGGTGAAGACCCCTCACTCCACCCCTCACTGCGACCACCGGGATGGAGATTCGCGACCCCTCCTGTTCCTGAGACCACTGGGGTGAAGACCCCTCACTCCACCCCTCCCTGTGACCACCGTGACGAAGCCCCCACCCTTTCCCGTAACCACCGGGATGAGGATTTGCGACCCTCCTCCTGGTGGCCTCCTGTCCCCCACTGCGACCACCGGCATGGAGATTTGCGACCCCTCCTGTCCTCCCCGTGACCACCAGAACGGAGCCCCCCACCCCTCCCCGTGGCCACCAGGCTTCACCCCGGCAGGTCCAAGGGGTCCAGCTCCATCCCCAACCCCATTCCCGGCCGATCCCATTAGGGATGGTGGCACCAGCGCTGCCCACGCACCTGGCACAGCCTGGCACGATGTCACCTCCCGCTCTCAGGGGACATTTCCCGAAAACAAAGACAGCGATATTATCTCCTCCCCACCCCAAAATGAAAATCTCCAAACAGCCCAAATCCCCTTGGCTCTCGCAGCAGGACCCTCCCGCTGCCCGCCGCTCTCAATCCCCCTTCTCCCCCGGTTCCATCTCCGCTCGGAGCCGGCAGAGCCGAGCCCGGCAGTCACTTCCAGCCCAGCAGTCCCTTCCAGCCTCCCTGTCCCCTGCAGTCCCTTCCAGCCCCACGTACCTGCCCTGTCCCCGCAGTCCCTTCCAGCCCCACGTACCTGCCCTGTCCCTGCAGTCCCTTCCAGCCTCCCTGTCCCCGCAGTCCCTTCCAGCCCCACGTACCTGCCCTGTCCCCGCAGTCCCTTCCAGCCTTCCTTACCTGCCCTGTCCCCGCAGTCCCCTCCACCCTCCCGTACCTGCCCTGTCCCCGCAGTCCCTTCCAGCCCCACGTACCTGCCCTGTCCCGGCGCTCCGGGCCCCGCTCGCCGCCGCTCCGGGCTCGGCCGCCCGCTCCAGCCCCGCCGTCCCGCCCTGCTCCGGAGCACGCCAGGGAATAATGGAGCCTGGCCTGGGAAAACTTCGCAAAGCGAAAGGAAAACATCCAAGCTCAGCCAGGGAAACGCTTTTTTTTTTTTTTTTTTGCTCTTTCTTTCCTCTCTCTCTATTTTTTTCCCCCCCTGCCTGCCCAGGCACTGGCTCCGCGGCTGCCGGGGTCCTAATTAGAGGCTTTTTAGCCTAAACCTCGGGAGGCAGCCAATGGCTGGAATTCCAGGGCAGGCAGGGAGGGAAAAGGGGGGGGGACATTAACCCTACAGGGGAAAGAGCTGCCGATGACATCTGGCTCGCTCCTACCTCTCATTTCCCGAGCGCCCGCGCCCTTCCCTCCATCTGCGGCTCGGTTCACCCCAGGTTGCCGTTTGATGACTTTTTATGATCCCGCGCGGTGATTTATTTCCCTGCCGAGATCAGAAAGAGCTGAAGCTTCATGAAAGAAGGGGGAAGTGTCATTACACCCCAATTTAGAGGTGGAGAAACTTTGGCTGGGCTCTCACAAAGGAGTTAGCCAGCGGCAAGTCAGGATGTCCCAGTTTCCACAAGCCCTGCACACCTGACGAGGCTCCTCCAGACTGCTGCAATTCCACCCAGGCAGGAGTCAGGGGAAAAACTGATCAGAGCACAGCGTCCTGCCGCTGTTCCTGTGCGTTTCTCACCGCGCTGTAAGATTTTCCTGCCCGCTGGCGTGGTTTTGGGGGTAACAATTGCCACAGCATCCCCCCAAAAATCCCCCAGGTCTGCGGGGACCTGGCTGGATCTCTGCCACCTGCGTGGTCCTGGGAGCTGGGGCTGGTTTTGGGAGCCCTGAGGGGTGCGGATGGCTCGTGTTGGGGCCGGGATCAGGGCTGGGAGTGCAGCCAGAGCTCCCGGGGGGTTGGTTTGGCACGGGAGGTGCCAGGCTCCGTGACAGGCCCGTGGCACTGCTGGGCGAGGCCGTGCAGGGCGGCGCGGGGCACAGCGTGTGGTGCTGCTTTATGGAAGTGGTTGCCCCATCCCTGGAAGTGTCCAAGGTCAGGTCGGATGGGGTTTGTGACGCCTTCTTGTTGCACTGTACAATGGAATTATATTTCTATACTTTTTTAGGGTTTTGGCTTTTGTCTCTCCCGTACATTTATAATCCTGCAGGTTTTTAGTGTAGAACTAAGCTCCACACACAGTGTGAGCTGCTGATTCCCCACTTTGACACAACAATCCCTCTCCAGGCCTGGAATCAAGGACTGCCTCAGGGCCTGAGACATGGAAACAAAAATGATTTATTTAGGGGAGCAAACTTGGGGTCAGTGACTTCATTACCCGAACCTGTAATTGGCAGATTAACCCCCAATATGCAAATGGCCCAAACTTACAAAAGCGTGAAAACCCCATGACCCGTGGTCCATTTTTGGGTGGCCTCCATCTGCCCTAAATGTACCTGAAGGCCCTTCAAGAAATAAATAAATAAATAAATAAATAAATAAATAAAACTGCTCTTTATTCTCTTAATTTTATTTGGTCTCTGTTTTTAGGTAGCCCGGATAAGGAGAAACCTGGGATTTTGGAAATTGTCCCTTTAAAAAGGGATTTTTAAAGTCCCCTTCCAACCCAAACCAGTTGAGGATCCTCTGCACAATCCCCTGAGCTGGAGGAGGAGGAAGAGGAGGAGGAGGAGGAGGAGGAGGAGGAGGAGCACCTTCACTCTTGGCTGCTCTCCCTCCCTGTGCAGGAGTCCCAGTGGGGCTGTCACTGCCTGGGGTCCCCTTGAGGTCCCCAATGTCACTGCCCAGGGTCCCCTTGAGATCCCCAATGTCACAAATGGTCCCCTTGAGGTCCCCAATGTCACAAATGGTCCCTCTGAGGTCCCCAGTGTCACTGCCCAGGGTCCCTTTGAGGTCCCCAATGTCACAAATGGTCCCTTGAGGTCCCCAGTGTCACTGCCCAGGGTCCCCCAATGTCACAAATGGTCCCTCTGAGGTCCCCAGTGTCACTGCCTGGGGTCCCCTTGAGGTCCCCAATGTCACAAATGGTCCCTTTGAGGTCCCCTGATGTCACCCCAGGGTCCCCCTTGAGGTCCCCAATATCCAAATGGTCCCTGAGGTCCCCAGTGTTATGCCCAGGGCCTTGAGGTCCCCAATGTTGGAAATTGTCCCCTGGGGTCCCCAGTGTCACTGACAGGGCCCCCCCCGAGGTCCCCAATGTGCCCAAATGGTCCCTCCAGGTCCCCGTGTCCCCAGGGCAGAAAAATCCACAAATGGTCCCAAGGTCCCCTCCCCGGGGTCCCTCTGGGAGTGTCACTGCCCAGGGTCCCCTTGAGGTCCCCAATGTCACTGCCCGGGGTCCCTCTGAGGTCCCCAATGTCACAAATGGTCCCTCTGAGGTCCCCAATGTCACTGCCTGGGGTCCCTGCGAGGTCCCCAATGTCACAAATGGTCCCTCTGAGGTCCCCGATGTCCCCATGCTGTTATCCTGCTCCCTGCAGCTTTATCTGGGGTGTTGGACTTTGTCCTGGCAGGTCCCAGGGCCCCCCCCGTCCCTGCCCCCTGCCTCCTCCATCCCTCCCCAGGGCGGAAAAATCCACGGGCAAAGTCCTCCCTGGGCACGGGAGGGCATCCTTCCATCTTTCAAGAGGTGGCCCCAAATCCTCCTCCAACAGCCGGGTGGGAGGGCATCCTTCCATCCAGGACACGCTTGGTGGCTCTGGGGTCCAGTGGAGCCCCTGAGGGCATCCGTCTCCATCCCGGACCCCCAAATCCTCCTCCAGTGACCCCCGAGGGCATCCTTCCATCCCGGACCCCCCAAATCCCCTCCAGTGACCCCCGAGGGCATCCTTCCATCCCGGACCCCCCAAATCCCCCTCCAGTGACCCCCGAGGGCATCCTTCCATCCTGGACCCCCCAGATCCCCCTCCAGCGACCCTTCCTTGAGCAACCCCCTGGCCCTGAGCCCCCAAATCCCCCAGGCCCTCTCCCTTCCCAGACCCCTCACCAAATCCCATTCACTGATCCCCTATGACCATCCCCCAGATCCCCTTCCACTGACCCCCAGACCCTCTCCTTCCCCAGACCCCCAAACCCTCTCAGTGATCCCCAAACCCTCCCGAGACCTCCAAACCCTCTCCAGACCCCCAAACCCTCTCCAGACCCCCAAAACCCCTCTCACTGACTCCCCAAAACCTCTGTGACCCCCAAACCCTCCACTGACCCCCCATACCCCCTCAGTAACCCCCTAACCCTCCCCAGACCCCCCCAAAACCTTCCCCAGACCCCCAAACCCTCTCACTGACCCCCAAACCCTCTCACTGATCCCCAAACCCTCTCACTGACCCCCAAATCCCCTTCCCCCGACCCCCAAACCCCCCACTGACCCCCCAAACCCCTCCCGTCCCTCCCCTTCACACTGACCACGCCCATCAGACCACGCCCACCCAAAGCCCCGCCCACCAGGCCCCGCCCCCTCGACGCCGCCGCGCCCCCCTGGCGCCCCCTGGCGGCCGCGCGGCGCTGTCGCGGTGTCGCTGCTCCGGCGGGCCCGGCCCGGCCCCGATCGCTCCGGGCCCCACCGGGGACCCCCGGACCCGCCGGGCCGGGCAGGGCCAGGGCCGGCCCGGGGGCCCCGACACGCTCCGGGCCCCGGGAAGGGCCGGGCCGGGGGCTCCGGGCCGCAGGTCCCGCACGGCGGAGCCGGGAGCGCCTCAGGTACCGAGCAGCGCCCGGAGCGAGCGCGGCCGCGGCATCGCCCCCGTGCGTCCCCCTCCCCTCGTGCCCTCCCCGGGCTGCCCCGGCCGCCCCTCGCAGCCAATTCCCCGGGAGCCCCCCGGGACTCGCCCCTTCCTCAGGGCCCTCGCTCCCACGGGCTCTGCAGGCCCGTCCTCCTCCCTCCATCCCTCCATCCTCTTCCTCCTCCCTCCATCCTTTTCCCCATCCCTTCATCCCTTCCTCATCCCTTCCTCATCCCTCCATCCTCTTCTTCATCCCTCCATCCCTTTCCTTGTGCTTCCATCCTCTTCCTCATCCCTCCACCCTCTTCTTCATCCCTCCATCCCCTTCCTTGTGCCTCCATCCTCATCCCTCCATCCCCTTCCCCATCCCTCCACCCCCTCTTCCCTTCATCCCTCCATCTCCTTCCCATCCCTTCATCCCCTTCCCCATCCCTCCATCCCCTTCCCCATCTCTGCATCCCCTTCCCCATCCCTCCATCCCCTTCCCCATCTCTCCATCCCCTTCTCCATCCCTCCATCCCCTTCCCCATCTCTCCATCCCCTTCCCCATCCCTCCATCCCTTTCCTCCTCTCTCCATCCCCTTCTCCCTCCCTCCAGCCCCCTCCTCAATCCCCCGTCCCTCTCCTCTTTCCCCCATCCCCTTTTTGCCCCTCCTGCCCCCAGAGCTGCCCCCCTGCTCCCTCCTTTTCCTGGCTCTGTCCCTGCGTGTCCCGGAGGGTTTGATGTGGCTCCAGGTGCTTTTCCACGCGTGGTGTCCGCCTGTCCCCGTGCAGGGGGTGTCAGGGTGCCCCCCTGACCCTTTGGGATTAGGGGAACCTCCTTCTCCAGCTCTGCCTTTAAGGAGGGTGAGGGCACGAGGGGCTTCTGCAGCCTGGGGGCTTTGGGAGGGTGGGAACAACCTGGGAATTCGGGAGAGGCTGCCCCAGGCAGGGCTGAGGAGGGTTTGGGTTGGGATCCCGCGAGTGTGGATGGGGCTGGTGGCCTTAGGAGGGGCCCAGCCCTGCTGTGGGGCCGTGCTGGGCTCTTGGGGTGGTTTTAGGGGCTGGCTGGGCTCCGAACTGGCAAACGGGGCTGGGGAGGTGAGCTGGGAGTGCAGAGCAGGAGCCTGGGGAGTCGGGAATCTCGGTGGCTGTGTGGAAGGGATGCTGCTGAAAAATTCACCAGCGAGGAGCAGGAGGCAGCACCCAGGGAGTGCTCAGGGAGCTCCCGGTGGGTTTTTCTTTCATTTGTTCTGTTTTCAGTGTAAAAACTGCCCTTTGGAAGCCACAGCACTTCAGGCTGACCCCTCACAGATGGGGGTGGAGGGAGAGGAGTGAGGAAGGAGGAGAAAAAGGCAGAATGTTTTCTCCCTGCTCTTATTCCTGAGGGAATTGCTGAGGTGGGAGTGGGAGAGCCCAGCCAGAGCGGAGCCAGCCCCCGGTGCCCAGATCAGCTGGAGCAGGATCTGTGCTAAATTCCTGTGGGGGAATAAATGAATCCCTGCAGAGCCCAGGAGGAGCAGCAGCTGGCTGGGGCAGGGTGTGGGGTGGCACGGGGAAGGGCTGGAGCTGCTCTAGGGCTGGCAGGTGTGTGCAGGAGGGCGCCTGGCACCGCCTTTGTTTGTTCTCAGCTCGCACAGAAAAGAAACTTTCCTCTCTCCTGGGCACTTGGCAGGGCTGGGGCATGGTGGGGAATTCTGCGAGGGCCAAGAGGCGCAGTGGGAGGTGATTTATGGGGCTGTTTTTGATGTAGAAATGGAATGGGACCCTCCCTCCACACTGGAAGGGGCCCAGGGCAGCGCTGCCACTCTGTGGGCTCTGGTTTCGTTGGGAGGAGGGGGAGGCAGGGTCTGGCAGAGGGAGAGACTTGAAATGGGAAGAGGTTCCAAATGGGGAGAGGTTCTCAACGGAAAGAGGGTCCCAATGGAAGAGGTTTCCAAATGGAAAAAGGTTTCCAGTGGAAGGAGGGTCCAAATGGAGAGGTTCCCAATGGAAGGAGGTTCCCAATGGAAGGAGGTTTCCAATGGAAGGAGATTTCCAAGAAAAGAGGGTCCCAATGGAAAGAGGTTCCAATGGAAAGAGGTTCCAAATGGAAAGAGGGTCTCAAATAAAGAGATTTCCAAGTGGAAGGAGGTTTCCAATGGAAGGAGGTTCCAAATGGAAAGAGGCTCCCAATGGAAGGAGATTTCCAATGGAAGGAGGTTCCCAATGGAAAAAGGTTTCCAATGGGAAGAGGTTCCCAATGGGGAGAGGTTTCCAATGGGAAGAGGTTCCCAATGGAAAAAGTTCCCAATGGAAAGAGGTTCCCAATGGAAAAACTTTCCAATGGAAAGAGGTTCCCAATGGAAAAAGTTCCCAATGGAAAGAGGTTCCCAATGGAAAAAGTTCCCTATGAAAGAGGCTCCCAATGGAAAAAGGCTCCCAATGGAAAAAGGTTTCCAATGGAAGGAGGTTTCCAATGGAAGGAGGTTCCCAATGAAAGAGGTTCCCAAATTGCCATTTCCTGCCCTGGTGCCAGGCTGGGGATCCTGGGCACACCTGGCGTCGTCCCCTGTCACCCACCCAGGTTCCCATCAGGGACAGCAGGATTTCCCATTTCTCACTACAATTAAAAAAACCAGGAATATTTCCCACAGTGAGTGCAAAACACAGGAGTGTTCCTCACTGCCTCCTCCCTGCCTGATCCTCGCCCTGGCTGGGTCAGATATCAGAATTTTGGTGTTTTCTGGGTCAGATATCAGAGTTTTTGTGTTTTCTGGCCTTTTTTTTTGCTTCTCCTCCTCCAAAGCAGAGCAGCTGCTGTTCTCTGACCCTGAAGGACCTTCCCTGTGCTGAAGGCACCTTCACATTCCTCAGCAGCAGCTGCCTCACCACCCCTGGCTGCTCAGCTTTATTTCCTTCACCCTGATAAACCCCACTCCTCTCTAGGATCCCAAAGCCAGGAAATAAAATAACTCTTATTTATTAAAAAAAAAAAAAAAATTAGCTGTGTATTTTTCATTGCTGTGCAGAGTTTTCTGTGTTGATACAAATGTAATTAATTCAACACAAAATGCACCTGCTTTCCTGGGGTTGTCTGAAGGGAAGTTCAGTCACTCTCCCACCCCCTGCTTTTTCATTTTCTCTGCTTTTATCATTGTTTAAGTGTGTTCTCCTTGCCAGGTGGAAGATGGGAGTGTTCCCCTCCTGTTTTAGGTGAAACCTGCTTGCCATGAAATCCCGAGGGAGGTAGAGGGACTGCAGTGGGAGCTCCTTCTCACTCCTCCACAACCAATCCAACAACTGCCTGATGGTAAGAATTGGGTTTAATTAACATTTATGACATTAATCAAAGAATTGGAGCTCCAGCCCCACTGGGATGGGCAGGGCACAGCTGGAGAAGGGTGGGAGAGGTGGATTTGGGATCTGGGATCTGATTGTGCCACCTTCTGTGTCCTGTCCCCAGGGATTGCCTCTCTGCCTGGCGTCATGGGGAGCTGCTGCAGCTGTCTGTGCCCAGACAGCATCCCAGACAACCACCCCACCAAATTCAAGGTAAATTTGTGCCCTTCCAACCCCATCAGAGGGGTCTGGGACAGCTCTGCCTGCACACAAAGGATTTGCAAATTCATCACTTCTGCTTTGGGGTTTTTTTATTTTTTCCCCTTTCCTTAAGAAACTCCTGCTGAAAATGTGTTCGTGTTTGCTGCTAAATTGCCTCTGCTTGGGAGATGCAAGGAAATGGGGGAGTGGAGAGAAAAACCTTTCATTGCTCGGGGGCTGTGTTCCAGAGCTGCCAAGGGCTGCCAGCTCCTGCCCGCCACGGAGCCCTGCTGGCAGCTGGCAGAAAGGCACAGGAAATGGGGGAAATCCCTGGAATTGCAGGAAATGGGCAGAATCCATGGAATTGCAGTGCTTGGGGCTGCTCAGGGACACCTGGGAGCCCTGTCCAGCTCTGGGTGCTCACGGCAAGGGAGACACGGAGGGGCTGGAGGGAAGGGAATGGAGCTGGAGCACCTGGAGAAGGGTCTGGAGAGTCCTAAACAAACTTTAGCATTTTACAACATATAATTTATATATTAATATAATCGATATAATTTTATATAATATAATTATATAGTAGTATATAATTATATCTATATAATATAATTATATAGTAATAGAATGATTATATTAGTATTATTCTATTAATTATTATATCAGAAATACAATTATTATATTACTATTATTATTTATATATTATATAATTAATGTATTTTTATATATCATTTAATATAATTTTATATAAATACATATATAATATTTAAAATAGTTTCTTAATAAAGAAAAGTATGAGTTTCTTAATAAGGAAAAATACGTTTTTTAACAAAGAAAAATATGTTTCTTAATAAAGAAAAGGATCAACCTCCTGTAAGTGGATGGAGTCTCTATCAATTCTTCCCTGGGCCTGATCTCTCGGTGTTGGTGGAGATTTGACCTTGTGAAAAAAGCCAACCACTTGTTTATAAAATTTTAAAAGTTTAATAGTAATAAAATGGTTATAAAAATAGTAATACGATTAGAGTAATTAAAATTTGGACAATTAGAATTAGAATGGGGAAAGAGAGAAGGAAATTGGGATAAAAATAATTTAATCCTCATTTTGAGAAATACGCCCCATGGCCTCTCCCTTTATTGGAATAAAATCAAAGGACTCCTCTGTCTCCTTTTTGCACGCAAACCTCTGGCGTTTGTGGGTTAATTTTCCTGACACAAGCAATGCGTGGCTGTGTTCCCCGAAAAATATGTTTATTAATAAAGAAAAGGATCAACCTCCTGGGTCGGGTGGATGGGAGTCTCTGATCCAATTCTTCCCTGGCGCCTGGTCTCTCGGTGTTGGTGGAACCTTTGACCTTGAGGCGGCCGCCGCTGCCAACCAGTGCTGGGACAGGGTTTAGGGAAGGGGGGACAGGGAAGGGACAGGGACATAGTAGGGACAGGGAAAAGGGACAGGGACAAAAATAGGGACAGGGACAGGGACATTAACTCCAATTAAAATTTGGACAATTAGGCCAGGGTCAGTGCCAGGAAGGGGGGACAGGGACAGGGACAGGGACATTGGGACAGGGAAACAGGGCCTGGGGGGACAGGGACAGGGACATTCCAGGGCTTGGCTCCAACCTGTTCTCCTTGAGGGGCCGCTGCCACATGGCCAGGGTCAGTGCCAGGGGACAGGGACAGGGACAGGGAAATCCAACCTGTTCTCCTCTGTCTCCAGGGTTGCCAGGGGGACAGGGACAGGGCCGGAGGGACAGGGACAGGGACAGGGACAGGGACATTTTGGGGGTCCAGCCTGTTCTCCTTTTTCCTGCCACACCGGCCAGGGTCAGTGCTGGGACAGGGACAGGGCCTGAGGGGACAGGGACAGGGCCTGGAGGGTGACCAACCTGTTCTGGATGCCACACCAGCCAGGGTCAGTGCCAGGGGGACAGGGACAGGTCAGGGACAGTGCCTGGGGGGCTTGCTGGGGACAGGGACAGTGCTGGGGGGACAGGGACAGGGCCTGAGGGGACAGGGACAGGGACAGGACAGGGACAAGGACAGGGACATTGCTTGGGGGGCTTCAACTCCAACCCGTTCTCCTTTGAGAGCAGCCGCTGCTGCCACACCGGCCAGGGTCAGTGCTGGGACAGGGACAGGGCCTGAGGGGACAGGGCCTGGAGGGCTTCGACTCCAACCTGTTCTCCTTCGAGAGCGGCCGCCGCTGCCACCCCGGCCAGGGTCAGTGCCAGGGACAGGGACAGGGACAGGGGGGACAGGGACAGGGGGACAGGGACAGGGACAGGGACATTGCTTGGGGGGCTTCGACTCCAACCTGTTCTCCTTCGAGAGCGGCCGCTGCTGCCACACCGGCCAGGGTCAGTGCCACGGGGACAGGGACAGGGCAGGAACAGGGACACAGACAGGGGACAGACAGGGACAGGGACAGGGACAGGGACAGGGACAGGGACAGGGACAGGGACAGGGTCAGTGCTTGGGCAGGATCAGTGCCCAGGCAGGGACAGGGTCTGGGACAGGGACAAGGACAGGGGTAGGGACAGAGCAGGGGCAGGGGCAGGGCAGTGCCGGAGGGGTTCCTTTGGGGCAGGGACAGAGCCTGGGGGGCTCTCTTGGGACAGGGGCAGTGCCTGAGGGGCTCCCTGGGAGCAGCAATGCTGAGGTTTCTCTCCCCTTGATGCCTAGAGAGGCTACCTAGAACAGGGCTGGACAGAGTTAAAGGAATAAAGTAGGGATTTATTAAAATATAGTGACAGTGACGTCTATTATTAAAATATAGGGACAGAGCTGCTGGGGAAGGGCTGTCCCTGTCCCCTCACCTTGTCCCCTGTCCTACCTGCCCAAGGTGAATCTTCAAGGATGCACCTTGGGCAGTACAAGAGCCTGGCCATGGCTCCACCCAAAGATGGACACCTGGTCACGAGTTTTCACACTTTTCTGAGTTTTGCTCCATTTCCATATTGGGGTTAATTGTCCAATCACAGGTCCAGGTCCTGCAGCCCCATCCTCCCAGTTTGCTCTCCTCAATTTGCTGGTTCTGCTCAGAGCTCTGATTTTGGAACTTTGTGGCAGAGGAGAAGGTTTCCCACCACGTTTCCCTGATGCTGAGAGCACGGAGAGGGAAGTGACTCAGCCAGGAGCTGATGCCAAGTCACAGCAGCCCTGGGAATAGTCTGGGAATTGAGGAATTACAGTTGTACACTGGTGCCTCTTGGTTCCTTCACCAGTCTGGCTCTGATGCTTTTTAAAAGAGCTGAACATTTCCTTGGCATCTGCATCCCCTGGGAGAAAAGCAAAAGTTGTTTCCTCATTCTGTTAATGTGTTCGTAAACTCCAAAAGGGCTCCCGTGAGCGCTCAGGCTCCGTGTGAATCTGCACTGGCATCTGCTGCTCTTTAACGTTTATTTCAGTGGGGTTTTCCTCTCCCATCAGGGAATTTGTCCTTTGGTTTCTGCTGTGCTTTTTGCAGTGATGAAAATTTCATCCAGGGATAACAGCTCTGCCCTCCGCGTGCTTTGGTTCTGTTCAGGGCCAGGCAGAGGGGATGGAGCAGAGCTCCCGCATCCTGCAGAGTTTTTATCAGGCACTCTTCAGGCAGGAATGAGAGGGGTGATGGGTTTTGTTGAATTTTCTCCCTCCTTTGCCCTCCTTGCTGATGCTGCTGCCCACCTGACGCGAGGCAGATCCAGCTGGGGTTTTTTGGTGGAAAACGAGGATGTTTGGGAGCAGCCCTTGTTGCCAGGCTGCTCCTGTTGCCATGGCTGTGCCGTGTGTGTGTGTGTGCCAGCCTGGGATTGGCTCCTGGGCTGCTCCTTTGGGGACAGACTCTTCAATCCCAGGGATTTTTTAAAAAATCGTGACATTTCCATCCCTCCCTCCTGTGCACGGAGCCCAGCCCAGCTTCGAGGAGTCACTGCCTGGATTTTCCCCTGGAAAAGGATGGAGGGGGTTCAGTAGGAGAGGGGAGCAGTTCCCCTTGGCCCCCACGCCTGTGTGGGGTGAGATTCCACTGCACTGAGGGGGTTTAAAGCCAGCCTGGGCTTGTGGCAGGTTGGGAGTGGAACTGGATGATTTTCAGGGTCTCTTCCAACCCAAACCATTCTGTTTTCCATGATTTCTGCTGTTATTTCCTGAATAATCCACAGGGTTCTTGGTTGTTTCTTGATGCTGCTAAACAACAGCAGAAGAAATCAGAATTCATTTAGAAATGGGAGCAACGCATATTTTTAAAATTTAAAAATATATATTTTTAAAAAATATTTTAAAATATTTTTAAAGCAGGATCATTTCCTTGCTGTTCTAATCCTCCTCTCTGTCCCTGGCAGGGATTTTTGCCTTCAAGTGCTCCAGAGCAGAGGAGATCTTCAACCTGCTGCAGGACCTGATGCAGTGCAACAGCATCAACGTGGTGGAGGAGCCCGTGGTGGTCACCAGGAACAGCCACCCCTCGGAGGGAGAGCTGGCCCACAGCCCCCAGGGCCCCACCAGTAAGGGGACAGCACAGGGACACAGGACTGGGCTGTGCCTTGCTTTGAAAAGTCTGCTAAGAAGGCAGGAACCTGCCTTGAAATGGAGAATTTAAACCCTCTCCCTCATAATAATTGTAATTTTGAAATTAAGGGGTTCTCAGGGGAAGGTGTGGCAGGAGGAATAGCAGTTCTTTATTAGGGAAAAAAAAGGAAAAAAATAAAAATAAAATAAATTAATTATAATCCCTCCTGATTATTGAAATTAAGGGGTTCTCAGGTGAAGATATGGGAGGAGGAATAACAGTTCTTTATTAGGGAAAAAAAAATTAATTATAATCCCTCCTGATTATTGAAGTTAAGGGGTTCTCAAGGGAAGATATGGGAGGAGGAATAACAGTTCTTTATTAGGGAACAAAATAAAAATAAAAATAAAAATAAAATAAATTAATTATAATCCCTCCTGATTATTGAAGTTAAGGGGTTCTCAGGGGAAGATATGGGAGGAGGAATAGCAGTTCTTTATTAGGGAACAAAATAAAAATTATAATCTCTCCTGATTATTGAAGTTAAGGGGTTCTCAGGGGAAGATATGGGAATAGGAATAACAGTTCTTTATTAGGGAAAAAATAGAAATAAAAGAGAAATGCAGTAATGCAAAGCAACCCTGACAGAGTCAGAACAGGAGTGACCCCCTGTGGGTCAGGGTGGGGGCACAGCCCCATCCCATGGTGGCTCTGCCCTCCTGCAGTGCCAGCTGTGGCTCTGCCGGAGCATTGGAATGGCTCAGTTCCTGTCTCCATGAGGATTTCCTGGGATTTAAAGGAGGGCCTGGCCCTGGGACGGCCCCTGGACAGGCTGGTTTTACCTTCCAGGGTGTCCACAAGAGCCCAGCTCCCTCTGAAAGTGTCACAGTTCCATTTTGTACCAATCGAATGCTCCTCTGCCTTGATTCCCTCACAGGTCTGGGCTACACTGGGCTCCCCAATGGATTTCACAGCTTCCCTGGAGAATCCCTGTCCTGCTCTGCAGCCCAGCAGCCCTCAGTGAGCAGCCTGAGACATTCCTCTGTGGGGGAAGACTCTACCCACCCCCTCCTGGGGCCCGAGGAGCAGGTAAACCCATCCTAAACCCTGCTGGCTGCACTTGTGGGCTTCCCTCACTCAGGGGATCCTCACACCTTGTCGCTCTTTATATTCTCTTTATTCCGTTTTGCTCCTGGTGGCTCCTGCTCTTTGATACTTCACTAGAACTGCTGTTCTGTCAAAAAAATCAGAGTTTTATCCTCAACCCACTGGTGTTTGGGTGGCAGTGACCTGCCAGCTGTCACACAACCCCTAAATTCAAACTTAGATGGTTTGATTTATTATTTTATGATATATGTTATATTGAAACTATACTAAAAGAATAGAAGAAAGGATTTTGTTAGAAGGTTAGCTAAGAATAGAAAAAGAATGATAACAAAGGTTTGTGACTGACTGAGTCTGGACAGCTGGACTGTGAGATTGGCCATTAATTAGAAGTAAGTAACAGGGACAAATCAAAGATGCACTTGTTGCCTTCTACAGTAGTAGATAATTATTGTTTACATTTTGTTTCTGAGGCTTCTCAGGAAAGGATTTTTCATAAAACATGTCTGTGACAGGGAAATTCCTGCAGCTGTCCATCCGTGAGGACACACAGTGTGTATCTGCAGCTGCACTCTCCTCCCAGCCCACAAAACCCAAACCAACTTCTACATTTTGCCTCCCAAAACCTTCCCAACTTCCAAAATCCTTTCTCCTCTGAGGAATCCCCCTCTGCAGGTGGTTTCTCAGCTGCTTTGCTCTGGTCTGTGCTGTCTCCTCCTTTCACTGTCCCTCTGCTTCTCTCTCCTTGCAGTCCCACACCTACGTCAACACCGGCGAGCCGGAGCCGAGGGGCCGGCACTGTTTGCACTCCCTGCCTGAAGCCCACCCTCCTTTCCCCCCTAGGAACCACAGCTGCTCCCTGGAAGACCGAAACCCTCAGGTCTTCCTGCAGCCAGGGGAGGTGAAATTCGTGCTGGCTCCCACCTCCGGCTACCGCCGGCTGTGCCGGCAGCCCCGGCCATGCCGGCCTCACCTCTGCGCCCCCAACAACAACAACAACGAGTGCCAGCAGGGCTGTCCATCCCCACAGTGCGTCTATGAGAACCTCAACGGGCTGGTGGCCCCCAGCAGCTCGTCCCTGTGCCGGGCTGGTCGCTCCAAGGCGTCCCGGGAGGACGGGAGCTGCTCCCAGCGCCGCTCGGCGCTGCTGCACTACGAGAACCTGCCGGCGCTGCCGCCGGTCTGGGAGCTGCAGCCAGCCCAGCACAGGGATGAGGACGCTGGCATGGCACCCACGCCGTCGCCAAATGGCTTCTCTGAGGCTGGAGAGGAGGAGCCCCTGCAGAATCCCGCGGGCTCGGAGCCGCGCCGCGCTTTCCTGCCCAGGCCCCGGCGCAGCCGCCTGCCCAACGTCTTCAGCTTCGACTTCCCCCGGCCCTGCCCGGAGCCTCCGCGGCAGCTCAACTACATCCAGGTGGAGCTGGAGCCCGAGGCCTGCAAGGGACAGCAGGAGCCCCGGGCGGCAGCCCCTGGCAGCCCCGGTGCCCGCCGCACCGACTCCTACGCCGTCATCGACCTCAAGAAGACGGCGGCCATGTCCAGCCTGCAGCGGGCCCTGCCCAGGGACGATGGCACCTCGAGGAAAACTCGGCACAACAGCACTGACCTGCCCCTCTGAGGGCCCCAAGTGCCAGCCCCGCGTCGTGGCTTTGGTCCCTGCCCCTCGTGGTGTCCCGTCCCCCCTGAGTGTGGCTCCCTCTCTCGCCATTGCCATGCCCGGGGCCCAGCGTGGCTCCTGCAGCTGCTGCTGTTGAGGCTCTGTCCGTCTGTCCGTCCTCCCCTCTCTGTGTGCTGCTCGTTTTTCAAGCCTTGTGGGGTGTTTGGTGGTTTTTCAAGCCTTGTGGGATGGTTGGTGACTCTGAGGGTGGAATTCCGGTGGCACAGCCTGGGGTGGGGCAGGGCAGAGCCAGCTGGGCCGTGCCTCGGGGCAGTGCTCCCGAAACTGAGCTGCTTCAGGAGCTCTGTGCAAATGGAGCCTGTTCCTCATGGATTCCACACCTCCAGGAGAGCTCTGTGGTGAGGCCACTCCCGAGCTGGGCTTTGCCTCGTGCTCCCAGTGGTGCCTGGAGATGAGGGAGCTCACGCCGTGGCCTTTCCCCCCTCAGCTCGCTGTTCGTTCCTGAAGCTTTTTCTCCTTCTGTCCCTGTCTCAGATCCAGTTTCAATTGGGCAGCTGCAATGAAACCAGGAGGACACAGAGCCATGGGCACACACTGTGATCACAGAAACCTGATTGCCTAAATCCTTAAATTCCCTCCCCTGCTTTAGAAGAGGAGGGCAAGGCCACAACCATGAGGGAGATTGGAAGTTCGCTCTAGAAAACTTCACTTGTGCCATACCCTGCTTTGTTTCTTTTAACCAGGGTTCTATTTGGCAGCTGCTGAGAAGTGCTGTGGGTTTATTTATTTGTTTACATATTTATTTATGAACTGCTCCTTTGCATCCCAGTTCGTTGCCAAACTGGTGCCAGTCTGCAGCCTGCGCTCACCGGGGCTCGCTCCTGCCTGGGGGGCACAGGTCCCAAAAGAGCTTGGTGGCTTTGCTGAGCCGCCAGCTGGGGGAAAAACACTGTGGAGAGCAGCAGCTGGGAATGCAGGATGTGTGAACTGGGGGGCTGAGCGTCAGGGGGTGGGTGGGAAATGGAATGGGAGCCGTGGGATTGGGAGCGGAGCCGCCGAGCTTGGAGCGGCATCAAAGCGACACCCACGAGCCTGGCTGGGGCTGGGAGCAGCCCAGGAGTGTCAGGAGTGGATGTGCGGCTTGTTCTCTCAGCTGTGGGCCTGGAAGGGCTCAAATTCCGGGTACATCCGTGGCCTTTTGCTGTGCATTGTTGTCTCGATGCCGGGGCGGCGCTGGGCTGCCCCGGGATGTCCCCTCGTCCCTCCCCATGGGACACGCGGCACCTCGGCCTGTCCCCGGATTTCTGTGCCTGTTCTGATGGAGAGCAGTGCTCTGGGGTGCTCTGGGGTGTTCTGGAATGCTCTGGGATCCTCTGGGGTGCTCTGGGACGTTCTGGGATTCTCTAGGATGCTCTGGGGTGCTCTGGGATCTTCTGGGATCCTCTGGGGTGCTCTGGGATGCTCTGGTGTGCTCTGGGATCTTCTGGGATCCTCTAGGATGCTCTGGGATCCTTTAGGATGCTCTGGGATCTTCTGGGATGCTCTGGGATTCTCTGGGATGTTCTGGGGTGCCCTGGGATGCCTTGGGATTCTCTGGGATGCTCTGGGATTCTCTGGGGTACTCTGACATCCTCTGAGATGCTCTGGGATGTTCTGGGGTGCTCTGGGATCCCTTGGGATCCTCTGGGATGCTCTGGGATGCTCTGGGATCCTCTGGGGTGCTCTGAGATCCTCTGGGATGCTCTGGGATCCCTTGGGATCCTCTGACATCCTCTGGGATCCTCTGGGATCCTCTGGGATGCTCTGGGGTGCTCTGACATCCTCTGAGATGCTCTGGGATGTTCTGGGGTGCTCTGGGATCCTCTGGGATGCTCTGGGATGCTCTGGGATGTTCTGGGGTGCTCTGGGATCCTCTGGGATGCTCTGGGGTGCCCTGGGGTGCCCTGGATCCCCCTCCCTGCTGGCTGTGCCCGTGTTCCTCCCGGGACAGGGGCTGGCTGCGGTGCCAAGCCTCGTGTCCCCCTTGTCCTTTTCTTGCCGTTGGCACCCATGGAAGAGGAAGGAGCTCCATCCCCCAGCTCCGAGGGCCAGCAGCTCCAGCCCCAGGCCTTGGAAATTCACAAGTTCAGCCTTTTGGGTTTTTTTTTTTTTTGGTTTTTGGTGCTGTCGTGTCCTGTTGAGCCGTGACCCTGTTGGGGGCAAGGCCACGCGTCCCCAGTCCGAGTGGTGCCATGTTTGTGTCGCAGAACGTGCGGTTCTTGGCTTGCTGTTGCACTGTCAACTCCAAGTGTGCCACGTGCTTCGATCCACCGGGTTTTGTTTTCCATTTGGAAGTCCTTGTGCTCGTCTTCCATTCTTCCATCTGTCCCTCGTGCCACCTGTAACTGAAAGGAGACCCAAGTAATATATTTTTATATGTATAACAAATGACTTTATTTGGAAGGAAAAACGGAACAAAAAACGACCCCCACCCCAAGTAATGTATCCCCCTAAATCCAGCTTTCATTTAGGGAAGTGAGAGAAGAAATTGTTTATATCTATCTATCTATATAAATATATATATATATATATATATATATAAAAGTTAACTGCGTTAAGCTTTAAATAAAGTATTTAAATAAAGAGTTTCTAAGCTGTCAGTGTCACCCTCTGGGACAGCGCAACTCCCTCTGGAGCCTCGGTAGGAACCTGCTGGAGCTGAGAAATACAAAATCCCTTTTTGCCCAGAAAGGGAGAAGAGGATGGAATGTTTTCCATTTCCATGGGGGCCTTTTCCAGGGAAATTAAATTCCAGAGAAGGTGCTGGGGTGGCTCTTTGTGCCTCGGGTGGCCGCAGCTCGGGGCTGGGGCTGTCCTTGGGTGGCCACGTGTCCCTGAGGGTGGCGTGGAAGGGTCTGTGAGCTCCTGGCATCCGGGAATTCACCCTGCAGTGCTGGTTTTGGCTTCTTTTTTCTACCTTTTGCTTCTTTTTTCTACCTTTTGCTTCTTTTTTCTACCTTTTTTCTGCCTCTGTCCAGGTCAGGATTGAAGGCACTTGAGGTGATGGTTTGCGTTCAGGTCAAATGCAGAAAATCCAAAATTCTCAGCATCCAGAACTCCAGCACTGGGGTTCCTTAAAAAATCTGGCAAAATCCCATTTTGGTGGCTCCACCAGAGCTTTGTGTTGGGAAATCACTTGTGTTTAAAATTTTCAAAGTTTAATGGTAATAAAATGGTTATAAAGATAGTAATACAATTGGAGAAATAATAATTTGGATAATTTGGATTTAGGACAATATGAGACAATAAAAACAGAGAGTTATGGACAGGCTGGGTACCTTTTTGTGGGCAAAATAAGCCCGAAAAAGGACCCATGTTAACAGAGGATTAACCCTTAAAAACAACAGCCTGTTGCATATTCATACACCTCATACACAATGCATAAATTCCATTCAAACACAGGATTCTGTCTGGGCAGTGTCAGCTTCTTCCTCCTAATCCTTCGAGGTGGGAAGAAGTTCATTTCTTCTGATAAGAGGGCAATAAATTCTCTTTCTCTGAAAGATTCAGGTGTCCTGTGGCTGCTATCTCACTGCAAGTCCTTTCTTTAAAAAAAAGTCTCTTACATAGCACAGTTTCTGTTTTAACAATTTTTTTTATAACCCAAAACTATATTTAACACACTTTATATTAACTATATTTAAGCATCACTTTCTAACACAACACATATAATATTTATTTGAATATTTGTGAAAAGCCAATGATAAAATATTCATTTTTCAATCTAAAACTATGTTTAATACACTACTTAAGAGAATTAACACAGTATTACTTTCTAACACAACACATATAATATTTATTTGAATATTTGTGAAAAGCCAATCATAAAATACGCATTTTTCACATCTAAAACTATATTTAACACACTACTTAAGAAAATTAATACAGCATCACTTTCTAACATAACACATACAATATTAATTTTAATTTTGCAAAAAGCCAATAATAAAATACGCATTTTTCACAGGATTCTCCGGGGGTGTTTGGGGCTGTCCCCGCAGCTCGGGTGACACTTTTGGGACTCTCCCTGAGCAGTGTCGCAGCTTCCTCTAGTGGCCGTGGGGGAAAGGCTTCCAGAGGAGGATCTGGGCTGGGATTGGGAAGTGAGGAGGAATTCCAGCCCGTGCTCCCTCATCCCTTCAATTCTGTGATTTGGGGTCTGTTTTTCCTTGTGGGTGTTTTATTCGGGTTGGGAATGTTCCCCCAGCCTGTTATGTCCTTATAGAACCCTGTAAATGCAGATTTTTATGGATTTTCCTTTGGATCTGGCAGAATCCTGGGATTGGGAAATGAGGAGGGAATTCCAGCCCATGCTCCCTCATCCCTTCAGTTCTGTGATTTGGGGTCTGCTTTTCTTTGTGGTTGTTTTATTCAGCTTGGGAATGTTCCCCCAGCCTGTTGTGTCCTTATGGAAAGCTGTAAAATCTGGATTTTTATGGATTTTCCTTTGGGTCTGACACCTCGTGCTGGGCTTTCCCCAGGTGAACCCTGTAAAATGTGGATTTTTATGGATTTTCCTTTGGGTCTGACACCTTGTGCTGGGCTTTCCCCAGGTGAACCCTGAAAAATGTGGATTTTTTTGGATTTTCCTTTGAGTCTGGCACCTTCTGCTGGGCTTTGCCCAGGTTCTGCTGGCTTGGATGGGAAACTGGGTTGGGACACCGCAGCCATGGAGAATCCTCGCGCTCCTCAGCAGAATCCTCCCCTTGGACGCATCCATGAATCTCCCTTTGGCTCTCAGGGATCCATCCTGGAACAGCTGAGTGGGAAAAACCCTCCCAGACTGTGGGAATTCAGCACATCCCTCTGGGATGTCGCCAAAAGCACCTGGTGGCTTGACTTTGCCACTTTTAGGGATCTGCCACCTGTTTGTGGGGACATGGGAATCACTTGGGTTTGAATGGTTTGTTCACAGGGTGAAAAATGTAGATTTTAGGATTTTGGTACAGGGGGGTTTGGAAGACAAGATGGAGGATTCAGGCCCCGACCTCGTGGTCTTTTCTCCTTCTTCTTGGCATCCATTTTCTGTGTGATGTTGGCACTTGGGGATTGGTTTAGAGTGGAAGCTCACTGTCTAACATGGGTGATGGGCATTGGGAGATAATTGTAAATATGTTATACGTAGTTTGTAGTATAAGAAGACACAGCCGCCCCGTGGGCGGGCAGAATGCCTCAGACGATCCTGCTGAGCTGACCTCGTCAGGGCAGGAGAAAGAATTTTAGAGATAAGAAATAATAAACGACCTTGAGACCGTGAAATGAAGAGCCCTGACTCCTTCTTTAAGCGCCGGGCTGGGAACAGAGACTTTCCAACCATTTTTGGGATCACTCAGGCCAACTAATGATCCCGCTCCAGACCTGCTCTGGGGTCCGTCCCTGAAGCTGAGGGGAGCTCTGAGCTCTCCCCTCTCTGTCCCCAGCTCAGGGGCTCAGCTTGGTGCTTTGGCAACTGGAAAATGGAGGAAGGAGCTGCTTGGGTGAAATGTTTGCTGAGGTTTTGGCTCTCCAAAAGGGTTCAGGCAGCAAAATGAGGTGAATTTGGGTGGTGCTGAGCCCTCGGGGGTGGGAGCTGGGCTGGAGGTGGGGATGGCGCTGTGGGACCCCACTGGGGACTGGCCTGGCCTTGCTGGGCTCCTGCCTCCACCTGGAATTGTGATTTTGGGATGTCTGGTGAGCAGCCACGGCTGAGCAGGGGGAATGTCGCTGCCCTGACCTTTCTGAGTGGTTCTTGTTTGAGTCTGAGTTCATCCATCAGATTTCTCCCCCTGCTGTTTCCTCCCTGGTGAATGCACACACAGATCTGCCCCCGTTCCCCTTCCCAAGAACCCACTGATGGGAACAGAGCTTCTCCCAGTGCTCCAGGGTCTCACCTGGGAGGGTTTTCCCCTTCTAACCCATTTCAGGTGCCTGCTTTTCCCTCAAGGAAGGAGACAGGAATCCCTGTGAGCTCTGCCTGCCTTCCAGGGCAGGTGCTGGAGGTTAAAGGATCTTTATTTCTGCACAGTCTCAAATGTGTTTGTTATTTCCGAGGAATTCTTGTTTTCCTTACCTCAGCTGTGCTGTTTACTGGCAGCAAAACCAAACCAGGGGTGGCGTTTCCAGCTCCCTGTTTTCTCATTGTCTCTCTGTGTGACGCTGCTCAAGTGGAGGATCGTTAACAAATGATTGTTAATGAGCCCATTTCCTAATTCCAGCCCCTGGGAAGGCTGCCCTCAGTCTTTCTGGGAATTCTGTCTTTTCCCCAGACTTGGCTGGTCTGGAAGTGCTGCTCAGAGGCAGCAGAACAGGTTTGGGTTCCTGCTGCTGGAGGTGAATTCATTACTGAGAGCTCTGGCAGCTTTGAAGTTGGCAATTACAGGCCAGGGGATGGAAAAGGCTCCTGGTAAGGATGGGACCTGATTTGTTTGCCTTCCCTGAGTGAATGGGATTTTTCCAGGTGCTTCGGTGTCACCTCCAGCTCCTGCTGTCGTTGCCACCTGTGCTGGTGCCACTGAACATTCCGGATGTGGCAGAGAAGCAAAGGCGCTCTGGGGGCTGAGCTGCCCTGTGCCGTTCGTTCCTTTGGGTCATTCCCAGGGAAATCCAGGCTGTGCCTCTCTGAAGGGCAGCTCTGTGGCCTGAGGAGGGCTCCTGGTTTGCCCTGAGGTGTGGAGCTGAGCAGAATAAATGCAACGGGGTGGTTGTCCCTTGCTGGTGACCCATGGGGAGACCTTTACAGGACAATTCCTGGTGCTGCTTCCCCTCCAAAATCCCTCTCCAGCTCCCTCAGAGCCCCCTTTAGGTTTTGATCATCAGGAAGTGGCTGATCCTCCCCTGGTTTGGGAATTTAAATGCCTGACCTGGAGCCCACCCATGTACTTACAGTTCATTTACCCATCTTTTGCTCACAGCAAAAAGAGGAATCTTTATTTTGATGTGAGGGAAGCTGTTCCTGTGTGCTGTGACCTCTGTTTTGGACACAAAGCACTCAAAGCAGCTCGTGAAGGATCCCAGTGCTTGTGTGGGTTCATAAACACAGCTGCTCTGGGGGCAGAGGATCCCAGGCTGGTTTGGGTTGGGAGAGAATTCAAAACCATCGCATTGCACCCCTGCCGTGGGCAGGGACCCCTCCCACTGTCCCAGGCTGCTCCAAGCCCCGTCCTGCAGGATCATCAGTTTATCTGAGCGACCCCAAGAAAGGTTCCAGAGTCTCTTTTCCCAGCCCGGCGCTTAAAGGAGGAGTCAGGGCTCTTCATTTCATGGTCTCAAGGTCATTTATTATTTCTTATCCATAAAATTGTTTCTCCTGCCCTGCCGAGGTCAGCTCAGCAAGACAGTCTGAGGCATTCTGCCCGCCCACGGGCTGGCCGTGTCTTCTTATAGTGAAAACTACGTACAGCATATTTACCTTTTTTCCCCAATACCTTTTGCCCTTGTTACACAGTGCACCTTCACCACAAACCAATCTAAAGTGCCCACAGCACACAGAAAATGGATGACAAGAAGAAGAAGAAGAAGGAAAAACCACGAGGCAGGCCCTGGGTTCCTCCATCTTATCTCCAAAACCCCTCTGTACCAAAATCCTAAAATCTACATTTTCACCCTGTGACCAAACCATTCAAACCCCAGTGATTCCCATGTCCCCACACACAGGTGGCACATCCCTAAAAGGGTCCAAGTGAAGCCACCAGGTGCTTTTGGTGACATTCCAGCACCCCCGAGCCCCACAAGGGTTCTCTCGGTGGCTCTGGACATCCCGGAGTGATGTGCTGGGTTCCCACACCGTCCAGCCTGGCCGGGGACACTGCCAGGGATCCAGGGGCAGCCACAGCTTCCCTGGGAATTCCACCGGCCCCTTCCACCCTCCCGGGGAAGAATTCCTTCCTAATATCCCTGGATTTCCTCTCTTTCAACCTGAACCCCTTCCCCGTTGCCTCCCTGTCCAGTTCCTGGTGAGCAGCCCCTCTCCAGCTCCAGGTCCTGGAAGGGGCCGTGAGGAATCCCCAGAACCTCCCCTGGTGCATCTCCCAGGGGTGCTGGGCTCACCTCCTGCAGAATCCCGGGAAATCTCCGGGTGGAGAGGTGGAATTCCCTGAGCTGGAGCTGGGCCACCGAGCCAACCCAAAGAGAAACTGAAAGCAAAGCAGAGGGAATGGCCAGAGCCAGGCCCCGAGGGAAATGCTGGGGGTGAGATCCCTGCTCTGCGAGGGATCAGCACACCTCTGCTGCTGGAAACCCTAAATCCTCCTGGAAACCCTAAAATCCTGCTGGAAACCCTAAAATCCTGCTGGAAATCCTAAATCCTGATGGACACCCTAAATCCTGCTGGAAACCCCAAAATCCTGATGGAAACCCTAAAATCCTGATGGGAAACCTAAAATCCTGATGGGAAACCTAAAATCCTGATGGGAACCCTAAATGCTGCTGGAAATCCTAATTCCTGCTGGAAACCCTAAATGCTGCTGGAAACCCCAAATCCTGGTCGAAACCCTAAAATCCTGCTGGAAACCCTAAATGCTGCTGGAAACCCTAAATCCTGCTGGAAACCCCAAATCCTGCTGGAAATCCTAAAATCCTGCTGCAAACCCTAAATCCTGCTGGAAAACCCAAATCCTGCTGGAAAACCCAATCCATTGAAAAAGGAAGAGAAGGAGCCTTGGAGGAAATGTGGGGGAGAACCTGGGGATCTCCTTGGAGGAAATGAGAGGAGGAACCTGGGGACCATCCTGGAGGAAACAAGAGAAGGAACTGGGGACCACCTTGGAGGAAATGAGATGAGGAACCTGAGGACCATCCTGGAAAAATAGAGAGAAGAACCTGGGGATCACCCAGGAGGAAATGAGAGAAGGAACCTGGGATCCATGCTGGAGGAAATGAGAGAAGGAACCTGGAGAACATCATTGAAAAAGGAAGAGAAGGAACCTTGGAGGAAATGAGAGGGGGAACCTGGGGACCATCCTGGAAGGAATGAAAGAAGGAACCTGGGGATCACCCTGGAGGGAATGAGAGAAGAACCTGAGGATCACCCTGGAGGAAATGAGAGAAGGAACCTGGGGTCCATGCTGGAAAAAGCGAGAGAAGGAACGTGGGGATCACCAAGGAGCGAATGAGAGAAGAACCTGAGGACCATCCTGGAGGAAATGAAAGAAGGAACCTGGGGATCTCCTTGGAGGAAATGAGAGGGGGAACCTGGGGACCATCCTGGAAGGAATGAAAGAAGGGACCTGGGGATCACCCAGGAGGGAATGAGAGAAGGAACCTGGGGTCCATCCTGGAGGAAATGAGAGGGGGAACCTAGAGAACATAATTGAAAAAGGAAGAGAAGGAACCTTGGAGGAAATGAGAGGGGGAACCTGGGGATCTCCTTGGAAATGAGAGGGAGAACCTGGGGATCTCCTTGGAGGAAATGAGATGAGGAACCTGGGGACCATCCTGGAAGGAATGAAAGAAGGAACCTGGGGACCATCCTGGAAGGAATGAAAGAAGGAACCTGGGGATCTCCTTGGAGGAAATGAGAGGGAGAACCTGGGGATCTCCTTGGAGGAAATGAGATGAGGAACCTGGGGACCATCCTGGAAGGAATGAAAGCAGGAACCTGGGCATCACCCAGGAGGGAATGAGAGAAGAACCTGAGGACCACCCTGGAGCAAACCACAGGAGGACCCTGCTGGTCTCCATCTCCTTGCCCGTGTCCTCCCCGCCTCCGCGGGCGGAAGGGGAGCAGACCAACGCCTTTCCCGAGCACCGGCTCCCTTTGTCCCGCTGCGAGCCCTGGCGAGCGGCTCCGCGGATTTTGGCCGGCGCAGCCCGGACCCAGCGCGGTGACGTCGGGTCCCCGGTCCGCGATAAGCGCTGTCCCTTATCGCCCGGCCGCCCTTTGATGCCGCAGGCTCCCGGGCACAAAGCCGCCCTTGAGGCCGGCCCGGAGGTGCCCGCGGCCGGCGGATCAGAGCCGGCGCTGCCCCCGCGATAAAAGCGGAGCCCCGGCGGCCGTGCCCGGCTCTGCGGGCACCATGAGGTGGCTGCCGCTGGTGCTGGCGTGGCTGCAGCTGGCCCAGGGCGCGGTCAGGTGGGTGACAGGGCGGAGGAGGGACGGGGAGGGGATGGGGAGGTGGTGGGAGCGAGGAGGATGCACGGGGGGCGCGGGGCAGGGGCAGGACCTGGGGCATGGAGAGATGCTGGGATGTGGAGAGCAGATTCTGGGGGATGGAGAGGTCCTGGGGGGTGGAGGGATCCTGGGAGAGCATGGAGAGATCCTGGGCATGGAGAGGAGATCCTGAGATGTGGAGAGCAGCTCCTGGGCATGGAGACATCCTGGGAGAGCATGGGAGATCCTGGGGCAGGGAGAGATCCTGGGATGTGGAGAGATCCTGGGCAGGGAGAACAGATCTTGGGTTGTGGAGAGCAGGTTCTGGACAACGAGAGATCCTGGGGCAGGGAGAGATCCTGGGAGAACATGGAGAGATCCTGGGCATGGAGACATCCTGGGCATGGAGAGATCTGGGGCAGGGAGAGCAGATTCTGGGGCATGGAGAGATCCTGGGATGTAGAGAGATCCTGGGAGAACATGGAGAGATCTTGGGGCATGGAGAGATCCTGGGCATGGAGAGCAGATGCCGGGCATGGAGAGATCCTGGGGAATGGAGAGATCCTGGAAGAGCATGGAGAGCAGATCCTGGGATGTGGAGAACAGATCCTGGGGCATGGAGAGAGATCCTGGGGCATGGAGAGATCTTGGGAGAACATGGAGAGATCCTGGGGCATGGAGAGATCCTGGGGCATGGAGAGCAGATTTGGGCATGGAGAGATCCTGGGGCATGGGGAGATCCTGGGGCATGGAGAACAGATTTGGACAGTGAGAGATCCTGGGCATGGAGAGATCCTGGGGCATGGAGAGATCCTGGGGCATGGAGAGCAGATCCTGGGGATGGAGAGATCCTGGGCATGGAGAGCAGGTTTGGACAATGAGAGATCCTGGGCATGGAGAGAGATCCTGGGCATGGAGAGATCTTGGGAGAACATGGAGAGATCCTGGGCATGGGGAGATCCTGGGGACACAGAGAGCAGCTCCTGGGGATCTGCAGAGCTCCTGTGCATGGAGAGCTCCTCTCACGTCTCAGATGAGCCCAGAGAACCGAGCCCTTTGAAAACGCTGAAATCTCCCCTTTCCTGCTCCGTTCTGCTCCGTCTCTGCGTGTGCAGGATCAGCCTGAAGAAAGGCCTGTCCATCCGGGAGCAGATGAGGGCAGCGGGGGTGCTGGATGATTTCCTGAAGCACATCAGATACGATCCGGTGAAGAAATACCAGCCCAGCCAGGGCTCCGTGGTGAGGGAGCCCATTGCCAACCACCTGGACGTGAGTGCCCTCCCTGCCGCCACAGCACCCCTCAGCCTCCAGCACTGAGAAACTGCTTTTTCTCCACCATTAAGTTGCTTTTTCCCCACCATTAAGTTCCTTTTTCCCCACCCTTAAGTTGCTTTTTCCCCATCCTTAAGTTGCTTTTCCCCCCACTCTTAAACTGATTTTTTACCCACCCTCAAATTGATTTCCCCCACTCTTAAATTGCTTTTTCCCCCACCCCTTAAATTGTTTTCCCCCACTTTTAAATTGCTATTTTCCCCCACCTTTAAATTGCTTTCCCCCCCACCCTTAAATTGTTTTCCCCCACTCTTAAATTGTTTTTCCCCCACTCTTAAACTGCTTTTTCCCCACCTTTAAATTGCTTTCCCCCCTACCCTTAAATTGCTTTTTCCTCCCTCTTAAGGTGCTTTTCCCCCCACCTTTCAAATGCTTTTTTTCCCCACCCTTAAATTGATTTTCGCCACCCTTAAATTTCTTTTTTCCCCACCCTTAAGCTGCTTTTTTCCCCACCCTTCAAATGTTTTCCCCCTACTCTTAAATTGCTTTTCCCCATCCTTTAAATTGATTTCCCCCCACTCTTAAACTGCTTTTTTCCCCCACCCTTAAATTGCTTTTTCCCCCCTCTTAAGTTGCTTTTTTACCCACCTTTCAATTGCTTTTCCCCCACCCTTAAATTGATTTCCCCCACCCTTAAATTTCTTTTTTTCCCACCCTTAAATTTCTTTTTTCCCCACCCTAAAGTTGCTTTTTTTCCCACCCTTCAAATGTTTTCCCCCTACTCTTCAATTGTTTTTTTCCCACCCTTAAATTGTTTTTCTCCCACTCTTAAACTGCTTTTTTCCCCCACCTTTGAATTGCTTTTCCCCCCACCCTTCAATTGCTTTTTCCTCCACTTTTTAACTTCTGTTTTGAACCCCAAGGAAGTTCACCCCCACCACAAAGAGCCAGGCTTTTCTGCATGAAACAAACCCACAAGAATGATTCAATATTTCAATTTTTGGGGGATCAGAAGCAGGATGAGAGCTCAGCCTGGCTGGGGGATGCCGGGGGGGAGCCTGGTCTGTCCCTGATCCCCTGGCCAATGAAAATCAATGAAAATTCCCTTTTTTTTCCCCCCCCAGTCCTCCTACTTTGGGGAGATCAGCATTGGGGAGCCCCCCCAAAAGTTCCTGGTGCTCTTCGACACCGGCTCCTCCAACCTGTGGGTGCCCTCCACGGACTGCAAGAGTCCTGCTTGCTGTGAGTAGCCCAGGATGCTGTGAGCAGAGCCCTTCCTGCTCCTAGGAGTAATTAGTGCTCGCTAATTAGCGCCAATTATCCCAGCACTGCAGGGCTCCAGGTTTGATGCGTTTCAGAGCACCCCAAAATGGGTTTAGGTGCCACAGGTGCCCAAAGCCACGTCCTTGTCCCTGTTCTTCCATGTCCTTCCCCTGTCACCTCGGGGACATGACGATGCCGGACCAAAAGTGAGCCTGGGATGCTGATCTGGGGTTGCTGTACCTTCCTTGGGGAGCTCAGGGCCCTCAAATCCTCACAGCCATCCCAGGGATCTCAGAGGTGCTCCCTGGCCACCCCAATGATCTCAGAGGTGCTCCCTGGCCACCCCAATGATCTCAGGGGTGCTCCCTGGCCAATCCTGGCAATCCCACTGGTGGAGCATCCAGCAGTGAAATCCCACTGCAGAACAGGACCTGGTTCACCCCAAGGAGCACCCAGCAGTGAAATCCCACTGATGGAGCTCCCAGAAATGAAATCCCACTGATGGAGCTCCCAGAAATGAAATCCCATGGCAGAACAGGACCTGATCCCTGGGAATTATCCCAAGGGAGAATCCAGCCGTGAAATCCCACTGCAGAACAGGACCTGCTCCTTAGGGATTATCCCAGGGAGGTTCCAGCAGTGAAACCCCACTGACAGAGCATCCAGAAATGAAATCCCACTCAGAACAGGACCTGATCCCTGGGAATTATCCTAAGGGAGCATCCAGCAGTGAAATCCCACTGATGGAGCACCCAGAAATGAAATCCCATGGCAGAACAGGATCTGCTCCTTGGGAATTATCTCAGGGAGGTTCCAGCAGTGAAATCCCACTGATGGAACACCCAGCAGTGAAATCTCATTGCAGAACAGGATCTGCTCCTTAGGGATTATCCCAGGGAGGTTCCAGCAGTGAAATCCCACTGACAGAGCATCCAGCAGTGAAACCCCACAGATGGGGCACCCAGCAGTGAAACCCCACTGATGGAGCTCCCAAAAACTAAATCCCACTGCAGCACAGGACCCAATCCCTGGGGATCACCCCAAGGAGCACCCAGCAGCGACATCCCACCGTGTGGGATTTCACTGCTGGCCATGCCCAGGGCTTTCCCCTCTTCTCCCTCCCCCAGTCAACCACGCCAAGTTCCAGCCCAGTGCCTCGGCCACCTTCACCCCCAGGGGCCAGTCCTACAACGTGTCCTACGGCAGCGGCTCCGTCACCATCGTGCTGGGCTCCGACACACTCAGGGTGAGCCCCCAGGGCCAGGTTTACAGACAGCTGGGTGGTTGGGGTCCATGTGTAGGGTAGCAGTCCTGGAAGGTCAATGAGTAGGAGGAAGATAATGAGGGATGTTAAAATTAGGGCTCATTTGTGTCCTTTTTTGTCTAGGGGCATTGTTAGTTGTTTTGTGACTAGGTTGATCAGCCATGGTTGGAGGGTTGAGAGTTGGATAGTAACTCATCGATTATCTAGGGATGGTAGAGGAGAGCTGGGAATGTTGTTGAGATGAGGATTAGTGGGATTCTGTTGCAGACATCTTTTCATGAAAATCCTTTCCTTAGGGTTTTTCCTCCTGAGAAGCTGAGAGGCCTCAGGAACAAAATGCAAACAATGGTTATCTGCTGCTGTGGGATGCAACAGGTGCATCTGGGATTGGTCTCATGTGGTTGTTTCTAATTAATGGCCAATCACAGCCCAGCTGGCTCAAGCTCTCTGTCTGAACCACAAACCTTTGTTATCATTCCTTTCTATTCTTAGCTTAGCTAGCCTTCTGATGAAACTTTTCTTCTATTCTTTTAGTACAGTTTTAATGTAATATATATAATAAAATAATAAATCAGCCTTCTGAAACATGGAGTCAGATCCTCGTCTCTCTCCTCATCCAGGAACCCCTGTGAGTGCCGTCACAGTAATTCATCGATTAGCTAGGGATGGTAGTAGGAGAGCTGGGAATGTTACTGAGATGAGGGTTGGTGGGATAGGATGGACAGGCTTGGAAATTGGTCAGAGGAGCTTCAGTTCATGGTCAGGTTCAGGGGCAGTGCTGGGAGCGATGCGCGGTTTGCTGGAGGGGGATTTATTGATACGAATGACAGAAGTTTGGGCTGGATGTCCTGCCTGGGTGTCCCCAGCAGGAGCAGCCTAAGGGCAGATCTGTCCTGTCTTGGACTTGGACAAACCCTGGCAGAATGGATAAAAAGTGTTCACTGCCACCCTCTGTGATGGTGCTCACAGGGTTTTTGGATGAGGGGAGAGACGAGGATCTGACCCCATGTTTCAGAAGGCTGATTTATTATTTTATGATATATATTACATTAAAACTATACTAAATGAATAGAAGAAAAGTTTTCATCAGAAGGCTGGCTAAGAATAGAATAGAATAGAATAGAATAGAATAGAATAGAATAGAATAGAATAGAATAGAATAGAATAGAATAGAATAGAATAGAATAGAATGATAACAAAGGCTTGTGGTTCAGACAGAGTCCGAGCCAGCTGGGCTGTGATTGGCCATTAATTAGAAACAACCACACGAGACCAATCCCAGATGCACCTGTTGCATCCCACAGCAGCAGATAACCATTGTCCACATTTTGTTCCCGAGGCCTCTCAGCTTCTCAGGAGGAAAAAATCCTAAGGAAAGGATTTTCCATAAAAAGATGTCTGCGACAACCCTCAGTCACCAGCTGGCCTTTGGCTGGGTTTTACCCCATTTTTCCCGGGGTTTTTCCCAATTTTCCTTTCTGCCTGGTGCTGTTGGCACCTCTGGAGCAGCAGCCCCTGCTCAGATCCCCTTCCCTGCAGATCCAGAGCATCACAGTGACGCAGCAGGAGCTGGGGCTGAGCCAGGAGGAGCCCACGCAGCCGTTCTACTTCGCGGCCTTCGATGGCATCCTGGGCATGGCCTTCCCCTCGCTGGCCGTGGGGGGCACGGCCACGGCCCTGGCGGGGATGCTGGAGCAGAACCAGCTCGCTGAGCCCGTCTTCAGCTTCTACTTCTCACGGTGAGAGCCCAGCAGGGCGCTCTGAGGGTCCTGGTGTCCCCTGCCCGCGTGTCCTGGTGTCCCCTGCCTGCACATCTTGGTGTCCTGTGCCTGTACATCTTGGTGTCTCCATCCCTCATGTCGTGGTGTCCCCTGCTTGGACGTCCTGGTGTCCCCTGTATGTCGTGGTGTCCCCTACCTTCACATCCTGGTGTTCTCTGCCTGTCATCCATCTTGTTGTCTCCATCCTCATGTCCTGGTGGTGTCCCCTGCCCTCACGTGTTGTGGTGTCCCCTGTCCCCTGCTTGGATGTCCTGGTGTTGGATGTCATGTCCTGATGTCCCCTGCACATCCTGGTGTCCCCATCCCTTGGTGTCCCCTATCTGCACATCCTGGTGTCCACTGCCCTCACATCGTGGTGTCCCCTATTCCGCATGTCCTGCTGTCCCCTGCCTGTTGTGGTGTCCCCTGTCCTCATGTCATGGTGTCCCCTATCTGCACACCCTGGTGTCCCTCACATCCTGGTGTCCCCTCCCTTCATCTCCTGGTGTCCACTGCCCTCACATCGTGGTGTCCCCTGCCCACATGTCCTGGTGTCCCCTATCTGCACATCCTGCTGTCCCTCATGTCCTGGTGTTGTCCCCTGCCCTCCCACCCTGCTGTCCCCTGCCTGTCCCCCTGAGGGCTCCTCGGGGACTCCTCCCTCTCCAGCCCACGCTGACCACAGGGCTCTCCTGGCTCTGTTTCCCCACAGCCAGCCCACCTACGACTGCGGGGGCGAGCTCATCCTGGGGGGCGTGGACCCCCAGCTCTTCCAGGGGGACATCACCTGGGCGCCGGTGACACAGAGGCTCTACTGGCAGGTGGCACTTGAGGAGTGAGTGCTGTTTGCAGCCCTGGCCATCCCACCCTGCTCTGCAGCGCTCCAGCCTCGATGCTTGGGGTTTAGGGGTGCCCAAAGCCGCGTCCTTGTCCCCGTTGTCCTGCCAGGGTTGCCATCGGGCAGTCGGTGACCGGCTGGTGCAGCCAGGGCTGCCAGGCCATCGTGGACACGGGGACGTTCCTGCTGACCGTGCCCCAGGAGTACATAGAGAGCATCCTGGAGGCCCTGGGAGCCCAGGAGACCAGCTATGGGGTGAGTGGGGGGTTTGGGAGCACTGGGGGGCCTGAGTGGGAGTCAGAGCTCTGGGCTCGACCAGGTCCCACAAAACTCAGGTGGCACCTGCAGGACAAGGGACTGCGGGGGTGACATCAGGCTGAGGAAGGGGGGGATGCTCAGCCTGGGTTGTGAGGATTCCACATTGTGTGCATTGGGTTGGTCTCCTCCAACCCCAAACCATTCCAGGATTCCATGGGCAGGTTTGGATGGGATTTTGGGAAGAAATACTGGGAGAGGGGCTGGGATGGAATTCCCAGAGCAGTTCTGGCTGTGCCATCCCTGGCAGTGCCCAAGGCCAGGTTGGAGCCCCCTGGGGACAGCGGGAGGTGTCCCTGCCATGGCAGGGGTGGCACCGGGGGATCTCAATTCCCTTCCCACCCAAACCATTCCAGGATTCCATGGGCAGGTTTGGATGAAATTTGGGAAGAAATACTGGGAGAGGGGCTGGGATGGAATTCTCAGAGCAGCTGTGGCTGTGCCATCCCCAGCAGTGTCCAAGGCCAGGCCGGAGCCCCCTGGGGACAGCGGGAGGTGTCCCTGCCATGGCAGGGGTGGCACTGGGGGATCTCAATTCCCTTCCCAGCCAAACCTTTTCCGTGAGGTTTGGATGGGATTTTGGGAAGAAATACTGGGAGAGGGGCTGGGATGGAATTCCCCAGTTCTGGCCCTGGCTGCCCTGGCAGTGTCCCAAGGCCAGGCCGTGGACTGGGGACACCCAGGGCATGCCCCTGCTCATGGCAGGTGGCACGGGGGATCTCAATTCCCTTCCCCCCCAAACCTTTCCACGATCCTCAACGTACGTCTGGGGTCCAGGCTGGAGTTCCACAGCGTTCCATGGGTGCTGGGGTCCATCCCCAGGGTTCCCAGGGCATCAGGGACATCCCCAGGGTTCCCGAGAGTTCCTGAGCCACTTGGAACACCCCAATGTTCCCCAGATAACAGGAACATCCTGAGAATTCCTGAGAGTTCCTGAGCCACTGGGAACATCCCGAGGGTTCTCCAGGGTTCCACGGGTACCAGGAACATCCCGAGTGTTCTCCAGGCACTGGGAACATCCCGGGAATTCCCAAGGCACCGGGAACGCCCCGAGCATTCCCGAGGCACTGGGAACATCCTGGCAATTCCCGAGGCACTGGGAACATCCCAGGAATTCCCAAGGCACTGGGAACACCCCAAGCATTCCTGAGGCACTGGGAACATCCCGGGAATTCCCAAGGCACTGGGAACACCCCAAGCATTCCTGAGGCCCCGGGAAGAGCCGTAGCTCCAGCGGTGACGCTCCCCCCGTGCCTCTGGAGGCGCTGACCCCCCGTTATTCCCGTTATTCCCCCCTCCTCCAGAGCAATGGCTACTGCACCCTGGCCATCGAGGCCACCTACCTGCCCTCCCAGGACGGGCAGCCCCTCTGGATCCTGGGCAACGTTTTCCTGAAGGAATATTACACCGTCTTCGACATGGCCAACAACCGCGTGGGCTTCGCCCTCTCGGCCTAGAGGAAGCAAATTCCAGCCCCTCTCCCGGCCCACGGAGTGCCACAGCATTCCCAGGGACTTTTCTGCTCCTTTCCACCCCCATCCCTCGGGATTTGTGTGCCCACGGATGCTGTAACAAATAAACCCTGCCATCCCAAATGCCTCTGAGCTCCTGGGTTTGTTGGGAGAAGCTTGAGGGGTTCCCTGGCTCTCAATTCCCTTCTCCAGCAAGGTAAGTGCTGGGATGAATCCCCAGGGATGGGCTTTCCATCCCCATCCCTCGGGATTTGTGTGCCCATGGATGCTGTAACAAATAATCCCTGCCATCCCAAATGGTCTCTGAGCTCCTGGGTTTGTGGGGAGAAGCTTGAGGGATTCCCTGGCTCACAGTTCCTGAGGGGTTCCCTGGCTCCCAATTCCCTTCTCCAGCAAGGTAAGTGCTGGGATGAGCTCCAGGCTCTGGGATAAATCCACAGGGATGGGCTTTCATCCCCATCCCTTGGGATTTATGTGTCTTGTGTGCCCATGGATCCTGTAACAAATAATCCCCAGCATCCCAAATGGTCTCTGAGCTCCTGGGCTTGAGGGGTTCCCTGGCTCGCAATTCCTGAGGGGTTCCCAGGTTCCCAATTCCCTTCTCCAGCAAGGTAAGTGCTGGGATGAGCTCCAGGCGCTGGGATGAATCCCCAGGGATGGGCTGTTCCCACTCCAACCCTCGGGAAGCCTCAGAGGAGAAGCTCCTGAGCCTCCCTGCAGCTGGAGAAGCTTTGCCCAAGCCCTGTGGGGTATCCAGGCGGGGTCCTGAGGCTGTGAGGTGAGTCAGGACACCCAAATGACCCCTGGGCCCTGAAATTGAGCTGGAAAACTGCACTGGAATATCGGGAATTGTGGGGAGGTGTGGCCCAAGGGGATGGGGAACACCCCGGGCAGGAGGAGGTTGGGTGACCCCGCTCTTTTCCAGTTTCTGAGAAGTTCTTTCATCTCCAGAGCTGAGTCATGACATCCAAATGACCCCTGAGCCCTGAAATGGGGCTGGAAAACCACACTGGAATATCGGGAATTGGTAGGACGTGGGGCAGAAGGGGATGGGGAACACTCTGGGCAGGGGAAGGTTGGGTGATCCCGCTGTTTCCCAGAGTTTCTTACAAGTTCTTTAATCACCAGAACTTCTTTATCACGACACCCAAATGACCCTTGAGCCCTGAAAAAACCCTGGGAAAACCACACTGGAATATCGGGAATGGCAGTGTGTGGCCCAAGGGGATGGGGAACATCCTGGGCCAGGGGAGGTTGGGTGGCCCCGCTCTTTTCCAGTTTCTTGGAAGTTCTTTATCACCAGAACTTCTTTATCACGACACCCAAATGACCCTTGAGCCCTGAAAAAACCCTGGGAAATCACATTGGAATATCGGGAATGGCAGGGTGTGGCCCAAGGGGATGGGGAACGCTCTGGGCTGGAGGAGGTTGGGTGACCCCGCTCTTTTCCAGTTTCTTGGAGGTTCTTTCATCTCCAGAGCTGACTCATGACATCCAAATGACCCCTGAGCCCTGAAATGGGGCTGGAAAACCACACTGGAATACCGGGAATTGGTAGGACGTGGGGCAGAAGGGGATGGGGAACACTCTGGGCAGGAGGAGGTTGGGTGACCCCGCTCTTTTCCAGATTCTTGGAAGTTCTTTGTCACCAGAACTTCTTTATCACAACACCCAAATGACCCTTGAGCCCTGAAAAAACCCTGGGAAAACCACACTGGAATATCGGGAATTGGGAGCAGGTGTGGCCCAAGGGGATGGGGAACATCCTGGGCAGGGGGAGGTTAGGTGACCCCGCTCTTTCCCAGCACCCAGAGAGGGTTTTTAGATTTTGAGCAGTTCTTTATCACCGGAACTGCTCCCAGATGCATTCACGGCTCTGTCACCTCCGAGTGCTCCGAGCTTGGAGTCAAAATATTGACACAGGCTGAGCGCGCTGAGACCGAGATTAGCAGGGCACCGACAGCAGGGAAGGGCATTCCTCATCCTCCTCCTCCTCCTCCTCCTCCTCCTCCTCCTCCTCCTCCTCCTCCTCCCTCCTCCTCCTCCTCCTCCTCCTCCTCCTCCTCCTCCTCCTCCTCCCTCTGGAACGGGAATTTTCTGCTGGAAACAGGGTGGTGGTGGCCAGCAAAGGCTGCCCACGTCCCTCTGCTCTTTGCTGTCCCCTTTGCTCCCTGCAGGACCTGCCCAGCTCCATCAGGAACCTCGTGGGGATTTCCCGAGCTTCTGAAGATTCCCAGCATCATTCCATGGCCAGAAGCTTGGATGGAAGCTGGAACTGCTCCTGCCCATTCCCAGAACACCAGCAGCAGGAATTTCCACTTGCTGGAAGGGGCGTGTGTGCGGCCGTGCCTTTGTTTTCCGGAAAGCTGGAGCTGGGAGAAAAAAAAATTCCTTGAATTGGGTGATAACGACGGCGTTTGGCTTTTGATCGGTGTCCCGTGTTTGGGCTGGGGGTCAGGGGGGAAATCAGGGTGGATGTGGGGACATTGCCAGGGCCACAACCGGCTGGGGGATCCCGGTGCAAGGAGTGGTAAAACCCTGGTGCAAGGAGCTCCAGGATCCCCTGTGTGGTCCCAGTCCAAAGGGATTTAGGATCCTGGTCCAAAGGGATGCAGGATCATGTTCCAAGGAGCTCCAGGATCTCTCTGTGGTCTCAGTCCAAAGGGATTTAGGATCCTGGTCCAAAGGGATGCAGGATCGTGGTGCAAGGGCTCCAGGATCGTGGTCCAAAGGGATGTTGGATCGTGGTGCTAAGGGATGTAGGATCGTGGTCCAAAGGGATGTTGGATTGTGGTGCTAAGGGATGCAGGATCCTCATCCAAGGAGCTCCATGATCTCCCTGTGGTCCCAATCCCAAGGGATATAGGATCATGGTGCAAAGGGATGTAGGATCCTGGTGCAAGGAGCTTCATGATACCCCTGTGGTTCCAGTCCAAAGGGATTTAGGATCTTGGTCCAAAGGGATGCAGGATCATGTTCCAAGGAGCTCCAGGATTCCTCTGTGGTCCCAATCCAAATGGATGTAGGATCCTGGTTCAAAGGGATGCAGGACCTTGGTGCAAGGAGCTGCTCCATGATCCCCCCGTGGTCCCAGTCCAAAGGGATGTAGATGTAGGATTGTGGTGCTAAGGGATGTAGGATCCTGGTGTAAGGAGCTTCATGATCTCCCTGTGGTTCCAGTCCAAAGGGATTTAGGATCCTGGTCCAAAGGGATATAGGATTGTGGTCCAAAGGGCCAGGATCATGATCCAGGGAGCATCATGATCCCCCTGTGATCCCAGTCCAAAGGGATGCAGGATCCTGGTGCAAGGAGCTCCACGATCCCCCTGTGGTCCCAATCCCAAGGGATATAGGATCGTGGTGCTAAAGGATGCAGGATCCTGGTGCAAGGAGCTCCACGATCCCCCCTGTTCCTGACAGAAGGGATGCACCCTCCTGGTTCATGGGACTGCACAACGCCAACACAGCGCTGCCTTCACCTCCCACCCCATCCCGAGCCGTTTTTGGGGTGGAAACACCCACTTTAGAGGAAAACCAAACATTTTTGGGGAGGACGCCCCCCCCTTTTCAGGGCAGGAAAGCGCCGAGCCCGAGCTCCGCCGGGGCCGGGCGGGGACTACAAGTCCCGGCAGGCGCGGACTGCAGCTCCCGGCGTGCCCGGGGCCGGCAGCGCAGCGAGGGCAGCGGAACGGGCCGGGCGGGCGCTGCTGCTGCCCTCCCTCGGCACGGGGCCGAGCCGGGCCGAGCCGAGCCCAACCGGGCCGGACTGCGCCGAGCCGAGCGGAGGAGCCCGACGGAACCGAGCCCAACCGAGCCGGACTGCGCCGAGCCCAGCGGAGGAGCCTCAAAGAACCGAGCCCAACCGGGCTGGGCCGAGCCGAGCCGAGCGGAGGAGTCCAACAGAACCGAGCCCAACCGAGCCGGGACGAGCAGAGCCGAGTGGAGCCGAACTGAGCCGAGGAGTCGAATCGAGCGGAGCCGAACCGAGCCGAGTGGGGCCGAACTGAGCGGAGCAGAGCCGAGGAGCCGAACCGAGCCGGGCCGAGTGGGGCCGAACGAGGCCGAGCTGAGCCGAGTGGGGCCGAACCGAGCCGGGCCGAGCGCAGCCGAGCAAGTCCGAACAGACCTGAGCAGACCCGAGTGCTGCCGAACGGGGCCGAACCGAGCCGAGGGGTCGAACCGAGCGAGGCCGAGCAGAGCCGAGCGCAGCCGAACCGCTTCGTTTCCTCGCCGTTCCCCACGGGTGAGTGAGGGGCCGGGCGTCCCGGGGGTCCCCGGTGACAGGGGGGGCTCGGCAGCCGCGCACCGGGACCCCCTCGGCTCAGAGCCCACCTTGTGCGGGTGCTGTGGGGCTTTTGGGGCTCTCCCCCCTGTCCTGCGCCATCCCGGAACTCGGAGTTGCTTTCCCCCTCTTATTTTGGTATAAATAATCGCCCCCCCTCGCCCCCGGGAGGCTCCAGAAGCTCGTCCCGGTGCCCTCTCCCAAAAACCGGGGGGCTGTGGGACCCCCGGCAGTTCGGGGGGACCTGCCCGGGTCGCCTTTCCCATGGGGAACCCCCCCGAACACGGTGCTGCGCGCCTGGGGAAACTGAGGCACGGATGCTCCGGGACACCCGCACCCCCCGGTTTGGGGGTCGCAAAGTGGCGACTTTTGCCATTTGAAAAAACGGGAAAATTGGGATACCTCGTGTCGCACGGCTTTTAGGGGGGTCACCAAGAGGACACACAGCGTGTCCCCCCCTTCCTGGGGAAATCTGGGGGAGAATAGAAGGGGCTGCCCCGCACCGATTAATTACATTCATGAATTAATTACGAGGCAGGAAAGGATTACGCAGCCCCCGGAGCTTGGGGGCAGTCAGATGATGGGGGAAATTTCCTTAAAAAAAGTAAAAAAAACCCGAAAAAAAAAACCCTGAAAAAAAAAAAAAAAAAAAAAAAAAAAAAGAAAAAAGAGAATAGAAACACGAAGAAAATCTGGTGGTTATTGTGCTGGTGTAAGATAAATAAATAAGCCGGTGCGAGTCCGGGGAAAGCAGGGCTCGTTTCCAGGAATCCCGGCGTGTTCCCCCCCTTGGGGCACGGGGGGAGTTGGTGTTTTTTATATAACAGAGTCGGGCAGGCAGCGAAGGGAGCCTTTGGGGGGGTTATTTTTTCTTTCCCCCCCCCTGCTCTGTACTTCCCTGCCGTGTTTGCTCGGCTTCATGCACGGCTGCTCCGCGCTGAGAATGGGGCTGGTTTCTCCCAGCCTGCTCTGGCTCACCTGCTGCAGGAGGGGGGAGATCCCAAAGCTGGGGAAGGGTGGGAATTGGGGGATTGGGGTGGCTGGGTTTGGGGGGGACGCCCAGATTTGAGTGGCTGGATTTGGGGGGGGACACCCAGATTTGAGTGTCTGGATTTGGGGGGAGCACCCAAATTGGGGTGGCTGCATTTGGGAGGAACACCCAGATTTGGATGGCTGGATTTGGGGGGAACACCCAGATTGGGGAGGGTGGGTTTGGGGGGAACACCCAGATTTGGTGTCTGGATTTCAGGGGAACAGCCATATTGGGGTGGCTGGATTTGGGGGGAACACCCAGATTTGGGGTGGCTGGATTTGGGGGGAACACCCAGATTTGGGGTGGCTGGATTTGGGGTAAACACCCAGATTTGGTGGCTGGATTTGGGGTAAACACGCAGATTTGTTGGCTGGATTTGGGGGGGAACACCTAGATTGGAGTGGCTGGGTTGGGTTTGGGGGAATGCCCAGATTTGGTGTCTGGATTTCAGGGGAACGCCCAGATTTGGGGTGGCTGGATTGGGGGGAACACCCAGATTGGGGTGGCTGGATTTGGGGGGAACACCCAGATTTGGGGTGGCTGGATTTGGGGTAAACACACAGATTGGGGTGGCTGGGTTTTGGGGGAATACTCAGATTTGGGGTGGCTGAATTTGGGGGCAGATTTCAGGTGGGTCAGGCAGCATGTGCCAAGATGGATTTGGGGAGATTTGAGGTGGCTGGATTTGAGGGGAACACCCAGATTTGGGGGGAACACCCAGATTTGGGGTGGCTGGATTGGGGGTAAACACCCAGATTGGAGTGGCTTGATTTGGGGGGAACACCCAGATTTGGTGGCTGGATTTGGGGGGAACACCCAGATTTGGTGATGGTGATGGTCAGGCCAGCACGTGGAGGTGTTTTCCGAGGGATGCTGGGTTGGTTTCCTGCTGAATTCTGGGTTTGCTTCCCGAGGGATGCCGGCCCCGCGTGTTTTGTGTTTTCTGAGGGATCTGCCCGCCCTTATCAGTTGGAAACTGCGAACTGTGCTGGGGTGGAGCTGCTGCATGGGGCCACGCAGCATCCGGGGGTTTGCGGTGGAGCCCTGAGCCCAGCCAGGGATTTCAGATTTTATTGCTTTTTCCACTCTGCACGTGTGTGTGTGTGTGTGTGTGTGTGTTCCTGGTCTGCCCTGCCCTGTTTTCCTGGAAATGCTGGAATGGGAATGGGAAAATGGGAAGAGCCCCTTGGGATGATGTGGGGGGTCACCATTCCCAGGGCTGAGCAGCACAAAAACCAGGGAAATGGGATTTTGGGAAGGTGTCCCCCTCCAAAAATCCACAGTGCTGAGGGTAAAAACATCCTGCTGTTGGGATGGGGAGCTGGGGGTCTGGTGTGATGGGATCTCACCCCTGGATGTGATGTTTGTCCCTCATTTCCTGGGGTGTGGATGGCAGGGATGGAGCTGCCACACTCCTGTCCCCTCTGTGGGGACAACAACTCCCATCTGGAATTTTTTTGGGGTGGTTTTAGGGGGCAGCTCGAGCTGGGTTTGCCTCAAGGGAGCTGTTTTGTCAATGCCCTGTGTGGGGTTGTCCCATATCCCAGACAAAGAGGAAGCAGACAGTCAGGGGCAGTCAGGTGATGGGGGAAATTTCCTTAAAAAAATTAAAACCCGAAAAAAAACCCCAAACAAAACAACAAAAAAAAAAGAGAATAGAAACACAAAGAAAATCTAGTCCTGAGCATGGGGCTGGCAGTGCCACCACACATATCCCTGTGGCAGCTCTGTGACACTTGGAGGGGGTCAAAAATCTCTCTCCTGACCACACTGGAATTTTGTGCTCATCTTTTATTTTTTCCTCTCACTGGCACATCCAGGAGGAGCCCCCATGGTTCTGCCCTCATCCCTCCCAAATTCCTGCCCCTCCTCCTGGCACCTGGCCGGTGCTTGGGGCAGGTTTGGATTTCCCTGCACATCGGGGCTCCCCTGAGGTGGAATTCCCAGGAATTCCCAGGAATGTGGGGAGTCCTGTGCTCCGGGATGAGCTCTGGGTGCTGCTCCTCACCTTCCTGAGAGGCTGAGAGCACCAGGAATGGGGGATTCTCCATCTCGGGGGGCTCAGGGACAGTTCTGGGGGGGTTTGTTGCTGCAGGAGGTTGGGGTGGGCACCGTGGGATGGGTTTGGGTGGGATCCCACTTTCTGGGATGATTTCTCTCCACTTTCTGGGATGATTTCTCTCCACTTTCTGGGATGATTTCTCTCCACTTTCTGGGATGATTTCTCCCCACTTTCTAGGATGATTTCTCTCCAATTTCTACCATGATTTCTCTCCACTTTCTGGGATAATTTCTCCCCACTTTCTGGGATGGGCACCCTGGGATGGTTTGGGTGGGATCACCTGGCTCAAGGTCTCCACAATGTCCCTACAGGTTGTGCCACCTTATCTTGAAAGCGTTTTCTAGGATTTGCCCCCGGGGTTTTGTCACCTTTTGGCTCCAGACAAACTCCCCCACACCCTGAGCTCTGCCTCCTTTGCTTAAATGGGTGCAAATTCCGGATAAACCTGAAATTCCCAGTGTGGGGATGGCCAGGGGGGGTTCTTGGAGCCTCAGGGACCTGCAGAGCTGGCTCCTGCCCAGGCTGTGCCCTCGGGATTTTGGGAATATTTGGGAGGAAATGAGGAAGGGGCTGCATCCACCTGGCACAGATTGCTGCCAGCAGGTTTGGCTGAACATTTTGGGCAAAACTGGGCAGAAAAAGGAGAAATCCCAGCTGGGTGGGGAAAAACCTCCGAGCTCCTGCAGGGCTCCAAGCAGAGCAACGTGCTCGGGAGATTTTGGGGAGGTGGGAATATTTTGGAGGAAATGAGGAAGGGGCTTCACCCACCTGGCACAGATTGCTGCCAGCAGGTTTGGCTGAACATTTTGGGCAAAAAGGGGCAGGAAAAGGAGAAATCCCAGCTGGGATTTTGGGGAGGTGGGAATATTTTGGAGGAAATGAGGAAGGGGCTTCACCCACCTGGCACGGATTGCTGCCCGCAGGTTTGGCTGAACATTTTGGGCAAAACTGAGAAATCTTTTTGGTGGGGAAAAAGCTCCTGCAGGGCTCCAAGCAGAGCAAAGTGCTCGGGGCAGGGAATATTTTGGAGGAAATGAGGAGGGGGGGCACCCACCTGGCACGGATTGCTGGCAGCAGGTTTCCTGAACATTTTGGGCAAAAAGGGCGGAAAAGGAGAGCGGGGAGGTGGGAGCGTTTTGGAGGAGAGGAAGGGGGCACCGTGGCCATTGGGCAGGGGCATTTTTGGGCTGGCAGGACCAGGGGCTCCCAGCTGGGAGCAGAATATTTTTGACCTGGACGGATTGGAGGCAGGAGGAAGCCTGAGCTTTTGGAGAAAAGGGGCAGGGAAAGGAGAAATCTGAGTGGGGAAAAAGCCTCCGAGGCAGAGCCTGGCACAAGGGAGGGGCAGGGCAGGGGCTGGGCTGGCACCAGGGCTCCCGGGGGCGGGTGAGGTGGGCACGGCAGGGGATGCCAGGGGGGCACGGCATCCCCCGGGCCGGTTCGGGAGGGCAAGGCTGGGGCTGTCCCCAATTTGTTTATTTATTTCTAGGGCCTGGTTACGCGAGCTCTGCCTCCACCGAGCCCCCGGGCTGGGCATGGGGTATTTATAAATAAATGTGACATGCTTGGAGCAGCATGGGGCTGGGAGGGATGGAGGCGGTGCTGGGACGGGGACAGGGGGTGGCCGCTGTCACCTTGTGCTGGTGGCACCGGGAGCTTGGGGCGCCCGGAGCTCCTGGGCTGGTTTTGTCGAGCATCGCCGCTTTCTGCGGTGGTTTGTCCCCACTTTCTGCGGTGGTTTCTCTCCAATTTTTGGCTGGTTTCTCCCCATTTTTTAGGGTGGTTTCCGCCCACTTTATGGGATGATTTCTCCCCACTTTATGGGTGTTTTCTCTCCACTTTCTGGGGTGGTTTCTCTCAGTTTTCTGGGGTGATTTCTCCCCACTTTCTGGGGTGGTTTCTCTCAATTTTATGGGATAATTTCTCCCCACTTTCTGGGTGGTTTCTCTCCACTTTTGGGTGGTTTCTCCCCACTTTCTGGGATGGTTTCTCCCCAGTTTTTGGGATGATTTCTCCCCAGTTTTTGGGTGGTTTCTCTCCACTTTCTATGTGGTTTCTCCCCACTTTCTGGGCTGATTTCTCCCCACTTTCTGGGGTGGTTTCTCTCAGTTTTCTGGGATGATTTCTCCCCACTTGGTGGGATAGTTTCTCCCCACTTTCTGGGGTGATTTTTCCCCACTTTCTGGGGTGATTTTTCCCCACTTTCTGGGATGATTTCCCCCCACTTTCTGGGATGATTTTCCCCCACTTTCTGGGGTGATTTCTCCCCACTTTCTGGGGTGATTTCTCCCCACTTTCTGGGGTGATTTCTCCCCACTTTCTGGGGTGATTTCTCCCCATTTTCTGGGCTGATTTCTCCCCACTTTATGGGGTGGTTTCTCTCAGTTTTCTGGCATGATTTCTCCCCACTTGGTGGGATAGTTTCTCTCCACTTTCTGGGTGGTTTCTCCTCACTTTGTGGGATGGTTTCTCCCCAGTTTTTAGGATGATTTCTTCCCCCTTTCTGGGGTGATTTCTCCCCATTTTCTGAGATGATTTCTCCCCCTTTCTGGGGTGGTTTCTGTCCATTTTCTGGGATGATTTTCCCCCCCTTTCTGGATGACTTCTCCCCGCTTTCCGGGATGAATTATCCCCATTTTCTAGGGTGGTTTCTCTCTACTTCTTGGGTTGATTTCTGCCCCCTATCTGGGGTGATTTCTCCCCACTTTGTGGGATGATTTCTCCCCCCTTTCTGGGATGATTTCTCCCCCCTTTCTGGGCTGATTTCTCCCCCGTTTCTAGCCTGATTTCTCCCCACTTTTTAGGATGATTTCTCCCCACTTTTTAGGCTGATTTCTTCCACCTTTCTGGGATGATTTCTCCCCCCTTTCTGGGATTTCTCTTCCTTTTCTGGGATGATTTCTCCCCCCTTTTTAGGCTGATTTCTCCCCCCTTTTTAGGCTGATTTCTCCCTCCTTTTTAGGCTGATTTCTCCCCCCTTTCTGGGGTGATTTCTCCCCCCTTTCTGGGATGATTTCTCCCCCCTTTCTGCGATGATTTCTCCCCCCTTTTTATTTTCTCTTCCTGCCCTGGGATGAGGGGCCTATTTTTTAGGCTGATTTCTCCCCCTTTCTGTGATGGTTTCCCCCCCTTTCAGGGATGGTTTCTAGGATTTTGGGGCGGGTTTCAGCGCTGTCCCAGCCCCCAAACCTGGCCAGGAGATTGCCATCCTCCACCAGCCATGCCCAGCTGGCAGATGCCCGGGCGGGCCATCCCTGAGCTCCCAAATCTCCTTTTTTTTCCCGGGGATGTAAAGGACCTGGAGATTTTCGGTGCCCTCCTCTGTCCTGGTGAATCACCGCGCCCGGGGAGGTGGCTCAGCCCGTCCTCCTGCCTTGTTCACACTTTTATTTTTAATTGCTGCCCTGGAGGGGGCAGGGGCTGTGAATTCCCAGTGGTGTTTCCATCAGCTGCAGCTCCTGCCCAGCTTTGGTCGGGGGGTCTGGGCCCTCTTTTGGGGGGTCCCTTTGCCTCTCCTGTCCCCAAACCTGGCCAGGAGTTGCCATCCCCCACCAGCCATGCCCAGCTGGGTGATGCTCTGCAGCCATCCCTGAGCTGGGTGGGGTTTTTTGGGGTAAAAGAGGCGATTTTTGGGGTGTAGAGACACCGGAGCAAGGCTGTGTGTGTGTTATTAACCCTTTAATTGCTGCCCATACCAGCTGGGTGATGCTCTGCAGCCATCCCTCTGCTGAATGGGTTTTTTTTGGGGTAAAAGAGGTGATTTTTGTCAACCAGAGCAAGGCTGTGTGTGTGTTATTAACCCCTTAATGGCTGTCAGGTCAGTTGGGCAGTGGTGTTTCCATCAGGGCTCTTCTGCAGCTCCTGCCCATCCCTTTGGGTTTTTGGGGGTCTGGGCGATTTTTTGGGGGTCCTGGGGGGCTGTGTGTCTCCCTGTCCCCAAATGACTGTGTATTGTTGCCATCCTCCACCAGCCGTGCCCAGCTGGGTGATGCTCTGCATCCATCCCTGTGCTGGGTGGGTTTTTTGGGGTAAAAGAGGCGATTTTTGGGGTGTAGAGACACCAGAGCAAGGCTGTGTGTGTATTATTAATCCCTTAATGGCTGCGTATTATTAACCCCTTAATGGCTGCCATGCCCAGCTGGGTGATGCTCTGCAGCCATCCCTGTGCTAGGTGGGTTTTTTGGGGTAAAAGAGGCGATTTTTGGGGCGTAGAGACACCAGAGCAAGGCTGTGTGTGTGTTATTAACCCCTTAATGGCTGCGTATTAACCCCTTAATGGCTGCGTATTATTAACCCCTTAATGGCTGCCATGCCCAGCTGGGTGATGTTCTGCATCCATCCCTGTGCTAGGTGGGTTTTTTGGGGTAAAAGAGGCGATTTTTGGGGCGTAGAGACACCGGAGCAAGGCTGTGTGTGTGTTATTAACCCTTTAATGGCTGCCAAGCCCAGCTGGGTTATGCTCTGCAGCCATCCCTATGCTGGGTGGTTTTTTTGGGGTAAAAGAGAGGATTTTTGGGGCCTAGAGACACCAGGGCAAGGCTGTGTGTGTGTTATTAACCCCTTAATGTCTGCCCAGCCCAGCTGGGCTCTCCTGCCCACACCTTGGCACCACCAAGGGGGGGTTTTTAATGGGGTTTTTAAATTCAGTGGCACAAAGGACACGCAGCCCTGTGTGCCACCAGGGCCTGGTGCTTCCCTCTCCACCAACCCCCTGCCCCCTCCTGGCTGTGCCAGCCTTACCTGGCTGTGCCAGGCTTACCTGGCTGGTTGGGGAGTGGTTTTTTTCCCCTGTGGGATCCCTCAGCCCTTTCCAAGGAACAGGGGGCAGGGAAAACATTTGGCCTCTGACCCAGCTCCTGTTAACAGCGTCCAGCTCCACGTTGCTGACATGCCGGGGCTAAAAACAGCCCTGGTGACTCAGAGCCGCGGTGCTGCTGTCAACTGACCCCGGGCTGGCTCTGCCAAGCCCCTCCTCTGCCTGCTCCTCCCGCCTGCTGTGGGCTGCGGGCTCGGGCTGTGGGGAGGGAGCCCCTGGATGGGGCTGGGGTGGCTCCCAGGGGTCCCAGAACCCAGCTTCAAACAGGTCCTGGGTGGAAGGAACCTCTGGATGGAACTGGGATGGTTCCCAGGGATCCCACACAGCTCCTAGGATGGTTCCTGGGGTCACAGGAACCCTGGCCCAAACAGGTCCTGGGTGGAAGAAGCCTCTGGATGGAACTGGGATGGTTCCCAGGGGTGCCAGGAGCTCTGCTCTTGGGTGGAAGGAGCCTCTGGATGGGGCTGGGGTGGCTGGGATGGTTCTCGGGGGACACAGGAACCCTGCTGCTGGCTGGAAGGAACCCCTGGATGGGGCTGGGATGGTTCCCAGGGATCCCAGGAACCCTGCCCCAAAAAGCTCCTGGGTGGAAGGAGCCTCTGGATGGAACTGGGATGGTTCCCAGGGGTGCCAGGAGCTCTGATCCTGGATGGAAGGAACCCTGGATGGGGCTGGGATGATTCCCAGGGGTCTCAGGAACCCTGCCCCAAAAAGCTCCTGGGTGGAGGGAGCCTCTGGATGGGGCTGGGATGGTTCCCAGGGATCCCAGAACCCAGCTTCAAACAGGTCCTGGGTGGAAGGTTCCTGGGATGGTTCCTGGGGTCACAGCTCCTGGGATGGTTCCAGGGTGGAAACTCTCAATCAGGTCCTGGGTGGAAGGAACCTCTGGATGGAACTGGGATGGTTCCCAGGGGTCCCACAGAGTTCCTGGGATGGTTCCTGGGGTCACAGGAACTCTGATCCTGGGTGGAAGGAGCCTCTGGATGGGGCTGGGATGGCTCCCAGGTGTTTCAGGAGCTCTGCTCTTGGCTGGAAGGAGCCTCTGGATGGGATTGAGGTGTCTCCCAGGGGTCACAGGAACTCTGCTCCTGGGTGGAAGGAGCTTCTGGATGGGGCTGGGGTGGCTCCAGCTGCACCCCTGGCCTGGCTCTGTCTGTCCGTGTCTGGAGACGTGGTGCAGAGCACCTTGGGGTGTCCCCAGCACTGTCACACAGTGGCACTGCCACCCTGGGGCCAGCTGGGAGGGCTGGAGGGAACACAGAGACGTTGTGCAAAGCATTTCGGGGCGTCCCCAGCACTGTCACACAGGTCCTGGGTGGAAGGAACCTCTGGATGGAACTGGGATGGCTGAGCCCGTGGGGTGCTGGGGGCCCTCAGAGTCATGCCCTGGGAGGGTTCCTGGGGTCTCCAGGAGTCCCTGATCCCACCCTGAGCAGCCTGGGAAGGGGATGGGGGGCGTGGAAAGGGATGGTTCCATGATCCCAGGGATCCCAGAACCCAATTTCAAGGACAGGTCCTGAGCAGGCTGGAGGGAATGCATCTCTGGATGGAACTGGGATGGTTCCCAGGGGTTATGCCTGGTTATTCCTGGTTATTCCTGGATGGGAAGGAATTTCTGGTTATTTCTGGTTATTTATTTCTGGTTATTTCTGGTTATTTATTTCTGGTTATTTCTGGTTGTTCCTGGTTATTTCTGGATATTTCTGATTATTTCTGATTATTCCTGGTTATCCCTGGGTATTCCTGATTATTCCTGGTTATTCCTGGTTATTTATTTCTGCTTATTTCTGGTTATTTATTCCTGGCTATTCCTGGTTATTTCTGGTTATTCCTGGGTATTTCTGATTATTTCTGAATATTTCTGGGTATTTCTGGATATTCCTGGTTATTCCTGATTATTTCTGGTTATTTCTGGTTATTTATTTTTGGCTATTTCTGGATATTTCTGAATATTTCTGGTTATTCCTGATTATTCCCGGTTATTTATTTCTGGTTATTTCTGGTTATTTATTTCTGATTATTTCTGGATATTTCTGATTATTTCTGGAGATCCCTGGTTATCCCTGGTTATTCCTGGTTATTCCTGGTTATCCCTGGATATTTCTGATTATTCCCGGCCCTTCCTCGCTCTCCTTCCGTGGCTGTGATGTCACCAAGAGTCCCCCTGGCACTCGGGGGTGGCTCCATGGAGGGTCCCCAGAGCTGCTCCAGGAGGTGACAGAGCCCTGATGTGTCCCCCAGCCCTGCGGTGACGGCCGGCGGTGACACGGGGTGGTGGCCTTCCTGGCACAGGGGTGGGGGGGGTGGTGCTTGGGGATGGTGGCTGGGATGTCAGGGGTGGTGACAAGAGTCCCCAGGGATGGTGGCACGGGGGTGGTGACATGGGGGTGGTGACATGGGGGGGTCCCCAGGGATGCTGGCACAGGGGTGGGGGGTGGAGCCCAGGGATGGTGGCCCAGGGGTGGTGGCACGGGGGTGGTGGCACAGGGATGGTGGCACAGGGGGTGGTGGCACGGGGGTGGTGGCACAGGGATGGTGGCACAGGGGGTGGTGGCACAGGGGATGGTGACATGGGGGTGGTGGCACAGGGATGGTGGCACAGGGGGTGGTGGCACGGGGATGGTGACACGGGGGGTGGTGGCAGCAGCCGCTGCTCAGTGCTGCAGGGGACATCGGGAGCTGCCCCTCAGTGGCAGAGCCGCTGCCCCGGCTGGCAGTGCCACCTGAAGGGGACGTGGCACCTGCGGTGTCCCCAGGCTCAGGTGTGGCTCAGAAACCCGAGCTGCCCACCCTGGAGGCATTTTCCCGATTTAGCCGCCGGGATCGCGTTACCCTGCCGGGGGGAGGTGGCACCGAGGTGGCACCGGGTGCCACACACACCTCCTGCCACCCTCTGAGTGATGAGAACCCCAAGGCACCGCGCCAGGGCCCTGCTGGGTTTGTTTCCAGCTCGATCGGGGCCGTTTGTGAGTGGAAAAATCAATGAGCAGCTCTGGGAGGGAGAGGGGACAGCAGGGGGACAGGACAGGGACCTCCACCCACCCACCCAGGGCCCAGCTGGGCTGGGGACTGAGGGAAAAGGAGAAGGAAGAAGCGAGAACGGCTTTGCTGCTCCCCACGGCCGGCCCAGCCTCCCCTCCCCTTCCCTTCCCTTCCCTTCCCTTCCCTTCCCTTCCCTTCCCTTCCCTTCCCTTCCCTTCCCTTCCCTTCCCTTCCCTTCCCTTCCCTTCCCTTCCTTCCCTTCCCTTCCCTTCCCTTCCCTTCCCTTCCCTTCCTTCCCTTCCTTCCCTTCCTTCCCTTCCCTTTCCTTCCCCTTCCCTTCCCTTCCCTTCCCTTCCCTTCCCTTCCCTTCCCTTCCCTTCCCTTCCCTTCCCTTCCCTTCCCCGTTTTTGGGTTTCAAACCCGGGGCTGGCAGGGAGGGAGTGCCAGGGATGCCAGGCCAGGGTTTGTTCTGATGTCACCAAGCTGTCACCTCATCACGCGCCCACAAAGCCACCCCGCGTGTGCCCCAGCCTGGGGACGGGCTCTGCTGTCACCCTGCAGGGACAGGGGACAGGGGACAACGAGCCTGGGGTTACCCAGGAGCAGAACAGAGGGGATTGGGGACCCTGCAGGTGCCAGCAGGTCACTGAAGGGACTGGGGACCCTGCAGGTGCCAGCAGGGCTTGGGGACCCTGCAGGTGGCAGGGCCAGCAGGTCATTGAGGGATTTGGGGACCCTGCAGGTGCCAGCAGGTCACAGAAGGGATTGGGGACCCAGAGGGGATTGGGGACCCTACAGGTGCCAGGGCCAGCAGGTCACAGAGTCTTGGGGACCCTGAAGGTGCCAGCAGGTCACTGAGGGGATTTGGGGACCCAGCAGGTCACAGAAAGGCCTGGGGACCCAGCAGGTCACTGAGGGGATTGGGGACCCTGCAGGTCACTGAGGTGATTTGGGGACCCTGCAGGTCACAGAGGGGATTTGGGGACCCTGCAGGACACTGAGGTGATTTGGGGACCCTGCAGGTCACAGAGGGGATTGGGGACCCTGCCGGTGCCAGCCCCAGCAGGTCACTGAGGGGATTTGGGGACCCAGCAGATCACAAAGGGCATTTGGGGACCCTGAAGGTATCAGCAGGTCACAGAGGGGATTGGGGACCCTGCAGGTCACAGAGGGGATTTGGGGACCCAGCAGGACATTGAGGTGATTTGGGGACCCAGCAGGTCACAGAGGGGATTTGGGGACCCTGCAGGTCACAGAGGGGATTTGGGGACCCTGCAGGTCACAGAGGTGATTTGGGCACCCTGCAGTGCCAGCCCCAGCGGGTCACAGAGGGGATTGGGGACCCTGCAGGACACTGAGGTGATTTGGGCACCCTGCGGTGCCAGCCCCAGCGGATCACTGAGGGCATTGGGGACCCTGCAGGTCACAGAGGGGATTTGGGCACCCTGCAGGTCAGAGAGGGGATTTGGGCACCCTGCCGGTGCCAGCCCCAGCGGGTCTCAGCTCCCCCTCACCCCCGGCCAGCCCCAGTTCCCCATTCTCAGCGGCCGCGTGGGGTGCGGGGAGGGGAAGTTGCAGAACAAACCCAACTCCTCCAAACCTGCCCCGTTCGTTTGGTGTCCCTGCAGGCCAGGAGTGAGAAAAAGCGTGGAAAAATTGATGCAGGGACAGGGGACAGGGCTGGCTGTGTGCCCGGGACGCCTCTGTGCAGAGCTGTCCCTTGTCACTGCAGGGGATGTGGCACGCAGGCATCCCTCACCCCCCGTGTGCCCAGGGTGCGGGCAGAGCAAGCGCCTGGATTTTGGGGAAAAAAGGGCTGGAAAAGGCAAAATTTGGGGAGCTGACAGGAAAAATGGAGAGAGAAAAGGGCCTGGAGTGCCAGCATGGCTTCAAACTGTCAGGGGGCAGGGAGAGATGGGATTTTGGGAAGGAATTCCATCTCCCACCCCAGCGGTGCCTCCCTGTGCAAAAACCGGGGAAACCTCTCCTGATTTTTCCATCTCCCCACCCTTGCTCTGCTCTCCAGCCTCTCCGGCTTTTTCAGAGGTTCCCAACTGCCCTCAAAAAGGGGGGGAAAAAACCTGGAGAATTGATTCTCCAGGGACAAGGCTGGTTTGGGCTCTCCCAGTAAGGACCAGTCTGGGGCTCCCACTGGTGGGAGAAGCACTGGGTGCCCTGCTGGGAATACCAGGGCCGGGCTGCCATCCCATGGGCTCCTGTGGATCAGGGGAGGGTGGGATGTGTCCCCAGGGTGGGCCCCGTGTCCCCATCCTGTCCCTCCTGCGGGGCTGACTCAGACTGAAAGCAGAAGCTGCTCAGCCTTTTGGGGGCTGGGGTGGAAGGGGGGGAAGCCAAGCAGAACCAAAGGGGTTATTTTAAACCCAACCCAATTTCCCCCTTCTCGTCGTCTTCCCCATCCTCATCCTCATCGTTCTGCAGCTCTTTTTGGGCAGTTTGTGGCTCTCCCAGCGCTGTTTCCTGGCGGGGTCCTGCGGCCAGGCTGGGTGGTGGCACCAGGGCTCAGAGGGTGCTGTGTGTGGGTGGCTTCCCGTGACACCCACGAGTGCCAGCCCTTCCTGAGAAAAGCCTCTCTCCCTTCCCTTCATGTCTGGGCTTTTCCCCCATCATCCCCGTGGGGTTCCCCCCTTAATCCAGCCCTGGTTTGGGGTTGGGCATCCCCCGTGGATTTCTCCCTTAATTCAGCCCTGGTTTGGGGTTGGGCATCCCCCTGGATTTCTCCCTTAATTCTTGGTTTGGGATTGTCCATTTCCCCTTTGGTTTGGGGTTGTTCCCCCTAATCCTTGGCCCTGGTTTGGGGTTCCCCAACATCCAGCCCTGGTTTGGGTTGTCCATCCCCATGGATTTCGTCCATCCCCCTGGTTTGGGTTTCACATCCCCCCTTAATTCAGCCTTGGTTTGGGGTTGTGCATCCCCCCTGGTTCCCCCCTTAATTCTTGGTTTGGGGTTGTCCATCCCCAGTGGGTTCCCCCCTTAATCCAGCCCTGGTTTGGGGTTGTCCATGCCTTGTGGGTTTCCCTCTTAATTCTTGGTTTGGGGTTGTACATGCCCTGTGGATTTCTCCCTTAATTCAGCTTTGGTTTGGGGTTGGGCATCCCCCTGGGTTCCCCCCTTAATTCTTGGTTTGGGGTTGTCCATCCCCAGTGGGTTCCCCCCTTAATCCAGCCCTGGTTTGGGGTTGTCCATGCCCTGTGGGTTTCCCTCTTAATTCTTATTTTGGGGTTGTACATCCCCCGTGGATATCTCCCTTAATTCAGCCCTGGTTTGGGATTGTCCATCCCCCATGGGTTCCCCCCTTAATTCTTGTTTTGGGGTTGTCCATCCCTGGTGGGTTCCCCCCTTAAATCTTGGTTTGGGATTGTACATCCCCTGTGGATTTCTCTTGTAACTCTTGGTTTGGGGTTGTCCATCTCCCATGGATTTCTCCCTTAATTCAGCCCTGGTTTGGGGTTGTCCATCCCCCATGGGTTCCCCCATTAACTCAGCCTTGTCCCATCATCTCTGGGGTCTTTTCCATGGTTCTGTTTCTCACCCCAACGCCCTCCCTGTGCCCTCCTCCAGGTCTGTTCCCACATCCCCCTTCACGAAGCTCCAGTGGCTCGCTGTCCCTGGCTCTGGGCTCCCATCTCCTTTGGGCCAGGCCACCGTGGCTGATTGATTCCCTTCCCCTGGCCCTCAATAGCTGCTCCTGAGCTCTGTCATCCTTAATTCCCTTCCCCTGGCCCTCAATAGCTGCTCCTGAGCTCTGTCATCCTCCGCACTGCCTTGATTTCATTTCCCCTCCGGGTAACTCATGGCACCAGCCCGGTGTGGCTGTCACCACCGAGACCCTTCCATCTCTGAACTTGCATTTAAACAGCAAAACCCTGCAGATTTCTCTGCTTTCCCCTCGCAGCTTTTCCTCTGCCTCCCGTGCTCCGCTTCCCTGCGATGCTGCTGCAGCATCTCCTGCATCCCAGCGATGCTGCAGCATCTCCTGCATCCCAGCGATGCTGCAGCATCTCCTGCATCCCAGCCCCTCATGGGGAGCAGCCCTGCTGGGGTGGCCGTGGATGGCCGGGGTGGCTCCTGGAGCCCCGGCAGGCATCCCCCACCCTCCGGAGCCACCGTCCCCTTTGTCCCGGGGAACAAGGGCTGCTCTGTGCCGGGCAGGGGCTGCTGTGGTCCCGGTCCCCCCCGTTCCCCGCGCTCGCGTGCGGCTCCGCACAGAGCACAGAGCCTGCCTTGTCCCGAGCCGGGCTTTGCCCCCGGCTTTGCCCGCTCCTGCCCCCGGCTCCTGGCACCCTCCGGCCTTTTCTTGCTGCTCTGCCCTCGCTTTCTCTTTCCCTTTCGTTGCCGGGCTCGCTCTGGGCTCTGCTGGCGCTGCCGTGTTTGGGAGGTGGCTCCGGGGTGAGTGCACAACGCGGGGTCCTGGCTGCTCCATCGGGGTTCCCTTCCTGCCAAACCCTAAATCGCCCCCTCTCCTCGCCCATCCCAGCTCTGGCCACCCTTCCCCATCCTCATCCTCGGCAGTTTCCCTTCTCTGGAGCTTCCTGGGGCTGATTTTGGCTTCCTCAGCCCTGCTTTCTGTAAGGAGGCAGCTGGGGGGTCTCACAGCCAGGCTGAGTGGTGGCACCAGGTCCTCAGCCAGCCCTGGGATGCTCCTCCTGGATTAGTCACGAGCCAGAGTGGATGTCTCTCCGTGCCTCAGTTTCCCCGCTGTGCCAGGCTGTGGGTGACATGCCATGTCCTCCTGGCAGGCTGTGGGTGACGTGCCATGTCCTCCTGGCAGGGTGACCTCTGTGCCAGAGTGGGCACTCTGGGATGTCTCTCCGTGCCAGAGTGGGCACTCTGGGATGTCTCTCTGTGCCTCAGTTGACCTCCTGGCAGGGTGACCTCAGTGCCAGTGTGAGCACTCTGGGATGTCTCTCCAAGCCAGAGTGGGTACTCTGGGATGTCTCTCTTTGCCTCAGTTTTTCCGCTGTGCCAGGCTGTGTGTGACATGCCGTGTCCTCCTGCCAGGCTGTGTATGACATGCCGTGTCCTCCTGCCAGGCTGTGTGGGATGTCTCTCCATGCCTCAGTTTCCCCATTCTGCCAGGCTGTGTGTGACATGCTGTGTCCTCCTGCCAGGCTGTGTGTGACGTGCCGTGTCCTCCCGGCAGGGTGACCCCAGTGCCAGGCGGGCCGGTGGCCCCCATCCCCGTGTGCCGCCATGGCGTCACGCATCGGGCTGCGGATGGAGCTGATGAAGCAGCAGGCGCAGCAGGAAGCCGAGCGGGAGCGGGTGCAGCAGCAGATGATGATGAGCTACATGCAGCAGCAGCGCATGCCCGCGGCCTCCAGCCCCGCCATCAACACCCCCGTGCACTTCCAGTCCCCTCCGCCCGTGCCCGGAGAGGTGCTCAAGGTACCGTGGTGCCCCCTCCGTGTGCTGGTGGCGGTCACAGGGGTCCCAGGATGAGGGGAGAGATGAGGATCTTGAGTCCATGGTTCAGGAGGATGATTTATTATTTTATGATATGTGAAATGATATGATATATCATATGGTCATATCATAATATGATATAATATATAATATTATATCATATTGTATAATATTTTATATTACATTATATCACATGATATGATATGATCATAATATAATACAATATTATTCAGTATTATATATGATATAATATGATATAATATTATAATATGATATAATATTATAATATGATTATAATATTAAAATTTAATTTATATATTATATATATACATATATATTATATTATATATATATAAAATATATTAATTATATATATATATAATATAATATAATATAAATATATATAATATAATATAATATAATATAATATATATAATATAATATAATATAATATAATATATAATATAATGTAATGTTATAATATCATATTATATAATATATTAGATCATATTATATTAGATCATATTATATTAGATCACATTATATCGTGTCATATTGTATCATATTATAAGAAAATTATATACTAAAACTATACTAAAAGAATAGAAGAAAGGATTTTCCTCAGCAAGGAATGAAATGAATGATAATAAAATCTTGTGACTGACCAGAGAGTCCAAGACAGCCGGACTGTGATTGGCCATTAATTAAAAACAGCCACATGAGACCAATCACAGATGCACCTTTGCATCCCACAGCAGGAGATAATTATTTTTTACATTTCCTTTCTGAGGCCTCTCAGCTTCTCAGGAGAAAAGAATCCTAACAAAAGGATTTTTCATAAAATATGTCCGTGCCACCTCCACCCGGGTCCCTGATGGGTTTTGTCCATGCAGGTGCAGTCCTACCTGGAGAACCCCACCACCTACCACCTGCAGAAGTCTCGGGACAAGAAGGTGCAGGCTTATCTCTCTGAGACCTACGGGAACAAGTTTGCTGCCCACGTCAGCCCCGCCAGCCACTCTCCCAAGCCGCCCCCGGCCGCGTCCCCCGGCGTCCGGCCCGGCCACGTCCTGTCCTCCTCGGCGGGCAACAGCGCTCCCAACAGCCCCATGGCCATGCTCAACATCGGCTCCAACCCCGAGAGGGAGGTGAGCAGGCGTCCCTTACTCTGGAAACTTTACAGAGCAGAAATACATTATAATTTAGGTGAAATGTGCATGTTTGAGTTAAGTGTGTGGTTTGAAAGCGTAGATGTTTGGTCTGGCCGCCTGTTCTTGTAAAAAGTGTGTGCTCAGAGAAGCTGCTTCAGCTGAAAGACAAAAATAAGGATGAAGACAGAGAGACTGCTACAAGAGCAGGTCAACCTGAACTAAAAATTCTTTCTGATGAAGAAGAATTAGCTGCAAATGTCACGCTGAAATCTGTAAGAATATGTATGAACCAGTTGTGAAATTGCAGGCATGTGTATTTGAGAGGGGGATAAAAAAGGATCTGGAGCTCCCAGAGGTGCACAGGTCTTTTAAAGAGAGGAATCTCCACATGCTCCAGCGCTGTTAGGAACATACCAGCTTTACAACTTTCACAAAGTTGTACAGTTTGTTTGCTCTCCCCGGGCTGCTGGGGAAACTCGGGGCGTTGGGAATGGCAGAGGAGCCCACGGTCACTTTGTCCTTTTCCCTTCCAGTTTGATGAGGTCATCGATGACATCATGCGCCTGGATGATGTTTTGGGCTACATGAACCCCTGAAGTCCACATGCCCAACACGGTGAGTGGGGGGTGACAGGGAGGGGCTGGGGGTGGCACAGCCCTGTCCTGGCAGGTACAGAGGTGGCACAGATGGGGACCCTCTGCCACGTCCCCACAGCGGTGCCTTGGTGGCAGCCCAAGCCAGCCTTGTCCTTGGAGACAGCAGCACCCACAAGAATCAATTCTCCAGCTTTTTTCCCCCTTGAGGAAAGTTGGGAATCCTTTGAAAAAGCTGGAGAGGTGGGAGAGGGGGTAGGGAGATAGAGCCAGGAGAGGTTTCCCTGCCAGGACCTTCCCCAGAGCAGCACCAGGGGCAGGTCCATGAGGCAGCTGGGGCCTCCCAGTGGGATCCATCCTGCCCAGCCCTTCTCAGATGTGATTCACCTGCCCTGTTTTAGGTGTTGGCCATGGGAGGGGATCAGCTGTGCCCTTTCAAGTCCTGTTTTCTTTCCTGCTCTGGTGAAAGCTGCTCTAAGGACCTGGGAGGACAATTCCTGCCCAGCTGGGTGTGATCCTGGTGCCCAGCCCTGCATGCAGCTAACCCAGCTGTCCCTCTGCTTTGCAGCTGCCCATGTCCAGCAGCCACATGAATGTGTACAGTGGGGACCCTCAGGTGACAGCGTCACTCGTTGGTGTCACCAGCAGCTCCTGCCCCGCCGAGCTCACCCAGAAGAGAGAGCTCACAGGTACGTCCTGGCGCCAGAGTGAGGGGCAAAAACGGGGCTGCCCTGTCCCCATGAGGGTACAGGGGCTCCGGTGCCAGCCCAGGTGCAGCTTTGTCCCCTCTGGGTGACACGCTGGGTCTCTTGCAGATGCTGAGAGCCGAGCCCTGGCCAAGGAGCGCCAGAAGAAAGACAATCACAACCTGAGTGAGTTCAGCTCTGCCTTTCCCCATCACTCTTGAACCACATTCCTCTGAGCTGGGGCCCCTTCCCATCCCAGCTGACCCTCAGGAGAGCCCCCCTGAGCCCCTCCTCGCTGGCTGTGCACAGTGGGGTGCAGGGGACACCTGGGGGGATCGGGGTCGTTGGGAACCCTTGGAAAAAGCTGGAGAGGTGGGAGAGAGGGATGGTGAGGGAGCAAGGGTGGGGAGAGGGGAGAGCCAGGAGAGGTTTCCCTGCCAGGACCTTCCCCAGAGCAGCACCAGGGGCAGGTCCATGTGGCAGCTGGGGCCTCCCAGTGGGATCCATCCTGCCCAGCCCTTGTCAGATGTGAACCCTGTGCTGGTGTTCACACGGGTCTCAGGTTGAGGGAAGAGACGAGGGTCTGACTCCATGTTTCAGAAGGCTTGATTTATTATTTTATGATATATATTACATTAAAACTATACTAAAAGAATAGAAGAAAGGATTTCATCACAAGGCTGGCTAAGAATAGAATAAGAAAGAATGATAACAAAGGTTTGTGGCTTGGACTCTCTGTCTGAGCCAGCTGGGCTGTGATTGGCCATTAATTAGAAACAACCACATGAGACCAATCCCAGATGCACCTGTTGCATCCCACAGCAGCAGATAACCATTGCTTACATTTTGTTCCTGAGGCCTCTCAGCTTCTCAGGAGGAAAATTCCCAAGGAAAGGATTTTCCATCAAAGATGTCAGTGACAAACCCAAAGGGAGGATCAGGGCTGCTGGGCCAGGCATGGAGCAGGGCTGGCTCCTGAGCTTCCTCATCCCGGGCTCCCCAATTCCTTTGGGGGATGTGGGACAGGAGGGACACGTGGCAGGGACACAGAGCCTTCCCTGCTTGCTGCCTGCTCACTTCCATCCCTCTCCTCTCACCCACAGTCGAGAGGAGGAGAAGGTTCAACATCAACGACCGCATCAAGGAGCTGGGAATGCTGATCCCCAAAGCCAACGACCTGTAGGTATCCATGGCTCCTGCAGGATTGTGCTGGTGCTCACAGGGGTCTTGGGATGAGGGAAGAGAGGAGAATGTTGACTCCATGTTTCAGAAGGCTGATTTATTATTTTATTAGATATATTATAATAAAACTATGCTAAAAGTTGTGGGGTCACCTGTGAGGACACAGTTTGTGAGGTGTGCATCGAGCATGACACGGAACCCCAGAATCGCTGAGCAAAGATTAAACCCAACCTGTGCCCTATCCCCCCTGGGCACTGAGTGCCACATCCAGGTGGCATCTCCAGGGATGGGCACTCTAAATCTGCCTGGGCAGCCCTTCCAAAGCCTGACCACCCTTTCCATGAGGAAATCTCGTGGTGTTTGCAGGGGTCTTACCATGAGGGAAGAGATGAGAATGTTGACTCCATGTTTCAGGAGGCTTGATTTATTATTCTATAATATATATTACATTAAAACTACACTAAAAGAATAGAAGAAAGGATTTCATCAGAAGGTTAGCTAAGAATAGAAAAAGAATCATAACAAAATCTTTGTGACTGACCAAGACAGTCTGAGACAGCTGGACTGTGATTGGCCATTAATTAGAACCAACTCTATGGAGACCAATCACAGGTGCACCTGTTGCATTCCCCACAGCAGCAACAGGTATCACTGTAAATCATTGTTTACATTTTGTTCCTGAGGCCTCTCAGCTTCTCAGGAAAAAAAAATCCTAAAAAAAGATTTTTCAGAAAATAATCATAGCTACACAGGACTGGGGTCAGCGAGGGCTTTTTGGGTGGAGAGAGGTGCGTGGCGCACTGCTGGCAGCCAGGTCCATCCCTTTCTCCATGCTGGGTGGCAGGGACGTGCGCTGGAACAAAGGGACAACGTGGACTACATCAAGAGGATGCAGAAGGACCTGCAGAGGTCCTAAGGACCTTCAGGGCGCCTGGAGATGGCCAACAAGCAGCTGCTGCTCCGCATCCCAGGTGCCCCCTGGGTGCCTCTGCCCTGGCCTTGCCCCACCAGCCCCTCCTCGCTCCTGCCCTGCTGAGGCATGGCCATTAGCCGTCCCCTTCCCCGTGCTCACAGGGGGTCCGAGGATAAGGGAACAGACCAGGATCTGACTCCATGTTTCAGAAGGCTGATTGATTATTTTATGATATATATTATATTAAAACTATGCTAAAAGTTGTGGGGTCACCTGTGAGGACACAGTTTGTGAGGTGCCCATCGAGCATGACACGGACCCTCAGGTGACAGAATCAAGATTTGGTGTCTTAAGGGCCTGCCCACCCTGCTCCCCTGAGATCCCCCCTGGCGCCAGGGTCAGCTCCAGTCAGTGCAGCTTTGTCCCCTCTGGGTGACACGCTGGGTCTCTTGCAGATGCTGAGAGCCGAGCCCTGGCCAAGGAGCGCCAGAAGAAAGACAATCACAACCTGAGTGAGTTCAGCTCTGCCTTTCCCCATCACTCTTGAACCACATTCCTCTGAGCTGGGGCCCCTTCCCATCCCAGCTGACCCTCAGGAGAGCCCCCCTGAGCCCCTCCTCGCTGGCTGTGCACAGTGGGGTGCAGGGGACACCTGGGGGGATCGGGGTCGTTGGGAACCCTTGGAAAAAAGCTGGAGAGGTGGGAGAGAGGGATGGTGAGGGGGAGCAAGGGTGGGGAGAGGGAGAGCCAGGAGAGGTTTCCTGCCAGGACCTTCCCCAGAGCAGCACCAGGGGCAGGTCCATGTGGCAGCTGGGGCCTCCCAGTGGGATCCATCCTGCCCAGCCCTTGTCAGATGTGAACCCTGTGCTGGTGTTCACACGGGTCTCAGGTTGAGGGAAGAGACGAGGGTCTGACTCCATGTTTCAGAAGGCTTGATTTATTATTTTATGATATATATTACATTAAAACTATACTAAAAGAATAGAAGAAAGGATTTCATCACAAGGCTGGCTAAGAATAGAAAAGGAAAGAATCATAACAAAGGTTTGTGGCTCGGGCTCTCTGTCCGAGCCACCTGACTGTGATTGGCCATTAATTAAAAACAACCACATGAGACCAATCCCAGATGCACCTGTTGCATTCCACAGCAGCAGATAACCATTGTTCACATTCTGTTCCTGAGGCCTCTCAGCTCCTCAGGAGGAAAAATCCTAAGGAAAGGATTTTCCATCAAAGATGTCAGTGACAAACCCAAAGGGAGGATCAGGCCTGCTGGGCTGGGCATGGAGCAGGGCTGGCTCCTGAGCTTCCTCATCCCGGGCTCCCCAATTCCTTTGGGGGATGTGGGACAGGAGGGACACGTGGCAGGGACACAGAGCCTTCCCTGCTTGCTGCCTGCTCACTTCCATCCCTCTCCTCTCACCCACAGTCGAGAGGAGGAGAAGGTTCAACATCAACGACCGCATCAAGGAGCTGGGAATGCTGATCCCCAAAGCCAACGACCTGTAGGTATCCATGGCTCCTGCAGGATTGTGCTGGTGCTCACAGGGGTCTTGGGATGAGGGAAGAGAGGAGAATGTTGACTCCATGTTTCAGAAGGCTGATTGATTATTTTATGATATATATTATATTAAAACTATGCTAAAAGTTGTGGGGTCACCTGTGAGGACACAGTTTGTGAGGTGTGCATCGAGCATGACACAGAACCCCAGAATTACTGAGGAAAGATTAAACCCAACCTGTGCCCAATCCCCCCTGGGCACTGAGTGCCACGTCCAGGTGACACCTCCAGGGATGGGCACTCTAAATCTGCCTGGGCAGCCCTTCCAAAGCCTGACCACCCTTTCCATGAGGAAATGTGGTGCTGTTTGCTGGGGTCTTACCATGAGGGAAGAGATGAGAATGTTGACTCCATGTTTCAGGAGGCCTGATTTATTATTTTATGATATATATTATATTACATTAAAACTATACTAAAAGAATAGAAGAAAGGATTTCATCAGAAGGTTAGCTAAGAATAGAAAAAGAATCATAACAAAATCTTGTGACTGACCAAGACAGTCTGAGACAGCTGGACTGTGATTGGCCATTAATTAGAACCAACTCTATGAGACCAATCACAGGTGCACCTGTTGCATTCCACAGCAGCAACAGGTATCACTGTAAATCATTGTTTACATTTTGTTCCTGAGGCCTCTCAGCTTCTCAGGAGAAAAAAAATCCTAAAGAAAAGATTTTTCAGAAAATAATCATAGCTACACAGGACTGGGGTCAGCGAGGGCTTTTTGGGTGGAGGAGAGGTGCGTGGCCGCACTGCTGGCAGCCAGGTCCATCCCTTTCTCCATGCTGGGTGGCAGGGACGTGCGCTGGAACAAAGGGACAATCCTGAAGGCGTCCGTGGACTACATCAAGAGGATGCAGAAGGACCTGCAGAGGTCCCGGGACCTGGAGAACCACTCGCGGCGCCTGGAGATGGCCAACAAGCAGCTGCTGCTCCGCATCCAGGTGAGCCCCCTGGGCACTCCTCACCTTGCCTCTGCCCTGGCCTTGCCCCACCAGCCCCTCCTCGCTCCTGCCCTGCTGAGGGCATGGCCAGGGCGTCCCCTGTGACCGTGCTCACAGGGGTCCGAGGATAAGGGAACAGACCAGGATCTGACTCCATGTTTCAGAAGGCTGATTGATTATTTTATGATATATATTATATTAAAACTATGCTAAAAGTTGTGGGGTCACCTGTGAGGACACAGTTTGTGAGGTGTGCATCGAGCATGACACGGAACCCCAGAATCACTGAGGAAAGATTAAACCCAACCTGTGCCCAATCCCCCCTGGGCATCGAGTGCCATGTCCAGGTGGCATCTCCAGGGATGGGCATTCCAAACCTGCCTGGGCAGCCCTTCCAAAGCCTGACCACCCTTTCCATGAGAAAATCTCGTGGTGTTTGCAGGGGTCTTACCATGAGGGAAGAGATGAGAATGTTGACTCCATGTTTCAGAAGGCTGATTTATTATTTTATGATATATATTATGTTAAAACTATACTAAAAGAATAGAAGAAAGGATTTCATCAGAAGGTTTGCTAAGAAAAGAATAAGAAGGAATGATAACAAAGGTTTGTGACTGACTGAGACAGTCCGGACAGCTGGGCTGTGATTGGCCATTAATTAGAAACAACCACATGAGACCAATCCCAGATGCACCTGTTGCATTCCACAGCAGCAGATAACCATTGTTCACATTTTGTTCCTGAGGCCTCTCAGCTTCTCAGGAGGAAAAATCCTATGGAAAGGATTTTCCATCAAAGATGTCTGTGACAGTCTCCTGCCTTTTTTTGGCTGGGAAGTCGCCAGGAGCAAGGTCTTGATTCAAACCTGACGGCTGAGGCTCACTGCAGCGTGCTGAGCTTCGTGTGGATCTTCCAGGGGCTCCTTCCCTGGAGGCTCCTGTCTGGGTTTGGAGAGGCAGGAGTCTGCTGAGGAAGGCAGGAGCCTCCCCTGAAATGGGGAATGTGAACCCTCCCCACCCCTCCCAATTGCTGTAAATTTTAAATTAAGGGGCTCTCAGGCAAAAATACGGGAGCAGGAAATAACAGTTCTTTAATAGGAGAAAATAAAAGGATAAAATAAACAATGCAGTACACTAGAACAACACTGCCAGAGTCAGAACCCAACCTGACACCCTGTGGGTCAGGGTGCTGGCGCAGTCCCATTGGAATTGTGGCTCAGCCCTCCTGCAGTGTCAGGGGTGGCTCTGCTGGAGCAGGGATCCTGGAGAAAGGTGCAGTCTCTGCCTCTGGAGATCCAGGGGAAGGAGAGGCAGCTGCTGTTCCTCTGGGCAATCCAGTGCAGAAGCCGTGCTGGTGTTCCAGAATCTCCAGATTCTATCCGGGTAGGAATGCTTGGCTCCTCCCCCTGGGCTCACATCTCCCAATGGGATGCTGTAGCTCTTATCAGCCATGCAGGGACATTCAATGGCTGTTATCAGCAATGTCCCCTCCCAGGGAGGAGTGAATGTGGTCACTCAGTGAGGGAGATAAGGCAAACTGCCCACTTGACAAAGGTAATCTGCACACAGATGGTAACTGGAAAACATCTTGCAGTGCAATCTTCAGTAGTCCCCGAGTGTGACACCCCCTGAAAGCCCCTCTGTGTCCCCTTGGCAGGAGCTGGAGATGCAGGCGTGTGTCCATGGGCTGCCCACCTCCCCTGTGCCCTGTCCCTGAGTGTGACATCCCCTGAAAGCCCCTGTGTGTCCCCTTGGCAGGAGCTGGAGATGCAGGCGCGTGTCCATGGGCTGCCCACCTCCTCGCCCTCGGGCGTCAACGTGGCCGAGCTGGCTCAGCAAGTGGTCAAGCAAGAAGCCAGCGGGGACGAGGGGACCCTGGAGCCGCTGCTGCCACCCCCGGAGCCCAAATCACAGCCACAGCCAGCGCTGCCCGTGCCCCCCCAGTCCCCCTATCACCAGCTGGACTTCACCCACAGCCTGAGCTTTGATGATGGCTCCTTCCCGGACAGCCTGGAGCCCGGGCACAGCTCCTCCTTCCCATCCCTGTCCAAGAAGGAGCTGGACTTGATGCTGATGCAGGACACGATGCTGCCCCTGGCCTCTGACCCCTTGTTCTCAGCCATGTCCCCCGAGGCCTCCAAGGCCAGCAGCCGCCGCAGCAGCTTCAGCATGGAGGACGCAGACATGCTGTGACGGGGGAGCTGCCAGGGCAGGGATTGCAGCACAGCTTTGGGTGGGCACGGCCCAGGACCCTCGTGGCAGGAGGAACCCGTCCCACCACGCACCTGGGTCTCCCCAGGAGTTCCTTTGTCTATGCAAGGAGGGCTCGGGTGCCACCGGCTCTGTCACAGCTTCTTTTGGCCAGGAGGAGGAGGAGGAGGAGGAGGAGGAGGAGGATGGACCTTCCTGGCTCGGCCTGACTGCAGATTCCACAGCCTGGCAGCGCCGTCTGGGCTGCTTTGCCTTTCAGCTGAGGCCTCCTGGCCTCACCCCCTTCCCTGGGGTGGTGCCTGGGAGCCTGGAGCCCCCAGGGCGATGCCACCAGCTCTGTGTCCTGCTTGGTGTCTCCTCACCTTGCTCTGGGATCCTTCATCCCCACCGCGTCCTCCCCAGCCCCCGGATGCTTCCCAGTCCACCCAGTTCCTCCTTGCTGGGAGCGCTCACTGCCTCTGGGCGCCCAGCAGGGGGACAAGGTGTTAATTAGAGTGTGTTCATTAATACAGCACCGTTGGGGGTGTTGTCTGCAGGTGGGTGTTGAAGGTTCCAGAACACCTGGAATGGGGGGGTTTGATGCCCCACCCACCCCCTGTTGTCACCCCCAGCACCCCAAAACCTCGGGGCGAGGCTGCCAGGTGACCCTGAGTGTCCTGGAGGTGTCCCCACCCCTTGTGTGTGTGCCCTGTGGCACCCCCAGCTCTGTCCTGCCAGGATAAAAGGGTTAAAAAAGTTTTCCTGGGAGGATAAAAGGGTTCAAAGGGTTTTCCTGGGAGGATAACAGGATTTTCCACTTCTTTTTTTGGGGATACTTGTTGCAAGTCCACAGGAGGCTCCAGGCTGTGAGCAGGGAATGGTTCGTGCCAGCTGCCAAACCTCGAGCCGCTGCTCCCAGCTGGAATTCGGGGGCTGTTTCTCCTCCCAGTGTCACCAGTTTGTTCCACAGCTCTGGACTGGGGAGCAGCCTCAGGTCCTGACTCCCCCAGTCCAGCTGGGAAGGGAGGGGAAGGATGGAAAACCCTCCAGGGTTTATTGAGGGGAGAAGCTGGAGAGGGGAGGAGACCCCTTGGGGACGGTCCCCCCTGGGTCACTCTGTGTCCCCATCCTGGGGCTGGGGGACCTGGGGGACATGGGGGTGACCTGGGGGGTCACAGGGATGTCCTGAGGGGACACAGGGGTGTCCTGGGGGACAGAGGTGGCCCCTGGTGACAGGATTTGGGGTTGGATGTTGGGGACAGCCCCTCAGAGGGGTCTGTGCTGGGCTCACTGTGTCCCCATCCTGGAGCTGGGTGACCTGGGGGGACACAGGAGTGACCTGGGGGATCACAGGAGTGTCTTGGGGGGACACGGGGGTGACCTGGGGGGACAGAGGTGGCCCCTGGTGACAGGATTTGGGGTTGGACACAGAGGGGTGTCTGGGCTGTGGGGACAGAGGTGTCCCCATCCTGTGGCTGGAGGTGCACACACAGGGGTGTCCTGAGGGGACACAGGTGGCCCCCGGTGACAGGATTTGGGGTTGGATGTTGGGGACAGCCCCCCAGAGGGGTCTGTGGGATGTGAGGGTGCGGGGAAGTGCGGAGTGAGGAGGAGCTGGAGCAGGAGGGGACGCTGGGGGTGACCCGGGAGGGGCTCGGGGTGAGGAGGAGGAGGATCCAGGAGAGCTCAGAGCTCCGGGGCTGTTCACAGGAGGCCTTGGCACCCTTTGTGTGCTGCCACCAGTGCCTGCAAGGAGAATTGTCCCCAGCAGGGTCACCGCTGGCCACGCTGGGGACCTGGCTGTGGGACACTCTGTGCCGTCCCAGGGGCTGGTGGGTGCTCAGGGCACGAAATCCCGCAGGAAATTCGGATTTTTGTGGCTTTAGGGTGCCCTGGCCACCGCTCAGCACGAGATGTCTCCCCTGGCTGTGAGTAAACAGTTGTGGATTATAATTACTATATATATTTTTTTTTTTAAATCTTTTTGGGAGTTTTGTTTGTTTTTTTTTTTTTTTTTTTTTTAATGCACTGTGCTCTGATTAAAAAATTTTACTACTGTTTTATAAATAAATGTATAAAAGAATGAACTGGAATGGAAGAAGAATCATTAAAAATATATTTATTTACAACATCCCTGGAGCGTGGCAGCTTCTTCTTTGTCTCAGGGTTTTGTAGAACCCCTCTGGGTGCTGGGAGCAGGCAGGTTTTGGGGACTCTCCTGCTCAGTGCGAGGGGAAAAAACACTTTTAAAGTAGAATTTAAATCTACTTTTAAAGTAGCTTTTAAAATCTGATGTGCCTGGTAAAACTTATCCCACATCTGCAGCCCCTCATCCACGTGCCAGGTTCCCATTCCCCTCGTGCTGGTGTTAAACACACGAAGGATGGGGGAAAAAAGCAAGAAAATCCACCTTAAATTGGAAAATCACAGGGGTTTATCTTGGAAACTTCATTAAAAAGGAGAAGGAGGGGAAAAAAGAGTGAGAAGAGGCTGAAGGTGCTGGGCCAGGCAGGTTTTGGGGACTCTCCTGCCCAGTGTAAGGGTAAAAATTAACTTTAAACGTAGATTTTAAAAGCCCGTGCCTGTAAAACTTATCCCAAGCCACGTGCCAGGTTCCCACTCCCTTTGGTGCTGGTGTTAAACACACACAGGAGGGAAAAAAAGCAAGAAAATCCACCTTAAATTGGAAAATCACAGGGGTTTATCTTGGAAACTTCATTAAAAAGGAGAATGAGGGGAAGAAAGAGCAAGAAGAGGCTGAAGGTGGTGAGGGGGGGGGAAAGGAATGAATGGCTCCAGACACTTTAGAGAGAAAAAAAAAAAATAAAAAAAAAAAAAAATCCCTGATTTGATTTATCAGGGGAGCGCGAGCGCTAAATAGAGAACAACGCCTGAAGTGTGAATTATTTCCTATATTAACACAGAGAAAAAACTGATCGCCTTTTCATGTCAGGAGAATAGCGCGTGGGGAGGGAGGGCAGCCCGTGACATTGTTCCAGCCCGGGCTCTGCTCTCTCTTTATCAGCCCGAGATCAAAATTTATTCCCAGGATGAGGCCTGCGGGCCCGGCTGAGGCCCTCAGAGATTTTTAAGGGCCTAATTAAGAAAACAGGATGAAAATGGCGAAATAAGAGGGCAATTTACTTCTTGCGGAATGGGGAGATCAAATCAACTTATGAGCAATTAATGTGCACAAGGAGAGAATAAAGGGATGGCGGGATGTGGAAGAGGAGCCTCATTTTAATGACATGCTCTGGTGTTGGCATAGAGGATTACTCTGAAGGTCAGATGGAGATTGAAACGACCTTGCAGGTTCTTAACCCTCCTTCCAATTAACAGAACCAACTCAGAAATGCAAAAGAGCCCGGCTCGGAGCGCTGTCATCCCTTGATGTGCTGCAAAAATGAAATTATAAAGGGGAGAGGGAGGATGGAAGCGGCTTTCCTTGGGTTTCCTTGGGTTCCACGGCCCAGAGGATGCTCTGAATTACAGCCTGTGAGGCAGCCACGGAAAAATCAGGAAAAATCGGGAAAAATCCTCAGAAAAATCCAGAGATTGAAACGACCTTGCAGGTCTTTAACCCTCCTTCCAATTAACAGAACCAACTCAGAAATGCAAAAGAGTCCTGTCATCCCTTGATGTGCTGCAAAAATGAAATTATAAAGGGGAGAGGGAAGATGGAAGAGGCTTTCCTTGGGTTTCCTTATTACAGCCCGTGAGGCAGCCATGGAAAAATCGGGAAAAATCTGGAAAAATCCAGAGAAAAATCCAGAGATTGAAACGACCTTGCAGGTTCTTAACCCTCCTTCCCATGAACAGAACCAACTCAGAAAGAGGCGCTGTCATCCCTTGATGTGCTGCAAAAATGAAATTATAAAGGGGAGAGGGAGGATGGAAGCGGCTTTCCTTGGGTTTCCTTATTACAGCCCGTGAGGCAGCCATGGAAAAATAGCGGAAAATCAGGAAAAAGCCAAAGAAAAATCAGGAAAGATCCAGAGAAAAATCCAGAGATAGAAACGACCTTGCAGGTCCTTAACCCTCCTTCCAATTAACAGAACCAACTCAGAAATGCAAAAGAGTCCTGTCATCCCTTGATGTGCTGCAAAAATGAAATTATAAAGGGGAGAGGGAGGATGGAAGCGGCTTTCCTTGGGTTTCCTTATTACAGCCCGTGAGGCAGCCATGGAAAAATCAGAAAAAAATCGTGAAAAATCCAGAGAAAAATCAGGGAAAATCCAGAGAAAAATCCAGAGATTGAAAAGACCTTGCAGGTTCTTAACCCTCCTTCCCATGAACAGAACCAACTCAGAAATGCAAAAGAGCCCGGCTCGGAGCGCTGTCATCCCTTGATGTGCTGCAAAAATGAAATTATAAAGGGGAGAGGGAGGATGGAAGCGGCTTTCCTTGGCTTTCCTTGGCTTTCCTTGGGTTCCATGGCCCAGAGGAGGCTCTGCATTACAGCCCGTGAGGCAGCCATGGAAAAATCAGGAAAAATCGGGAAAAATCCTCAGAAAAATCCAGAGATTGAAACGACCTTGCAGGTTCTTAACCCTCCTTCCAGTTAACAGAACCAACTCAGAAATGCAAAAGAGCCGAGCTCAGAGCGCTGTCATCCCTTGATGTGCTGCAAAAATGAAATTATAAAGGGGAGAGGGAGGATGGAAGCGGCTTTCCTTGGCTTTCCTTGGGTTCCACGGCCCAGAGGAGATGGAGGGGAGGCTCTTAATTACAGCCACAGAAAAATGGGGAAAAATCAGGAAAAATCCAGAGAAAAGGGAGAGAGGGAGAGCTGGAGGGGCTGGGGGATGAGTCCAGGCTGGGGGCTGCATGTTGGGAGGGACTGGGAGGGACTGGGACACACTGGGATGGACTGGGATGAGACTACGATGGAGTGGGAGGGATTGGGATGGACTGGGATGAACTGGGAGGGACTGGGTGAACTGGGATGGACTGGGAGGGACTGGGGTGAACTGGGAGGGACTGGGGTGGATTAGGATGGACTGGGATGGAGTGGGATGGACTGGGACCAACTGGGATGGACTGGGACGGATTGGAAGGGATTGGGAGGGACTGGGACACACGGGGAGGGATTGGGATAGACTGGAAGGAACTGGGACGGATTAGGACAGACTGGAAGGGACTGGGAGGGAACTGGGATGGATTGGGATGGACTGGGACAGACTGGGAGGGTCTGGGAATGAGACTACAATGGACTGGGATGGAGTGGGACAGACTGGGATAGACTGAGAGGCACTGGGAGGGACTGGAAGGGATTGGGACAGACTGGGATGAACTGGGATGAAGTGGGGCAGACTGGGACAGACTGGGACGGACGGACAGAGCCGCGGGACGGGCCCATCCCGGCAGGGCCCTGCTCCCTCCCTGCCCCTGGCGCTTTGCCCAATTTCGGGGCGGCGCCCTCGGGAAGGAGCGGGGACGGGAACCCGGGATGGGCTGGGGGGACCCAGGAGGGGCACAGGGACCCCGGGAGGGGCACAGGGGACCCGGGAGGGGCTGGGGGGACCCGGGGAGGGGCACAGGGACCCCGGAGGGGCTGGGGGGACCCGGGAGGGGCTGGGGGACCCAGGAGGGGCACAGGGACCCCGGGATGGGCACAGGGACCCGGGATGGGCACAGGGACCCCAGAGGGGCACAGGGGCCCGGGAGGGGCTGGGGGAGACCCGGGAGGGGCACAGGGACCCCGGAGGGGCACAGGGACGGAGGGGCTGGGGAGACCAGGAGGGGCTGGGGGACCCAGGATGGGCTGGGGGGGACCCCGGAGGGCTGGGGACCAGGGAGGGCACAGGGACCCGGGATGGGCACAGGGACCCGAGAGGGGCATAGGGACCCCGGAGGGGCTGGGGGGACCGGGGGAGGGGCACAGGGACCCGGGGAGGGGCTGGGGGGGACCCCAGAGGGGCTGGGTGGGACCCGGGAAGGGCACAGGGACCTGGGAGGGGCTGGGGGGACCCGGGAGGGGCACAGAGACCCCAGGAGGGCAGAGGGACCCAGGGATGGCACAGGGAGAGGAGGGATGGGGACTGGGGGGACCAGGGACCCCAGGAGGGGCACAGGGGACCCGGGGAGGGGGCAGAGGGGCCCGGGAGGGGCTGGGGGGACCCGGGAGGGGCTGGGGGGACCCGGGGAGGGGCACAGGGACCCCAGGAGGGGCACAGGGACCGGAAGGGCGGCGGGGCCGGCGCTCGGGATGCCCGGCGAGGCTGCAGCGGGGCTGAGCAGCCACAAGAGAGAGCCCGAAGGTTGCGGAGCAGCCGGGGCCGGGCTCGGGAGCGGGAACGGGAACGGGAAAGCGGCGATCGCCGGCACCCGGACACGGGGATTTGGGCTCTCAGCCCCCCACATCCATCGGTCCGCAGGTGAGACCTCACCTGCAGGGCTGGCCCAGGCCTGGGTCACACGGCAGCAGCACCTGGAGCTCACCTGGGCAGGAGACACCTGGGTATGCTCACCTGGATGGGAAAAGGATCCAGGGACACCTGGGGAGCTCACCTGGATGGGAAAAGGATCCAGGGACACCTGGGGATGCTCACCTGGATGGGGAAAGGATCCAGGGACACCTGGGGGGGCTCACCTGGACAGGAAAAGGGTCCAGGGACACCTGGGCATGCTCACCTGGATGGGAAAAGATCCAGGGACCCGTGGGGATGCTCACCTGGATGGGAGAGGGATCAGGGACACCTGGGGGGCTCACCTGGATGGGAGAGGGATCCAGAGCCACCTGGGGATGCTCACCTGGACAGGAAAAGGGTCCAGGGACACCTGGGGATGCTCACCTGGATGAGGAAAGGGTCCAGGGACACCTGGGGGGCTCACCTGGGCAGGAGAGGGACCCAGGGACACCTGGGTTGGCCCTGGATGAGCTTTAAGGTCACTCCCAACCCAAATAATTTTGGGATTCTGCGTGGCAAGTGCGCCCTGCAAACCCCAGCTCTCCCTGGGAGCCGATGCCGGAATTTGCTGGGAATTTTTCCTGTTGGGGCTGGGAAATAAAAGAGGTTTTGAACACCTCAGGAGCCATTTCAGGAGCACCAGACCCCAGAGAGGGGATGGATTTCTCAGGTGGGGAGCAGCCCCACAGCTGCCCTGGCTCCCAGCAAGCAGAGCAAGGAAATCTTTGCAATAAAAATTTATTTATTTATTTAGTTCTGCAATAAAGAGGGAGAGGCTGGGAAACCTCTGATGCCCGTCCAGAAATGGATCCCAAAGAGAAGGGGCTCCGTGGGTGGGTCTCTGCTTGGCCTGCTGCTTTTCCATCAGCAGCTTTTGAGGGGCTGGGGAGCCCTTGGGAATTTTTGGGGAACCCTTGGGATTTTTGGGGAAACCTTGGGATTTTTTGGGCAACCTTGGGATTTTTTGGGCAGCCCAGAATGCCAGTTCTGGGATTTTCCTCCCTGCTAGGTGACCCTGGGAATGGGGATTCCTCATCCCACTGCACCCCAAATCCTGGCAGTCAGCTCCCTCTGTCTGAATCCCCATCCTGGGATTTTCCTTCCAGTTCAAAATGTGGGGTTCCTCACCCTAAACCCCTTTAAGCTGCACCCCAAATCCTGGTTATCAGCTCTCACTGCCTTGGAGCCACCCTGAATCCTCATCCTGGGATTTTCCTCCCATCTGGAAATGTGGAATTCCTCACCCTAAACGTCCTCAGGCTGCACCCCAAATCCTGGCTGTGTGTTCCCACTGATTGGGAACCACCCTGAATCCCTATCCTGGGATTTTCGTATTATTTGGGAATGTGATTCCTCATCCCACTGCACCCCAAATCCTTGCAATCAGCTCCCTCTGTCTGAATCCCAGTTCTGGGATTTTCCTGCCATTTGGGAATGTGGGATTCCTCATCCCAGTGCACCCCAAATCCTGGCTATCAGCTCCCTCTGTCTGAATCCCCATTTTGGGATTTTCCTGCCATTTGGAAATGTGGAATTCCTCACTCTAAACCCCTTTAGGCTGCACCCCAAATCCTGGCTATCAGCTCCCTCTGTCTGAATCCCAGTCCTGTGCCATTTGAATCCCTATCCTGGGCTTTTTCCCCTGCCTCGGAGACATGAAATTCCTGGGATTTTCCTCCCACCTGAAACCCCAAATCTTCCTGCACCCCAAATCCTGGCTATCTGCTCCCTCTGTCTGAATCCCCATCCTGGGATTGTCCTGCCTACTGGACATGTCGAATTCCTCATCCCAGTGCACCCCAAATCCTGGCTATCAGCTCCCTCTGCTTGAGTCCCAGTCCTGGGACTTTCCTGCCATTTGGGAATGTGGAATTTCTCACCCTAAACCCCTTTAGGCTGCACCCCAAATCCTGGCAATCAGCTCCCTGTGTCTGAATCCCCATCCTGGGATTTTCCTGCCATTTGGGAATGTGGCATTCCCACTCCAGGCCCTGCTGTGTTTGTCCATCTCCCACACCACCCTGGAGATCTTTTCCCCTCTTCCCCCCAGCACTCTGGAGCTGCTTTAATCAGCTCCCAGTTTTCATTTCGTGCCTTTCTCTCTCTCTCTCCTTTTTTTTTTTTTTTTTGAGGGGGCAGTGAAATTTATACAATATTTAAGCAGCATAGTGGAGTCCTGGAAGATATTATTAATGTAAAAGGGACAGGCTGGAAATGCACTTGAACCTGGTTACAATTAGAGGGTGATTTTTCTAAAGGTCAATGAATTCAGATAATATCCACAGGGGGGAAAAGAAATTTAATACCTTTTTAGTGAATTAATTAATTATAATATTATATCAGCTTGGGGTTCTTTTCCAGAATGATTAAGGGAGCGATCTGTCTTAGGAGAGGCTGGGGGGAAGGCAGGGAGAGAAGGAGAGACTGACAGAGGGAAGGGAGAGGGGGGAGAGACCTTAACGGGAGAATAATGGAGCCTTTTCTTCCCTTCCCAAACTTCCTGGGTTCCCAGGCCACACGATCCCAGCCTGCTGCGGGCACACCGCTCCCTCCCAGCCTCTCCAAAGGAGCGATAATTCTGAATTTTCACCTTCCCAGAGCTCCTCTGGAGGCTTCAGCACCGCCAAGGCTGGACGTGGTGCCAACCTCCAAGGAAATTCCAGCCCTGGTGCCACCAGCACGGGGTTGTGGCCAGCTGGGAGGGCACAGAGCTTCTGGAGGGATTATTCTGAATATTATTCTGAGTTTTCCCCTTCCTTCTGGAGGGATTATTCTGAGTTTTCCTCTCCCTTCTGGAGGGATTATTCTGAGTTTTCACCTCAATTCTGGAGGGATTATTCTGAGTTTTCCTCTCCCTTCTGGAGGGATTATTCTGAGTTTTCACCTCAATTCTGGAAGGATTATTCTGAGTTTTCACCTCAATTCTGGAGGGATTATTCTGAGTTTCCCCTCCCTTCTGGGGGGATTATTCTGAGTTTTCACCTCCCCAAAGCTCCTCTGGAGGCTTCAGCACCTCCAAGGCTGGACGTGGTGCCAACCTCCAAGGAAATTCCAGCCCTGGTGCCACCAGCACCATGCCCAGAGGGGGTTGTGGCCATCTGGGAGGGCACAGAGCTTCTGGAGGGATTATTCTGAGTTCTCCCCTCCCTTCTGGAGGGATTATTCTGAGTTTTCACCTTCCCAGAGGGGGCTGTGGCCATCTGGGAGGGCACAGAGTCCCCAAGAGCCACCAAACTCCGTGGCTTGGCTTTGCTCCAGCCTGGGCAGCCGCGAGGCCCCGGCCCTCAGCGGTGCTGGTTTATCTGCAGCCCAAGCTGCGGCTGGAATTTACACTCCCTGCTAATCCAACCGGCCTCAGAAATTAATTACAGCCTCGTCCATTAAAAATTCCCATAACCTTTCTGGATCTGTGTTCTTACGGCACAGGAGCGGGCCGGGCTCCCTGGGCTGCCGGCAATCGGAGCTGCTTTGCTTCTCATCCTTTCCCTGCCCTGGATTTTGGAGATGTGGGTGTTTGAACCCATTCATCACCAGCCTGGGAGCTGGGAAAGTTCGGGGGGTTTGGGGTTGCCTCCGCTGCTGGCAGAGCTTGCAGGGAAGGGGAGATTGGGGGGTCCTGTGTCCTTCCTTGGGGGGTAAAGCAGCACCCACGGGCTGGGCTGGGCTGGGCCCCAAAACTCACCAGGGAGGTTTTGCTGGAGGAGAGATGGGCTGAAAAGCTCTTGCAGCAGTTGGTCTGCCATTCCAGGGGCTACTTTTACACTAAAATAAAGCTATTTTATTTTATTTTATTTTATTTTATTTTATTTTATTTTATTTTACTTTATTTTATTTTATTTTACTTTCTTTTGTTTTGTTTTATTTTATTTTACTTCATTTTATTTTTATTTTATTTTATTTTGTTTTATTTTATTTTATTTGGTTTTACTTCATTTTATTTTATTTTATTTTACTTTATTTCATTTTATTTTGTTTTATTTTATTTTTTATTTTATTTTATTTGGTTTTACTTCATTTTATTTTATTTTATTTTACTTTATTTCATTTTATTTTACTTTGTTTTACTTTATTTTATTTTATTTTATTTTACTTTTATTTTATTTTATTTTACTTTATTTTACTTTATTTTATTTTACTTTATATTACTTTATTTTATATTTTATTTTATTTTACTTTATTTTATTTTATTTTATTTTATTTTATTTTATTTTATTTTATTTTATTTTATTTTATTTTATTTTATTTTATTATTTTTATTTTTGGTGGGAATTCCAGCCCATTCCGCTGAGCTGCAGGGATCCCGCTGCAGAAAGGGGCATGGAGGGTTTGGGGTGCTGCTCCCAGCGAGGAATCGCAACCCCCAGAGCCGCGAGATGGGGCTGGGGCTGCCCAGGGATGGTTCAGGTTTGTGCCTCCTCAGCCAAAACGCGTCAGGGGCATGAGGAGCCGCCTCTCCTCCTGCAGGATTTGTTCTCAGCCCCGCAGCCCTGCCCCGTCCCCCTGCGGTCCTTCCTCACCTCCCTCCAGGGGTTTTGGGGAATCTCCCAAAAAAATCCAGCCTGGGTTTCCAGCCTGGGGGCCGCAGACATCTGTGATGGAAAATCCTTTCCTTAGGGTTTGTCCTCCTGAGAAGCTGAGAGGCCTCAGGAACAAAATGTGAACAATGGTTATCTGCTGCTGTGGGATGCAACAGGTGCATCTGGGATTGGTCTCATGTTGGATTTTCTAATTAATGGCCAATCACAGCCCAGCTGGCTCAGACTCTGTTGAGCCACAAACCTTTGTTATCATTCTTTCCTTTTCTATTCTTAGCTAACCTTCTGATGAAATCCTTTCTTCTATTCTTTTAGTATAGTTTTAATGTAATATATATAATAAAATAATAAATCAGCCTTCTGAAACATGGAGTCAGATCCTTGTCTCTTCCCTCATCCTAAGACCCCTGTGAGCACGGTCACACCTGGGTGATGCTGCTGGGTTGTGGAACTGTTGGATTGTTTGGATTTTAAGGGATTCCATCCCCTCCCATCCCATTCCACCATCCCAGCGAGGATTTGGACACTCCCAGGGATGGAGCAGCCTCCAGGAAGGGAATTTAGAAGGGCCAGGTTGTGGTGCTGAGTTGGTTCTGCTGCTCCCAGGGAATGTTCATCCCTCAGCCTTCATCCCTCATCCTTCAGCCTTCATCCCTCACTCTTCATCCTTCAATCTTCATCCCTGTCTTCATCCCTCAGCCTTCATCCCTCAACCTTCATCCCTGAGACTTCATCACTCAGCCTTCAGCCTTCATCCCTGAACCTTCATCCCTCAATCTTCATCCCTCTCAGCCTTCATCCCTCTCAGCCTTCATCCTTCAGCCTTCATCCCCGAACCTTCATCTCTCAGCCTTCAGCCTTCATCCCTCACTCTTCATCCTTCAATCTTCATCCCTCAGCCTTCATCCCTGAGCCTTCATCCCTCAGCCTTCATCCCTGAGCCTTCATCCCTCAGCCTTCATCCCTGAGTCTTCATCCCTCATCCCTGAGCCTTCATCCCTCACTCTTCATCCCTGAGCCTTCATCCCTGACCCCTCAGCCTTCATCCCTCACTCTTCACCCCCCAGCCTTCCTCCCTCCTCCTCCTCCAAGAGCACAGAGACCTTCCCAGCCCTTTGGGCTCATCTCCTCTCCCCTCCTTCCCCATTTCTCCTCCAACCCCCCCCATTTTTCACCAAACCAACCCTTTCATCCCCCTTCCCTCCCCCTCCAGCCCCTCCACCTCCCTCAGACTGCCGGCAGAGCGCCAGCCCCGCTCCCATTGTGCTATCTTTGGGTCCTAAATTAAAATTTATGACATCTTGAAATGAGCAGTGAGGGTAATTTTGCTTCTGAGCGAAGATGCTAATGAGTCCCCTTAATGGCGTGAATAAGGAGTTGACGGGTCGTGTGTCACTCGTGCTGGTGGTGTAATGGCCGCGGTAAGTGGCTGTAATTACACCCTGTCTCGCTCTATTTTGGCAGCCGTGGTGGGAGAGCAGCGCCTCAGCCGCGGCCAAGGCGGGGGGGAGGGAAAAAGGGAAAACGGGGAAAAAAAAATCCCGGTTCCTCATGGGCGTCCTCGTTGATCCCCAGGCTCCTCATCCCCTCCAAAGCTCCTCCTGGCTTGGCCAGGTTCAGCTCCTGTAGGATGGGTAATGGTTGGGGATGAGCTGCTCCAGCCAGGGCAGGAGGGAAATGAAGAAAATGAGGAAAATGAGGAAAATGAGGAAAATGAGGAAAACAAATCCCAGTTCCTTCTGGGCATCCTCTGATTCCTTGTCCCCTCCTGTGTGACACCAGAGCAGTGGCTTTCCCAGATTCCAGGTGGGATGGCTCTGACTGTTTGAGGCTGAGCTGCTCCATCCAAGACAGGGGAGAGAGAAGAGGGAAAGGGGGAAAAAAAATCCCAATTCCTTCTGGGCGTCCTCTGTGCTCCCATGACCCCATCCCTCCTCATCCCTCTTGGCAAAGTTCCTCCTGGGTGGTGGCCAGGTGAGGCTCCAGGGCAGGAGGATGGGTGGTGGTTGGGGATGAGCTGTCCCTCCTGTGGGAGCCAGGGCTCCTGTAGGATGGGTGATGGTTGGGGATGAGCTGCTCCAGCCAGGGCAGGAGGGAAAAGAGGAAAATGAGGAAAACAAGCTAAAAACAATCCCAGTTCCTTCTGGGAATCCTCTGTGCTCTCCTGACTCCTCGTCCCCTCCTGTGGGACTTTGGAGAAAATGAGGAAAATGGAAAAGAAATCCCAGCCAGGTTTGGCTCCCCAGGCTCCTCATGTGTGATGCTTGGCCAGGTTTGGCTGTTTGAGGCTGAGCTGCTCCATCCAGAGCAGGAGGGAGAAGGGAAAATGAGGAAAATGAGGAAAACAAATCCCAGTTCCTTCTGGGCATCCTCTGTGCTCCCCAGGCTCCTCATCCCCTCCTGTGTGACTTTGGAGCAGCGGCTCAGCCAGCTCTGGCTCCAGTAGGACACTGGATATATTGCCTTCATTACAAAACAATATATGAATTAACTTTCTGACCCAGCAGGCTGATGCCACAGAGTGTATTTTGCTTTTCTGACCTGTCACCTTCACTTCTTTCTACTGCAATGTGGGTCCTTTTGTCCAATAAAGTCTGATCACAGGTACACACATCTGTCTCTGTTACAGCATCTAAATTCTCAGCTTATTCCACACACTCACATTACTGATAAATCCCTTTATCATCTTATCCACTGCAGTTTCCTACTCGCTTCAGGCACATTCTTACTTACAACTATAGAAAGATAATTTTATGATTTCTCTGTCATGTCTGTGTGATTTCAATGAAATAATTTCCATGATTTCTCTGTCATGTCTGTGTGATTTCAATGAAATCGTTTCAATGATTTCTCTGTCATGTCTGCGTGATTTCAATGAAATAATTTCCACGATTTCTCTGTCATGTCTGTGTGATTTCGATTCTTACTTACAGCTGTAGAAAGATAAATTTATGATTTCTCTGTCACGTCTGTGTGGTTTCAATGTCTTCCATCACACCAACCTAGACTTCTTCCAAGGCTGCAAAACAAACTCTCTAAAAAACTCTTCACATGTGAAGATTTCTTCCTCTCCCACTCCCACAGGGTGCTCCACACCCCCCTGGCACATTTGATTTCCTCTTGAACTGCCCTTGACGTTCCCCTTGATTTCCCCTCAGTTTTCCCCCTCAGATTTCCCCTTGAATTTTCCCTCAATTTCCCCTTCAATTTCCCCTCGATTTCCCCTTGATTTCCCCTTGATTTCCCCTTGATTTTTTTCCTTGATTTTACCCTCGATATCCCTTCAATTTCCCCCTTGATTTTCCCCTCAATTTTTCCTTGATTTCCCTTTGATTTCCCCATGATTTTCCCCTCGATTTCCTCTTGATTTTCCCCTTGGATTTCCCCTTGAATTTTCCCTCAATTTTCCCCTCGATTTTCCCCTTGATATTCCCTTGATATTCCCTCGATTTTCCCTTGATTTCCCCCTACATTTCCCCCTCGATATCCCTTCAATTTTCCCTCAATTTTCCCCTCGATTTCCCCATAATTTTTCCTTGACTTCCCCTTGATTCTCCCCTTGATTTTCCCCTTGATTCTCCCCTCGATATTCCCTTGATTTCCCCTTAATTTTTTCCTTGATTTTCCCCTCAATATCCCTTCAATTTTCCCTCGATTTCCCCTTGATATTCCCCTGATTTTCCTTTGATAGTCTTTTGATTTTCCCTTTGATATCCTTTCAATTTTCCCTCAATTTCTTCTTGATTTTCCCCTCGATATTCCCTTGATTTCCCCTTGATTTTTCCTTGATTTCCCCTTGATTTTCCCCTCGATTTCCCCTTGATTTTTCCTTGATTTCCCCTCGATTTTCCCTTGATTTCCCCTTGATTTTTCCTTGATTTCCCCTTGATTTTCCCCTCGATTTCCCCTTGATTTTTCCTTGATTTCCCCTCGATTTTCCCTTGATTTTTCCTTGATTTCTCCTCGATTTTCCCTCGATTTTTCCTCGATTTCCCCTTGATTTTTCCTTGATTTCCCTTTGATTTCCCCCTTGATTTCCCCTTGATATTTCCTTCATTTCCCCTTGATTTCCCCTTGATTCTTCCCTTGAATTTTCCCTAAGTTTTCCCCTCGATTTTTCCTCGATTTCCCCTCGATTTCCCCTTGATATTCCCTTGATTTTTCCTTGATTTCCCCCTTGATTTCCCCTTGATATTTCCTTCATTTCCCCTTGATTTCCCCTTGATTCTTCCCTTGAATTTTCCCTCAGTTTCCCCCTCGATTTTCCCCTCGATTTTCCTTGATTTTCCCCTCAATCTCCCCTTGATTTTCCCCTCGATATTCCCTTGATTTCCCCTTGATATTCCCTTGATTTTTCCTAGATTTTCCCCTTGATATCCCTTCAATTTCCCCTCAATTTTCCCTCGATTTTTCCCCTCGATATTCCCTTGATTTCCCCTTGATATTTCCTCGATTTCCCCTTGATATTCCCTCGATTTCCTCTTGATATTCCCTCAATTTCCCCTTGATATTCCCTTGATTTTCCCCTCGATATCCCTTCAATTTTCCCTCGATTTTCCCCCCTCGATTTTCCCGAGGACCCTTCCATCACCTGGGGACACCGAGGTCCCCATCCCAGCTCTGCCACGTCCCCAGCTGCGTGCAGGGCCAGCCCAGGTGTGTGACAGGACACACGTGGCAGCTTTGAAGGGACAATATCAATAAAGTCAGGATTTCTGTTCCCAGGCCCGCCGGGATCGTGACCACTGAAATATTGAAGTACTCGCATATAAACGGCGCTTTCAAGTATTTTTGACAAGGGTACTAATTAAATCTTAATTGACACTGCACTAATTAGCTTCTTAATTACATGGAACCACATAATTAGCAGCACACTCTGTGCTAATTGTTAATTAGGAAAACCAGGCTTCCCCCCCTCATCCCTCCCCTCCTGTTGTCGTTTTTAACTAAAGAGGCTCTGGTGGGAGGAGGAGGAGGATGAGGGGGGTTTGTGCTGCCAGCACGTGGCACGGGGATGGTTTTGGGCTCCAGGTGGGATTTGGGATGGGGATGGGGTGCAGGCACACCTGTGGGGGGGTTGGGAGCTCTCCTTGGTGATGACAAATCCTCCTCTGGAGTTATCCCAATTCCGGCTGCTCCAGGATGATCCCAAACCCCTCAGGCTTTCATTTGGACATTTCTGTGCACGGCTGAGGGTGGATCCCACCCCAAAATGGGCACGCTGGGGTGGCTGGGTGCTCTCCCCTGCCTGGCCATCCTGGCTTTGCTCCCAGGGTGATTTCACCCCTCCGTGGGCACTGCAGGATTCCGGGGTTGTGCTGGATCCGCTCTGCACCGGCCCCGTGTTGAACCTCAAAACCTGGATTTTGGAACAGGAATTACCCAGCTCCAGCTGTGCCACTGCCATGAGGGACCAGGGTGCTCCATCTCCCAAAAAACCAACTGGGAATGGCAGCTGTGGGGTGATGCTCTCCTTGTCCACCTTCTCCACATCCCCCATCCCAAAATCTGCGCCAGCCCATGGTCTCCATCCTCACAGGGCAACAAGCCTGGACTTTTCCAGCTCTCTCCCTCTCTGTTTCTTTTTAATGTATTTTTTTTTAAATCATTTTTTAATTGTGCAGTTTTCCAGGGAATTTTAAAAAATAAAAGTGGCCCCAACACCTGCTGCAGAGCCTGACTCTCCCAAGAGCCTGGAGGAATGGGATGTGCAGCTGGGATTGCAGCCCCGTGTTTATGGGCAAAGAGGTGGAGGGGGAAAGAAAATATCTGTATTTTCATCAGGGGGAAAAGAGGAGGGAAAGAAAAGGGGAGAAAAAAAAAAAGAAGAAGGTGAGAAAATTGTGCTCATTTGACAAATCTTTCTAATTAGGGGCCAATTATGTCCTCAGATTCCTAATTGGGATTCCGGCAGGTTTTCAGGCTTGTAGGGTAATTACAGGCTCGTAATTCTATTAAGATGGAAATTTGGGAGAAATACCTTATCATAACATTTAGATTTTGCCATCTGTGTTGACGGGGCTGCAGCTCGGGTGGGAAGGGGCTGCTTCACTCCCAGGGTGAGCCTGATCCTGATCCTTGTCCTGGTCCTGATCCTCAGCCAGATTCTCATCCGGGTCCTGATCCTTGTCCTGGTCCTGATCCTCAGCCAGATTCTCATCCGGGTCCTGATCCTTGTCCTGGTCCTGATCCTCCTCCTGATCCTCATCCTGATCCTCATCGAGATCCTCATCCTGTTCCTCGTTCTGATCCTTATCCCATCCTCATCCTTGTCCTAATCCTGGTCCTGATCCTCATCCTGCTCATGATCCTTGTCCTGATCCGCATCATGATCTTCATCCTGATCCTCATCCTGGTCTTGATCCTCATTCTTGTCCTTGTCCTGATCCTCGTTGTGATCCTGATCCTGGTCCTGATCCTCATCCTGGTCCTAATCCTCATCCCAATCTTCATCCTGATCCTGATCCTTGTCCTGATCCTCGTTCTGGTCCTCATCCTGATCCTCATGCTGGTCCTCATCCAGATCCTCATCCTGGTCCTCATCTTGATCCTCATCCCAAACCCTATCCCGATCCTCATCCCAATCCTCATCCTGATCCTCATCCCAGTTCTCATCCTCATCCCATCCTGATTCTCATCCCATCCTGATCCTCATCCTCAGCCTCATCCCAATCCTGATCCTGATCTTCATCCTGATCCTCATTCCAATTCTGAGCCTCATCCTCATCCCAGTCCTGATTCTCATCCCATCCTGATCCTCATCCCATCCTGATCCTTATCCCAATTCCAATCCTGATCTTCATCCTCATCCCATCCTGATCCTGATCCTCATCCCAGTCCTCAGCCAGTGCCGTTGGCATCACCACGGGCAGGAGGGGAAAATGGGGATGGGGGATCTGAGCCCGGTCCCAGATCTGTTGTGTCCTCATCTGCTGGGACCCTGGATCCAGGTGGAGATTCCCAGGATCCTGCAGGGTTGGACACCCCCAGGTCCATCCCTGCCCCATCAACCCCAGCTCCAACCCCAGTCCTGTGGTGTTTCCAGCCAGGAATATCCAACAGTGAATTTAAAAGGAAGGAAGAAGCAGCTCCCTCATCTTCCTCGTGTTTCCCTTGTCACCTGCGCTTGTCCCATCCCTGGGATGTGTTGGGACACTCCTGTCCCCATTCCCCCCATGAACAACTCCACAATTTGGGGCTCCCCAAATCCCTAAAGCTCATTTTCATTTTTATTCCCCAACTCTTGGCTAATGAAACCAGCTGTGGGTAATTATTTTAATCTGCATTCTTGGGCGGGAATGCAGCTTCTCCTTCTGGATCTGCAAATTCAGAATTAAAAAAAAAAGGGGGAAAGAATTTAAAAAAAAAAAAAAGGAGCAAAACCCTTCTCTCCATGAGAGTCTGTCTGCCTTTGATCTTTTGTGTGAGGCCTCTTATCAGGAGCAGAGTAGGTTTACACTGGAAGATACAGGGATAATACTCCACCGAGATAAGCTGCAGACCAGACTCTCCTTTGTGTGGCAAATTCCATAGGACTGGCAGAATGTTTACTGGGAGAACCTGGCAGAGAAGGAGTCCCCAGCTCAGCTGAGAGGAAAATTATAATTTTTAATTTAATATTAAAATAATTATAATGTTATTAATATTTTTATTTAATATTAATATTTATAATAATTGCTTTTTGCAGGGTAATTAAAGAGTGAGGGCTCAGCCCTGGAATGGGGTGGGAGCAAAGGGTTGGTTTGCTGGGAAACCTTTTGGATTTTCGAGGCTGGATGGGACTGCCAGGACCCCTCGTGGGGAAATTCCATGATCCAGATGTGTCAGATATTCAACCACTGGATTATTTTATTGGGATGAGAGCAAAAATGGCAGCACTGGGGTTAAAGGAGTGACCCTGGGGCGCTTTTGTCACAAATTTCAGCTCTTGGGATGTCACAAATTTTGGCTCTTGGGGTGTCACAAATTTCAGCTTTGGGGTGCATCAGGAGCCAGGGCATCCCAGAGGCTCAAGAGCAAAATTTGGGTGGGAGGGAGAAGATCTGGATGGGGAAAACTGCTGGGAAACTCATTGGATTTTTGGGGCTGGATGGGATTGGTCACTGCCAAGGCCACCAGGTCCCTCATGGGGAAATTCCATGATCCAGATGTGTCAGATATTCAACCCTGGATTATTTTATTGGGATGAGAGTGGAAATGGCAGCACTGGGGTTAAAGGGGTGATCCTGGGGTGCTTTTGTCTTAAAATTCGGCTCTTGGGGTGTACTAAATTTCAATTCTTGGGATGTCACAAATTTTGGCTCTTGGGGCGTCACAAATTTCAGCTTTGGGGTGGATCAGAAGCCAGAACATCCCAGAGGCTCAAGAGCAAAATTTGGGTGGGAGGGAGAAGATCTGGATGGGGAAAACTGCTGGGAAACCCATTGGATTTTTGGGGCTGGATGGGACTGGCCACTGCCACATCCACACAGGAAATTCCACGATCCAGATGTGTCAGATATTCAACCACTGGATTATTTTATTGGGATGAGAGTGAAAATGGCAGCACTGGGGTGAAAGGAGTGACCCTGGGGTGTTTTTAGGGTCACAAATTCCAGCTTTGGGGTGGATCAGGAGCCAGAGCATCCCAGAGGCTCAAGAGCATCATTTGGAGGGGAGGAAAGAGACCAGGATGGGGAAAACCACTGGGAAAACCCTGCTGGATTTCTCCTTCTGAAGGAATTCCCCAACTCTTACAGGTGCCGGCAGGAATTTCCCAACTTTTCCAGCATCCCAGCCACCCCTTGGCTGCTGGGCAAGGACATTTCTTCCTCGCAGGGCCCATCCCTGGGGTCGCCCCAGGAGCAGCCCCCACCTCCCGCCTCTCTGTAATCTCTTTCCTATTAATCCAGCTTTTTATTATTATTATTATTGTTATTATTATTAAACATCTCTCTTCTCCCAAATCATCTCGGAGCCGCGGCGAGGTCCCCGGTAATAGCTCCATAAATTTCAGCCATAAAAAGTAATGGAGGGAGACAAATGAGATAATTAGGAATAAATCTTGGCGAGGTCTCTATTCATCAACATCCCCCAGAACTGGCCAATATTCCAAATCATTAGCAAAGCCCGTAATTAACAAAGAGCCGAGGCTTCCAGCGTTAATAAAGCTCGCTCAAGTCGAGATTATCAGGTAGCAGCTGACGAATCAGCCCTGGTAATATTATGGCCTTTGTTAAGGATCTTCTTGCTTTTTTTTAAAGCTAAAAACCCCGTGTCTTTTTTTTCCCCCCTGCTCTCTTCTGCTAAATTTTAATTAGATTTTTTTTTTTTTTTTTGCATCTGTAGAGGGCAAGGGAGGGGACAAAGAGACAGGGATTTTTTTTTCTTTTATATTTTTTATGATGGCAAAAGAAGAACCTGATAGGTTTTGGGTTTTTTTTTCTTTTTTTAATTTTATTTTTTCCCCCTATTTTTCACTACTTTTATTCATTCCTCCACATTCCACTGCAGGGAGTTCTCCAGGCTGGTGCCAATTAACAGCCAACTTTTATTGGTTCTTTCCCTAAAAACCTCGGGGTTTCTGGAATATTTGAGGTGCCAGCTCAGCTCTGTGAACCTGCCACCCCCAGCACCTCTTTTGGGCTAAAAGCAGAAGGAATCAGCCAAAAACCAAGTGCAGGGATTATTTTCCTGCTGTGGATTAGGAATTTTGGGGGGTTTTGGGGGTTTCTGAGGAGTTTTTCTGTCCCTTACCCCACCTGGATAATGAGGGCACCACAAACTCAGCCCCCATGTCCTCCATCCTCCCCAGCTGGCACAGAGTGTCCAGATAATTAAAATTTAACTCATTTAATTAAAAACAAAGCACTTTAAAATAACTTTTAAATGGTTTTAGAGCTGCAAGGCTGCTCAACCCACTTCAAACCCCAGGGAACCTCAGTGCGAGGGTCTCACTGCCCCCATCTCAGCCTCTTTAAACTCTCTTAAAATAATTTATTTGGCTTTTTTAAAAGCTAAAAACTGCTTTGAATCAAGCTGGGTGAGATCTTTGCTCGTGCCAGGGGTGTCTCCAGAGGAGGCGCAGCAACTTGGCACTTCTGGAATGAGAATGTGAATCTCGTGTCTTCATTTTCCTTGATTTCCCCTCGATTTTCCCTTGATTTATCCCTTGGTTTTCCCCTTGATTTATTCCTTGATTTTCCCTTGATTTCCCCTCAATTTTTCCTCGATTTGCCCTTGATTTTTCCTCGATTTTTCCTTGATTTCCCCTCGATTTCCCCCTCAATTTCATTGATTTCCCCTTGATTTTCCCCTCAATTTCCCCATCGATTTCCCCTCGATGTTCCCCTCGTTTTTCCCTCGATTTTCCCACGATTTTTCCTTGGTTTCCCCCTGACGTTCCCCTCGATTTTCCCCGTGATTTCTCCTCGGATTTCCCCTCGGATTTTCCCTTGATTTCCTCTCGATTTCCCCTTGATTTACCCTTGACATTCCCCTCGATTTTCCCTTGATTTTCCCTTGATTTTTTCCTTGATTTTCCCCTTCGATTTCCCCTCGATTTTCCCCCCGATTTTTCCCTTGATTTTTTCCCCCTTGAATTTTTTTCCCTTGATTTTTCCCCCCTTGATTTTCCCTCGATTTTTTCCTTGATTTTCCCTTTCGATTTCCCCTTGATTTTTCCCTTGAATTTTTTTCCCTTGAGTTTTTTCCCTTGATTTTTTTCCCCCTTGATTTTCCTGAGGACCTTCCCATCACCTGCTCCCAGTCTGCGCGCTCTGGTCAGACTGGTGGGACTGGTCCCGGCTTCACTAGAGGGCAGCATCCAGCCTGGAATGAACCTGGAATTCGGGAATTATTCGGGAATTATTCGGGATGGGAATTCGGGATCGGCCCCGGGAGCATCCCCAGGACTCCGCACCCCCAGGGCTGAGACCCATGGATCCACCGAGAGCCTCGGGTTTGGGGAAAATTTGGGGAGATTTGGGGAGTTTGGGTTCCTGCAGGAATTTGGGTTCCCAGAATCTGGGTGGGTTTTGGGGCAGATTTGGGGAATTTGGGTTCCCAGAATCTGGGTGGGTTTTGGGCAGATTTGGGGAGTTTGGGTTCCTGAAAGAATTTAGGTTCCTGCATGAATTTGGGTTCCCAAAATCTGGGTGGATTTTGGGGCAGATTTGGGGAGTTTGGGTTCCTGTACAAATTTGGATTCCTGCAGGAATTTGGGTTCCTGCAGGCGCCGCTTGTTCCCAAAATCTGGGTGGGATTTGGGAGAGATTTTGGGAATTATTTGGGTTCCTGCAAGAATTTGGGTTGCTGTAGGAATTTGGGTTCTTGCAGGAGCCGCTTGATCCCAAAATCTGGGTGGGATTTGGGAGAGATTTGGGGAATTTGGGTTTCCATAGGAATTCGGGTTCCTAAAATCTGGGTGGGATTTGGGAGCGGCTCCACTTCCCACCTGGCACAGGGCACCACCAGGGAGGTTTGGGAAGCTCCAAGAGGGATAAAAGTGGTTGGGAAAAGCACAAATATTGATTTTTCTATACTCAACCAGTGGTATTTTTATATAAATAAAGAGAAATATAAGTATAAATATATATATAATATCAAATATAAAATATTCATCTAATATATACACATCTTATATGTATCATACATATAAGATATATATTTATAATATATACACAAATATATAAATATATATAAAATATGTATAAATAGGTATGTGTATATATAAAATATATTTAAAAGATATATAAAATATGTATATATGTGTATAATGTGTGTATATATAATACCACTGTGTGAACATAGAAAACAGAAATAGAAAATAGAAAATTCTATATTTGTGCAAAATATATATATATATATCTGAGCCTATCTATATAAAAATGTAAATAAACATTAAATTTTAAATATATTATATATGAAAATATTTCATATAAGGATAATTTATAGATCTTCATATTATATTTTTATATAATTCTAGAATATATTTGGATATATTTATTTTTATATCTTTTCACATCATATATTTTAGAGAAGATATTTCAAGCTAATGTTTTATAGACTCTACTTCACCTTGCAATTTTTATTTGAATTAAAATACATTAAAATCTATTATAGATATAAATTATTAAAATATTAAATAGAAATACATTAAAATCTATTTTGCCTTGAAATTTGTGATATTTCAACATCATATTCTGGTCTAATGTTTTAATATGATATTTAGATATAATAGTTAAATATTCTATTTTTAAAAAAATAGAATATATATTTTTACCATATAATTTTTCACCCCATAACTCAGTTGAACCCACGCAGGGCTAAATTCAGCACTGAATTTTCTTCTCCCCAGAAAATTCCCCTGAATTCCTTTCAAACATTGGCACCTCCAGCTCTCAGATATTCCTGAATTCCAGCCCCTCTCCGGTTTCCAAAAGAAAACAACCGGGCAGGAAATCATTATTTGGGTTTGGGAGGCTCCTCTTCCTGAGGGGCTGCCTGGAAAAAACCTCTGGAAAAGCTGGAAAAGATGGAAAATGTGGAAAAGGAAAATTGGAAAAAGTGGAAAGGCTCTGGAAAAGGTGGGAAACCTGCAGAAAACTTGGGAAAGCCTCTGGAAAAGGTGGAAAAATATTTGGAATAGGTGGGAAAACCTCTGGAAAAGCCAGACAAGGCTCTGGAAAAGGTTGAAAGGCTGTGGAAAAGACTTTGGAAAAGGTGGAAAGGCTTTGGAAAAGCTGGAAAATGCTCTGGAATAGGTGGAAAGGCTCTGGAGAAGGTTTTTATGCCGCTGGAAAATGTGGGAAAACTTCTGGAAAAGCTGAAAAAGGCTCTGGAAAAGGTGGAAAAGCTCTGGAAAAGGTAGAAAGGCTGGGAAAGGCTCTGGAGAAGCTGGAAAAGGTTCTGGAGAAGCTGTGAAAACCTGTGGAAAAGCTGGAAAAGGGTTTGGAAAAGGGAAAAGGCTCTGGAAAAGATGGAAAGGCTCTGGAAAAGCCAGAAAGGCTCTGGAAAAGGTGGGAAAGGCTCTGGAGAAGTGGGAAAGGCTCTGGAAAAGCTGGAAAAGTCTCTGGAAAAGCACTGGATTTCTTGTCCACAGAATGCTCAGGTTTCTGGCAGGTTCTGGAAAGGCTGGGAAAGGCTCAGGAAAAGGTAGAAAAGGCTCAGGAAAAGCTAGGAAAAGGCTTTGGGAAAAGTGGAAAAGGCTCTGGAATAGCTGGAAAAGCCTCTGCAGAAGTAGAAAAGGCTCTGGAGAAGTTGGAAAGGTTCTGGAGAAGCTGGAAAAGTCTCTGGAAAAGCACTGGATTTCTTGTCCAGAGAACGCTCACGTTCCTGGCAGGTTTGGGAAAGGCTGGGAAAGGCTCAGGAAAAGCTGGAAAGGCTCTGGAAAAGGCTTTGGAAAAGGTGGAAAGGCTCTGGAAAAGATGGAAAAGGTTCTGGAGAAGCTGGAAAAAGTTCTGGAAAAAGCCCTGGAGAAGCTGGAAAGATTTTGGAAAAGGTAGAAAAGGCTCTGGAAAGGGGTTTGGAAAAGCTGGAAAGGCTCTGGAAAAGCCGGAAAAGGCTTTGGAAAAGGTAGAAAAGGCTCAGGAAAAGCTAGGAAAAGGCTTTGGAAAAGGTGGAAAAGGTTCTGGAATAGGTGGAAAAGGCTCTGCAGAAGTGGAAAAGGCTCTGGAGAAGTTGGAAAGGTTCTGGAGAAGTTGGAAAAGGCTTTGGAAAAGGTAGAAAAGGCTCTGGAAAAGCTGGAATGTCTCTGGAGAAGCACTGGGTTTTCCATGCAGAGCATGCTCAGGTTTCTGGCAGGTTCTGGAAAAGCTCAGGAAAAGCTGGAAAGGCTCTGGAAAAGGCTTTGGAAAAGCTGGGAAGGCTCTGGAGAAGCTGGAAAAGGGTTCAGAAAAGCTGGAAAGGCTCCGGACAAGCACTGGAATTTTCATGCAGAGCATGCTCACGTTTCTGGCAGGTTCTGGAAAGGCTGGGAAGGGCTCAGGAAAAGCTGGGAAAAGGCTCTGGAAAAGCTGGAAAGCTTCTGGAAAAGGTAGAAAAGGCTCTGGAAAGGCTCTGGAATAGCTGGAAAAGGCTCTGGAGAAGCTGGGAAACATTCTGGAAAAGCTGTAACAGGCTCTGGACAAGGCGGGCAAACATTGGGAAAAGCTGGGGAGAGGCTCTGGAAATGGCTTTAGAAAAGCTGGAGAGGCTCTGGAAAAGCTGGAATGTCTCTGGAAAAGCACTGGGTTTTCCATGCAGAGCATGCTCACGTTTCTGGAAGGTTCTGGAAAGGCTCAGGAAAAGCTGGAAAGGCTCTGGAAAAGGCTTTGGAAAAGGTGGAAAGGCTCTGGAGAAACTGGAAAGGCTGTGGAAAAGGCTCTGGAGAAGGTGGGAAAGGCTCTGGAGAAACTGGAAAGGCTCTGGAAAAGCTCTGGAGAAGGTGGGAAAGGCTCTGGAGAAGGTGGGAAAGGCTGTGGAAAAGCTGAAAAAAGCTCTGGAAAAGGTAGAAGAGGCGCTGGAAAAGCTGGAGAGGCTCTGGAAAAGCTGGAAAAGGCTTTGGAAAAGCACTGGGTTCTCCACGCAGAGGATGCTCACGTTTCTGGCAGGTCGGGGAGGGGCGGTGGGACACAGGCAGTGGGAAAAGTGACGCTGCTGGGGCCGGGGAGGGCTGAGAGCAGCAGAGGAGCCGGTGGCCCCGAAATGTTAATTCCTTCCAGCTGCTGTCAGGCTGGCAGCTTCTCAAAGGAAGTTTAATAGACTGCAGTCGTCTCCCCTCGGCCCCGTCCCCCCATCCTGCCAGAATCTGGGATTACATGAGCTGCTCTGCCTTCCAAAAAACCAGGTTTATTTTATTTCATTTCATTTCATTTTATTTTTTTTTTTCCCCCTTTTTGGCTCTGGGAGTGTTTTCTTTTCTGTGTGAGTGTGTGCGCACGCACGTGTGCTGTCTTCCAGCCGAACCTGCCCCTTGGATCGCAGGGATTTTGGGGAATTTTGGGGTGGCACAGAGCAGGAGTGGGGGTTGGAATGAGGAGGAGGAGGAGGAGGATGAAGAGGAGGATGATGAGGAAAAGGCTCCCTGGGCCTCCTTGCTGGAGCGCTCCCCAGCCCGCCGTGTGAACGGGGAGGAAACAGGATGGAGAAAGTATTTGGAGTGGAAAATAAAAGCGCTCTCCTGCTTTATTGATCGTGATTGAGGACAGAAATAGCCCAGGCTGCTGACAGCCCTCCCCGCCGAGGGAGCAGCCAAACGTGGGGCTCATCCCGAGCTGCTCCAGCCATGGAAAAACCAGGAGGGGTCTGGGGAGCTCAGGGCAGGGGGATGGGGCAGGCCTGGATCCCTGCAGGATTTCCAAACCTTCCCTTGTCCCTCTTGTTCTGCTCTGGCTGCACCCAGGACAGGCTGAGCAGCCCCTGGAATCCATCAGCAATTAAACAACGAGCTGCCATCATTAAGATTCCCATTCCCATTCCCTCCAATGGCCCAGGAATGATCAAGCCCCAGCAGGGATTGTAGGAAAAGGAAACTCCTGTGCCCAGCTGGCATCGGGCACTGCCCACCCCAAGGGGCACTAGGGGCACCCTGCACCAAAATACTGGTTTAGGTGACTTAAAAATTAGGAATTTTAATGGATTTTAGCCAATTTCATTGAATTGCTTCACTTAAAACATCAAACTCAGGGCCAGCCAGGCTGGGGAAGGTGGGCAGGGAAGCCCAGGGTGCCCAGGAAAACCCAGCAGGATCAACACCGGTGTGGGCATGGTGCTCCAACTCCGAGCAAACCATAAAAACCAAGTGCTGGCAGGAGAGTAATTAGTTAAAACCAAGCACATCTGTTGTTAATTAATTCCCAGGCAGGAGGGTTTAACTCTTGCCCTGCCCAGTGTTTTGCAACCTGCATGGCCAGTGCCAACTTGCATCCAGGGGAAGGGTGGAAATCAGCTTTTCAAGCCCTTTCAAGGACTTGAGTTTGCTGTGGTTCGTCATTCCCTGCTCTGATCCATCATTCCCAACATCCCAGAACCACCCCTGGGAATTCCAGGAGCTCCTGGGGTGTGAGCAGAGCAGCCAGCACTGCCCAGGGCAGGGAATGCACCTCAGCTTTGGGGTCGGGGCTGAAATAAATCCGTCTTTGCCCCTTCCGACCTCCAGCCCTGAGGAGCTGCTGAGGAAGGTGGGAACAACCCTCTGAGAGAGGGTTTGCAGAGGGCAGAGATCTGGGCAGCCCTGTGCTGATTATTGCTCTTTTATTCGCGTTTTCTCCAAGGCAGCCGTCACAGAAGCATGAACATCACACCCATGGAAGAAAACACACCAGGATCCCATCCCTGCTCTGGATGGGGACCTGCTCCTCTCCTTTGGGAGCAGCATTAAAGGGCTGAGGAGGAGCAGGAGTGGGGCTGGGGGTGCGTGTGTGACCCCCACCCCACCCAGGCAGCCCTCAGGGCCCTCCTGCACTGGGGGAATCTGTTCCCCATTAAGCGGCTGCGGCTGGAGGGAGCAGCCCTGGCAGCTCCACGCTCCCTAATTAGCAGCAGAAACGAGGCCAGGCTGGGGAAGGCCAGAGCCTCCGTGCCAAGGATGCAAAGGGTTTGGAGCAGAGCCTGTGGAACAGCTCTGAGCGACCCTGCCAGTGCCACCTGGGGCCCTGATCCCGTTTGTGCCAGGCTGGGCAGGGATGGGCATCCCACCCCTCACTGCTTTACCGAGGGGTCAACCCCAAACCCAGCAGCCCCAGCGGGGTGTGGGGTGGAGGAAGGCTGCCCACACCATCCTCTGTGCCTCCTCTGTGCACTTGCACCATGCTGGGCTCTTGCTCACCACTAAAAATAGGATTGCAGCGCCGGAGGGCAGCGAGCCCAGATCCCCAGGCAGCCCCTGTCACTGTGACCAACTGACCCATTTGGCCTCGCTTTTTAAGTGATTTTCCCTCCCCGTTCAGCTTCAGCCCAGGCAGCAGCTGAGCTGGGCCAGCTGAGCCCTTCCAAGGGCAGCGAGACCCCAGAGTGGGGTGGTGGTCCCTGGCAGGGGTGGGGGTCCCAGCCAGAGCAGGAGTGGCCAAAACCACCCCAATTCCAAGGGCAGCAAACTCACCAGCCCCAGCCCTTCCATAGGAATTTGCAGAATTTATTTTCTCCTTTGAGTAATTCGTGCCCTGGGGCTGGCGAAGAAGCCCAGAGCAGGTGACATCCCAGGAATGGTGGGACAAGAGCCAGGGTTTGTGCCTTTGTCACTGTGACCAACTGACCCATTTGGCCTCGCTTTTAAAGTGATTTTCCCTCCCCGTTCAGCTTCAGCCCAGGCAGCAGCTGAGCTGGGCCAGCTGAGCCTTTCCAAGGGCAGCGAGACCCCAGAGTGGGGTGGTGGTCCCTGGCAGGGGTGGGGGTCCCAGCCAGAGCAGGAGTGGCCAAAACCACCCCAATTCCAAGGGCAGCAAACTCAGCAGCCCCAGCCCTTCCATAGGAATTTGGAAGAAAACAATTTATTTTCTCCTTTGGGTAATTAGTGCTCTGGGGCTGGCGAAGCAGGTGACATCCCAGGGATGGTGGGACAAGAGCCAGAGTTTGTCCCAGGGGACCCCAGGGTTTGACCCAGGGCAGCCCAGGGTTTGTCCCAGGGGACCCCAGAGTTTGTCCCAGGGGACCCCAGGGTTTGTCCTGGGAGCTGGGGCACCCCAGAACCTCAACCTGTTCCCTGGAGCCAAGGACAGAGAGTCCTCCTGCATTTTCCTTCCCAGCACGAGGAGCCAACAGGAGCACCCTGGGGCTTTCACTGACCTGTCCCATGTCCCCAAAGCCAGCTGGGAGCAGGATGGGCTGCAGGGACAGGGGACACGGAGTCTCTGTCTCCAGGGAGTGCCCTGCAGAGCACGTGCTGGGCCAGCTGCCAGTCAGAAATGAAGAAAGACCTTTATTTACAGTAAAAAGGAACAAAAAAAAATATATATAAAATACCGCGACACTTCCCTTCCCATCTCCCCAGCCCGTCAGGGGTGTCTGCCACTCTCACCCAGCCACCACCTCTGTCCCTGGGATGGTGGCATGGGGACAGCAATGCTGGGGTCATTTGGCACCAACCCAGCTACCGTGCCTGGGACACACAGGGGACACACAGAGGTGGGTGACAGCTTGTCCTGGTTTGAGGGGAAATGGAATTCTGGGAGTGTGTCAGTCCAATTGGAGATGTAGATTTGCGATTGACACCTGTTTTGACCACTGAGAGTTGGATACGCCTCTGAGAACACACAGGGGTTAAAAGCAGAGCTCTGCCCCTGGGAAGCCCTCTTGGGACTTGGCGTGGAGGAGGAAGGACCTTTCCCCTGCCCAGCTGTCCCGGGCTGGGCAGGGGGGGAACCATGTGGTAGGCCTGGGCCTGGACGGAATGGGGTAGGCCTGGCCTGGGCCCCCCCAAAGGGGTGGAAGGGGTGGAGGAGAGAGAGACCGGGAGCTACTGGGCAGCCCCCTCCCTGGGAAGAGAGAGAGAGAGAAGAGAGAGACTGTGTCTCCTTGCTGTCTGGGACTGGGCTGTGGCCTTGAAGTTCGCTGCCAGCCTGCCCGGCCTGTGGAGGGGGGGTTGAACCAGAAGGAGTCCTGCTTGTGGGTTGTGAGCCATGGAGTTTTAACCCTTTCTTGGACAATGAAAGCTTTTGCAGAGTACTGACCCTTCCGGGAGAGAAGATGAAGGGGGATTTAAGCAAGTTTTTAAAGGACTGAGCAGGGGAGAGACTGAGAAGAACCTAAGGTGGAAGAGATGTGGAGTGGCATTCTTTGCTGGACGCTTTTTGTAGAGCCATGGACTGTTCCTGAATACAGAGACTATTTTCAGGGGGAGCCACCGGGTCCCAGAGTTAAGAAGGCAGTGTAGGAGCCTCCCGGCCCAGGAGGTGAAATAATGGGGGGACAGATGTCCCAAAATGGAGACTGTGCCTTTGTTTCGGAGTGGGACGATGGAATCCTTAAAAAGACAACCCTCAAAGTAGCTCTGGTCCATGTTCAGTGGTGAGAGCACTGAAATGGGAGGAGGGGTCACGATCTCCAATCCGGGTGGGGATATGTGACCAAAAGCCCAGGGCATACAAGAAGGACTCCTCCTCTTAAGGAATTCATGATTGAGTGTTTGTAAGGGTGGTTTTTGCTGGACTGAAAGATGTAATTGTATTGGGAATTTGGTGGGGGGAGGAGGAGGAACTGTATTCTGTGGAGTTTTCATTTTCCTTGAGATTGTCTTTTCTTTTCTTTCCTATTGTAGTGTGTAGTTAATAAAGTTCTGTTTTCTATAGTTTTAAGTAGAGGACTGCTTTGCTTATTCCTAGGCACATCTCACAGCAAGCACCAGGGAGAAAGTATTTTCATGGAGGGCACTGGCATTTTGCCAGGCTCAAACCATGACATTTTTGGTTCCCTGACCGGGAATCGAGATAAGATAAGTTGATAAGATAAGGCTGTGAGATGGGGCCAAAAAAAGGAATAAGAACAAAGCATGTATTTGTCTTGTAGAAGTGTATATAGTTTTAATAATGTTAGAAAGTGTGTTCTCAGAGGCGAAGGGTGGAATGTCCTGGTTTGAGGAAATGGAATTCTGGGAGTGTGTCAGTCAATTGGAGATGTAGATTTGCGATTGACACCTGTTTTGACCACTGAGAGTTGGATACGCCTCTGAGAACACACAGGGGTTAAAAGCAGAGCTCTGCCCTGGGAAGCCCTCTTGGGACTTCGGCGTGGAGGAGGAAGGACCTCTCCCCCTGCCCAGCTGTCCCGGCTGGGCAGGGGAGGGGCCATGTGGCAGGCCTGGGCCTGGACCGGAATGGGGGTAGGCCTGGCCTGGTTGCCCCCCAAAGGGTGGAAGGGTGGAGGAGAGAGAGACTGGGGGAGCCTGGGCAGCCCCCTCCTGGGAAGAGAGAGAGAGAGAAAGAGAGAGACTGTGTCTCCTTGCTGTCTGGGACTGGGCTGTGGCCTTGAAGTTCGCTGCCAGCCTGCCCGGCCTGTGGGGGGGTTGAACCAGAAGGAGTCAGGCTGCTTGTGGGTTGTGAGCCATGGAGTTTTACCCTTTCTTGGACAATGAAAGCTTTTTGCAGAGTACCCCTGCCCTTCCGGGGAGAGAAGATGAATTTGGATTTAAGCAAGTTTTAAAGGACTGAGCAGGGGAGAGACTGAGAAGAACCTAAGGTGGAAGAGATGTGGAGTGGCATTCTTTGCTGGACGCTTTTTGTAGAGCCATGGACTGTTCCTGAATACAGAGACTATTTTCAGGGGGAGCCACCGGGTCCCAGAGTTAAGAAGGCAGTGTGGGGCCTCCCGCCCAGGAGGTGAAATAATGGGGGACAGATGTCCCAAAATGGAGACTGTGCCTTTGTTTCGAGTGGGACGATGGAATCCTTAAAAAACACCCTCAAAGTAGCTCTGGTCCATGTTCAGTGGTGAGAGCACTGAAATGGGAGGAAGGGTCACGTCCAATCCGGGTGGGGATATGTGACCAAAAGCCCAGGGCATACAAGAAGGACTCCTCCTCTTAAGGGATGGAGGTGTTTGTAAGGGTGGTTTTGCTGGACTGAAAGATGTAATTGTATTGGGAATTTGGTGGGGTGGAACTGTATTCTGTGGAGTTTTCATTTTCCTTGAGATTGTCTTTTCTTTTCTTTCCTATTGTAGTGTGTAGTTAATAAAGTTCTGTTTTCTATAGTTTTAAGTAGAGGACTGCTTTGCTTATTCCTAGGCACAGCAAAGCTGGGAGAAAGTATTTTCATGGAGGGCACTGGCATTTGCCAGGCTCAAACCATGGTGTCAACACAGCTGCAGGAAAGCTCCTTCCAGGGTGGCTGGGCTGTGGGGACAGGCCAGGCTGGGCACCCAGGCCTGGCAGGGGTCCCCAGTTTGGGACACATCAAACCTGGGCACCGAAGGCAGGGGCCTGGCAGGATGTGTCCCCCAGTTTGGGACACATCAAACCTGGGCTTTGAGGCAGGGGACAGGGCTGTCCCCAGTTTGGGACACATAAAACCTGGGCATCGAGGGCAGGGCCTGGCAGGACGTGTCCCTCAGTTTGGGACACATCAAACCTGGGCACCGAGGGCAGGGGCCTGGCAGGACGTGTCCCCCAGTTTGGGACCCCACAGCGGGCTGGTCTCAGTGCCCAGGGGTCACCCAGGTGGGCTGTGCCCCAGAGCACTGTCCTGGGGGTGGCTCGGGATGGGTGTCCCCCAGGCGGGCCCTGGGTGGCCCCAGGAAAGGTCCCCAATGCTGGGGTGGCTCTGCAGGACAGGCTGTCCCCAAGGCCGGGCTCCGGGGTGGCTCTGCAGAACTGTGCAGTCCCCAAGGCCGGGCCCTGCAATGACTGGGATGGGCTGTCCCCAAGGCTGGGCCCCAGGGTGGCTCTGTGTTATGGGCTGTCCCCAGTGCTGGGGTGGCTCTGTGTGACAGGCTGTCCCCAGGGCTGGGGTGGCTCTGTGTGACAGGCCGTCCCCAGGGCTGGGCTGGCTCTGCAGGGTGGCTGTCCCCAGTACTGGGGTGTCTCTGTGTGACAGGCTGTCCCCAGTGCTGGGCTGGCTCTGCAGGGTGGCTGTCCCCAAGGCTGGGCTGGCTCTGTGTGACAGGCTGTCCCCAAGGCTGGGCTGGCTCTGCAGGGTGGCTGTCCCCAGTACTGGGGTGGCTCTGTGTGACAGGGTGTCCCCAGGGCTGGGCTGGCTCTGCAGGGTGGCTGTCCCCAGTACTGGGGTGTCTCTGTGTGACAGGCTGTCCCCAAGGCTGGGGTGGCTCTGCAGGGTGGCTGTCCCAGTACTGGGGTGGCTCTGTGTGACAGTCACTCCTGCTCTCGGCTCAGGTGGCAGGAGGCTCCCGCTGTCCCCCCAGTGCTGGCAGAGGTAGAGCAGGCCAGGACACCACCAGAGCCCCCGCGGCCCTCTGGGTTCACCCTTCCCGGGCAGGACACGCTCCAAGGACGAGAATTCCAGCGGGGGATTCACTCTCCTCCTCCTCCTCCTCCTCCTCTTCCTCCGCGAGGCCTCCTGAGGGCCCGGCCGGAGCCTCGCCCGCTGTGGCAGAGCTGGGGGGTCCCAACTCGGGTCCCCCCGCCCAGAGGGGCCCTCAGGAGGAGAAGCAGAGCCCGCAGCACTCCATGCAGATCTCCAGGCAGTCGGCAGACTCGCAGCAGGCATCGATGATGCCGCAGTCCATGTCGCAGGGCAGGTCGCAGTCCGCGCACTCGCCCGAGTTGCAGCAGCAGCAGCAGATGCACGAGTCCTCCGAGGTGCAGGAGCCGCAGGTGGCACAGTCCAGCACGATGTTGCACAGGGTCAGGAACTCGCAGAAGAGGCAGGAGAGGATGCAGTGGACGCAGCAATCTGGGGAGGAACACGGGTTGAGACAAGGCCGGGCTGGGGGAGCACCCCAGGGGGGGAAATGCTCCCTCAGGAATTCATGGAAGGGAGGGAAAAGGTGTGAGGGGGCAGCCACAGCCCCAGGGGTCTCCCTCAACACCCAGCCCTCAAGAGAGACCAGTTGTGGAGGACAGGAGATGGCCCCACTCAGCACCCGCCCTGCAGAGGCTGCCAGGAGGGTCCAGGGGTCCCACTGGGCTCAGAGGGTGCCACCAAGAGATCCATAGGGATGAAGGGCCCAAGGGCTTGGAAGGTGCCACCAAGAGATCCATAAGGATGAAGGACCCAAGGGCTTGGAGGGTGCCACCAAGAGATCCCAAGGGATGAGGGGCTTGGACGATGCCACCCAAGACATCCCAAGGGATGAGGGGCCCAGGGCTTGGAAGGTGCCACCTAGAGATCCCAAGGGATGAGGGGCTTGGAAGGTGCCACCAAGAGATCCATAAGGATGAAGGACCCAAGGGCTTGGAAGGTGCCACCTAGAGATCCCAAGGGATGAGGGGCCCAGAGCTCAGAGGGTGCCACCAAGAGATCCCAAGGGATGAGAGGCCCAAGGGCTGGGAAGGTGCCACCCAAGAGATCCCAAGGGATGAGGGGCCCGAGGAGACCATCTGGAAAGAGCCCCCAGGGTTCAGCAGTACCTTCCTGCGCCTCAATGGGGATGTGAGAAGAGGGTGACTTGGAGCTGCCCTTGCTCTTCTTGCTGCCCTGGCTGTTGATGGAGTGGTGTGGCTGCAGCTTTCGGGGCGGTTTCTGCACCGCCCGGCAGACCCCGTTCCCTGCCTCCCCGTTGGGCAGCAGCTGCGTGCAGGGACCAGGGGGCTGCAGGGGTGACCCCACCTGGGGCTGGCCTGGAAGGGAAAAGCAGAATATTACCAGCCCTGCCCTCTCCAGAGGGAGAAATGTGTGCCCAGACCTCAGGGGAAAACGGGAATCTGGTCCCCAGATGGACACGGGGTGAGCTGGAGGATGGATGGTCCAAGGGAATGGTTGGCACAGACAGCTTTTAAGAAAAATCCTTTTCTTAGGATTTTTTCTCCTGAGAAGCTGAGAAGCCTCAGAAATGAAATGTAAACAATGGTTATCTGCTGCTGTGGAATGCAACAGATCCATCTGGGATTGTCTCATGTGGTTGTTTTTAATTAATGGCCAATCACAGTCCAGCTGTCTTGGACTCTCTGGTCAGTCACAAGATTTCATTATCCTTCCTTTCTATTCTTGATAGCCTTCTAATTAAATCCTTTCTTCTATTATTTTAGTATAGTTTTAATATATAACTTTCTTTTAATATAATATGTATCATAAAATAATAAATCAGCCTTCTGAAACATGGAGTCAGATCCTCGTCTCTTCCCTTGCCCTGGGACCCCTGTGAACACCACCACAAATGGTCTCAAGCTACGTCAGGGAAGGGATAGGTTGGATATTAGGAAAAAGTTTTTCACCAAAATAATAATAAAATATTGGAATGCTCTTCCCAGGGAGGTGGTGGAATCACCATCTCTGGATGTGTTTAATAAAAGACTGGACATGGCACTTGGTGCTATGGTCTGGTTGAGGTGTTAGGGCATAGGTTGGACTCGATGATCTTAGAGGTCTCTTCCAACCTCATCACTCTGTGATTCTGTGATTGATTCTGTGATTCTGTGAGGGAGATGGAACAGGAGATGTGGAAAAGGTGCCTGGAGGGAAGGAGACAAAGGCTGCAGAGAGAGAAAGGGATGGAAAACCACCAAAAAACAAAGATCTGTCATGAAGGATGGGCTGAAACTCATCAGAGGACCTGAAGGAGGAGATGTCTCTGCAGGGCCAGGAGGGATGAAACCAGGCTCCTGGGGTTGAAACCACCAAGAGCCACAGGGGAGGCACCACACAGAGCCCCCTCCACTGCAGAGCCAGAGGAGCTGAGGCACCACTGCAGAGCCAAAGGAGCTGAGGCACCACTGCAGAGCCAGAGCTGAGGCACCACTGCAGAGCCAGAGCTGAGGCACCACTGCAGAGCCAGAGCTGAGGCACCACTGCAGAGCCGCAGGAGCTGAGGCACCACTGCAGAGCTGCAGGAGCTGAGGCACCACTGCAGAGCCAGAGCTGAGGCACCACTGCAGAGCCGCAGGAGCTGAGGCACCACTGCAGAGCCAGAGCTGAGGCACCACTGCAGAGCCAGAGGAGATGAGGCACCACTGCAGAGCCAGAGCTGAGGCACCACTGCAGAGCCAGGAGCTGAGGCACCACTGCAGAGCCAGAGGAGCTGAGGCACCACTGCAGAGCCAGAGCTGAGGCACCACTGCAGAGCCAGAGCTGAGGCACCACTGCAGAGCCAAAGGAGATGAGGCACCACTGCAGAGCCAGAGATGAGGCACCACTGCAGAGCAGCCTGCACCACTGCAGAGCCAGAGGAGCTGAGGCACCCCAGCCCTGAGGCACCAGGAGCCCTGAGGCACTTCCTTGAGGCACCACTGCAGAGCCCCTGCAGAGCCAGAGCTGAGGCACTCCTGCAGAGCCAGGAGGAGGAGCCAAATGAGGCACCACTGCAGTTCTGCAGGGCTGAGGCACCACTGCAGAGCCAGAGCTGAGGCACCACTGCAGAGCCAGAGGAGATGAGGCACCACTGCAGATCCTGAGGCCAGAGCCAGAGGAGATGGGCACCACTGCAGAGCCCCTGAGGCACCACTGCAGAGCCCTGAGGCACCACTGCTCAGGCACCACTGCTCTGCCTGCAGAGCCACATGAGGCACCACTGCAGAGCTGCACTGAGGAACCAGCACAGGAGAAGGCACCACTGCAGAGCCAGGCTGAGGCACCACTGCAGAGCCACAGCTGAGGCACTCCTGCAGAGCTGCAGGAGCTGAGGCACCACTGCAGAGCCAATGAAAATAAAAGCTCAAACTAAAGAGCTGAGGCAAAAGCAAAGGATAAAATAAAATGCAGGAAATAAAATAAAATAAAATAAAATAAACCTGGGAGATATGGGAACCATATATATATCAGCAAGGCCACAAATAAAATAAAATAAAATAAAATAAAATAAAAGTAATATATATATATATAATAAAATAAAATATTAAAATAAAATAAAATAAAATAAAAAATAAAATAAAATAAAATAAAATAAAATAAAATAAAATAAAATAAAATAAAATAAAATAAAATAAAATAAAATAAAATAAAATTAAATTAAATTAAATTAAATTAAATTAAACCCTGTCTGGTGGTGCTTCAGCCAAACTTTGCTTTTCCTCTCCCATGGCAGTAAACAAGGGATGATTCAGGGCAGAGGCTCGAGGGCAAAGGCACCTCTTGGCACCAGGGAACAGGAGCTGCTTTCTGTGCAGGGCACAGGCGGCCCCTGTCCTGCATCCACCAAAATAAAACAGATGGAAGGTGAAAATAAAGTGGGCGGAAGGTGAAAATAAAGTGGGTGGAAGGTGAAAATAAAGTGGGTGGAAGGTGAAAATAAAATAGATGGAAGGTGAAAGACACAAGTGGATGGTCCCAGTGCTTGGTTTGACCAGACTGAGCTGGGCTTGGGCTGCACAGGGAGGTTACAGTGGGAGCTTGGTCTTTGACACCCACTGGGAAGGGAATTTAAAATAACCAGAGGTGAGCGGGAAGAGTGGGCTGAGAGCAGGAGAGTGGGGGACTGGGGAGACACAAAACAGGTCTTGGATAAAACTGGGATTGTCTCCCCTTCCTAAAAACCTCAGGTGTGACGGTGTTCACGGGGGTCTTATGCTGAGGGAAGAGACGAGGGTCTCATTCCATGTTTCAGAAGGCTTGGTTTATTATTTTATGATATATATTTCATTAAAACTATACTAAAAGAATAGAAGAAAGGATTTCATCAGAAGGCTGGCTAAGCTAAGAATAGAAAAGAATGATCACAAAGGTTTGTAGCTCGGGTTCTGTGTCTAAGCCAGCTGATTGTGATTGGCCATTAATTACAAACAACCACATGAGACCAATGCAGATCTACCTCTTGCATTCCACAGCAGCAGATAATCAATGTTTACAGTTTGTTATTGAAGCCTCTCAGTTCTCAAGAGAAAAAAATCCTAAAGAAAGGATTTTTCATGAAAAGATGTCCGTGACACTCATGGAGTGTTCATTCATTACGTGCCCTCACGCAGTGCCCTCTCCTGCCTCGTGTGTGCACTGAGATGCCCAGGGCTGTGCCAGGAAGGGGCTGAGCCTGCAGGGAGCTGGGCAGGGGCTGAGCCAAGGGGGACCCAGCAGCAGCAGCAGCAGCAGCAGCAGCCTGGGACAGCAGCTGGATCGTCTGGGAGTGCAGCAGGATGCACTTGGCGCTCCCCATTTTGCTGCATTCCTCAGATTAAACTGTTTGTAAATCAAAATCACGCTCTGGCTCCAGCCAGGGGCAGCCAAAGGCAGCCAGGAATCCCCCCCCCCCTTAAAGTTAGGGAAAATAGCTTCCATTTTTTTTAGGACTTAGCCTTTAAAACATGAGGCCAAAGCTTTGCTGAAAGAGGCACCTTCAGCTCCCCAGTAACGCAGGATGGGGGGGCAGGCCTGGAAAAGAGGATTTTGGGGGAAACTGCCTGTCTACAGCTCTTCAATAACCAAAAAACCTCCTGGATGTTTGTAACCTGAAACCTGAACCCCAAAACTTTGGGTTTCCCATCGAGGTGATGCTCCTGGATCCCCTCAGGCTGTCCCAGGGCAGCATCACCGGGGTCCCCATGCTGGGGCCCTCACCCAGCCACTGCCAGGGCTTGGAATGTTGTGGCCACCTGGATCTGCTGCTCCTGCCTGAAGCTTGACACACAGCATGCCAAACCTGCAACCCCAGTGTCCTAAAATGCTGCAAAACTGGATTTGAGCACAGAGCTGAGCCTCAGAGGGGCCAATCCTGGCATTGGTGGGCAAAGACATCACCCTGCACCCTCCAGCCCCTTCTGGCCGGCCCCTCCTGAGCCTGCACGAGCCAGGCTGGCACAGGAATGCCCCCATCCCATGGGAAAGCCTAAATGTGCTCCTCAGGGCCTGCCAAAATGGGGATAACCCCAAAAACCAACGGTGACCCCCCCAAGAGCAGCGCAGTGAGGAGTGGGAACAGCAGAGGTGACGCTGCTCACCAGGAGGAGGGTGCCCCAATCCCTCCCAGCCTCGGGGGGCGGCCGTGGGGCTGGGCCGGGCTGGGGAGGGGGCCGTGCAGGGCTGTGCTGTGACTCAGGCACGCAGAATGTCTGTGGGCAGCCGGCCCAGCTCGCATATGCTGCGCGAGGGCTCGGCCGCGGGAATCGGGAGCTCTGCTCTCCTCACTGCATTTCCCATCCTCTCCCCTTCCCTGCCCGCCCTCCGGAGGGGCAGCCCCGTTCCCAGCCACCCTCATCCTGCTGGGGAGCTTCCATCCACTTTCCGCCCCTTGGAATGGGACTGGGGAGCTTCCATCCACTTTCTGCCCCTTGGAATTGGACTGGGGAGCTTCCATCCACTTTCCACCCCTTGGTAAGGGACTGGGGAGCTTCCATCCACTTTACAGCCCATGGAAAGGGACTGGGGAACTTCCATCACTTTACACCCCTTGGAAGGGATCTGGGGAGCTTCCATCCACTTTGCACCCCTTGGAAGCTCCCCAGTCCCCCTCCATCCACTTTCCACCCCATGGAAGGGGACTGGGGAACTTCAAAACCTTAACACCCCTTGGAAGGGGATTGGGGAGCTTCCATCACTTTCTACTCCTTGAAAGGGGAACTTCCATCACTTTCCACCCCTCAGAAGGGGACTGGGGAGCTTCCATCCAATTTTTGCCCCTTGGAAAGGGACTGGGGAGCTTCCATCACTTTCCACCCCTTGGAAGGGGAACTTCCATCACTTTGCACCCCTTGGAAGGGGACTGGGGGGCTTCCATCCACTTGGGCTCTTGGGGGATGCTCCTTTCCCAGGCAGGCTCATCCCTCTTCCCACCGCAGCACCCCAGAGGATCCCAACCCTTCCCAAGCAGCTCCAGCTGCTCCGGGAGCCACCCCGGGTGCCGCCCTTCCCTTTCACCTCTCCAGGTGACTCAGGCTCGGTTCAGGCTTTGATGTGGGGAGGAACAAAGCGAGGAGGAGCCGGGTTCCCACCTCTGCCCTGCTTTGTGGTGAGTCCCGAGGGCAACACTCACATGTCACAGCTTGGGGAGCGCTGCAGAGCTCGGCCCGGGGGCTTTTTGTCAGCACTGCCGGGGATTTGTCACCTTCCAGGGCTTTCAGGGGTTTGTCACCTTCCAGGGCTTTCTCCTTCTTCAGGGGTTTGTCACCTTCCAGGGCTTTCTCCTTCTTTGGGGGTTTGTCACCTTCCAGGGCTTTCTCCTTCTTCAGGGATTTGTCACCTTCCAGGGTTTTCTCCTTCTTTGGGGGTTTGTCACCTTCCAGGGGTTTCTCCTTCTTCAGGGGTTTGTCACCTTCCAGGGCTTTCTCCTTCTTCAGGGATTTGTCACCTTCCAGGGGTTTCTCCTTCTTTGGCACCGCAGGGCGGGTGGGGGACCGGGGACCCCTCAGGGCAGGGAGGGAGGGCTCAGGCACCTCTGCAAGAGAAAAGGGGTTAGAGCTGAAAATGGGGTTAGGAGCTCAGCCCTGGGTCAGCCAAACTCCCAGCCTGGCCCCAGACACTGCCCATGGCTCAGGGAAGGAGGTTTGGGCTCCCCTGTGTCACACAGCATGGAAGGATGTCACCCGAGGAATGCCACCAAGGGATGCCACCCATGGATGCCACCCATGGATGAACCCAAGGATGAACCCAGGGATGAACCCAAGGGATGAACCCAAGGGATGAACCCAAGGGATGAGCCCAAAGATGAACCCAAGAGATGAACCCAAGAGATGAACCCAAGGATGAACCCAAGAGATGAACCCAAGGATGAACCCAAGGGATGAACCCAAGGGATGAACCCAAGGGATGAACCCAAAGATGAACCCAAGGGATGAACTGAAGGGATGAATCCAAGGGATGAACCAAAGGGATGAACCCAAGGATGAACCCAAAGGATGAATCCAAGGGATGAACCAAAGGGATGAACCCAAGGATGAACCAAAGGGATGCCACCCAATGGATGAACTCAAGGATGAACCCAAGGGATGAACCAAAGGGATGAACCCAAGGATGAACCCAAGGGATGAACCCAACCAAAGGATGAACCCAAGGGATGCCACAAAGGGATGAACCCAAGGATGAACCCAAGGGATGCAGCCAAGGGATGAGCCCAAGGGATGAACACAAGAGATGCCACCCAGGGTTTGGGCAGCCTGGGACAGGCACTGGGGCTGCACCACCCCACAGCTGCTCCCCCCGCTGCAGCACCATCCCAAAACGCCTCCCCTGAGCTCTCACATTCCTCCTCCAAAAGCCAAGGGATCTGGTTACACTCAGCAGCCCGAGCTGGATTTTTCATCCCCCTTCCATGAAAGAGCCACTGTGTGCCCTGCAGGAGCTGGCTGCCACCTCCCTCATCCTCCTGCACTCCGGGCTGCACCAACCCCTGCAGGAGCCCTCCATGGGGCAGGAAAATCCTGCAAGGAGCTGAGTTATCCCCCATGGGAGAAATCCCTGTGCCCAACAGCCCCTGGCAGGAAGGCAGGAGGAGGCACAACCACCTTCAGCGCTGCTGAAATCCCATGGGGAATTTGGGGTGCCAGAGGTGCCCAGGGGGGGCTCAGGGCCATGCCACACTGCCCCAGCCCCCCCCCAGCACCCCAGCCCTCTGCCCATCCCCCAGAATAGCAAAGTCTTGCACAACAGGGGCTGGAACACGCTTTATATAAAACTAAATTATAGGCTGGGCAGAGGGAGGGAGAGCACAGAGCCATAATTGCCCTGGCTGGAACAGGAGCCCTGCAAGCAGCCACGGAGGGCAGGGGAGGGGGGAAAGAGGCCTGGGACACTTCATTATCCTCCCCAAAACCAGGGTCCCACACACCAGAGCTGAGGGGGAAAGGAGGACAAGTACAGATAATTAAATTAATAATATCAATGTTATTAAAAAGAGAAAACGAGGGAAGTTGGGGGGGGATCAGCAGGAGCTTGGAAATGCTGCAGCCAGTGTGGAGTGATGCTGCTCAGCTCCACAACACGCTCCAAAGTCACCCCGTGCCTCAGTTTCCCCTCTCTGCCCTCCCCAGGGTGCAGATCCAGCCTGGGGTGCTAGAGCTCCTCAGACAGGGTTGATTTTTTTTTTTTTTGGGAATTAAAACCCATCCCAGCACAGAGCCTGCTCACACAGAGCTCTCACAGGTGAGGAGATTTAGGGGCTCAACCAAGGGAAACGCAGCAGCTCCAGCTGAATTTTGCACAACAGCACAGGCTCCAAATGCCAACGAAGAGTGAGCCCCAGATGGGGAAATGCCATTCCCAAGGCTCTGGAGAGGTGAGGAGAGCAGGCTGTCACCTCCCCAGTGCTGTGGGAGTGGGTGGCATCCACACTCGGCTGCCGCCACAGCCTCTGGCACGGCCCTGCCCTGATCCAGAGGCAGAGGTGGAACCCTGGTGGGTGAGGGTGGGAAATGGATCATGAGGAAATGAATCGTGGGAAATGGATCACGAGGAAATGGATCAATGGATCATGAGTGTGGGAAATGGATCATGAGGAAATGGACCATGAGGAAATGGATCATGTGGGAAATGGACCAATGGATCATGAGTTTGGGAAATGGATCATGTGGGAAATGGATCATGAGGAAATGGATCAATGGATCATGAGTGTGGGAAATGGATCACGAGGAAATGGATCAATGGATCATGAGTGAGGGAAATGGATCATGAGGAAATGGATCAATGGATCATGAGTTTGGGAAATGGATCATGAGGAAATGGACCATGAGGAAATGGATCATGTGGGAAATGGATCAATGGATCATGAGTTTGGGAAATGGATCATGTGGGAAATGGATCAATGGACCATGAGTTTGGAAAATGGATCATGTGGGAAATGGATCAATGGATCATGAGTGCGGGAAATGGACCATGAGGAAATGGATCATGTGGGAAATGGAGTCAGATCCTCGTCTCTCCCCTCACACCTCTGTGCCCATTCCTGGGGACAGGGACAGTCTGGGTGGATCCACAGGGATATCCAGGCTGTGCTCCAGCTGGGATGGAGCCCAGGCTAGTCCCTGCCGTGCCCGCTTCACACTTGTAATTACCCTGCACCAGGGCTCACACACAACCACAGGCAGGCAGGGAGGAAGGTGGCAATTAAATTAACTCCCCCGGGAACAAGCTGGCCAGGAGAGGGACAGAAATAGCCAGGAATGAAGTCTGGGTGAGCTGATCCTTCCCTGCCTCGCGCGGCCTCACATCCCACAGGCTGAATGTGGGGATGGATGGGGCTGAGCCCCAGCTGCCCCTGGAATGGGGTGGGCAAGGACCCAGGGAGGGGCTGGGAGAAGGTGGGCAGGTGTGGGGTCAGCACAGACCCCACAGCTCCCTGTCCATTGGGATCCACGGGGAAATGTTCAGGGAAATGAAGAGGGAATGGGAAATGCAGAGGGAATGTTCAGGGAAAAGGAGAGGAAATGCCCTGGGAAAGGCAGAGGGAATGGGAAGGGCACAGGGGATGCCCAGGGAAAGGCAGAGAGAATGTTCAGGAAAATGTAGAGGGAATGTTCAGGGAAATGCAGAGGGAATAATCAGGAAAACGGAGAGGGAATGCTCTGGGAAAGGCACAGGGAATGGGAAATGCAGAGGGAATGCCCTGGGAAGGGCACAGGGAATGTACTGGGAAATGCAGAGGGAATATTCAGGAAAATGAAGAGGAATGCTCTGGGAAAGGCACAGGGAATGCCCTGGGAAGTGCAGAGAAAATGCCTAGGGAAATGCAGGGGGAATGCCCTGGGAAATGCCCTGGGAAGGGCACAGGGAATGCCAAGGAAATGCCCTGGGAAATGCAGAGAATGCCCTGGGAAATGCAGAGGGAATGCCCTGGGAGATGCCCTGGGAAATGCAGAGGATGCCCTGGGAAGGGCACAGGGAATATCCTGGGAAATGCAGAGGGAATATCCTGGGAAATGCAGAGGGAATGCCCAGGGGAATGCCCAGGCAAATGCTGGAGCAGCAGCTGCCCAGTGCCCCCAAGCAGGGGCAGCCGCTCTGCAGGCACAGGAGGAGCTGAGCAGACCCTCCCAGCACTGGCACAGGCTCATCCCACAACTCCCTCTCCTTGAAGCTCCCTGATCCCTGCCCTGCTGAGCCCCTGGACCCCTCCTCCCTGCTGCCCCCAGCACAGGACCAGGCCTGACCTGAATCCATCAGGTTTAAACCCAATTGTGAGCCTGGGCCAAACCCTGAGGCCAGCCAGCCCTTGGGATGGGGCATCTCCCACTTTCCCCCAAAACTCCTGCACCTCAAACCCCTCCTGACCAGGGCAAAATCCTCCTCAGAGCCTGGGAGGAGCAGCACAAGGGAGATGCGGGAGAGAGGCTCAGAGCTCCGGATTTTGGGAACAGAGGTAACGAGGCATTCCAAAAACAATCACTTCAATAAATCACAGCGCTGCCCCAAGGTACCAGAGATCAGCAAAGTGATAAACGTGGGGCTGCTTTCTCCTGCCAAGCCCAGGACATGCACATGGAGCCGATTTTCTGATTATTCTCCCCGATCCCAAAGTCCAAATCCATCGGTCATGGGAGTTCCCGAGACATCAGGGAGCTCCAAATTCCATCAGGAGGGTGGGAAAACAGGACAGGAGAGAGGAGAGACACAAAGAAGCTGGAAGTTCATGGCTGGAACTGCAGAATTCCTGCCAATCCCAAAGTTCCAACATCCCCCCGGGGAATGCAGGAGCTTCTGTGGAAAAGAGCTTTGTGCTCCCAGTGGGAATTCCTGATGGGCTGAGCTCAGCATTCCCAAAGAGCTGGAAAAACAAAAGGCAGGAGCAGCATCCTGGAGGGAGCACAAACAGGAGCCAGAGCACAGCAAAATCCGTGGGTTCCCTTCTCCCTTCCTGTGCTGCCCAGAACGCCAGAGGCAAAGCTGGAGCTGTGGTTTGGGGTCCAACCTCGAATTCAGTCCCAGTCTGGGTCTTTTTCCTGCTTTTTCCCCCATTCTCTGTCCCCACACTGTGTTTGGGATGGTTTATGTTGGTTTTGGGGTGAGGATTGGTGCTGGGAAATGAGGAAAGGAACCAGGTTTGTGTCCTGGGAAGTTCTGTTGTCCCTATTTTCCACTCCAAGACTAAAAATTCCTCCTTCCCTTGCAGCTCCACGCTGGAATGGTGCCTTAATACCTATAAAATGTAAATATATTTATATTAAATCAGTTTTTCCTGCATAAAGGATCATTCCTCCCAAATTGCTGCAGTGTGGGAGGAGGCAAAGCTGGAGCTGTGGTTTGGGGTCCAAACTCGAATTCAATCCCAGTCTGGGTCTTTTCCCTGTTGCTTTCCCATTGTTTTCCCCCATTCTCTGTGCCCACAGTGTGTTTTGGGATGGTTTGTGTTGGTTTTGGGATGGTTTATGTTGGTTTTGGGATGGTTTGTGTTGGTTTTGGGGTGAGGATTGGTGCTGGGAGATGAGGAAAGGAACCTGCTCCTTCCCAGCTTTGTGTCCTGGGAAGTTTTGTTGTCCCTTAAAAATTCCTCCTTCCCTTGCAGCTCCACACTGGAATGGTGCCTTAATACCTACAAAATGTAAATATATTTACATTAAATCAGTTTTTGCTGCATAAGGAATAATTCCTCCCAAACTGCTGCAGTGCCAGAGGTGCTTCTTGCAGGGAATTGATGTTTTGTCTTTCCTGAAACCCCTCATAGGATCATTTCTCCCATGAATTTGGTTTGGCAGGAGCTGGTTGGAGCCACGGGGACCTTGCAGGGATGGGATTTGTGGGGACACCAACCTGGAACTGGGGTTTTGTCACCCAGGTCAAGCTCCCAGCAGGGATGGACTGGATGGACCCGGCTGGCCCCAAAATCCCTCCCTCCCTTCCCACCCAAATTCTATAAATAACAAATAACAACAACTCCCAGCCTTGCTGAGCTATTTGGGGTTTTTGTGGGTATTTTTTTGTGCTTTGTTTTGCTTTTTGTGCATTTAGGAAGTCACTTCTCATAGAAACCACTTCATTTTTTGACTGCATTCCTCATTGTTGCTGTTTATCCAAAGCTTTGCCCAGGTGAGGCCAAAGGTTTTCCAGGTGGGAAACAAAGCTGGGCTGGATCTTGGGCAGCAATTTGGGAGGAATGATTCCTTATGCAGCAAAAACTGATTTAATGTAAATATATTTACATTTTATAGGTATTAAGGCACCATTCCAGTGTGGAGCTGCAAGGGAAGGAGGAATTTTTTAAGGGACAACAAAACTTCCCAGGACACAAAGCTGGGAAGGAGCAGGTTCCTTTTCTCATCTCCCAGCACCAATCCTCACCCCAAAACCGACACAAACCATCCCAAAACCGACACAAACCATCCCAAAACCAACATAAACCATCCCAAACACGCTGTGGGGACAGAGAATGGGGGAAAACAATGGGAAAACAACAGGAAAAAGACCCAGACTGGGATTGAATTTGAGTTTGGACCCCAAACCACAGCTCCAGCTTTCCCTCTTCCCACACTGCAGCAATTATAATGATATAAGTATTAATTAATAATATATAATATATTTAAATTATATATTTACATACATATACAATCATTAATTAATAATTATAATAATTATTCCTTATGCAGCAAAAATCACTTTAATGTAAATATATTTACATTTTATAGGTATTAAGGCACCATTCCAGTGTGGAGCTGCAAGGGAAGGAGGAATTTTTAAGGGACAACAAAACTTCCCAGGACACAAAGCTGGGATGGAGCAGGTTCCTTTCCTCATCTCCCAGCACCAATCCTCACCCCAAAACCGACACAAACCATCCCAAAACCGACACAAACCATCCCAAAACCAACATAAACCATCCCAAACACACTGTGGGGACAGAGAATGGGGGAAAACAATGGGAAAACAACAGGAAAAAGACCCAGACTGGGACTGAATTTGAGTTTGGACCCCAAACCACAGCTCCAGCTTTGCCTCCTCCCACACTGCAGCAATTTGGGAGGAATGATCCTTTATGCAGCAAAAACTGATTTAATGTAAATATATTTACATTTTATAGGTATTAAGGCGCCATTCCAGCGTGGAGCTGCAAGGGAAGGAGGAATTTTTAGTCTTGGAGTGGAAAATAGGGACAACAGAACTTCCCAGGACACAAACCTGGTTCCTTTCCTCATCTCCCAGCACCAATCCTCACCCCAAAACCGACACAAACCATCCCAAAACCAACACAAACCATCCCAAAACCAACACAAACCATCCCAAACACACTGTGGGGACAGAGAATGGGGGAAAACAATGGGAAAACAACAGGAAAAAGACCCACACTGGGATGGAATTGGAGCTTGAGGAGCACCTGGGGCAGGATAACTCCCCCAAAAAATGGAAAATCAGGGGAGGAAATCCTGGGTGTCCTTAAGGAAAAGCAATTATCCCTGGAGCCTGGAAAGAAGCAGAGGTGAGGCCTATCAGATCCAGGGAGATTCTGGGAATTACAGAGCAGGGAGAAATGATGGAGGCAATAATTAAGGCCCAAGCCAGGCTGGTAATTGGGTAACCTTGGGGGTTAAACCAGCACAGGTCCTGCCAGGGAAAAAAAAATAAATTGTGTCTTCCCCACCTAAGTCCTTAAAAATAAAGTTAATTGAGGAGGGGATGAAGGGGAGCTGCTCAATAATCTGCATTTCTGCAGCCTCTTTCATCCCAGCACAGATGGAAACCAGGGCTCAGCACGCCTTCCCTGAGCTCCAGGGATTTTCCTTAAAAAACTGCCTCAATTAAGGGGGAAACTGAGGCAGGAAAATGGGATTTTCTCCCCCCAAAAATATCCTGTGGAGATGGAGCACGGAACTCTCCTGCAGGCTGGGGTTTCTCCCATGCACAGATCCCAAAAATTCCCCAATTTCTGGGGCACGGGAAGGGATTTTGGGGCTATCCTGGTGCCCATCCCACAGTGGGGGGAACTCCAGGCGTGGAAAAATCTGGGGAAAATCACCAGAAGTGCAGCAAACACCCTGAGGAGGGTTTGGGTTTCTGCAGCTCCCAGGCAGGAGCTTTCCAAGGAAATTCAATCAGGATTTGGAGCAGGAGCAGGGGCAGCACAGCCCCAAGGCCCAGCTTTGTTTTGCTCAAACCCAGAAACTTTGAAAAAAGCCAGAAATCTGCTTTTCTTTTTTTTTTTTTTTTTCCCTCTTTATTTTCTCCTCATGTTTCTTTTCTTTTTCTTGGTAAGTTTTGCATTGCTCAAAGAACAAACACCAGCAAAGCGTTTTCGGCAGCTGACAAGGAAAAAAAACTTGGAAAGAAAAACCAGAAATGTTGCAAAAAAGTCTTTCTGTGGGGTAAAAAAAATAGACTTTTGTTTCTTTCAGGGCTTTTTTCGGGAGGGGCTCTTTGCACTTTGAGAATGGCTGCGTGCAACTCTGCAATCCTGCATTTAAATCAGTGCTGAGACAAGAAAAAAACCCATTTATTTTGATTTTGGATGGGGTTTTTTTGTTCCAGCTCTTCTCCCAGAACAAGACAGCCTCAATAAAATGTTCCTGAGTGAGGTGGCCCCAATTTCTGCTGAAAATTCCCTGTTTGGGGCATCCCAGGGCTATTTTGGGGATTAATATTTCATGTTTAGGGCTGAATGCTTTGTGTTTGGGCCTGAATATGTCGTGTTTGGGGTTGAATATTTCATGTTTGGGGATGAATATTTCGTGTTTGGGGCTGAATATTTAATGTTTGGGGCTGAATGTTTCGTGTTTGGGCCTGAATATTTCGTGTTTGGGGCTGAATGTTTCATGTTTGGGGATGAATATTTCGTGTTTGGGGTTGAATATTTCATGTTTGGGGCTGAATATTTCATGTTTAGGGCTGAGTATTTCATGTTTGGGGCTGAGTATTTTGTGTTTGGGGTTGAATATTTTGTGTTTAGGGCTGAATATTTTGTGTTTGGAGTTGAATATTTCATGTTTGGGGGTGAATATTTCATGTTTGGGTTTGAATGTTTCATGTTTGGGGGTGAATATTTCATGTTTGGGGCTGAATATTTCATGTTTGGGGGTGAATATTTCATGTTTGGGGTTGAATATTTCGTGTTTGGGGGTGAATATTTCATGTTTGGGTTTGAATGTTTCATGTTTGGGGTTGAATATTTCATGTTTGGGGCTGAGTATTTCATGTTTGGGGGTGAATATTTCGTGTTAGGGGTTGAATATTTCGTGTTTGGGGGTGAATATTTCATGTTTGGGGCTGGATGTTTCATGTTTGGGGCTTGGCATGCCTCCTATTATGCCTCAGGGCAAAATCCTTGGGAACAGACAGAAAAAATTAAGGAAATTCAAGGAAAAATGTGTGTGCCAAACCCTGAGCTGGGACAGCTGGGACACAGGCACGGACTGGGGACATGGAGGGGGACACCAGGGTGGCAGATGTCCCCTCTGGGAAGGGAAAAGGGAGGTGGGAATGAGCAGGTTTTGGTCATTTCAAACCCAGGATTTGCTTCTGGAGATGGATTTGTCTCCATCTTCACATGGAGAATGAGGAGGAGGAGGAGGAAGAGGAGGAAGAGGAGGAGGAGGAGAAGGAGAAGGAGAAGGAGAAGGAGAAGGAGAAGGAGAAGGAGAAGGAGAAGGAGAAGGAGAAGGAGAAGGAGAAGGAGAAGGAGAAGGAGAAGGAGAAGGAGAAGGAGAAGGAGGAAAGGAAGAAGGAGGAGAAGGAGAAAAAGGAGAAGGAGAAGGAGGAGGAGAGGAAGAGGAAGAAGAGGAGGAGGAGGAAAGAGCCTCTCCTTCTTCCCACTGTCCCTGCTCCCCCTCTGTGAAGGAAGAATCATCTCACCAAGCAAAAAAAATCTTGTTTTTTCCTCCTGTTTTCTGCTAATTCCTCTAAAAAATAATTACCAGGACAGACAGACAGACCGACAGACAGACAGACTCTTCTCTCCCGAACTACCTGGGGCTATTTCAGGCCGTGTCCCTGCTGGGTGGGAGGAGCTGTGGTGGCGCCCAGCCCATCCCTGGAGACGCCAGGGAATGAAATTTTGGGGGAAAAAGAGCTCCATGTGCAGCTGGGGACCAGCAGCAAGCCCCACCTGAGCTGGGCCTGCCTCAGTTTCCCCGTTTATTCCCCAGCCTTGGGCGGAGGGGGGGGATCCAAATGAGCCAGGCTGGTTTGTAAAACTCGGGAACGGGAATGCAGAGAGAATTCCCAGGCTCTGAGCTGCGTGACAGAGCTGCTGGCTCCGGCCCAAGGCACCGGGGCTCTGCTCCCGAGCGTCACAGGGACGGATGGACAGACAGACAGACAGACAGACAGACAGACAGACAGACAGACAGAGACACGCTCGTCCCCAAAACCACACAGAGAGGGAGAGGGGGGAGGCAGAGTTTGGGATGGGGAGCACAGAGCTGATCCTGAGGAGGAGCAGGGATGGGATGAAGGCTCTGGAGGAGGGCAGGGATGGGATGAAGGCTCTGGAGGAGGAGCAGGGGTGGGATGAAGGCTCTGGAGCAGGACAAGGATGGGATGAAGGCTCTGGAGGAGGAGCAGGGGTGGGATGAAGGCTCTGGAGGAGGAGCAGGGGTGGGATGAAAGCTCTGGAGGAGGAGCAGGGATGGGATGAAGGCTCTCGAGCAGGCCAGGGATGGGATGAAGGCTCTGGAGGAGGAGAGGGATGGGATGAAGGCTCTGGAGGAGGACAGGGGTGGGATGAAGGGAAGCTTGGGCCAGCTCTGCTCAGTTCACATTTAGCTCTGGGGGAGCTGAGGAAGAGGAGGGCGGCTGGAATGGTTTGGGATGGAGGTGAGGCCACCTCAGCCTGGGAGAACTGAACTGGGCGATGCTCCTCTAACATGGAAACCCAAATTGGGCACTCACGGACGCCCCTCCAACAGGGAACACTGAATTGGGCACTCACAGATGCCCCCATAAACCTGGGAACACCAGAGTGGGCACAGATGGATGCCCCTGAAATACGGGAAGATCAAAGTGGGCACTCACTGATGCCCCTCCAAGATGGGAAACCCAAATTGGGCACTGATGGATGTTCCTCAAACTTGGGAACACCAAACTGGGCACTCACAGATGGCCCTCCAAGATGGGAAAACCAAAGTGGGCACTCTCTGATGCCCTTTAAATTTGGGAAGACCAAAGTGGGCACTCACGGCTGCCCTTCCAACAGGGAACACTGAATTGGGCACTGATGGATGGCCCTCAAATGTGGGAACACCAAACTGGGCACTCACAGATGCCTCTTAAATTTGGGAAGACCAACCTGGGCACTCACGGTGCCCCTCCAAGATGGGAACACCAAACTGGGCACTCATGGATGCCCTTCCAACAGGGAACAGGGACAAGAGGTGCCCAGGAGGAACACATCAAACTGGGCACTCACCGATGCCCATCCAAGATGGGAAAACCACACTGGGAACTCATGGATGCCCCTTAAATTTGGGAACACCAACCTGGGCACTCACCAATGCCCCTCCAAGATGAAAACACCAAACTGGGCACTCATGGACGCCCCTCCAACAGGGAACACTGAATTTGGCACTCATGAATGTCCCTTAAATTTAGGAACACCAACCTGGGCACTCACAGATGTCCCCAGTGAGGTCCCAGCGCTCCTGCTCCTGCCACCAGCCCACCTGGGCGCTGAACCACGCTGTACCCACCCACAGCTCTGGTGTGGCCACAGGAAAGGCAGAAAAGCTCCAAAATCACCTCCCCCAAAGCATTTCATGGATTTTAAAGCCACTTTTTGAACCTTCCCCCAGCTGCTGGTGCGGGAGCTCAGCAGAGCTGGGCCGGGGACAGGCCCCTTTGCGAAAATCTCTCCGCATTCCCAGCTCATCGTTTCCCACCTGGAAAAGGGAGGAAATGCAGGGAAACCAGCCCCAGGGCTGCTCGTCCAGGGAATGCAGCTGCTGCAGGGGCTCCGTGGGGCCGAGCTTGGAGCAGAGCTCGTCCAGCTGCAGGAGCAGGGGGAAGAGAACAGGAGGATGAATTCTCCAGAGCCAGCGGGGGCCGGTCCGGCTGTGCCGATCCCGCTCTGCTCAGCCCGGCCGCTCAATTTTGGGAATTTTTGGGGATTTTGGGAGCTGTTCCCGGCCTGGATTCGGCCCCTTTTGTGTCTGATCTCACAGAGCACCGTGTGCTCCTGCAGCCTCCTGCTCAGGTGGGTTTTAGTCCCTCCCTGGGGTTTTTAATGCAGTTTTAAATGCAGTTTTAATGCAGTTTTTAATGCAGTTTTTAATGCAGTTTTAATGAAGTTTTAAATGCAGTTTTAATGCAGTTTTAAATGCAGTTTTAATGCAGTTTTAAATGTAGTTTTAATGCAGTTTTAATGCACGTGAAGCTCGGCGGGGCCAGAGGGGCTCTGGGGGCTCAGCTGTGAGGATTCCCCCAAATTTCCACCCGTTTCTGGTCCCTGTAACCCACCCAGAGCTGCCCTCGGGGGGTTTAACTCACACCCCCCTCCCCAGGCTTGGCCCCGGGACAGAAACTGAGGCAGAGTTTGGGATTGAAATCCCGGCGGGTCCCGGCAGCTGCCGAGCGCACGCACAAACACAGCAGCACAGGAAACACGGCCAGGGGCACAAACACACACTCACATGTGCACAATCCTGCAAAAATACACCCAAACTCACACCCAAACACGGCCAGGGGCACAAACACACACTCACACGTGCACAGTCCTGCAAAATGCACCCAAACTCACACCCAAACACAGCCAGGGGCACAAACACACACTCACATCTGCACAATCCTGCAAAATACACCCAAACTCAGGGGCACCAAAACACACAGGGTCACGTGCACAGTCCTGCAAAATACACCCAAATCACACCCAAACACGGCCTGGGGCAAACACACACTCACATGTGCACAGTCCTGCAAAAATGCACCCAATCACACCCAAACACGGCCAGGGGCACAAACACACACTCACATGTGCACAATCACACCCAAACACGGCCAGGGGCACAAACACACACTCACATCTGCACAGTCCTGCAAAAATACACCCAAACTCACACCCAAACACGGCCAGGGGCACAAACACACACTCACATGTGCACAATCACACACAAACACACACCAGAACACGGCCAGGGCACCAGCACAGCCTCACATGTGCACAATCCTGCAAAAATACACACTCAGATGCTCACAATCACACACAAACACACCCAAACTCACACCCAAACGCAGCCAGGGGCACAAACACACACTCAGATGTTCACAATCCTGCACAAACCCACACTCAGATGTTCACAATCACCCCCAAACACAGCCAGAGGTACAAATGCACACTCAGATGTTCACAATCACACCCAAACACACCCAAACACACCCCCAAACATGGCCGGGGCACCAGCACACACTCAAACGTTCAGAATTCTGCACAAACACTGCCAGGGGCACCAGCACACGCTCAGATGTTCACAGTGCTGCACAAACACTCAAATGTTCACAATCACCCCCAAACACACCCCCAAACATGGCCAGGGCACAAACACACACTCGATGTTCACAACCCTGCACAAACCCACACTCAGACGTTCACAATCACACCCAAACACGGGCAGAGGTACAAACGCACACTCAGATATTCACAATCACCCCCAAACACACCCAAACTCACACCCCAAACGCTGCCAGGGGCACCAGCACACGCTCAGATGTTCACAGTCGTGCACGCTCCCCGTGCCCAGCAGCGCATCCCCACGGCCCCAGACCGCAGCCAGTCCCCCATAAACGCACCCCGGGAGCTCTGCACACACCCCCAGCGTGCACACACCCTGCCCGGGCTCCCAGAGCCCTCCCTGGGATCCCAAAACTCTGCAAGGGATCCCAAAACATTGCATGCGATCCCAAAACCTTCCCTGGGACCCCAAAACCTTCCCTGGGATCCCAGAACCTTCCCTGGGACCCCAAAACCTTCCCTGGGATCCCAAAACCTTCCCTGGGATCCCAAAACTCTGCAAGGAATCCCAAAACCTTCCCTGGGATCCCACAGCCTTCCTTGTGATCGCAAAACTTTTGCACGGGGTCCCAAAACTTTCTCTGGGATCCCAAAACATTTCCCGTGATCCCAAAACCTTCCCTGTGACCCCACAGCCTTGCATGGGATCCCAAAACTTTGCATGTGATCTCAAAACCTTCTCCATGATCCCAAAATTTGCATGCAATCTCAAAACCTTGCCTGTGATCCCAAAACCTTCCCTGGGACCCCAAAACATTCCCTGGAGTCCCAAAACTTTGCACGGGATCCCAAAACCTTCCCCGTGAGCCCAAAACATTTACCAGGAGCCCAAAACTTTGCACGGGATCCCAAAACCTTCCCTGAGATCCCAGAGCCTTTCCCGTGATCCCAAAACCTTGCATGGGATCCCAAAACCTTCTCCCGGATCCCAAAACTTTGCACGGGATCCCAGAACATTGCACGCGAACCCAAAATCTTCCCTGTGATCTCAAAAACTTTCCTGGGATCCCAAAACCTTTCCCAGGACCCTAAAACCTTCCCCGCGATCCCAAAATCTTACACGGGATCCCAAAACCTTCTCCCTGACTCCAAAATCTTCCTTGTGATCTCAAAACTTTGCATGCAATCCCAAAACATTCCCTGGGATCCCAAAACCTTTCCCGGGCTCCCACAGCCTTCTCCGTGATCCCAAAACCTTCTCCACGATCCCAAAACCTTTCCTGCGATCCCACAGCCTTGCACGGGATCCCAAAACTTTGCAAGGGATCCCAAAACCTTCTCTGGGGACCCCCAAAACCTTTCCCGGGATCCCAAAACCTTCCCGGTGAGCACACAGCGCTCACCCCCCTCCAGCCGCTCCCCCCATTTGTCCCCGCTTTGTCCCCCCCGTGTCCCGTCCATATCCCCCCCTTGGTCCCCCCGTACCTGGCGTTGGCCCCGGTTCGGTTCGGGGCTGCTCCGGCCGGGGGCTGCCGGGCCGGGACATGGGTGCGGGAGGGTTCCGGGGCTGGGAGCGGGGCCCGGCCCGTCCCGGTGTCCCGGTGCGCTCCCGGTGCCTCCCGGTGCGCTCCCGGTGCGCTCCCGGTGCGGTCCCGGTGCCGTCCCGGTGGGCTCCCGGTGTCCCGGTGCGCTCCCGGTGCGCTCCCGGTGCCTCCCGGTGCTGTCCCGGTGCGCTCCCGGTGCGGCCCCGGTGCGCTCCCGGTGCGGCCCCGGTGCGGTCCCGGTGCCGGCCCGGTGTCCCGGTGTGGTCCCGGTGCGCTCCCGGTGTCCCGGTTCGATCCCGGTGCGGTCCCGGTGCGGTCCCGGTGTGGTCCCGGTGCGCTCCCGGTGCGCTCCCGGTCCCGTCCCGCTCACCTGGGGCCCCGCGGGGCTCCGCGCCCGCCCCCGCGCCCGCCCCGCATCCCCCGGCCCCGCCGCTGGGCTGGGCTCCGCTCCGCGGCTTTGTCTGCGCCAACCCCTTCCCAAAATAAAATTAAAAAAAAAAAAAAGAAGAAGAAGAAAAAAAAAGGAATTAAATTAAAAAAATAAGAAGTCGGGAGCGCAAAGCCGCGGCCGCAGCGCTCCGGGAGCTCCCGCCGGAGGCTGGAGCGGCGCCGGGAGCGCGGAGAGGCGCGGGGCAGGCGGAGGCGGCTCCCGGGCCGGCCCCGGAGCTGGGACCGCGCAGCGGGGCTGAGCTCTCGGCTCGGAGCTGCGGCCCCGAGAGGGAAACTGCGCGGGGAGAGCGGGGCTGGGCCGGGCTCGGGGCCCCGGCGGGGGGCTGGACCCGCGGGGGGGTGGTGGAGCCCCCGGGTGGGTGCTTGGAGCCCCTTGGGTGGGTGTTGGAGCCCCTCTACTGGGGTGTTGAAGACCTGGGTGGGTGCTTGGATCCCCTTGGGTGGGTGTTGGGACCCCTTGGGTGGGTGTTGGAACCCATTGGGTGGGTGTTTGAACCCCCTGGGTGGGTGGTGGACCCCTTGGGTGGGCATTTGGATCCACTTGGGTGGGTGTTGAACCCCTGGGTGGGTGGTGGAGCTCTGGATGGGTGCGTGGACCCCCTTGGGTGGGTGTTGGAACCTCCTGAGTGGGTGTTTGGACCCCCAGGTGGGTGTTGGAGCCCCTCTAGGTGGGTGTTGAAGCCCTGGGTGGGTGTTTGGAGCCCCTTGGGTGGGTGTTGGGACCCCTTGGGTGGGTGTTCCAACCCGTTGGGTGGGTGTTTGGACCCCCTTGGGTGGGTACTGGAGCCCCAGGTGGGTGTTGGAGCCCCTCTAGGTGGGTGTTGAAGCCCTGAGTAGGTGTTGGTACCCTCCAGGTGGGTGTTTGGACCCCTTGGGTGGATGTTTGGACCCCCAGGTCGGTGTTGGACCCCCTTGGGTGGGTGTTAGAGCCCCCCCGGGTGGGTGTTGGACCCCTCAGATGGGTGTTGGAACCCCCTGGGTGGGTGTCTGGACCCCTCAGATGGGTGTTGGAGCCCTCAGGTGGGTGTTGGAGCCCTTACACGGGTGCTGGAGCCCCCCAGGTGGATGTCTGGACCCCCTTGGGTGGGTGTTTGGACCCCCAGGTGTGTGCTCCAGCCTGTCCACCTTCCCCCAGGCACGAACGCCAAGCGGGACCTTTATTCCCTGGCGTGCCCAGTGAACTCCTCTGCCTGCCCCACCCCTCCCTGCCTCAGTTTCCCCAGCTGGAAAATGAGGTTTGGCAAACTGGGGCGATGCTGGGGATGGGAGGTGACGGTGTGACGGTGTCATAGTGTCACTGGGAACTGTGTGATGGTGTCACAGTGTCACTGGGAATGGTGTCACAGTGTCCCTGGGAATGGTGTCACGGTGTCACTGGGAACAGTGTCACGGTGTCACAGTGTCACTGGGAATGGTGTCACGGTGTCACTGGGAACAGTGTCACGGTGTCACAGTGTCACTGGGAACAGTGTCACGTGTCACAGTGTCACTGGGAATGGTGTCACAGTGTCACTGGGAATGCCGAGGAGCCCAGGCTGGGGCAGCAGCAGCAGCAGCAGCAGCACATCCCAATCCAGCCTGGAATTCCCTTTTCCCACAGGGCCCCACGAGGATTTGTCCCCGTGCCGAGCGTCACGAGGAGCCGGTGGGATGTTTGTGGAGTTGTTTTCAATCCCACTGCTGCTTTTTCCTGTGTTTTCCTGTGTTTGAGAGCACGGGGCTGCGAGGCACTGCAGGGAGAGGCTGCAGCAGGGACTGTCCCAGTGTCACTCTGTCACTCTGTCCCAGTGTCACTCTGTCACAGTGTCACTCTGTCACACTGTCACACTGTGCCAGACCAGGGCTCACTCCCTGCCCTCTGGATTTTGCCCTCTGGAATTTCAGCCCCGTGTTGCAGAGCCCTGGGAGCTCCTCGCTGCAGGGGGAGCAGAGTTCAGACTGAAATTCTAAGAGTAGAGCTGCTGTTGGAGTTGTGATAAATCAGACTGGGGAGGATGTTGATGGTCAAATGGGTTCTTCAATAAATAGTTTTACACCGTCTGCCAGGGGCTGTGGAAATCCAAATGGGCCAACAATGTTTGGGCCCTTTTGGCCTTAGAATTTTGTTACTACTAGTAGTAACAAAATACTAGTAGTAACTTCCTACTAGTGTGAGGAAGGCCACTGCAATTAAGGTTGGGAGGGTAAAGGAGAGGGCTATGATGGGGTTAATCAGGAGAGGGTGGTCGGGTCGTGGGGAAGGTTGGTTTGAGTTAAGCTAAGGAGAGGATTTGGACCTCTGAGTTAAAGGACTTGAGGCTTTTGGATTTTCCGAGCTCTGCCATGCTGGCTGCTCCTTTTCTTGGATGTGGTGTGGTGTGACAGCTGCCACCACTGTCACCAACCTCTGCTGTGCAGCCTGGCAGGGTGAGGGACGAGGGGGCACCACTGCTGCAGCCACTGGGAAGGAAACGGGTCAGGAAGTGGGACTGGGGCATCCTGGAGCCCCAATGGGACTGGGCACTCGGGGGTTTTCCAGAAGCTCCATCCTGAAGGCAGAGTTGTCACTCATGGCGAAACATCAGCCCTGGCACATCAGCCCCACCAGGAGCGTGAGCTCTGCTCAGCCCGGCCAATGATTTTTGGAGATTTTGGGAGCTGCTCCCGGCCTGGATTCGGCCTCTTTGTGTCTTGGCCCCTCCAATCTACACCCTCAAAACCCCAAGATCTGTACCCCAAACTCTGCAGATCTGCACCCTAAACCCCCCTGACCTACACCCCCAAAACCCCCCCTCCAAATCTACACCCCCAAAACCCCAAGATCTACACCCCAAACTCTCCAGATCTGCACCCTAAACCCCTCCAATCTACACCCCCAAAACCCCAAGATCTGCACCCTAAACCCCCCTGATCTACACCCCCCAAAACCCCAAGATCTGTGCCCCAAACTCTCCAGATCTGCCCCCTAAACCGCCCTGATCTACAGTGTGCTCCTGCAGCCTCCTGCTCAGCCTCATCCTGCACTCCCGGGGTCCCAATGAATCCTTCAGTGATCACACCCAGCCTCATCCTGCACTGTGAATCCCTCAGTGATCACACCCAGCCTCATCCTGCACTCCTAAGGTCCCAGTGAATCCCTCAGGGATCACACCCAGCCTCATCCTGCACTCCTGGGGTCCCAGTGAACCTCTCTGCAATCACACCCAGCCTCATCCTGCGCTCCCCCCGGGCCGGCTGTTCTCCGAGGAAGGCTCTGGCTGTGGGATCTGGCTGGGTTTGGGCAAACAAGGCCGTTCCTGTAGGTGTGTGACTGCACTGACCCACATTCACAGGCCCCCCTGCGCCGCTCCCGGCTCCGCCGCCGCCAAAATAAACCCGAAATAAACCCAGCCCAGCTCTCTCGCAGCTCCCGGCTGGGCTCCACCTCCCCTGCAGCTGCGCCCCAAAACCCCTGGATCTACACCACAAAACCCCCAGATCTGCACCCCAAAACCCCCCAGATCTGCACCCTAAAACCCCCAGATGTGCACCCCCAAACCCCCAGGTCTGCTCCCCAAAACCCCCAGATCTGCACCCCAAAACCCCCAGATGTGCACCCCAAAACCCCCAGATGTGCACCCCAAAACCCCCAGATCCACACCCCATGATCCCCAGATCTGTACTCTATAATGCCCGGATCTACACCCCAAAACCTCTGGATCTGTGCCCCAAAACTCTCAGATTTTCACCCCAAAACCCCTAGATCTACACCCCAAAACCCCCGGATCTACATCTCAAAATCTCTGGATCTGCATCCCCAAACCCCTCTGGATTTGTGCCCCAAAACTCCCAGATCTGTACCCCATAACCCCTGGATCTGTACCCCAAAATCCCCAGTGCCCAAACCCTCCAGATCTGCACCCTAAACCTCCCTGACATACACCCCAAAATCCCAAGATCTGCACCCCCAAAAACCCCAAGATCTGCACCCCAAACCCTCCAGATCTGCACCCCAAATCCCCTGATCTACACCCCCAAAATCCCAGATGTGCACCCTAACCCCACCTCCTTGATCTACACTCCCCAAACCCCAAGATCTGCACCCCAAATCCTCCAGATCTTCACCCCAAATCCCCCTGATTTACACCCCCAAAACCCCAGATCTGCACCCCAAAACCCCCAAAATCTGCACCCCAAATCCCCCTGACCTACACCCCAAAACCCCAGATCTGCACCCCAAACCCTGTGGCTTCCCCATGCCCCAGACTGGAGGCGTTGGAGATTTAAACCTCCCTGACCTTCCCGTCTCCGGCGAGGATTTAGCGCTAAAACCTCGACTTTTCTGTTCAAAGAGGGTTTTGCAACATTCCCGGCATCCATCCCTGCGGCCGAGGCTTGGAAAATAAAATAAATAAACAAGGAGAAAACGCGTGAGATCCTGGAAAACAAGGAATGAAAGAGTGCGGTGGGATGGGGCTGGGTGCTGGGACAGAGCTGGGCTGTGTTTTTTTGGGGTCTGAGCCATCAGCCCCCGATTTGTGGAGCAGAATTTCGAATTTCCCTGTCCCTGTGCACACACAAAGTCTCTAAACAAAATAACCTCCTCAAGGCCCTTCTGCCTGCCTGCCTGGGTCTGCAGTGAATGACCCCACTGTTTTACATGCGCTGCTGAGAAGATTTTGATGAGTCACGGGCTATTTCTGTAAATAATTAAAAAAAAAAAAAGAAAAAAATAAAAAAGAGAAGAAGGAAATGGACATTTAATATTAAAAAAAAAAAAAAATGGGGCCCCGTGAACGTTCATCTTCGGAAAATGGAAAAATTAAAAACTTCCCCAAAACTTCGCTCTGTGCTCCTTCCCAGGTTTCTGCATAGAGTGAAGTTTTGGGGAAGTTTTTAATTTTTCTGCACCCCAAAATCCCCAGATCTACACCCCAAAATCCCCAGATCTGCTCCCCAAAACCGCCAGATCCACACCCCAGACCTGCACTCCGTAATGCCCGGGATGAACTGAGGGTTTTGGAGAGGTTGGGGTGGCAGAAGTGGGAGCTGACACCCACCCAGGGCCTGCTCCCACCTTTCCTGCGCTTTTCCTTCCCACAATTGTTCTTTTCCCCCATTTTTGAGCCCCCAGAGCAGGGGGTTCACAGTAAATCCCACTGGGATGAGTTTTGGGGTCCCTTCAGCCCTGATCCCAGGGGATGCAGCCACAGAGACCCCCAAGGCCCAAATCTCAGAGCAGGAACCCTTTGGACATTTCCCTTCCTGACCCTGATATTTCAATTTCTTAATGCTCATTTAGGTAAAAACCGAACCCAAAACTCCCAAGGTTTTCCCTCTTTTTTCGGTTCTTTGGAGCCCTTTGGAAGCTTTGCTGGCTCTGGGTTATCCAAGGCAGTGACTTCCCCCAGTTGTGCCTCAGGGGTGAGCAAAAATCCCAAAGATTTGGGGTAAAGCATCAACCAGGGTGGGCAAAAATCCCAAAGATTTGGGATAGGTAAAACATCAGGGTGGGCAAAAATCCCAAATATTTGGGGTAAAACATCAGGGTGGGCAAAAAGACCAAAAATTTGGGGAAAAGCATCAGGGTGAGCAAAAATCCCAAAGATTTGGGGTAAAGCATCGGGGTGAGCAAAAATCCCATGGATTTGGGGTAGGGAAAGCATCACGAAGGGCAAAATCCTAAAGATTTGGGGAAAAGCATCAGGGTGGGCAAAAATCCCATGGATTTGGGGTAGGTAAAACATCAGGATGAGCAAAAGTCCCAAAGATTTGGGGTAAAGCATCGGGGTAAGAAAAAATCCCAAAAATTTGGGGCAAAGCAAATCCTAAAGATTTGAGGGTGAGCAAAAAAAGCATGGGGTAAAAACATCAGGGCAAAAATCCCAAAGATTTGGGTAAAAAAACAAAGATTTGGGGTGAGCTAAAATCCCATGGATTTGGGGCCCATGGATTTGGGGCCCAGCTCGAGGGAAGGGAGGGATCCATGGGGACACAGCCCTGGAGCACCCGGAGGGAAGAGCAGGAGGGGGGGACCTGTCCCAGTGTCCCCTCCCATCCACAGACTGGTTTTGTAATCAAACTGGGAGAGCTTTCATGTCTGTGCCAAAGGAAAAAAAAAAAAAAACCACCAAAAACCAACTAAAAAAAAAGGGATTAAAAAGTTTGTAGTTTAAAAGTGAAAAGCTCCAAGTGTTAAATCCATCAGAGCCAGGGACGGTCCCAGCCATGATCCCAGGGTGGTTGGGGAGGGGAAATGGGAACCCAAACCAAACTGGGGAGGGGGAAATGGGAACCCAAACCAAACTGGGGAGGGGGAGATGGGAAACCAAACCAAACTGGGGAGGGGGAAATGGGAACCCAAACCAAACTGGGGGGGAAATGGGGAACCCAAACCAAACTGGGTGGGAACCCAAACCAAATGGAGGGAAATGGGAACCCAAACCAAATTGGGGAGGGGAAAATGGGAACCCAAACCAAAAGGGGAAATGGGAACCCAAAACAAACTGGGGAGGGGGGGATGGGAAACCAAACCAAACTGGGGGGGGGAAATGGGAACCCAAACCAAGATGGGAGGGGAAATGGGAACCCAAACAAACTGGGAGGGGAAATGGGAAAACCAAACCAAGATGGGGGGAGGGAAAATGGAGATGGGAAAACCAAACCAAACTGGGGAGGGGGAAATGGGGAACCCAAACCAAACTGGGGAGGGGGAGATGGGAACCCAAACCAAACTGGGGAGGGGAAAATGGGGACCCAACCTGAGCTGGGGAGGGGAAGATGGGAACCCAAACAAAACTGGGGAGGGGGAAATGGGAACCCAAACCAAACTGGGGAGAGGGAAATGGGAACCCAAACACCCAGAACTGGATGGGGGGGTGATGGGAACCCAAACCAAACTGGGGAGGGGGAAATGGGGAACCAAACCAAACTGGGGAGGAGGAAATGGGAAACCAAACCAAACTGGGGAGGGGAAGATGGGAACCCAAACCAAACTGGGGAGGGGGAAATGGGAACCCAAACCAAACTGGGGAGGGGGAGATGGGGACCTAAACCAAAATGGGGAGGGGGAGATGGGAACACAAACCGAGATGGGGAGTGGAAAATGGGGAACCAAACCAAACTGGGGAGAGGGAAATGGGAACCCAAACCAATCTGGGGAGGGGGAAATGGGAACACAAACAAACTGGGGAGGGGAAAATGGGGACCCAAACTGAGCTGGGGAGGGGAAAATGGGGACCTAAACCAAACTGGGGAGGGGGAAATGGGAACCCAAACCAAGATGGGGATGGGAAAATGGGGAACCAAACCAAACTGGGGAGGGGGAAATGGGAACCCAAACCCCAGCTCACCCCACACTCACCGAGCAGATGAAGCCACTTTTCACCCCTCTCCTTCCTTCCAGGACTGGCCATTGCTCCTGGAAGGATTTTCTGGGAGAATTTCCTCACTGGAAAGGGAGTCAGGAACTGGGAAGGGGCTGCACGGAGAGATGGTGGAGCTCCCATCCCTGGAGGTTTTCAATTTGGGACCACAGACAGATCTCAATAAATCCATGAATTCTGTAAAATCTTTTGTCTCTACCCCTGGAGGTTTTTCCAAGTTTGGGACCACAGACAGATCTCAATAAATCCGTGAATTCTGTAAAATCTTTTGTCTCTACCCCTGGAGGTTTTTCCAAGTTGGGGATCACAGAGAGATCTCAATAAAATAGTGAATTCTGTAAAAAGTTGTGGTGGTTTGTTTTTTTAGTTTTTTGGGTTTTGTTTTTTGTTTTTTTTTTGGTTTTTTTGTTTTGTTTTGTTTTGTTTGGTTTGGTTTTTTGGGTTTTTTGGTTTTTTTGTTTTTGTTTTTGTTTTGTTTTGTTTTTTGGGTTTTTTTGGTGTTTTGGTGGGGGTTTTTTGTGTTTTGGTGGTTTTGTTTTGTTCTGTTTTTTCTTTTTTTTATTGGGTTGTTTTGTTTTGGTTTTTGTTTTGTTTTTTGGGTTTTTTTGGTGTTTTGGTGGGTTTTTTTTTTTTTTTGGTGTTTTTTTGTTTTGTTTTGTTTTTTGCCTTTTTTTGTTGGGTTTTTTTTTTTTTTTGTTTTTTTGTTTGTTTTGTTGGGTTTGTTTATTTTGTTTATTTTGTTTCTTCCCCCCCCTCCTCCCCAACAATAACCTTAAGCAAACCAAGGCCCCCCCAGCAGCGCGATAGGTAATTTTCTTTTATTGCATTTTTATAATGCCATTGTCCATACAGATTAACATGCAGCTAGACCTACTGTACAAGGGTTTACCGTCTGCCCACGCAGACACACGGAGAGCTCGGAGTACAAATACACAGCCGGGATTTTTTCCTTTATACAGCGCGAGGAGGGGCAGGGGGGGCGGCCAGGGAGGGAGGCTCGGGGGTCGCTTTTTACACACCCGCCCTCCCCTCCGCCCCCTCGGACCTCACCCCACCTCCCCAGCATCACCTTCCCACCCAGCGCCGCGCAAATCGGGGAGAAAACGGGGAAAAAACAGGGAAAAAAAATAGGAAAAAAAAAGGAAAAAAATAGGAAAAAAATAGGAAAAAAATAGGAAAAAAATAAGAAAAAAATAGGAAAAAACTAGGAAAAAAATAGGAAAAAAATAGAAAAAAACTAGGAAAAAAATAGGAAAAAACAGGAAAAAATAGGAAAAAAATAGGAAAAAATAGGAAAAAAATAGGAAAAAAATAGGAAAAAAATAGGAAAAAAAAAGAAAAAATAGGAAAAAACTAGGAAAAAACTAGGAAAAAACTAGGAAAAAATAGGAAAAAAATAGGAAAAAAATAGGAAAAAATAGGAAAAAATAGGAAAAATAGGAAAAATAGGAAAAAATAAAAAAAACAGGAAAAAAAAATAGGAAAAACAGAAAAAAAAAAGGAAAAACAGGAGAAAAAATTAGGAAAAACCAAGGAAGAAAAGGGGGTGGCAATGCTGGCGCTCCCCGGAGGCGGATGTCCCCAAGGGGGATGTCCCCAATCTGTCGCAGCTCCATCCTCCCAGCCCAGCCCCTGGCTCTGGAATGTCCCGGCCTTCCCCAGCGCTTCCAGGATGGAAACCTGGATCCAGGGAGATGCTGCGGGGCAGTGAGGTTGGCCAGGGGTGTAAACAAAGCAAAAGAAAACCCTTTGGTTTGGCGCAGGTTCTGCAGCTCCTGCTTCCCTCCCAGCGCTGGGTTCCCCAGGTGTGGGGAGAAGAAATCGTTGAGGAATTAATAAAATAAAAAATAAAATGGAACAAACACAAAAAAAAACCATGGAAAAATCAGTAATTCCTTCAGTGGGAGATACCAGAAAAAATGATTTTAGGTCCAGGGAGGTGCCCACAGCTGCCTCCAAGGGTGGAGAGAAACAGAAAATAAATCACAAAAATACAGAATGACCCCCCTGCCCTAAAAAAAGAACAATTTGTGTGGGTAGGTTGACAGCCAGAATCTCTCTATCTCAATATATACAGACACACAATTCTGCCACGTGTTTGGTCCTTGATCCTCCCTCCCTCCCCCCCCGCAGCGTTTTGAGGTAAAACTCGCAGAATTCCGGAAAATTCCAACCAAAAATGAGCCAGAGGGGTGGGAAGGGAGGAGGCAGCGAGGCAGGAGGGGACAGTGAGTACCTGGGCTCAGGTGGGAGCCTGCAGAGGTGGCCAGGCTGGGCGGGGGTAAGAGAAGGAATTCAATTCACCCCTGAGTATCAAACCAGGCACGTTTCCCTTTGGAATCGTGGAATTCCCAGGGAGGGGGGGAAAGGCATCACCTGGAGCCACTGGGCTTTTCCAAACCTGTGCATTGTGTTTAGAGGAGAAAAAAAAAATCCTCTTTTATATTGGTAAGATTTATTTTTGTATATATAATATATAGGGAGTGCTCTAGGATGGGGCCAAGGAGATTCAGGAATTCTCGGAGCAGAGGGGAAGGAGCCCCTGGGTTTGGGGGGGGATTTTGGCTGAATCCATGGGGATCTGCAGGCCTTGGGATGCGTTTTGGGGGGGTTTGTACCTCTGGAAAAATTAAAATAAAAATAATCACACCCCGGGGAGGTGAAAAATAAAAAAAAGGGAGAGGAGGAAGGGGAAGGAAAAGGGTAAGAAATGGGAAAAAAGGGGAGCAGCTACTGAAACCCCCCCCCAAAAATCAGCTGGACAGCTGGCAAAGAGGGATAATCATTCCCAAAATCCCAAAACCTGGATGGGGGCAGAGGTTCCCTGTGGAGCGTGAGGGGTGGCCCAGCATCCCAAAGCCTGGAAGGTCCAGCCCTTCCTGCTCCTTCCCGAGGGAATAAAGCAGCAAAAAGGGGAGGAAACCCCCATGGCAGCTGTAAACTTGTCCCAGCAATGATTTAAATTAAAGAGTGGGGGAAAAAAAAGGGAAAAAATGGAAAAAAGGGGGGAAAAAAAAGGAAAGGAAAGAAGGAAAAGTAGGAAGAAAAATGGAGGGAAAAGGGAAAAAATAGGGGGAAGAGGAAAAGAAGAAAAAAAAAAAAGGGAAAAAGAGAAAAGGAAATGGAAAAAGGAAAGAGGGGGAAAGGGGAATAAAGAAAGATGAAGGCAAAAAGGAAAATAAGGGGAATAAAGCAAAAATAGAAAAGGAAGAGAGGACAAAGGGGGAATAAGGGAAATAAAGAAGAAGAAAAAAGGAGAAGAGGAAAAGGGGGAAACAGGAAAAGGGGAGAGAAAAAGAAAGAAAAAAGAAAAACCCCAAAGAAATAAAAGCTAAAAAGAGGGAAAAATAAAGTAGATGGGCAAAATCCATGGTGCCTCGCAGCTCCTTGGGTAGGAGGGGGGGGATGGACTGGGATGGACTGGGATGGACTGGGATGGATTGGGATGGACTGGGATGGACTGGGACAGACTGGGATGGACTGGGATGTGCACAGCGAGAGGGGGGCTCTTTGGTGCCCCCCAGCCCGGGCAGGGTCTTTGGTGCCCGGCAGAGCCCGGGAAGGGGCCGGGCACGGGGAATGCGGCAGGAGTGAGCCGGGAATGGGCTGGGAATGAGCTGGGAATGCTCCGGAAAGGAAGAGCCGGGAATGAGCTGGGGATGCTCGGGAAGGAAGAGCCGGGAATGAGCTGGGGATGCTCGGGAAGGAAGGGCCGTCCCGGCACCGGGAATGAGCCGGGAATGCTCCGGGAATGAGCCGGGAATATTCCAGGAAGGAAGGGCTGTCCCGGCGCCGGGAATGAGCCGGGAATGCTCCGGGAATGAGCCGGGAACACTCCGGGAAGGAAGGGCTGTCCCGGCGCCCCAGGGATGCTCCGGGAATAAACAGAGAATGAGCCGGGAATGCTCCGGGAATGAACTGGGAATGAGCCGGGAATGAACCGAGAATGTGCCGGGAATGCTCCGGGGATGCTCGGGAAGGAAGGGCTGTCCCGGCGCCCCGGGAATGAGCCGGGAATGAGCCGGGAATGAGCCGGGAAGGAAGGAAGGAAGGAAGGAAGCGCAGTCGCGGCGCTCGCACGGCCAGCCGCGGGCACGGGTGACACCTAGAGGGGCGCTGGAGGGGCGGCGGGGGGAGCGGGGAAACGCCGGGATCCGGGCACGGGAGAGACCCCCGGGCACCGCCCCAGCGAGCCGGGACACACAGGGACACACAGGGGGACAGACAGGGACACCCCAGTACCCAGCTGGGCGTGGAGGATGCACCAGGCAAGGAAAAGGATGAGGGGAAAAGGAAAAGGATGAGGGGAAAAGGATGAGGGGAAAAGCAAAAGGATGAGGGGAAAAGGATGAGGGGAAAAGGAAAAGAATGAGGGGAAAAGGATGAGGGGAAAAGCAAAAGAATGAAGGGAAAAGGAAAAGGATGAGGGGAAAAGGATGAGGGGGAAAGGAAAAGGATGAGGGGGAAAGGAAAAGGATGAGGGGGGAAGGATGAGTGGGAAAGGAAAAGGATGAAGGGAAAAGGATGAAGGGAAAAGGATGAAGGGAAAAGGAAAAGGATGAGGGGAAAAGGAAAAGAATGAGGGGAAAAGGAAAAGGATGAGGGGAGTCCAGGCTCACCCCACAGCGCCAGGAGTCCCTCACGGGGTGTCCTGGTTCGAAAACCAAGTGATTTTTTTTGGGATGCTGCGGTCACAGCATTTGGGTGCTGTTTGACCACAGCATCCCAAAAACCTCACTTGGTCCTCAAACCAGGACAGGGGTGACAGAGGTGGCACACGGGGACAGGTGGGACCTTTATGCCGAGGGAGGGCTGACCCACGGCCCGGTCGGACCTCACCCCACCTCCCCAGCATCACCCTTCCCACCCCACGCTCCCACAAGAAAGGGGGAAAAAACAGGGAAAAAATAGGAAAAAAAATAGAAAAAAAAATAGGAAAAAATAGGAAAAAAAATAGGAAAAAAAAAAAAATAGGAAAAAACTAGGAAAAAATAGGAAAAAATAGAAAAAAACTAGGGAAAAAATAGGAAAAAACTAGGAAAAAAATAGGAAAAAAATAGGAAAAAAATAGGAAAAAAATAGGAAAAAAAAAGAAAAAAATAGGAAAAAACTAGGAAAAAACTAGGAAAAAACTAGGAAAAAATAGGAAAAAAATAGGAAAAAAATAGGAAAAAATAGGAAAAAAATAGGAAAAAATAGGAAAAAATAGGAAAAAAATAAGAAAAAAACAGGAAAAAAATAGGAAAAAACAGGAAAAAAAAAAGGAAAAAACAGGAGAAAAAATTAGGAAAAACCAAGGAAGAAAAGGTGGTGGCAATGCTGGCGCTCCCCGGAGGCGGATGTCCCCAAGGGGGATGTCCCCAGTCTGTCGCAGCTCCATCCTCCCAGCCCAGCCCCTGGCTCTGGAATGTCCCGGCCTTCCCCAGCGCTTCCAGGATGGAAACCTGGATCCAGGGAGATGCTGCGGGGCAGTGAGGTTGGCCAGGGGTGTAAACAAAGCAAAAGAAAACCCTTTGGTTTGGCGCAGGTTCTGCAGCTCCTGCTTCCCTCCCAGCGCTGGGTTCCCCAGGTGTGGGGAGAAGAAATCGTTGAGGAATTAATAAAATAAAAATAAAATGGAACAAAACAAAAAAAAAAACCATGGAAAAATCAGTAATTCCTTCAGTGGGAGATACCAGAAAAAATGACTTTAGGTCCAGGAGGTGCCACAGCTCCCTCCAAGGGTGGAGAGAAACAGAAAATAAATCACAAAAATACAGAATGACCCCCTGCCCTAAAAAAAGAACAATTTGTGTGGGTAGGTTGACAGCCAGAATCTCTATCTCAATATATACAGACACACAATTCTGCCACGTGTTTGGTCCTTGATCCTCCTCCCTCCCCCCGCAGCGTTTTGAGGTAAAACTCGCAGAATTCGGAAAATTCCAACCAAAAATGAGCCAGAGGGTGGGAAGGGAGGAGGCAGCGAGGCAGGAGGGCACAGTGAGTACCTGGGCTCAGGTGGGAGCCTGCAGAGGTGGCCAGGCTGGGGGGGGTAAGAGAAGGAATTCAATTCACCCCTGAGTATCAAACCAGGCACGTTTCCTTTGGAATCGTGGAATTCCCAGGGAGGGGGAAAGGCATCACCTGGAGCCACTGGGCTTTTCCAAACCTGTGCATTGTGTTTAGAGGAAAAAAAAAATCCTCTTTTATATTGGTAAGATTTATTTTTGTATATATAATATATAGGGAGTGCTCTAGGATGGGGCCAAGGAGCGTCGGGAATTCTCGGAGCACAGGGGAAGGAGCCCTGGGTTTGGGGGGGGATTTTGGCTGAATCCATGGGGATCTGCAGGCCTTGGGATGTGTTTTGGGGGGGGGTTTGTACCTCTGGAAAAATTAAAATAAAAATAATCACACCCCGAGGAGGTGAAAAATTTAAAAAAGGGAGAGGAGGAAGGGGAAGGAAAAGGGTGAGAAATGGGAAAAAAGGGGAGCAGCTACTGAACCCCCCCCAAAAAAATCAGCTGGACAGCTGGCAAAGAGGAATAATCATTCCCAAAATCCCAAAAGCTGGGATGGGGGCAGAGGTTCCCTGTGGAGGGTGAGGGGTGGCCCAGCATCCCAAAGCCTGGAAGGTCCAGCCCTTCCTGCTCCTTCCCGAGGGAATAAAGCAGCAAAAAGGGGATGAAACCCCCATGGCAGCTGTAAACTTGTCCCAGCAATGACTTAAATTAAAGAGTGGGGGAAAAAAAAGGGAAAAAATGGAAAAAAGGGGGGAAAAAAAAGGAAAGGAAAGAAGGAAAAGTAGGAAGAAAAATGGAGGGAAAAGGGAAAAATAGGGGAAGAGGAAAGAAGAAAAAAAAAAAAAAGGAAAAAAGAGAAAAGGAAATGGAAAAAAGGAAAGAGGGGAAAGGGGAATAAAGAAAGATGAAGGCAAAAAGGAAAAATAAGGGGAATAAAGCAAAAATAGAAAAGGAAGAGAGGACAAAGGGGAATAAGGGAAATAAAGAAGAAGAAAAAGGAGAAGAGGAAAAGGGGGAAACAGGAAAAGGGAGAGAAAAGAAAGAAAAAAGAAAACCCCAAAGAAATAAAAAGCTAAAAAGAGGGAAAAATAAAGTAGATGGGCAAAATCCATGGTGCCTCGCAGCTCCTTGGGTAGGGGGGGGGGATTGGGATGGACTGGGATGGACTGGGATGGACTGGGATGGATTGGGATGGACTGGGATGGACTGGGGATGATGGACTGGGATGTGCACAGCGAGAGGGGGGCTCTTTGGTGCCCCCCCAGCCGGGGCAGGGTCTTTGGTGCCCGGCAGAGCCCAGGAAGGGCCGGGCACGGGGAATGCGGCAGGAGTGAGCCGGGGAATGGGCTGGGAATGAGCTGGGAATGCTCCGGAAAGGAAGAGCCGGGAATGAGCTGGGGATGCTCAGGAAGGAAGAGCCGGGAATGAGCTGGGATGCTCGGGAAGGAAGGTCCCGGCACCGTCCCGGCATTCCAGGAAGGAAGTCCCGGCGGGGAATGAGCTGGGAATGAGCCACTCCGGAAGGAGGGCTGAGCCCCAGGGATATTCAGGGAATAAACAGAGATGAGCCGGGAATGCTCCAGGAATGAACTGGGAATGATGGAATGAACCGAGAATGAGCCGGGGATGCTCCGGAAGGAAGGGCTGTCCCAGCGCCCCGGGAATGAGCCGGGAATGAGCCGGGAAGGAAGGAAGGAAGGAAGGAAGGAAGGAAGCACAGTCGCGGCGCTCGCACGGCCAGCCGCGGGCACGGGTGACACCTAGAGGGGCGCTGGAGGGGCGGCGGGGGGAGCGGGGAAACGCCGGGATCCGGGCACGGGAGAGACCCCCGGGCACCGCCCCAGCGAGCCGGGACACACAGGGACACACAGGGGGACAGACAGGGACACCCCAGGACACACTGGGACGTGGAGGATGCACCCAGCTGGAAAAGGTGGAGGGGAAAAGGAAAAGGATGAGGGAAAAGGATGAGGGGAAAAGGATGAGGGGAAAAGGATGAGGGGAAAAGGAAAAGGATGAGGGGAAAAGGATGAGGGGAAAAGGAAAAGGATGAAGGGAAAAGGAAAAGGATGAGGGGAAAAGGAAAAGGATGAGGGGGAAAGGAAAAGGATGAGGGGAAAAGGAAAAGGATGAGGGGAAAAGGAAAAGGATGAGGGGAAAAGGAAAAGGATGAGGGGAAAAGGAAAAGGATGAGGGGAAAAGGAAAAGGATGAGGGGAGTCCAGGCTCACCCCACAGTGCCAGGAGTCCCTCACGGGGTGTCCTGGTTCGAAAACCAAGTGATTTTTTTTGGGATGCTGCGGTCACAGCATTTGGGTGCTGTTTGACCACAGCATCCCAAAAAACCTCACTTGGTTTTCAAACCAGGACAGGGGTGACAGAGGTGGCACACGGGGACAGGTGGCACCTTGCCCTGACCCACGGCTCCGGGTGTGGCATTTCCCGCTCCAAACGCGCCTCCCGTGATGCCAACGGTGACACAACCCCCCGGGAATGTCCCATCCCAGGAAAACGGGGACAGAGAGGGACGGAGGGACAGAGGGGTCACTTTGGAGAGCCCAGAGCTGGCCAAAAAAACCCAGAGCAGCTCCAAGTCCATCCCAGCAGATCCCTCACGACCCTGCTGGGTGCCAGGACAGCCAGAGCCAGCCTGGCTGTGCCAGGGAAGGGGAGGATTCCCAGGAAAGGGATGATTCCCAGGGAAAGGGGAGGATTCCCAGGAAAGGGATGATTCCCAGGGAAAGGGGAGGATTCCAGGGAAGGGAGATGCTCCTGAGGGAAGGTGATGCTCCCCAAAGCCACCACGGGACACTGGGAATGCCACACTGCCTCCCTGGCACTGGGTACCCACATCACCACCCCAGAAAGAAAGAGCAGGGAGAAGAGGGGTGTTCGGTCGTGTTGTTCTTGTTATTATTAATTTTTTTTTGTGTGTGTGGTTTTTTTTTTTTTGGCATGAATACCATCTGTCCACCTGAACTACGGACCTTCTGTCTCTAAGAAATCTTTTGGTATCTTCCCATCTGGACGCAAACAAAAGGATGAGGAAAAGAAAAGACGAAAAGCAGAATTTCCTCCCCCCACACCAGCAGCAGGAGGATTTGGCCGCCACAGGGGATCCTCCAGGGCCAGCTTTGATGACCCCCAGGTCCCTGCAGGTGCTCAGCCGTGGGGACGTTGCCCCTTTGCTCCCCTGGCCCAGCTTTGGGGGTGCAACGGGGGGCGCAGGGAGTGCCTGAAGTGACACGGGAGCAGTGGCCAACCCTGCTGGCTGGGAGGTGGCACCTGTGGCTGAGGTCCAGCAGGAAGGAGGGAGCTGTGACCTTGCTGCCAGCACTGCTGGGGTGGTCAGCACTGCTGGGGACGGTCAGCAGTGATGGGGATGGTCAGTGCTGATGGGAATGGTCAGTGCTGATGGTCAGCAGTGATGGTCAGCACTGATGGGGATGGTCAGCACTGATGCCCAGTGCTCCTGGAGATGGTCAGCACTGATGGTCAGCAGTGATGGGGATGGTCAGCAGTGATGGGGATGGTCAGCAGTGATGGTCAGTGCTTCTGGAGATGGTCAGCACTGATGCCCAGTGCTCCTGGAGATGGTCAGCACTGATGGTCAGCACTGATGGGGATGGTCAGCACTATTGGGGGTGGTCAGCACTAATGCCCAGTGCTCCTGGAGATGGTCAGCACTGATGGTCAGCACTGCTGGGGATGGTCAGCACTGCTGGGGATGGTCAGCACTGATGGTCAGCACTGCTGGGGATGGTCAGCACTGATGCCCAGTGCTCCTGGAGATGGTCAGCACTGCTGGGGATGGTCAGCACTGATGGTCAGCACTGCTGGGGATGGTCAGCACTGATGGTCAGCACTGATGGGGATGGTCAGCACTGATGGTCAGCACTATTGGGGATGGTCAGCACTGATGGCCAGCACTGCTGGGGATGGTCAGCACTGATGGTCAGCATTATTGGGGGTGGTCAGCACAGCTGGGGCCAGCAGCCCCCCACCAGCTGGGGCTCAGGGAGGCTGGCCAAGCTGGCAGGGCCGCTCTGCTTGCCCTGCAGACAAGGACATTGTCACCGTCCCAGCACCGCGCTGCTTCGCGCCCATCCCAGCTCCGTGCCAAACCCCACACCCTGCACAGGGTTCAGCCCCGTTTCTGCTGTTTCTTCCCCCAAAGCTGGCTGGAGGCAGCACGTGGGCAGGGTCCACGACCCCTCCGTAGTGCAAAACCCACTGGGGGACACAGAGGTGACAGTGGGGCCCTGCCATGGCTCCCCAGGGCTCAGGGGACAGAGGTGCCTTCCGTGCAGGAAGGAAGGAGGGACCATGTTGGACAGGAACAACCAACCTACCATCCTCGTCCACCAGTCACTAACCAAGGGAGGAGGGCAGGAAAAGTCCAGCTCTTGGGGTTTTGCTTCCGTGTCGTGGTGGGGTCATTCTGTCCCCAGGCAGTGGCGGCGTGAGGGACACGCCAGCAGCAACAGGTTGGTGCCATTGTCATTGTCATCGTCCCAAGGAAAACCCTTTTGCTTTGTGGAAGTGCCTTGAAAGAACCAGGATAACGCCAAGGTCACCTTGGGGAGGTGGGAGCGTGGCTTGGTCTCCGTCCAGGAGGGTGGGAAGGGTTTGCCCCTGGGTGGGGGAGGAGGAAGGAGTCCTTAGGACAAGTCCTCCACCGGCAGCTCCTCCTCCAGGTCCCTGTCGTCAGGGATCGTCACATTCTGGTTGGTGGCGGCCATCAGTGACACGGGTCTGCTGTCCTCCTCTGCCTCAGCTGGCTCCTCCTTCACGTGCACGGGGTGGCTGTGGGGAGAGGGAGCCTTCAGCCTCGGGGAGCTGATCCCATCACCCAAAACTCCCTGATTTATTTGGTCCAGAACCCATCTCACCCTGGGTGCAGGAGCCCAAACCCTCCTAGCTCTGAGAGCTGCCCACAAGCAGCTCCTTGGTGGCTGTGAGGAGGGGGAGCCTTCAGCCTCAGGGTGTGGTTCCCACCACCCAAAACTCCCTGAAATCCTTGGTCCAGAACCCCATCACCCTGGGAACAGGAGCCCAAACCCCCTTTGCTCTGAGAGCTGCCCACGAGCAGCTCCTGGTGGCTGTGAGGAGAGGAAGCCTTCAGCCTTGGGAAGCTGATCTCATAACCCAAAACTCCCTGAGTTTTACGGTTCAGAACCCCCTCACCTGGCAATGAGAGCCTACAAGCAGTTCCTGATGACTGAGGGCAGCCTTCAGCCTCGGGGAGTGGGTGCCACCACCCAAAACTGCCCAAATTTTCTGGTCCAGAACCTCCCTCACCCTGGGAACAGGAGCCCAAACCCTCCTAGCTCTGAGAGCTGCCCACGAGCAGCTCCTGGTGGCTGTGAGGAGGAGGAGCCTTCAGCCTCAGAGAGCTGATCCCATCACCCAAAACTCCCTGAATTATTTGCTCCAGAGCCCCCTTGCCTTGGGGACAGGAGCCAAAACCTGGTGGGAATGGGAGCTCACAAGCAGCTCCTGGTGACTGTGAGGAGCGGCAGCCTTCAGCCTCAGGGAATGGGTGCCACCACCCAAAACTCCCTGAAATCCTTGGTCCAGAACCTCCATCACCCTGGGAACAGGAGCCCAAACCCCCTTTGCTCTGAGAGCTGCCCACGAGCAGCTCCTGGTGGCTGTGAGGAGGGGAAGCCTTCAGCCTTGGGAAGCTGATCTCATAACCCAAAACTCCCTGAGTTTTATGGTTCAGAACTCCCTCACCTGGCAATGAGAGCCTACAAGCAGTTCTTGATGACTGAGGGCAGCCTTCAGCCTCGGGGAGTGGGTGCCACCACCCAAAACTGCCCAAATTTTCTGGTCCAGAACCCCTCACCCTGGGAACAGGAGCCCAAACCTCCTTTGCTCTGAGAGTTGCCCACGAGCAGCTCCTGGTGGCTGTGAGGAGGAGGACCCTTCAGCCTCAGTGAGCTGATTCCATCACCCAAAACTCCCTGAATTATTTGCTCCAGAGCCCCCTTGCCTTGGGGACAGGAGCCAAAACCCCTTTGCCTGAGAGTGGGAGCCCACGAGCAGCTCCTGGTGACTGTGGGGAGCCTTCAGTCTCAGGGAGTGGGTCCCACCACCCAAAAATCATTCCAAGTTTCTGGTCCAGAAGTCCCTCACCCTGAGAACAAGAGCCAAAACCCTCCTAGCTCTGAGAACAGGAGCCAAAACCCCCTTTGCCCTGCTGGGAATGAGAGCTCACAAGCAGCTCCTGGTGGTTTTGGGGAAGGGGAGCCTTCAGCCTCAGGGAATGGGTCCCACAGCCCAAAACTCCCAAAATTCTTGGTCCAGAATCCCCATCACCCTGGGAACAGGAGCCAAAAGTGCACTCACTCTGAGAGCTGCCCACAAGCAGCTCCTGGTGCTTTTGGGGAGGGAGAGCCTTCAGCCTCAGGGAGCTGATCCCATAACCCAAAACTCCCTAAATTTTTTTGATCCAGAACCCCCCTCACCCTGGTGCCGGGAGCCCAAACCCCCTCACCCTGGTGCCAGGAGTCCAAACCCCCTCACCCTGGTGCTGGGAGCCCAAACCCCCTTAACCTGGTGCTGGGAGCCCAAACCCCCTTAACCCTGGTGCCAGGAGCTGCCCGTGCCCCCTGTGCCAGGCTCCCTGAGCACCCCTGTGCCCCGGCAGGGCCAGGCTGACCTGTACTGCTGTGGGGACAGGCGGGGGCTGTTGCTGCCGTTGCTGTTGACCTGCTCCACGGTGCTGCTGACGTCGTCGTGGCCCACGTGCAGCATGGCACTGGCCGAGCTGGTGTTGATCATGGTGGGGCTGTTGAGCAGGGGGAAGCTGCTCTCCGCCAGTGCAGCCTGCGACAGGGAGCACGGAGGGATGTGGAGTTTAGGTGGGAAGGGCCTTACATCACATCTCATCCCACCCCCTGTTGTGGGCAGGGACACCTCTCGCTATCCCAGGTTGTTCCAAGCCCTGTCCAGCCTGGCCTTGGACTCCCAGGGATGGAGTCTGTGCCAGGGCCTCTCCACCTTCACAGAGAATGATCCCTTCCATATATCAAACACAAATTTCCCCTCTTTCAACTTGAACCCATCCCCCTTGTCCCTCATTTCCAGATGAGATGCAAGTGGAGAACAGGACTGTGGAAGACTGAGAGTGTCCCCGTGTCCCCTGTCAGTGCCAGGGCTGGCTCCTTACCTGGTAACTTGCATTAAGTGCTCCATAACCGAGTCCTGAAATCATATTTTTGACTAAGGTGGGACTCCTGCAGGAAGAGAGAAAGCAGAGGGATGCAGGGCCGAGCATTCCCAGGCTGGTGGCAGCTCTGGGGCTGTGTCCCGTGGGGGAAGGAGCACCCACCCTGTCATCTTTGGTGGCCTTCTCTTTTGGTACTCGTGCTCGTCCACGGTCCACACGGCGCCCTTGACGTTCTCCACGCGCACGAAGCACTTGTGCAGGCTCAGGTTGTGGCGCACGGCGTTCTGCGGGCACACACGGGCCGTGCCCTCAGTGCCACAGCCTTGCCAGCCTGCCCCCTGCCCAGCCCCACACCTCCGGGGGGTGTCCTGCCCCCCAAAAGCCCCCCGGGTGCTCCCTGACCCCACTGGCACCGAGTGGTCACGACCCCGCTTGGAGGATGCTGAGGAAGGTGGGGACAGGGTGGGACGAGGGGACAGCAGCTCCACGGCAGCTCTGGTGATGCTCAGCAAAGCCAGCTCCTCTTTCCCTTCCTTTTGCTTTCCCCCCCACCCCTCCCCTGTCGTTTTGGTCCTTTCCCTCCCTTTCTTCTTTACATCGACCATCTTTACATTTCTAAATGTAAAATAAAGAGACACACACGTAGGCAGACAGCGCAGCCCCGAGAGATACCAGCTCCCTTTTCCCCTTCCAACTCCCTGCCATTTGCTACTGCCCCTATTTCATTACCAATTTTAATTTGCCTCTAATTAAATCCTGTGTATTTTTCCGACTCACTTGCTAATCCATGAGGGAGGCAGGAGGCTGGAGTGGAATCTCTCCGAGCTATAATTACAAAGGGCCTAATCACGCCGGGGCTCTGCCTTTGAATAAATTTCCTTGCATTAAGGTTCTCAGATTCTCTGCCTTGCAAATGAGAATGACCCCAATTTCAGGAAGTTGGCCTCGGAGGGGTTTTTTTTTCTCTCCTTTTTTTTTTTTTATTTCGAGTCCTGATTCGTGATGAGAGACTAATTCGTTACGCTAAAACATTAACAGCAATTTAAAAGGTCGAACGGGGGCTGTATAAACAAAGGAGCCTGGCCAGCACAACAAGGCAAAAGGAGACACAAGGACTGAGCACCCCCGTGCCTTCGAGAGCCAGAGTGCCCAGAACTCAGCAAATGGCACCAGCATGGCCCCTCTGGCTTGGAGTTTGGGGAGAAAAACAAAGCTGGGCTCGTCCCTTGTCATCCATTTGTCCATGCATCCCTCCATGCAGCCCTCCAGCCATGGATCCACTCATCCATCCCTCCATCCATGGATTTATCCCCCATCCATGCATCCATCCATCCATCCATCCATCCATCCATCCATCCATCCATCCATCCATCCATCCATCCATGGATTTATCCCCCATCCATCCATCCATCCATCCATCCATCCATCCATCCATCCATCCATCCATCCATCCATCCATCCATCCATCCATCCATCCATCCATCCATCCATCCATCCACCCACCCCCATCCATCCATCCATCCATCCATCCCATCCATCCATCCATCCATCCATGCATCCATCCATCCCACCATCCATGCATCCATCCATCCATGGATCCCACCATCCATCCATCCCTCCATCCATCCCACCATCCATCCCTCCATCCATCCATCCATCCATCCATGGATCCATCCATCCATCCATCCATCCCACCATCCATCCCACCATCCATCCATCCCTCCATCCATGCCATGGTGCCAGGGTGACACGGTGACAAGCAGCAGGGACAGGCCCTCTGACCCTTTGGGGACACTTTGTGAGCAGCTCCCAGGGTCCCTGGGGAGGGAGATCCAGGCCCAGCCAGTGCTGCCTGATGGGATTTTGGGGGAACCCCTGGGTCCCAGCAGGACCCTGACCCAGCTCCTTGGGGGACACTGAAGCCAGGCCCTGTGTCCCAGCCTTGTGCCACTGTCACCCAGAGGGACGTGCTCCGTTTGGGCCATGCCCTGGCACTGGGCTGTGGCACCCCTTGGCCCCAAACGCTGCTCTGGCATCACCCAGACAGGGACAGAGAGACATCCCAGGAATTCCAAGAGGAACCTCAGGGAGCAGGACAAGCCCTTGTCCCCCACTCTGTCCCTGTCCCTGTCCCTGTCCTGTCCCTGTCCCTGTCCCTGTGAGCACACACAGATGTCCCTCCCTGCCAGGCAGGGTCCTGCCCACACTCCCTCCTTCCTTTTGCCCAAACAAAGCCCTGGCTGCAGCCACGAGTGTGGCAAAGCCAGAACCTCCCCTGCCCAGTGTCCCCTTTTTGCCCTGGTGACACCCCCTGCTCTGAGTCACGGTGAGGATGGGCCTGGGAAGGCTCACGTGGGGATAAATAAAATACAAAATAAAATAAAATAAAATAAAAATAATAAAATAAAAAAATAATAAAATAAAAATAATAAAAATAAATTTAAAAAAATAAATAAAATAAAATAAAATGAAATAAAATGAAATAAAATGAAATGAAATGAAATAAAATAAAATAATAATAAAATATAAAATAAAATAAAATAAAATAAGTAAAATAAAATATAGAAAAATAAAATAAATTAAATAAAGTAAAATATAGAAAAATAAAATTAAATGAAATGAAATAAAGTAAATAAAATAAAATAAAATACAGAAAAATAAAATAAAATGAAATAAATGAAATAAAGTAAAATAAAGTAAATAAAACAACTGAAATGAAATGAAATGAAATAAAATAAAATAAAATAAAATAAAATAAAATAAAATAAAATAAAATAAAATAAAATAAAATAAAATAAAATAAAATAAAATAAAATAAAATAAAATAAAATAAAATATGTGATCCTGCACCCCCGGAGCCCGGCATGCCCCATCCCTGTGCTGCTCCCAGGTTGCAGAGGAGGTCCCAGGCCAGCCCCTGGTTTTGGGGACGCGTCCCCTGCCTCAGCCTGGGGAGGTTTTGTGTTTCCAGGCAGTGTTTGCTCAGAGCCAGGCCCAGCTGCTCTGTTTGCTTCTCATCTCCCTCCTCTAATGATGTTTGCTCTGCACCCTCCACCACTCCCCGCGCCCTGCTGGGGTCTCCCTGTGGCTTCCCCACCTCGGTCCCCAGCACTCCTGGCCCATCCCAGGGGGGAGCAACAGGAAAGGAGGGGAAACCCCAGAAAAGTGGTTTTCAAGGAGAGGAAATGTGTTATTTTTTCCTGTGTATCCCTCTCCAGAAGAAGCCTGGCCTTGGGCACTGCAAGTTGTGAAGGGAATTCGTCTTCCCCCCGGCTCAAGCTCTTTTTAATCCCTTTTTGGTGGTAAAACAGAAAAAAAAAAAAAGAATAAAAAAAGGGAAGCAGACAACTGAGGGATGCCCTTCTCCAAGTCTGCCCTTGCTAACACGGGGTATGTGGAAACTGCAAAAAAAACCTGAAATATTTATTCCTTTCAGCAACAAAAAGGCAGAAAAAAGGCAATTTCACCTCATTGCAGAGGGGGAAACTGAGGCTCTGGGGGCAGTGATGCTGCAGAGGGCTCTGCCCCATTGCTGCCACCCTGTCCCCATTCCAGGGCTTTGCCAAAACGCCTGATATCCACCCGAAAGCTTCCCATGGAAGCAAAGCCTGGATCTGCAGCAGCGACACACGGGGGCCCTGAGCTCCTGGAGAATGGATTCCTCCTCCTCAAGCCTCTCCAAAAGCTCCATCTCACTTGCACCTTGCTGATTTGAATTATTTTTTATTTAAACTAGCAGGTTTCCTTCTGCCACTTCACTGCTTGCTGCCCTGAGCAGGAGGGGAGCTGAGCCGCCTCTCAGTAAATATGGGCAGCAGGAAACAATAAATAAATAAATCTTCGCTCTGGGTTGAGGCAAGAAGTGAATCACAGAACCACAGAACTGCTCCTTCCACACCGCCCTGCTCCTCTCTCAGATGCCTTTTCTCAGCTTTGATTTCTAAAAAAAACAAAAGGTGGAGCAGCCCCAGCACTCGTGTGCTGCTCCAAAATTCACTCCAGCAGTGAATTCTCCCCAAAATTCACTCCAATTAACCATTATTCACTCCAATTCACTCCAATTTTGGGGACAATTCACTCCCCAAAATTCATTCTCGCCAGGCTGGTGACAAAACCTCCTCAGTGACAAAAAGTTTTGTCTGTGAGAGGGGTGGGGGGGACCTGATGGGCACAGGGCAGCTGTTGGGGGTGGCAGAGGGGTTTCCCTGCTGATGGTGCCCCTGCCACCCCCCCTCATCCCTCCCTGCATCCCCAGCCACCAGCAGTGTCACCTGCCCCCAGGTTATCATTAACCTCATTTGCTATTTTCCAGCCTCCCTCTCCTGCCTCTGCCCTCGTTCTCCACAGAAAATCCCAGGATTTCACCACACAGCCCTTTGCTGTGTCCCAATGCAGGGATGATGCAGCCCCACAGCCCAGCGAGGAGTTTTTTGGGGAGGTAAAAAAAGTGGGATTTGGTCCTAAAATAATTTCTTACACCATTTTAGGGCTGGGTAATGAACTGGTCCTTTAGCACAGGAGCATCTCCTGCAGCAGGCAGGCCTGGGTGGGATGGGGTGAGACATGGGGGGAATGGGATGAGCCTAGGTGGGAATGGGATGAGGAATGGGGGGAATGGGGTGAGCCTAGGTAGGATGAGGTGAGCCCAGGATAGGATGGAGTGAGCATGGACTGAGATGGGCTGAGCCCAGAGTGGGTTGGGGTGAGCCCAGAGTGGGTTGGGGTGAGCCAGGCTGAAAATGGGGGGGAGAACACAGGGCTGGGGGGGTTGAGGTGGGTTGAGGTGAAGTCTGGGTGGGTTGAATGAGCCCAAGGTGGGATGGGGTGAGCCAGGACAGGATGGAGTGAGCCTGAGCTGGGATGGGGTGAGCCCAGAGCGGGTTGGGGTGAGCCTGGGGGAAATGAGGTGAGCCCAGGGTGGGTTGAGGTGAAGTCTGGGTGGGTTGGGGTGAGCCCAGAGAGGGTTGGAGTGAGCCTGGGGGAAATGAGGAGAGCCCAGAGTGGGTTGGGGTGAGCCTGGGATGAATGGGATGAGCCTGGGGGAAATGGGGTGAGCCTGGGGTTAATGGAGTGAGCCTGGGGTGAATGGAGCAAGCCCAGGCTGGGTCAGGGAGAGCCCAGGGTGCCAGGCAGGGCTGCTCTCACCTTCCAGGTGGCCGTGTTCCTCCGGAAGTAGGCGAACATCCGCGTGAACCAGTTATAGATTTCATTCAACGTTAGCTGCCTGTCGGGGGTCTCCAGGATGGCCTGGGCAGCCAGAGAGGGGACAAGGCTGTCACTTGTGGGGTTGGACACCATCCCAAGGGGTTCAGCAGGTGGGGAGGGGGGCTGAGGGAGGGTTTTGGGGCGCAGAGCTGGCCCCCGTGGCTCTCACCTGCCGGATGAGCGAGGCGTACGTGAAGGGCGGCCGGACGTCGGCGTTTTTGTAAAACTCGTGATTCTGCGCAAGCTCTGCAAAGAGACAACGAACAGAGGGGAAGGCGGGAGTGAAGGGACCCTCTGAGCCCCTCAGGAGGGCACTGAGCCCCAGCCCAGAGCTCACCTGAAGAGATTGGGGTGCAGAACTTGTCCGAGTTCCTCCTGCGGATGGGCCCCACGCTGTGTAAAGTGGAAGAGCTGATGACGGAGGGGCCCTGCCGCAGGGGGGTGATGGGCGCCGTGGCCGAGGTGGGGGGATGAGGTAAACCGTCAGGAAACGTGTCAGAAGTGCTCTTGGAGAGGCTGGCGCTGGAGACCAGGTTCAGCTGCACGGACAGGCAGGGAGGGAAGGGGTTGGGAGGGCTGGGAGAGCATCGGGAACGGCGGTGGTGGTGCCGAAGGAGGCGGGGAGGGGGTGGCACGGCGGGGGCTGGATGGGCTTGGAAAGGGTGGGATGCAGCCAGGGGGTGGGGATGGACCCAGGGGATGGGGATGGACCCAGGGGATGAGAGTGAATTTATGAGATAGGGATGGATCCATGGGATGGGAATTAACCCATGGGATAGACCCCTGGGATGGGAATTAACTCATGGGATGGGGATGAATTCATGGGATGGGAATTAACCCATGGATGGAGGCAAATTTGTGGGATGGGGATGAATCCATGGCATGGGGATGAATCCATGGGATGGGAATTAACTCATGGGTTGGGGATGAATCCATGGGATGGGAATTAACCCATGGGATAGACCCATGGGATGGGAATTAACTCATGGGATGGGGATGAATCCATGGGATGGGAATTAACCCATGGGATAGACCCATGGGATGGGAATTAACTCATGGGATGGAGGCAAATTTGTGGGATGGGGATGAATCCATGGGATGGGGATGAATCCATGGGATGGGAATTAACCCATGGGATGGGGATGAATCTGTTGGATGGGAGTGAACCCATGGGATGGGATGAATTTGTGGGATGGGGGTGCAAGAGTGGGATGGGATGAACCTGTGGAATGGGGGTGAATCCCTGGGAAGGGAATTAATCCATGGGATGGGGGTGAATTTGTAGGATGGGGACGAATCCATGGGAATTAACCCATGGAATGGGGGTGAACCCACAGAATGGGAATTAACTCATGGGATGGGGATGAATTGGTGGGATGGGAATTAACCCATGGGATGGGATGAACCTGTGGAACAGAATGGGGGAATTAATCCATGGGATGGGGGTGAATTTGTAGGATGGGGATGAACCCATGGGATGGAGATGAACCCATGGGACACGAATGAACCCATGGGATGGGGATGGACCCATGGGATGGGGATGAATTTTTGGGATGGGAATTAACCCATGGGATGGGGATGAACCCATGGGATGGGAATTAACCCATGGGATGGGGGTGCACCCATGGGATGAACCCATGGGACACGAATGAACCCATGGGATGGGGATGAATTTTTGGAATGGGGATGAACCCATGGGATGGGGATGAATTTTTGGGATGGGAATTAACCCATGGGATGGGGATGAACCCACGGGATGAGGATGCACCCTCTCCATGTCAGAGCTGGCAGAGCAGCTGCTTTTGCCAGAGGGTGGCCAGGGCACATCCATCCCCCAGAGCCCCTGCAGGTGACCGTGCACGGGGCAGGGAGGGGACAAAGAGGGCAGGAAGGGACTCACGCTTACAGGCTGGCTGAAAGGCTTTGGCTCTGAAGGTCTCATGTGGAGATGGGCCATCATTGCTTGGAGACGCTCGCTCTCCTTGGCCAGCTGGGGGAGGCAGGACAGGGATGGTCACACAGTGCCAGAGTCACCACGGAGGTGCCCACAGCCTGGAGGAGCCGCCACGAGCCCCCAAACCTGGTCTGGACAGGCAGCAACGCCCAGGGTGTCCCCCCAGGTGCCACCTCCTGAGAGCCCCAGTGGGACCATGGCCCTTGGGAGCTGCTGCACCCACCAAGGAGGGCACAGGGGCCACCCCAGCTCCGTGTGTGCGCTGGGGAAAGATCCACAGAGCCACTCCCAGAGCCCCCAGGCTGGCACCCACCAGCAGGGCCACACACAACAGCCCTGGGTGCTCGTGTCCCCGTGTCTGTGTCACTCTCTTGTCCCCTTTGCCTCCCCAGCAGTTCCCTGTCCATCGGTCCATCCATCCCCCAGGCTGCCACCGACAGCAGCCCTGGGTGCTCGTGTCCCCGTGTCTGTGTCACCCTCCTGTCCCCTCTGCCTCCCCAGCAGTTCCCTGTCCATCGGTCCATCCATCCCCCAGCGTTCCCACATCGCTGTAATTGCTCTCCCTGCCTGTTTACTCCCTGCACTGAGCAGAGGCTGAAATATTCACTGTGGCACCAGGAGAGATTTTGAGGCGGGCGCAGCCGATGGGATCTGACACCCCACTCCCCTCCCGTCACCTTCCCTTTCCACCGGGACCCCTCACGCTCGGGGGAGTCCCCACGCTCCAGCCAAGCCCCCTGGCAGAGCTGGGCGAGGAAAGGGTTAAAAGCGGGAGTTTGCAGCAAGTTTGGAGCAGCTCGGTGCTTTCTGTGCCGCGGTGCTCATTAGAGCTGACAGCTCTCCCCTCGTGATGCAGCCGGCGCAGCGGGAGCTCCGCGCTCCAAACTTTCTAATTGGTGGCTCCGTGGCAGGTTCCTCTCTGCACACACAGCTCTGCTCTCGCCCTTCAGCTTTGCTGCTTTTTTTTTTATATTATTATTATATTTTCCCTCCTCCCCTTTTCCTTTCCCTCCCCTCTTTAAGCCACAGTAATTGCTTGCAAGCTTTGGTGAGGCTTGGAGAGGGGATGGGGATGGTGGGGAGAGGGATGGATGGCAGGGATGGCCTGGGAGGACGCAGCCTCCACAGCCACCCGGGTCTGGCTGTGTCCCCCCGTCCCACAGACCCTGCCAGGACCCTCATTCTGGGTGGGGGGGGTCCCAAGGGTGCTGCACATCTTGTCCTGCTGTGTCCTGGGTCAGTGTGAGCCCTGTGGTGTCACACACAGCCATAGCCACACACCGTGCTGAGCCCCTGTTGTCCCACCATGGGGGTGACCCCCTGCCCCATCCCATTTTCCAACTTTCCCCCCATTTTCTCCCCCTTTTTCCCTGTCAGGCCCCTAATTCAGGGTGGGAGGGGGTCCCAAGGGTGCTGCACATCTTGTCCTGGGCCAGTGTCCCTTGTGGTGTCACACACACCATGCTGAGCCCCTGCCAGCCCAGGCATTGTCCCACCATGGCGGCAACCCCCTGCCCCATCCCATTTTCCAACTTTCCCCCCATTTTCTCCCCCTTTTTCCCTGTCAGGCACCTAATTCTGGGTGGGGGGGTCCCAAGGGTGCTGCACATCTTGTCCTGCTGTGTCCTGGGCACACAGCGTGTCCCTTGTGGTGTCACACACACCACGCTGAGCCCCTGCCAGCCCCAGCACTGTCACACTATGAGGGTGACCCCCCTGCCCCATCCCATTTTCGACCCCCCCATTTTCTCCCCCCTTTTTCCCCCTTCCCTTCTCCATTAACAGAATTATGCAGAGCACGCTGGGGGCTCGGAGATGCTGGGAAAAGCACTATTTAAAGAACTGCCTGGCCAAAAATAGCACCCCAAAGTTGGGCTCCAAAGACCACAAAAAATAAGTGGCCTGGTTTTCAAGCAGCCCCGTGGCTCCCAGGGAGGTGGCACAGCCCATGTGGGGACAAACCCTCTCATTTTTCCACATCTGTGACATCTCCTGTTACCCACAGGGACACTTTGGGATGAGAGGGGAATCAGTTTGAGGGGTTGATTTCCACCTGGATGCAGAATTCCTATTTGGGAAGGGTGTTTAAAACAAGTTACAGTCCCCAACTCTGTCACCCTGTACTGAGGAGAGCACAGGGTGACAAAGAGCTGGGTGGGGACAAACCCTCCCATTTTTCACATCTGTGGCGTCTCCTGTTACCCACACGGACACTTTGGGATGAGAGGGGAATCAGTTTGAGGGCTTGATTTCCACCTGGATGCAGAATTCTTATTTGGGAAGGGTGTTTAAAACAAGTCCCCACTTGGGTGGTTCCAGTCCCCAACCCTGTCGCCCTGTCCTGAAGGTGACAAAGAGGTGGCTGTTTGTCCCCATGTCCATGGGGGCCGGGGTGGGACACCCACCTGTATCTCCAGCTGCTGTACCACTTGCATCTGGACTCGACACTGGGCCGTGCTCCGGTCATCAAGTGCATGTTCTGTGTTGAGGTGTCTGCGCAGGAGAACACGGGTTTGGTGAGGCCTGGGCACGCCCAGCACTCAGCCCCTCTGCTGGGGCCACACCCGGCATCAGCCCTGACCTGCAAATCGCTCAGGGATGCTGCAAAGCGGGGGTGAGCACCAGGGAAACTGAGGCACGGAGGTGACTGAGCAAAGCCAGGCTGTGGCACCACCCCAGACCCAGGCTCAGCCCCAGCCCAGGCAGCCCCAGGGTGTTGAGGAGCAGAGGGAAAGCCCGTGGAGGTTCCTGGAGCAGGCAGGAGGTGCCAGCAGGACCTGAGGAGCAGGTTCCCATGGCAGGGTGCCCTCCACGCTCTGAGGAAAGCCCCGAGGGCAGAAGGTGCCGTTTCCAGGCCGTTCCCCTTCCTGCCGCGTGTTTTTGAGGTGCTTTGTTTAGGAAGCACCGGGACCTTTGGTCCTCGCTGCCCTCCCTCCTCCTCCTCAGGGAGGGGAAGGCTCCTGGTGACAGAGCCAGGGACAGCCTGGCATCGACTGCCCCCAGACCCAGCACCAGCCTGGGGACATAGCCTGGCATCACCTTGCCCCCAAAGCCAGCAGAGAACCAGCCTGGGGACACAGCCTGGGGACACAGCCTGGCATCACCTCGCCCCCAGACCCAGCACAGCCTGGGGACACAGCCTGGCATCACCTCACCCCCAAACCCAGCACCAGCCTGGGGACACAGCCTGGCATCACCTCACCCCCAAACCCAGCACCAGCCTGGGGACACAGCCTGGCATCACCTTGCCCCCAAACCCAGCACAGAACCAGCCTGGGGACACAGGCTGGCATCACCTCGCCCCCAGACCCAGCACCAGCCTGGGCACACAGCCTGGCATCGCCTCGCCCCCAAAACCAGCACAGCACCAGCCTGGGGACACAGGCAGCCCTGAGGGTATCACAAGGCCAGGTCCTGTCCCTGCTTTGGGGTGGGCACAAACCCGGGGTGCCTCACTGGAGGAGCAGGATGGTTTGGAGGGGATTCTGGGCAAACGCCATGCTTGGAACACCCCAAAGGCGATGCTGGGGGGTGCCAGGGGCCGTGTGCCAGCTGCTCCCCAGGACTGAGGCTCAGACACCCCAGAGAAGGCGCCTCAGCCCCCCAGGCTGGCTCTGGAGCGGGGCAGGAGCCTCACCCTGCTGCCTGTGGGAGCCTCCCAGCCCCAGCGTGCACAGACACGCCAGGGTGCCAGGCCCTGCTGCCAACCCCATCCCTGAGCAAAGCCCCCAGAGCCCCAGCCCTGCCCCTGTCCCTGCCTGGCACTGCCAGGGCACGGCTGCTTCTGCAGGGGAACAAAGGCAGGGGGGAATGGAGCCAAGCCCCACTGACCCCAACCCTTACCCAGCACAGCCCCAGGGCCACGCTGCCCCTCCCAGCCCAGCACAGACCAGCACAGGGTGCCCCTGGGCCACGCAAGGAATGCCCAGGGATGCCCTCCCAGCCCAGCACAGACCATGCCCCCAGCAGGGAATGCCCACGGAGGGGTGATGCCCAATGCCAGGGAATGCCCAGAGGAGGGATGCCCAGAGGATGCCCAGGGGATGCCCAGGAGATGCCCAGGGAATGCCCAGGGGATGCCCAGGAAATGCCCAGAGGATGCCCAGACTCAAGGCAGGCTCCAGCTCCAGCTGGACTTGGGTTTTGAGAGCTGCAAATTTTCTGTCTGTCTGTCCCACATCCCAACACGTGCCCAGGCTGGAAAAGAGGGGACAGAACCCCTTGCCCAGTGCTGCTGCCCTGGTGCCCATGTTGGGAAAGGAGGGGACAGAACCCCTTGCCCAGTGCTGCTGCCCTCGTGCCCATGTTGGCAAGGAGGGGACAGAACCCCTTGCCCAGTGCTGCTGGGGGGCTTCCCTGGTGCCCAGGTTGGCAAGGAGGGGACAGAACCCCTTGCCCAGTGCTGATGCCCTGGTGCCCATGTTGGCAAGAAGGGGACCCCGGCTGGTGCAGCACAGCTCTGCCAGCCCCGTGACCCAGCTCTGGGCATTCTCTGCCAACTCCAGCTCCAGCTGCCAACCTGAGGCTTGCTCATCTGCCCTGTGCCACGGGAACATGCCCTGCCAGGCAGGAGGAGATGCCTTATGTGGGTTCACCCCGTGACTCAGAGGCAGAGGAAGGAGGACACGGGAGGCTGAATCATCCTTCACTCATCCCTTCGCACCTCCTCATCCTCCTGGGCAGGGCCTGGCACGGTCCAAGGGATGTTGCCAGCCAGAGCCAGCCCTCAGAGGGTGGCAGAGGACAGAGGATGAGTGTGGAAAACCCCAAATCGTGCCCGCTGCAGAGCGCGGTGCTCACCCAGCAGACAGCCGGGGAGGCGGGGGAAGGAGCCCCGTCAGCTCCTTCTGATGTCTTTGCTAAAAATCCCGGCTACAAAGAGATCTAATTGCAAATGAACTAATTAAGTAAACCTCTGACGAAGCGTGAAAACAATTTGTTTGACCCTGACGCTAGCAGAGGGCTCTCAGACAGCAGAGTTAATCAGTCAGCGCCGGAGCCCACAAGCGGTGTCAGCGGTGCCATCTGCCATCTGCTGCCTCCCCCCCGTGTCCCCAGCAGGGCTGCCAGCCCCCCTCGCCTGCTGCCCGGGCTCTGGCCTCCTCCAGATCATTCACTCATCCCATGGCTGGCCTTGGAGTGCTCATAAAGCTCATCCCATGGCACCTCTGCCACGGGCAGGGTCACCTTCCACTCCAAGCCAGCCCGGCCTTGGATATTTCCAAGGATGGGACAACACCAGCAGCAACTCCTGCTGGGTTTTCTCCTCCTCCATGTGGTCACCCAGCTCAGGGCACAAACTTTGGGATGCATTGATCCTGTTTTCCCCTTCTCCATGAGGTCACCTAGCTCAGCACACACACTTTGGGATGCCTGGATCAACTCCCAAGATCTTCCCCTCCATGGAATGGATGAATGCAGGGACGGAATCATCCTCTTTGGGATGTCTGGTCTCCTGTTTTCTCCTTCTCCACAAGGTCACCTAGCTCAGGGTACACACTTTGGGATGCTTGCTCTCCTGTTTTCTCCTCCTCCACGAGGTCACCTAGCTCAGGGCACACACTTTGGGATATCTGTTCTCCTGTTTTCTCCTCCATGTGGTCACCTAGCTCAGGGTACACACTTTGGGATGTTTGAACCAACTCCCAAGATCTTCCCCTTCACCAGGTGCATTTTGTTCCTGATGGAATGCAGGGACATAATCATCCTCTTTGGGATGCCTGGATCAACTCCCAAGATCTTCCCCTCCATGGAACGGAGGAATGCAGGGACAGAATCATCCTCTTTGGGATGCCTGGTCTCCTGTTTTCTCCTCCTCCATGAGGTCACCTAGCTCAGGGCACACACTTTGGGCTATCTGAACCAACTCCCAGGATCTTCCCCTGCACCAGGTGCATTCTGTCCCAGCTGGCACAGAAAAACCTGCCCCAAAGAGGTGACACTTACTTGACAAACTGCCCCAGGTCCTCACAGAGGGTTTCGCAGCCAGGCCACTTGCACTCTCCGTGGCCGTAGAGCGGGTGGGAGCCGGGGGTCTCTTCGTGGGAAGAGCTGCACAAGAGGGAAAGGGGCCTTCAGATGGGGCAGCTGGGATGCTCCAGCATTCCCAGGCATGGCGGGGGACCCGTGGGACACCCCACAGTGACAGCTCCCTGTCCTCTGTGGGTGCAGCAAAACAGTGCCAGGCCTCTTTCATGGGGTGGGCAGAACCCCCCACCCCTCCCAGCCCTGCGGGTGATGGATCCCAGCCCCTTCCACCTGTCCAGGAATAAAACCACAAAGTGCCAGGGCCCGACCCGGCTCTACCTGTCCCTTCTGGGCGTGTGCATGGTGCTCTGTCCATTGGGCAGAGGGTGGTGGGAAATGGGAGGCGAGACCTTGGCGGCCGAAAACGAGGTAGAGTTGGAGGTGTTGGTGGTGAGGTCGAGACCTTCCTGCTTAATGCTGTCCTCCACGGGCTGGGTGGCCGTGACCTCCTTCCAGAGCTGCTGGAGGTCTGAGGGACAAACAGCTGAGACAAACAGGAGAGAGTGAGCAATGTCAGCAGGGACACGAGGCAGCAGCCAGGGCTTCCTCCCTGCTCCCTGACTCCCCAAATCTCACCCAGCACTGGGACAGCATCACCTGGAGCTGGGCACAGCAAGGGGAGGCTGCAGGGCCCCACTGGGAAACACAGAGCAAGGCACCTGCAGCACTCACAGAGCTGCTCCCAGAAGGGAGAAGAGCCTGATTTCCCAAATCCTGGCACCCTCCTGCCAGAGGAAAAGGTACCCGAAATCCTGACACTCCTCTGCTAGAGGAAGAGAGGTACCTCAAATCCTGACATTCCTCTGCCAGAGGAAAAGGTGCCCCAAATCCTGATACTCCTCTGCCAGAGGAAGAGTTGTCCCAAATCCTGACACTCCTCTGCCAGAAGAAGAGGTGCCCCAAATCCTGACGCTCCTCTGCCAGAGGAAGAAGTGTCCCAAATCCTGACACTCCTCTGCCAGAGGAAGAGGTGCCCCAAATCCTGACAGTCCTCTGCTAGAGAAGATGTGTCCCAAATCCTGGCACCCTTTGCCAGGGTACCCCAAATCCTGACACCCCTCTGCTAGAGGAAAAGGTGTCTCAAATCCTGACACTCCTCTGCCAGAGGAAGAGGCACCCCAACCCTGCACCCCTCTGGAACCCAGACCCCAACCCCGCACGTCTCCAACTGCTGACACCATCACCCCCCAAACTTTGGGGGCATCACAGAACCCGACACCAGCGCCCCTCCCCAGCCTCCCTCACCCGGATCTGGGCAAGCTCCAGCCCAGAACCCCCCAGGCCGTGGTGCTTACCTTGGGGCAGGCTCTGCAGGGGCACCGTGCCCTGCCCCGGCGGGAGGCTCACCAGGCCCTGGCGCTGCAGGTTTAACAGGTGCTGCTGCTGGAGCTGCTGCATCTGCAGGAGCTGCTGCTGGAAGGCCAGCTGCTTGTTCCCCAACGGCTGCTGAGACAAAAGGAGGGACAAATCCCAGCTTTACTCCCGGCCTGGCAGGGCAGGAGGGGGTTGGAGGTGGCGGCGAGGGGCGCTGGCAGCGAGGGGTGGCAGCGCTGGGGACGCCGCGCCCGGCGGCGCCTCCATCCTGCTGCGGGGCCTGCTCGGCTCAGAGGCTTTGATCTATCGGAAGAGGAGGGGAAGGAAAGGGAAAAGGGGAAGGGAAAAATAAAGCGCTGGAAAGAAAAGGGAGAGAGAGAGAGAGGAGCTGGGGGTTTGCTCGGAGGAACACACAAAGCTCGGCTGGGGGGGGTCCCACGGGGGAGGCTCAGCTGTGGGGTTGGTGTCAAAAAGGGGGGGTCCCAGCAGGCAACAGGCACAGAACCCTGCTGTAAGGCAGAAATTTGTCAAAAATGACTGTTAGGAGCCCTTTCTTGGTGAGGGGCTGGAACTGGTGCAGGGAAGGGGGTGCCCAGTGCCAGTGCTGGCGTCCCCACCTCAGCCACAGCCACCCCCCAAGGAGGTGACCCTCCCTCACCCCTGGAGCTGGCCAGGCTCTGACCAGCATCGCTGGCCCTAAACTAGTTAGGCAGGATGGGTCCCTGGGGAGGCGCCGAGAAATCCATGAGAATTAAGTGAAGGGGAGAGAATTCAATTAGGGCTGGGGACAGGCAGCTGCTAATCCGAGCTGGCCGGGAGAGGGGAGCTGCCCCGGGGCTGCCCGGCCTCATTAGCGGGGCAGGCGGCTCCGTGACCCCGTGAACCCCCCCAAACCCCCCTGCTTGGGCAGACGGTGCCGGCGGGGAGCCAGGCTGGGGCACATCCCCCCCCTCGCTGCACTCTGCAGCCCCCCAAAGGAGAATTTCCATGTCCGTGCTCTGACTGAGCAGCCCGAGAGCTCTGCAGGCAGGATGGCCTTGTTTGTGAGCATCAGGGGATCCAGGCCCCCAGGCACTGGGAATTCCGGGGAACTGGTGATCCCTGAGGCTGCATCAACAGGGAGCAGCAGCCAGAGTCTCTGAGGCAATCCCAGTCCCTGAGTGAGTTTGGGGCCATCCCAGTCTATGACTGAATTTGGGGCCACCCCAGTCCCTGAATTTGGGGCCATCCCAGTCCCTGAGTTTAGGGCCATCACTGTCCATGACTAAGTTTGGGGCCATCCCAGTCCATGACTGAATTTGGGGCCATCCCAGTCCCTGAGTGAGTTTGGGGCCATCACAGTCCATAACTGAGTTTAGGGCCATCACTGTCCATGACTGAGTTTGGGGCCATCCCAGTCCCTGAGTGAGTTTGGGGCCATCCCAGTCCCTGAATTTGGGGCCATCCCAGTCCCTGAGTGAGTTTGGGGCCATCCCAGTCCCCTGAATTTGGGGCCATCCCAGTCCCTGAGTGAGTTTGGGGTCACAGCCAGGGTCTCTCTGGATGCAGGTGGATCCCTGTGCATGTTGCTGATGCTCAGCCTTGGCTTTGTGAATCGCAGGGTGAGGATGGGCTCCAAACCCCTCTGCAACATCAGGCACCACCACCAGTCCTGTCTAGGGTACAGGCTGAGTTCAATTCCAGTTTCTCAGCCTCAGGGAGATGTGTGGGCTCTCCCTGTCCTCTCCACCTCCTGGCCACGGTGGAATTGCCTCCCCAGAGTCAGACCTGGATCCTCCCTGGCTCTGTCTCAGCCCTGCGCCTCCTGAGGCTTAAAGATCAAGGCACAAATCAAAGCAATTCCTGCTCAGTGAAGAGAAATCCCTGACTCCGGGCCATGGGATCAGCAGGATGGAGGGAAAAGGGCAGGAGCAGGCTGCAGCCTGAGAGCTTTAACAGCAGCTTCTCTGTCCCCCAGGGTGTCCCCTCCTGTCGAGGTGAAGCTCTGCCACCGTGTGGGATGGACACACTGTCCTTGCCTTGCTTAGAAACAGCAGCTGGGATGGGATGGGAAGGGATGGGATGGGACAGGACGGGATTCTCCTCCTCTTCCCGGCTCCACCACCGCCCTCCCCGAGGGCCCCGGGGCAAGCCCGAGCTCTGCTCCGGCACAGCCTCACCCACGTCACTTCCAGGCCGAGCTGCTGGGAGTGGATGAGGTCAGGAGGATCCCTGGGCACGCTGCCTGCATCCCACAGCCCAGCCAGGCCCTCCTGACCTGGCCCGGCTGGATTCAGACCCCCTGAGCCACTCCTGGCTCTGGCAGGGACGCTGTTGAACCTGGTGATGTGAAGGTTGAACCTTCACGTGCATCTAATCCATGTCCCTGCAGCTTCCACAGACCAGGAACAGGAGGAGCAGCCCCAGGAACACAAATCCAAGGCAAACCAAGGGCTGATCCAAGGGGAAGCCAATCTGCCCCCCTAGGGAACACCACAGACCTCTAAAGCCCTGAGTGATGGGTGAAGGGATGCAGAGCCATCCACCAGCAATGGGCTCCAAGCCAAGCTTTCCCTGGAGAAACCAGGCTGGGGAGAGCCTGGATGACAGCCCCAGCATTCCCAAAAACCTCACACCCTGCTGATCCTCACTACTGCCATTTCCTGTTGGAAAAGCTAATCCCAGAGGAGCTGGGGCCGAGTCCTGAGGCTTGGCTCCTGCAGCTCATTCCCAGCCCGTTCCCAGCTCATTCCCAGCCTGTTCCCAACACATTCCTGATTTGGGGCTGGGGATCTGCAGCACCACTGAGGTTTGGCTCCTCCAGCTCATCCCCATCTCATTCCCAGCCCATTCCCAAGCCTTTCCCAGCTCATTCCCAGCCCATTCCCAGCACATTCCCGGCTTGGGGCTGGGGGTCTGTAGCATCACTGAGGCTTGGCTCCCCCCCAGCTCATTCCTAGCCTATTAGATTCCAAGGCTTGGCTCTCCCAGCCCATTTCCAGCCCTTTCCCTAGCACATTTCCCAGCGTGGGGCTGGGGGTCTGCAGCATCACCGAGGCTTGGCTCCCCCAGCTCATTCCCAGCCCATTCCCAGCCCTTTCCCAGCTCATTCCCAGCTCATTCCCAGCCTTTTCCCAGCCCATTGCCAGCTCATCCCCAGCCCATTCCTGGGATGGGGCTGGGGGTCTGCAGCATCACCGAGGCTTGGCTCCCCCAGCCCATTCCCAGCTCATTCCCAGCCCTTTCCCAGCCCATTCCCGCCGTGGGGCTGGGGTCTGCAGCATCCCCGTGCATTAGACGCAGCTGAGCGGGCGCAGCCACCGGGGCAGGAGGCGCCGTCACTTTGATTTATGAGCACATCAGGAGGAGTTTGCGCCGTGACACGCGGGACTGACAGCAGCACTTCATTAAGCTGACACCGGGGTTAGGAGCCAGCAGCTCCCCCTCCCCACCCTGCCTGCCTCAGCACAGGGACAACCCCTGCCCTCGGCAGCTCTGGGGACACACTGGGACCTTCCCAGGGGGTTCTGGGGGTCTCTGCACCCCGTGGCTCCTCCAAGCATCCTGGGAGGAGCAGGATGGGAGACGTGAGCACAGCTCCTTGTTTTCCCCACATTCCAGGATGCTGCTGGAGCCTCGGGGGTGACCCTCACACCCCAGCACAGCAAAACGCTCCAGGAAGGGCTGGGATGTGCCACAGCTCAGCCCCATCCTGGTGGGATGCATGGATCATGGATCAGCTGCTCCGGCCCTTCCTCATGGCCCCAGTGTGGCACAGCACCCATGGACGCGGAGCATCCTTAGGGACAGGATGCTGCTGGCAGGCTCTTCCCACACATTTCCATCCTTTTGTCCGTGCTTCCCTTCTCTGGGGCACTCCCCATCCCAGGGAGATCAGAGCTGCTCCCCCTGGAGATGCTGCCCCTGCTCCTGGTGAGACCAGAGCTTCTCCTCCTAGAGATTCTGCCCTGCTTCCAGGGAGATCAGAGCTGTTTCTCCCAGAGATTCTGCCCCTGCTCCTGGGGATATCAGAGCTGTTTCTCCCAGAGATGCTGCCCCTGCTCCCAGGGAGATCAGAGCTGCTCCTCCCTGAAGATTCTGCCCCTGATATTGGGGATATCAGAGCTGCTCCTCCCAGAGATTCTGCCCCTGATGCTGGGGATATCAGAGCTGCTCATCCCTGAGATTCTGATCCTGGGGATATCAGAGCTGCTCCTCCCAGAGATTCTGTCCCTGCTCCTGGGGAGGACAGAGCTGTTTCTCCCAGAGATTCTGCCCCTGATCCTAGTGAGACCAGAGCTGCTCATCTCTGAGATTCTGATCCTGGGAATATCAGAGCTGCTCTTTCCAGAGATTCTGCCCCTGCTCCCGGGGATATCAGAGCTGCTCCTCCCGGAGATGCTGCCCCTGCTCCCGGCTCCTTCCTGGTGTCCTTCCCACCTGCAGATCCCACTCCAAGCTGCTGACTCATGGAGAGGAGCCCTTGGAATCAGGCAGAGGGGAAGCAGGAGGCGCTGGGTTTACAAATCCTGCAGCAGGAATTAAATCTGGCCATGGGTTTCCAGGAAAGATCCAAGGGTGGCTCTGTGGAGACACTCCAGGTCTTCCCTGAGTGTCAGGGAAGCCACAGCATCACCATTCCCAGCAGTCAAACATCAGCACAGACTGAGAACACCACCCACCCAAATTTTTGGGGTGAAACCAAAGCTTATCCAAGGATTTTGAGGACGGGAAACACTGACATCTCCTTGCTGAGATCCCCTCAGTGCTTTTCCCAGCAGGAAAGCTGGACACACACCCCTCCAGCAGCATCCAACACCCTTTCCCCCCCCCGCTACACCCTTTCTTGTTGGATAAATTTCCCATCTCCTCTGTACCATTTAATTAAAAGTTAACACGGGCTTTTTAAAGCAGTGCCCGCTAAGCAAGTGCTTTGTTAGAGCTTAATTATATCCCTGCTCAGTGCTGCAAGAGAACATCACCAGGGCCAGCAGGAAAGTCCTTGAGGAAGCTCACATTTACACCTCCCCCATTTCCCCCGCTGCTGGAGATGGTTCTGATAACCCTGACCCTGTAAATTCACCCACATCCCACAGTGGGAGCCTGCCCGAGGCTGGAGCAGGTGACCCTGAGCCACTGCAGCCACCCTGGTCCCCTGATGCCAGCGGGGCTTTGCCAGCTGTGCCACCCCAACACACAGCCCGGGCTTAAAATGTTCCCTCCCTGCCAAAAAAGCTGAGTTTGCAGTGCTGGGTGTGCATCAGGGCGCTGGATTTTGGGAGGAGTGATGGCCACAAACAGCCCCCAGTACTGCAGGGATGTGGAGGGAGCGGCTCAGGAACAGGTCCCTTGTCACTGGGAGCCCGTGGAAGGACACTCAGGGGAGGGGCAGCAATGCCAGCCATGAATTCTGCAAAACTGCAGAATTCTCCATGTGAAATTGCAGAATTCTCCACAGCAAAAATCCCCACGTGAAGCGTTTTGGCAAGAGAGAGGGGCAAAAGTGCCCAAGGGAAAGGAAGGGAGCAGGGCTGTCTGCTGGCTGGGCTCTGTCCCCAGCCTCTGTGCGACCAGCACGGCCCCAAAACACAGCCACAACCCCTTGGCGGGCACCACTGTGCCCTTGGGGGCAAAACTGCTGTGTGAAGGGGGTTCTGCAGCCACAGGGGCACAAAAGGAGTCTCCAGCGGGCACTGCCAGCGTGGTGCTGGGGAGCTGAGAGCCCTGCCCACCTCAGCCTCCTGCTGGAAGAGCCCTTTCCTGGCATGCTGTTTGCCACATTCCCTGGGTTTTTGGAGAGCCGCCCTTTTCCCTCCCGGCAGGAATAGCCCAGCTCTGTTGCCACCTGGCCAGCCCTGCCCGCTCACCAGGGCACTGCGGTGCCAGGACTGGGCTGCCCAAGCTGAGCCTGGCAGGGCTGAGCCTTCTCTGATCCCACCACGGGGGGATTTGGGGAGCCCTCGCTCTGTGCTGGGGGGCTGGCACCTGTCCCTGTCACCAGGGAGGGTCCAGTGCCCCTCCAGTGCTGCCCCACACTCCCCACACCTGCACCAGACCACAGAGAGGGAGGAAGAGGAGGAAGGAAGAGGAGGAAGAACAACAACTCCCAGTGACAGGACAGGTCACCCTGGCACCCCCAGAGCAGCATGTCCCGTGTCCCATTGCCATGGGCTCCCTGGGGGCTGTCCCACACCTTGTTTTGTGCTGGTCCCCGAGGTGCCCTCCAGGTGAGCTCACCTCTTTGGGTTGCTGCTTTCCGGCTTGCTGCTGGGTCAGCAGCTGCAGGTGGAGCTGCTCCTGCTGCTTCTTGTAGTATTCCTGCAGCTGGAAGGGGAGAGAGCGAGGGGATCAGCCGTGGAACCACCCCGTGCCCACCTCACCACCCCTATGCCCACCTCACCACCCCTGTGCCCACATCACCACCCCTGTGCCCACCTCACCACCCTGTGCCCACCTCACCACCCTGTGCCCACCTCACCACCCCTGTGCCCACCTCACCACCCCAGTGCCCACATCACCACCCTGTGCCCACCTCACCACCCTGTGCCCACCTCACCACCCCAGTGCCCACCTCACCACGCCAGTGCCCACATCACCACCCCAGTGCCAAGGCTTTGCCACAGCCACTCCAGCTCCTGGCACTGTCACCAGGGCTCCCTGTGTCACCTGGTACAGGCCAGGAGGGAAAGCACCAACCAGAGGAACCCCGGGCATGCATTGCCAAGGGTTCTCGGTGCCCATGGCCCTTGAAGTCCCCAAACACCCCCAGTGCCCACCCTGATGTTTATTTTAATGCCAACCCGCTGTCCCTTGAGAGAAAAGCAGGCTGGGGTGCTCTGGCACATCACAGAGCACTTCAGGGTGTGGAAACCCCAGTTTTGGTGTGGTGGGACCCCAAAACACCCCTGACAAGTGCTGGGAGAGCCACTGGGGAGGACCAGGAGCAGCCACAACCCCTGGCCTGTGAGAGCTGGGGGTTCAGCCCTGCAGTCAGAACAGCCCCTCAAATCAAAGCAGAGCTGTTTAAAACAGGGATAAACCCCCCTGGATCCACAGGGAGCCTCCAGAGAGGGTCCCAGTGCCCACAGGCAGCGCTGGGACCTGCCAGCATCGCCACCAGCTCTCACCCTGGCCCCTAAATAAACTGTGGGTGATGGATTTGCTGCGTGCAGGGAGGGGGAGAAAGGCACGGGGAGGTCAGTGAGACCCCCCCCAGCCCCTCCAGGGGCTCAGGAATGTCCCTGGGGATGCTGGGAAGCCTTTATCAGCCCGGGGCTGAGCGGCTGTTTGTGTCTGAGAACAGGTTTGGAGGGGCTGGGTGTTTACCCCCGAGCCAGCCCGAGCCAGGGAGCTGCAGAGTGGCCGGGCTGGGAGCAGGAACATTGGGTCAGGGGTGAGAGGTGTGATGTTTGGTTTGCTGCCGGTGGAGAATGTGAGCTATTCCGGCCTGGGTTGTTTAATTTGCAGTCAAACGTGTTTCTTTATCCGGCTCCAAAGAGGCTTGTGGAAGGACCCACCCAGGGTAGTGTTTACCCTTTGTTCTTTCCCTGGGGCCAACCTTGAATCCTTATCAGGCTGTTTGGAGTAAACAGGTACTGGAGGCAGGAGGAAGGGTGTGGAGGATGCTTGTGGGGTTTCTCCCTCTCTCCCTCCTTCCCGCTGCCGGGAGCTGTTTACCCAAGCAGACACATTTTGTTTCAGAGTGGAAATCTGCTTTTTTTTTTTTTTTTTCCCTTCTCCTCCTTTTTCTTCCCTCCCCATCTGACTAAAATCTCTGGAAAAGCCGAGCAGGGCCATGAGAAACAAAGCTCAGCTCTGGAGCTGGACACAGGCACCTGCCCAAAGCCCAGCAGTGGCCACGGGGGCACATTCAAACAAGGGCGTCCACCCTGAGCCCAGCTTCTCCCAGGAGCTGGGCAGCCCCAGATCAGCCCTTGAGCGGGAATTTTGCAGGTTTTGAGACCCTGGCTCAGGGTGGCAGCACCAGCACTGTCAGCACCTGCAGCTCTTCTCATCCCTGGACGTGCTGGGAATTCCAAAGGAAACATGGAAAGCAGAAGGAGGAAAGGACCCATTTTTGTGCCTCCAACAAACGCCGGGATTGCCAGAGCCCGGTGGGAATTGCCTGGCTGGATTCAGCCCCGGCGCAGCGTTACCTGTTGCAGCATTATTGCCTGCTGCTGCTGCAGGAGGGCCTGGAGCTGGGGTGGGGACAGGATCTGCTGCATCTGCTGCGGCGTGATCATCTGTGGGGACATCATGGCCACGGACACGGGGACCTGCGACAGCAAGGACACGTCACCACTCCCAACCCCAGCCTGTGAGACTCACCCCAAACACCAACAGTGCCTCTCCCAGAGCATTCTCCATGTCCCCCACACCTCTGCCACCACTGTCTGTCCCCTGGGACATGGCAATGGCAGGAGATGTCCCATGGTGCTGCTGGCACCAGATGAAGCTTCCTGAACCGTGAGAGCTCTGAAGAAGCTGAGAGCTCTTCTTTAAATGCAATTTAGCTGGGGGAACTGGGCATCAAACCACAGCTCCCTCCCCTGCTGGGAGCATGGGAAGGGTGCAGGGAAACGCCAGGGAAGTGGGAAGATACCGATCACCCAAATAACTCTGCAGAGCAGAGCACTGAGGAAGAGGTTACGGGGTTCTCCAGACACATCAAAGCTTTACCTCCAGCTGACACCAGTAACTCCTGTAATTCCTGTGCCAAGAGGAGGGAGGGCCGAGGGAACCTGCCAGCCCCTGCCTTTGGTTATCAAAACACGGGTCCACACCCCGGGCAAAGCTCCTGGGAAGGTGTCGGTGATGGATCCCAGCCCTGCTGGGTCCTGCCCAGGTGGAGCAGTGCCCGGATGGAGCCATCAGGAGCTGCCTTGTCCTGGCCTCCCACCAATCCCACCAGCCCAAAGCCCTTCCCGAGGCTCTGGGCAGGGTTAGGGCCCTGCTGTAATTTAACAGCCCTCCTGGACACCTCACATTCCTGGGAAAGCAAAGTAAGAATTGCTGGTCAGGAGCCACCAGCCGCCACAAGCTCTTCCAGGGGATCCCAGGAAGAGGCAGCAGCTCCTTGGCATGTGGGACGGGGCAGAGCACGAGCCAGGATCCAGCTGCACGCCAAGGACCCGGTTCTGATCCAAACCAAACAGCTCCTCAGCCCCTCAGCCCAGGATCTCAGGACCACAAAGAGCAGAGAAGCCCAGCCAAGTCCCATGGAGAGCCTGGTTCCTGCCAGCCCCCCTGCCCCAGTGATGCCTCAGGGTGGCAGCACCAGCCTGAGCCCCAGCTCCCTCCATCATCCGGGTGCCAGCAGACCCCCAAAGGATGGACCCATTTTTGTGCCTCCCAGGCAGGGGCCCTTGCAGCCATGCTGCTGCAGGAGGGCCATCTGGGGTGGGGACGGGTGATGGGGACCATGGCCACGGCACCAAGACAGCAAGGACACGTCACCACTCCCAACCCCAGCCTGTGGTCACCCCAAACAGGGCAGTGCCTCCCTCCCATCTGTGACCTCTGTCCAGCTGTTTGGGTCCCTGGGACATGGGAGATTGCAAAGCCTTATCTATTTACTCAGGCATTCTGCTGCAGGGAGGCATCGGGCACGGGGCGAGCTCTGTTTGTCACCAGCGTCTCCCCCTCCAGCCACCTCCGTGGAGGAGCTAGCAGCTCACTGGGGAAGAGGATACGGGGTTCTCCTCTGACCTCCAGCTGACCCAGTAACCCAAGGGCTGGAGCTCAGGAACGAGCCCCCAGTTATCACGGGTCCACACCAGAGAGCCCGGTGATGAGCCCAGCCCCCAGTGCAGAGCTGCTGTTTGGGCAGCCCCAGGTGCCTTGTCCTGGCCTCCCACCAATCCCACCAGCCCCTGAGGCTCTGGGCAGGGTTAGAACATGCTGGGACAGACCCTGGGAGCCCTCACATTCCTGGGAAAGCAAATAAGAATTGCTGGAGAGCAAGGGCTGGGGCAGCAGGGAACGAGCCCCAGAGCACCTGCAAGGCTCCAGCACCCGGTTCAGATAACCCAAAAGCACCTCAGCCCCTCAGCCCAGGATCTCAGCACCCAGTGCAGAGCTGCTGTTTGGGCACCCAGGTGCTCAGCCAGCCAGCTGTGCCAAGCCCTGTGACGGGGGTGAACATCTGGGCAGGAGGGCATTCTGGCAGGAGAGTGAGGGCTGCTAATCAGGAACGAGCTGCCAATTCATCAGCTCCAGCACCCACCAGAGAGCCCCGAGCCTCAGCCCCCAGTGCAGAGCTGCTGTTTGAGCACCCAGGTGGTCAAAGCCAGCTGTGCCAATCCCTGGGTGAACATCTGGGAGGCTGGCGAGGAGAGCGAGGGCTGGAGCTCAGGAACGAGCCCCAGCACCCTGCAAGGCTCCAGCACCCACCAGAGAGCCCCGAGCACCAGCACCCAGTGCAGAGCTGCTGTTTGGGCACCCAGGTGCTCGCAGCCAGCTGTGCCAAGCCTTGGGTGAACATCTGGGCAGGAGGGCAGCTGGAGAGGAGAGTGAGGGGCTGCTAATTTCCCTCTGCCAATTCATCAGCTCCAGCACCCACCAGAGAGCCCTGAGCACCAGCCCCAGTGCAGAGCTGCTGTTTGGGCACCCAGGTGCTCACAGCCAGCTGTGCCAAGCCTTGGGTGAACATCTGGGAAGCTGGAGAGGAGAGCGAGGGCTGGAGCTCAGGAACGAGCCCCAGCACCCTGCAAGGCTCCAGCACCCACCAGAGAGCCCTGAGCACCAGCCCCCAGTGCAGAGCTGCTGTTTGGGCACCCGGGTGCTCGCAGCCAGCTGTGCCAATCCCTGGGTGAACATCTGGGAGGCTGGAGAGGAGCGAGGGCTGGAGCTCAGGAACGAGCCCCAGCACCCTGCAAGGCTCCAGCACCCACCAGAGAGCCCTGAGCACCAGCACCCAGTGCAGAGCTGCTGTTTGGGCACCCAGGTGCTCGCAGCCAGCTGTGCCAAGCCCTGGGTGAACATCTGGGCAGGAGAGCAGCTGGAGAGGAGAGCTGGGGGCAGAATTTCCCCTGCCACCCATCAGGCTCCAGCACCCACCAGAGAGCCCCGAGCACCAGCCCCCAGTGCAGAGCCGCTGTCTGGGCACCCAGGTGCTCGCAGCCAGCTGTGCCAAGCCCTGGGTGAACATCTGGGAGGCTGGCGAGGAGAGCGAGGTGCGCGCCCAGGAGCGCCGCTAATTTCCCTCTGCCAATTCATCAGCCAGCAACGTGCTCGGAATGAGAGCCCCTAATTAATTGCTCCTCCACATCCCCCCCCCCAGCCCGGGCAGGCTCCCCGCCCCCTCCCGCGGCCCCTCGAACACGTTTGCTGGCATTTTCAAATCGGAGGCATCCTAATTACCGGAGAGTTATAACACCTTCCATTTCTCGCCCAGCGGACTGACACCCTGTCAAGAGCAAAGAGAATTGCCAGAGGTTTTGACAACACTAATTGCCCCTATAATCTAAAAACACAAAGGAGAGGCGATTAGTCGAGAGGGCCCCAGCTCTCGATCCGACACGAGGTTTTCACAATGTTACAAGAAAACAAAAGTGACGCTTTTTAGAGTTTGATGGCTGCTAACAAAAGCAGAATTATATTTTCATACAACCTTTGTCTGCATTAAATGGCTTTTTTTTTTTCTTCCCCCCTCCCGCTCGGATGCGGAGCTGACATGGAGAAATGGTGGCGGATCCGTGTGGGGGTGAGGTGGGGATGGGGTGAACTTGAGAGGGGCATCTGAGCTCTGCTGCTTCCTTGGTTCCTGTGAAGAATTTCCACACAGCCTGGAAAACGTTCCTCTCCCAGTTAAGGTTTCCAGGGAAAGCAACAACTTATAGTAAAAGAGGAAATTCCCACTTACAGGCGGTTTTGCTCCCATTCATCCCACGCCCCGGTGCTGGGAATGTTCCAGCATGGCCTTGACCCCAATGTGGGCCAGCCAACCCCAGTGCTGGGGGGTTTCTGTGCCAAGCTCTGGTGACAGTGCCAGCTGCCTCTGTTGGGGACAGGGAAACCTGCTGCTCTGGCAAAACAAGATGGGAATGGAAACGTGGATGGAAATGTCCATCCCAACCTGGCCAAAAGCCCCACAAGGATGGCACTGAGCATCCATGGCCCTCGGTGACAAGATTCCCTATGGCAGGATATGAGGCCAGCCTGGCATCCCTGGATAACAGCAGGATCTGGACAGCATCTGCCTCAAAACCTGGGATCCATGAGGGCTGAAGGGTGCCAGGCAGAGCAGCACAGGGGCTGTGAGGGGTGAGTGTCACCCAGCTGCCACCAGCCCTGGACACCACAGCAGCACAGGGGCTGTGAGGGGATGAGTGTCACCCAGCTGAGGGATGAGTGCCACCCAGCTGCCACCACCCCTGGACACCAGAGCAGCACAGGGGCTGTGAGGGGTGAGTGCCACCCAGCTGAGGGGCGAGTGCCACCCAGCTGCCCCCACCCCCAGGCACAGGAGCAGCCAGGAAATGTCCCTGCAGCCAGCACATCCCTCGGGAAGCAGGTCCCGGCAGCAGCCCCGGAGCGGCAGCAGTGGCTGGGGACCAGCCCGACGCGTCACGAGCTGGCATCTGCCAGACACCGAGTCAGGAAGGGTTTGACTCACGCCTTGGCCGGCTGCCACCCCGCAGAAAGTGCTTACTAACAGCTCTGGCTGCTCCCAGAAACAGCCGGCGCTGCTCGGGCCGGCCAGCAGCATCTCCAGGGGCCGCTTTTCCAGGCTGCAATCCCCATGCCAGAGGCAGTGGGTGGAAAAGCAGGCAGGTATTCCAGGGAATATTCCCTCCCTGAGCCAAAGGCAGCTGAGGGAAGCAGGACTTGGCCGTGTGGAACGAGGCAGGATGGGGAGCGAGGCTCTTGAGAAATTTTTCCTGGATTTTTTTTTTTGGGCTGTTTTTACGGGAAGCTGGGTTGAACTCCCAGGCACAAGGCAGAGCGGGGGAAGCCACGGCCCGGCAGCCTTGGCTCCAAGCGCCACAGTGTTGTCATCAGAAGGGACGGTGCCCTCCTGACCCTGGGGACATCCTCCATCGGCCTCCAAACATCCCTGCTCTGCTGTCACCAGGGCTGGAGGTCACCGCAGGAGCCACCGTGTCCCCAAGGGCTGCACGTCACCGCCGCTACGGGAAGGGGCAGCTCCTGCTCCACGCCTCAACCACACAGCCCAGACCTCATCCCCTCCATCCCTGCTGGCTCTGGGATCACAGGGATGAGCACCCCTCCCTCTCCCTCTCTCTGTCTCTCTCCAGAGGGTGCTCCTGGTTTTCCACAGAGCTCAGGGATGCACGTCCCTGCTCTGACCCAATCTTGGGGTTCAACTCCCAGTTAGAAACAGCAGGAAACATGTTTGTGCTGGGTTTTTTTTCTAATTTTAACCAATCCTTTCAAATCCAAACCAAACAGAAACAAATTGAGGAGACTGGGAACAACCACCAAAAGCAGCTTCAAGTTGGGCTGTTTTAAGGGCAGGGGATGAGCAAATCCCACCTCAGAGCACCCAATTCTCACAGGACAAGAGCAACCCCGACCCTCCTGGCACATCCTGGCCTCCCTTCCTGCACTCAGCATCCCTGGGTGAGCTCCAAGGTCCAGCTGGCTCAGACAGTCTGGGAGCGCTCCCAGTGCCAGGCAGTGATGCCACTGACACCGAGGTGACCCCAGCCATGGCTTATAAACCCCGAGGGGTGGCACAGGGCCACCCAAACGCTGCTGTGCCACCTCTAGACCTCACCAGGCTGGGATGAGACAAAATCTGCTCAGGGTCGGAGGAGAAATGAAGCTCAGCCCCACGTGCCAGGCTGGGTTTTGAGGCTGTGGGTGGTTTTAGGAGCAATTTGAGGAACACTCTGAGCAGTCCCAGCACCAAAGGCTCGAGAGCCCGGGGGGTGGGTGGCAGCAGGGTGAGCAGGTGGGGGGACACCAGGCCCTGATGTTCAGCTTCCTGTGAAGAAAAGGAGGAATCAATCCCCGGCATGTTCGGCCCAATGTGTATCCTCGTTAGAGCATCCTCATTAGCACATCCTCGTTAGCAAAGCCTTCCTGCTGGGGAGGCCCCAATCACACCTGCCTGGGCTCCAGTCGCTGCCTGGGGACAGGGGGGCAGCAAGGTGACAGCACTGAGCCCCCTCCTCAGCCAGCCCTGTCCCCAGCACCACCAGGGCAGGGTCCCTATGTCCCCTCTGTGAGCACGGGGTGCTGGCACAGCTCTGTCCCCGATGATCCTACAGGGATGGAAGTGACTTCGCCCCTCTGTGAACCCCAACCACCAATCCCAGGGTGGGACGGTGGCAGTGGCACCGGGCTGGCAGAGCTGGGGGCCTTGGGATGGAGCAGGGACAGACAGGGATGCTCCAAGTTCAAATGGAAGAACCTCGGTGCGAGCCCAGACGGACGGACAGGCTGCTGCTACTGCTGCTGCTGGATATTTTTTTTTTCCCGGAGAGGGAACGCAGAAGGGCTGGTATTGATCTGTCTTCATTACCCATTTCACTCAAGTTTCAAATCAACAAAATACACTTTTCCGCTCTGCTGCCTTCCCCGCTGCAGCAGACAAAAGAAAAGCAATTTCCCGCAGTTTGCTCCAAACTCCTCTCCTCCCTTCCCCGGGTGCCCTCCAGCCCCTCTCTCTTCCCAGCCACTTGATCCCAGCAGAGGCAGCTCTGAGGGCACCCAAAGAGGGCACCCCATCATTCCCAGGTGCCTCCAAGCCAGCACTGACAACTCGGGGCGCTGCTTTTCCAGCACCTCCTCCCTTGGGTTTTCCTGGATCCCAGGGGGATCTGCTGCTCCCACCATCCCAGGATGACAAAGCCCTGCAACACCAAAAGCCTTCAAAAGCAGCATTTTGTCAGTGCCCGCCAAGTTTCCAAGAGTTTTAAAGTTGTAAAGAAATAAACCTATTTTTAAATGTTTTAGAACACCCAAAGATGGAGTTTGGGTTTTTTCCCCCTTTCCTTCAGCTGTAAGCGGAGTGACAACACGAGGCTGTCCACACACACCTCCAGGCATCTGTGGGAAGAGGATCCCTACTCCAAAACAAACCCCAATCCAAGATGCTGCTGAGCCCAGCAGCTCCCTGCTTGTTTTTAAGCTCAGGCTGTTGGGAATGTCATCAATCCTGCTGGCTTGGTGCCCCAAAACTGTCCCATCCCCACCAGTGGGGTGACAAGGAGAGTCCGCATAGTGTGGGCAAGCACGGGGGTCTCCTGCTCTCCCTGCCAGCACTGGGACCCTCCTGCTCATTGCTCATTCCCCCAGGACTGGGGGCCAGGAACCATCTGGCACAGAGCTGGGGGGACACAAAATCCCCCATGGATGTGGAAATCCATTCCCAAACTTGGGGGGGCTGCATCCTAAGGACACCCAATTCCTGAACATCCCCATCCTGCTTCGCTTCCTGCTGCCTCCAAGCCAAGGAGAGCTGTGTTGGGACCCAGCCTTCCTCCTCCTCCTCCTCCTCCTCTTGCAGCCGTCCTGGCCAGTCTCATCCACACCACGGTGCCTTAGATAAACTTCCTTTCAAAGGAGTCTGCTTAATCCCCTATCTCCCCTCGGTCAGATCCCGCTCCAGCTGCCGGCGGGGCCGCGGGGGGAGGCAGCTGAGTTATGAGCTATTTCTGACTCACGTCTACAACTTTCACAAGTCCTTTTTGCAACACGGAGAGAGAGAAAAAAGGGAGGAGGGGAGGGAGGGAGGGAGGGAGAGAGAGGAAGGAGATCCAGTTCGCTCCGGCGAAAGCCGCTGGCCAGATGGGCAAGGCAGGGAGGGGAGGCTGGGGAGCAGCGCGGGATGTTCGGCTGCATCCAGCCGGGAATACCAGGGAGACAAGGAGGGATAAGGAGCAGCAGCAGGAGGAGGAGGAGGAGTGCAGGGACACACACCCACGGAGGGGAGCGAGGCGCCGGTTACCGGAATCTGACTTCACCCTCGCCGCCTTTGTCCTCTGCAGACATTTTCCATGCAGTGACTGCATTTCCTTCCTGCCGGCACCGCTGGAAAAAGCCGCCTGTTTGTGCCGTAGGAGCCCTGACTAATTCCCACTGCTCCCACTCAGCTGCTGTTTCCCAGCCCGGGGGGTTCTGGGCTCTCCTGACCCCCTGGCAGCTCTGGGATTTGCTGCTGGATGGCTCAGCCATGCCCTGGCACTCCATCCAGGAGAAGATCCCGGCATTGCCCATCCCAGCCTGGCTCCTGCTGCCACCCGGCTCAGCCTGGCACAGGCAGGACCTCCAGCTCCGAGAGCGCTTGTGCTAATTACTTTCCTTTGTTAATTAAACCCACGTGGCTCTAATAAGGTAACCTGCTGTTCTCCGATAAATTTAATTAGCCTGAAGGGAGAGCCCCTCCGCACAGCTATTTAAATTGTCACTTCCCATCGCTTGGGCTTTGCTTCTCCCTGCCTCTCCCTCTCTCCAGATTTCACCCCTCTTCTGCCCATTTATTGCCCTTTTCCTCTGGCAGAGAAGGGGAGCAAAGGGAGGTTCTCCATCCCTACAGGAGCAGGATGTGCCAACCCAAAGCCCATTTTCCTGCCAGTGTCACAAATCCCCATCCCAGCTGGGCCTCTGTCCCATCCTGGAGGACCTGCCCTGGCTCCAGCCCAAAGGATTGTTCCCTTTGCCAGCCCTGTGCCACCCTCAGAGCACCCAGCATCCATCCTGGGATGCTCCAACCCTGGGAAACTCTGTCTCCAAAGGATTGTTCCCTTTTCCAGCCCTGTGCCACCCTCACAGCACCCACCATCCATCCTGGGATGCTCCAGCCCTGGGAAACTCTGTGTCCAAAACACTGTCCCGAAAAGTGGTGACACACAGTGATCTCCCCTTCCCAACCATTCCCACACCCAAAAAACCCTCCCAAGAAACTTCTGGAGGTTTCCAGAGGGTTTAACTCCTGGAGTGCTCCAGCCATGAGGGGACAGGGGTGACAGGGGACACTCGGGGCTCACCTGCACCGCTGGCTGCTTGCCCTCGTTGCTGCTGGGGGAGCTGAGCCCCGTGGCCTGCTGCAGCAGGAACTGCCGAGCCACCTGCAGAGCCTGCAAGAGAGACACAGGGGTGGGCATGAGCAAGGCTCCCTCCTCCTCCTCCTCCTCCTCCTCCTCCAGCTCTGGCTCCTTCTCCATGCATTTCCCTCACGGGATGGGTTTGATGCACAGAGAGGGGAGCGCTCCCCAACGCTCCCTCCTGCCACACCAGTACATCCCATTAGAGACCAGCGCCTTCCCAGTCCCCATGGGGACAATCCTGTCCTGTTCCAAGAATCCCCACCGGTACATCCCAATAGAGACCAGCCCCCACAGGGACAGACAATCCTGTCCTCTCCCAAAAATCCCCACCAGTACATCCCATTAGAGACCAGCGCCTTCCCAGTTCCCATGGGGACAATCCTGTCCCCTCCCAAAAATACCCCCACCAGTACATCCCAATAGAGACCAGCACCTTCCCAGTTCCCATGGGGACAATCCTGTCCTGTTCCAAGAATCCCCACCAGTACATCCCATTAGAGACCAGCACTCTCCCAGTTCCCATGAGGACAAACAATCCTGTCCCCTCCCAAAAGTCCCCACCAGTACATCCCATTAAAGACCAGCACTCTCCCAGTTCCTATGGGGACAATCCTGTCCCCTCCCAAAACTCCCCACCAGCTCCAGCATTCCCACCTCACAAGGAGCATTCCCAAATCCCAGCCCTGGCACAGCCGCTCAGAGATCTGTCCCCTGATTGATTTATTCCAGAGCCACCACCAGCACCTTCCTGCAGCCGTCCCTTGTGCCCAAAGCCACCGTGGGTATTTAATTTTATTAATTGGATTGTGGCACTGGAGCAGCAGAAAGTTCCAGTCACCAGCCAGGTTTGGGGGAAGCCAAGTGCAGGATTCCAGCCTGAATCGATCCAGGAATGTGTCTGAGTGGATTTGATGGTGATCCAGGAGGTGCTCAGCAACCCACACAAGTGACCACCATGAAACCTGATTGTTTTTAGGGGGGTTTGTCTAGAAAAAGTGATGAGTTCTTCAAGTTTTTCACAGGGAATCCCACAAAAATCCCACTGGGAATCCCACAAAAATCCCACTGGGAATCCCACAAAAATAGTGAAAAAAAAAGATAGAAATTGATAAAATGCACTTGTGAAAAACACAGGTACAAGAGAGCCATGCCCAGCACTGTGGGCAGCTGGAGAAAAAGGGAAATTAAGGAAAATCCTGTGAAGAGATGAGGAGAGAGGAGTGAGCGTGAGCTGAGAAAAGGAGCTTGGAAGCCAGGAAAAGGAGTAAAGCTCTGAGGAAAACAACCCAGTGCTCCCAGACCTGTTTGCTCCTTATTTCTGCTTTACAAGGATTCTTTTCCTTCCTTCTGGGGTTTTTTGGGCACATTTCTGAAAAATCTCCACCCTCCTTCCCCCCACAAATCCACTCACAGCTCAGCACACGCCCCACCTGTTGATCCAAACCAAGGAGCACCCACAAAACCCTAACCCAGAGCCCCTCCTCAAATGGAGCATCCATGAAAAGTCATTCCCTGCATTTTAGGTCCCATTTCAGGTCCTCCCTGTGCTCCTCTGCACAAGGGAACTCTTGGGAAGAGCACAGGATGCCCCAGCTGTGCCACATCTTTGGGTGGAAAATCCACCTGACCCACTCTGTGCAGCTGGACAGGCACTGCAAGGGCACGTGGAAAATGAGAGGGAATTTCCAGTTAGAGGATGAGAGCAAAGGGTTTAACACACCCAGCCTTACTTTATAAAAAAATTGTAATTTCATAGCAGGAGGCCCAAACCAAACACCCCAGAAACAGCACTGGGCACCCTTGGCTGTGTTTGTCACCATCCCACGAACCAGAGAGCCCCAAGAAAATCAAAACCTGAGGAATTTTATAAGTAAATGGATCCTAATTCCCTATTCCTGTGGTGAATTACCAGAGCTGCGTCCCAGGATTGTGCACCCAGAGCTGCCCCATGGCCACTGACCAATAAATCCCAAACTTCCTTTATCCAAACAACTCAAAACTCAGATCCTCGAGGACAAACACCACAATTCATCACTGGGAATCACTGATGGAAAAATCCCATGGTCCTGATCCTGAAGCTGCCTCAGCCCCAATGTTTTCTTTTTTCTCCAGGGCATTTTATTTTCCCTGTTATTACCAGGGATAGATGTGCATCGGTAATGCGAGCACAAAAACCCTGTGACAGTTATGACAGCTCAAAGTCTGATATTTTAATTACTTTTAGAAATGAAAACAGTAATTCCAGTTAAAAGCCAAGGTAGAGGAATCCACTTGATGGCAGCTTAGGCCTGAGGCTCCCACCAGGATGGGTGCTGGAGCTGCATCCCACATCCCCAAAACAAATCCCTGAGTTTTAGCTGCTTTTCCAAGTGTTTTTTAGCAGAGTTTTCCACGGATTTGGCTTCTCCACATGCAATTCCTGCCATTTTTGCAAGCACCACCTCACAGAGGAGACCCAGCGAGGGCAGGGCCCTGCCCCGGCCTGGCAAAAATCAGAGCAGCAAAAGATGAAAAACACAGGGGGGAAAAGCCTCGGGAACAGAATTCCAGCACACAAAAAGTGCTGCACAAAACTTCTCCAGCACACAAAAGTGCTGCACGAGATTTCTCCTGAAATTTCTCTTCCCAAAGTTCCGATTTCTCTTCCCAAGGCCTGGCTGGCCCGGGGTGGCGGCTCGGCCCCACCGCGCTGCCTCTCAGGGGGGAATTTAATTCACTCCCCGCTGGCTCCCTCACTTTGGTGTGCTCTGAAGCACGAAATTACAAAGATTTACAGGGAAAAAAAAACCCGACACGGCCTCACAATTGCACACAGGGGCCTCTCTGGCGAGCGCCCGGAGCTGCCCCCTCCCTCCATTGCCTCTGTCCCTTCTCCATCCTGAGCTGGGCTCAGCTGCAGACAGGGATGGAAACCTGCTGCAGGTTTAAACAGGGATGGAAACTGCTGCAAGGTCCTTCAGACAAGGATGGAACCTCCTGCAGGGATGGAAACCTGCTGCAGGTCCTTTAAAAACGATGGAAACCTGCTGCAGGTCCTTTAAACAGGGATAGAAACTGCTGCAGGTCCCTCAGGGATGGAAACTGCTGCAGGTCCTTTAAACAGGGATAGAAACTGCTACAGGTCCTTTAAACAGGGATGGAAACTGCTACAGGTCCTTTAAACAGGGATGGAAACTGCTACAGGTCCCTCAGGGATGGAAACTGTTGCAGGTCCTTTAAACAGGGATGGAACCTGCTGCAGGTCCCTGAGGCAGGGATGGAAACTGCTGCAAGTCCCTCAGGGATGGAAACCTGCTGGAGGTCTTTCAGATAGGGGTGGAACCTGCTGCAGGATCGTCAGACAGGGATAAAACCTGCTGCAGGTCCTTCAGACAGGGATAGAAACTGCTGCAGGTCCCTCAGACAGGGATGGAACCTGCTGCAGGTCCTTTAAACAGGGATGGAAACTGCTGCAAGGTCCTTCAGACAAGGATGGAACCTCCTGCAGGGATGGAACCTGCTGCAGGTCCTTCAGACAGGGATAGAAACTGCTGCAAGGTCCCTCAGATGGGATGAACAGAGCCTGTGGAGCACCCAGGATGGAATTTCAGGAAGCAGAGCCACCTGTCAGCTGCATTTGTTGCCCGAACAAGGCAGGAGGAGCAGCCCAGGGGTGGGGGAGGATGAAGATTTCCATCAATCAGAGCCTCTCCTTGGGGCTGAGGAGGTGGGAAGGGGAAAAGGGGAAGGAAAAGGGGAAGGAAAAGGGGAAGGAAAAGGGGAAGGAAAAGGAAAAGGGGAAAAGGAAAGGGAAAAGGAAAGGGAAAAGGAAAGGGAAAAGGAAAGGGAAAAGGAAAGGAAAAGGAAGGAAAGGAAAAGGAAAGGGAAAGGGAAAGGGAAAGGGAAAGGGAAAGGGAAAGGGAAAGGGAAAGGGAAAGGAAAGGGAAAGGAAAAGGAAAGGAAAGGAAAAGAAAAGGAAAAGGAAAGGAAAAGGAAAGGAAAAGGAAAGGAAAAGGAAAGGAAAAGGAAAGAAAGAAAACAAAACCCACCAAAAAAAATCCCAAACCAAAAACAAAAAAAACCTGGCTCCAGCCCTAGAATAGCCAAGGGAGAGCTGCCTCACACCACACCTTGGATTAATGTGGGATTAATCCTCACCCCTGCCTTTTCCTCCTCCAAACCTGCCCCAGCAGAGCCTCTCTGAGGCCTAATTGGGAAGAAATGGGTCAAGAGCACCAAAAAAAAAAGTTTGGAGAGCATGGAGACATCCATGGGTCAGCTGAAAAGGAGGAGCCACAGCCTCCCCCCCCAAAAAAAAATCAACCCAAAATAATCCCAGAAGAAAGGAAAATCTTGCTTGGGGTATTTGAAAGTGCCTCATTTACCAGATATTTCACTTTATGAGGATGGAGTTTTTAATTCCAGCTGGGAAGAGCTGCCCAAAATCAGCTGAGGGATTTTCCACCTGGATCAGAGCTTTATCTGGTGTTTTACCTTCCAAAAAGAATAAAAACACCTGAAAATTCCCATTAAAGCAAGAACTTTGCATGGAAAGAAGGAGGAAGGGAATTTTTATCTTCCCTTTTCCCTCTGATCCTTTTGGAGGGTGGAGAGAGGTTGGGAAGGGCTGAAAAAAAATGGTAAAAAAAAAAAAAAAAGGGAAGATTTTTTACACTAACCTCATAAAAATGACATCGTCACATTCCAGAATTAGAGCCATTAAAACAACACACAGGGATATTTTTAGCTGGATATTAACAGTAAATGATGCCATATTGAGGAGCACTTCCACCAGCCCAGCCCTGGCCTCGCTTAACCAGAACCAAATGGCTCCAAGAGATCCAAATGAACAAAAAAAATGACACAATTCCTCACAGGAAAATGAAAAAAATAAGAAAAAATCCCTTTTTACACCCAGCTCCGTGTCTGTGGCCCAGCCCCAGCTGTTCTGCCCTGTTCCAGAGCTCCTGGATTTTATTCCTCTGCTCCTGACTCCTCAAATCCTCACAGGCAAAGGGTTAAACCCAGCCCCACTAATTAAGAGGACAAGGAACACCATCCTGATAATCCCATCCCCATGGAAAAAAAGGGGAAAAAGGGGGAAAGGGGAAAAAAGGGGAAAAAGGGGGAAAAAACAAGAAAAAGGGGGGGAAAGGGGAAGGAAAAGGGGAGAAATTGGGAAAAAAGTAAGAAAAAAGGAGGAAAAAAAGGGGGGGACAAAGGAAGGAAAAGGGAGAAAGGGGAGAAAAAGGGGGAGAAAAAGGGGGAGAAAAAGGGGGAGAAAAGGGGGAGAAAAGGGGGGGAAAGGGGGGGAAAAAGGGGGGGAAAAAAAGGGGGAAAAAGGGGGGGGAAAACCAGAAAAACTGCTCCTGCATTTGTCCTCAGTGAAATATTAAATATGAATCAGGGAAGTGAAGAGAGAGATGAGTTTCACTTAAGTGCTCCGGCCTCGTTTTTATCTTAAATACCCTAATAATAGAGGATTACACAATATATTTGAGATGTGATCACATGTTTTATGGAATGGTATCTCTCCCAGGGCAGCAAAGTGCCTCTCCTCCCCCTCCACACCCTTCCCCAGCTCCCAAAAAAGTCCTGTTTGCTCCTTCTCCACAACAAGTCTTTTATTTTTGTTTATTCCTCCCCGTTTCTTTGACGTCTGTTTGCAGCAAGCTGCAATTTTTGGGGTATTTTTTGCACCATAAAACAACCCCAAACAACGCCAGAGCAGCTGGATTTTCCAGCTGGCTCCTTCTCCATGGATTTGGAGCTGGAGGGAGCTCCTGTGGGGTGCCAGACTCAGGGATCATCCCCTTGCTGCTCCCAGGACATCCCTGCTCCACGAGGCTTGCACGGATCTGGGTTCTCCACGTGGAGCTCTGCCATGCCTGCAAGGATCTTTTTCCATCCTTTCCCTCCATTCCCTGCACCCCAAACCTGCACCTCTGCACCCCATGGACCCAAACACCAGCTGCTGGCTGAAAGTTGGAATTCTTTGCAGCAATTCAGCAAAAAAAAAAAAAAAAACCCACCCAGGGAAACCCCAAATCATGGCTGAGCAGTGCTTTATTCTCACTCCTAAAAATCCAGAGGATCCCCCACCACATGGATGTGCCATCCTCATCACACCATGCCCCTTTTCCTTTCCTTCCCCCTTTTCCCTTCCCTTTCCTTTTCCCTTTCCTTTTCCCCTTTTCCCTTTCCTTTCCTTTCCCCTTTCCTTTCCTTTTCCCTTCCCTTTCCTTTTCCCTTTTCCCTTTCCTTTCCCCTTTCCTTTTCCCCTTTCTCCTTCCTTTCTTCCTTTTCCCTTTCTCCTTCCTTTCCTTTCTCCCCTTTCTCCTTTCCTTTCCTTTTCCCCTTTTCCTTTCCCTTTCCTTTCCTTTCTCCTTCCCTTTTCCTTTTCCCCTTTCTCCTTTCCTTTCCTTTTCCCTTTTCCTTCCCTTTCCTTTTCCCTTTCCCCTTCCCCTTTCCTTTTCCCCTTTCTCCTTCCCTTTCCTTTTCCCCTTTCTCCTTCCCTTTCCTTTTCCCCTTTCTCCTTCCCTTTCCTTTTCCCCTTTCTCCTTCCCTTTCCTTTTCCCCTTTCTCCTTCCCTTTCCTTTTCCCTTTTTCCTTTCCTTTCCTTTTCCTTTTTTCCTTCCTTTCCTTTTTCCCCTTTTCCTTCCCTTTCCTTTTCCCCTTTCTCCTTCCCTTTCCTTTTCCCCTTTCTCCTTCCCTTTCCTTTTCCCCTTTCTCCTTTCCCCTTTTTCCTTCCCTTTCCCTTTCCCTTCCCTTTCTTTTTCCTTTTCCCTTTCCTCCCCAGGAATCCCGGGCTGATCCAGCCTGGCAGGAGGGGCTGGCAGATCCCTTTGGGAGGTCCCTCCACGTTCCCACAGCAACAGCGGGCACAGGGGAGGGGTCCCGGGCCGGGGGCTGCCCCCGGGCAGCCTCTCCCCTCCGCCAGCCCCTGCACAAAGCTGCTGGGAGCCATTGAGGCTTTTCAGCCCCGTCCCCGGCATTGAAATGCAGGGATTTAACCCCAGCGCCACCCCCCGGGCTGGGGAGAGGGAGGGAGAGGAGGAGGAGGAGGGAGGAAGGGTCGGGGGATGCCCTTTCCACCCTGCTCTCCCCTTCCAGGCTCTCCGGGAAGTGGCACGGATTGGGATGGATGAGGAAGCGTTGAGAGCTGGGTGAGCCCGTCTCAGCAATCCTGCCACACAGCCACGTCCCCTTGCTCTGGGGACACCCCAAAACAAGGTCCCTGAGCACCCCACAACTCCCCCATGGCCCCCTTTAACCCAAAAATTCCCTGCAAAGACCTGTCTGGCCTCACACTTGTAAAAACAGCGAGGTCACAGGCACTGGAAAAGGTCAAAAACGGAATCTGGGCACAGAAATCCCCACAGACACAGAGCTTTGGGCACACCAGGATGAAACGTGGGCTCCCACCCCTGCAGGCTTCCCAAGGTGTCTTGGGGGGATTTCATAAAGCTCAAACCCAGCGTTCTCCCCTTCCAGGCTCTCTGGGAAGTGGTGTGGATTGGGATGGATAAAGATGTTGAGGGAATGTTGAGAGCTGGGTGACCCCATCTCAGCAATCCTTGCTCTAGGAACACCCCAAAACAAGGTCCCTGAGCACCCCACAACACCCCCATGGCCTCAACATCCCACCCACCTTGAGGCAGCACCCTCTAACCCAAAAATTCCCTGCAAAGACCTGATTGGCCTCACACCTGTAAAAGCAGCGAGGTCACAGGCACTGGAAAAGGTCAAAAACGGAATATGGGCACAGAAACCCCCACAGACACAGAGCTTTGGGCACACCAGGATGAAACATGGGCTCAGAAGGTTTCTTGGGGAGATTTCATGAAGCTCAATGAGAAGCAGGATGGAGTGCTGCCATTGCAGGATGAGGGGGCGAGCACACGGAACAGCCCAGCCATCCAAGAACCCGCGCAGAACGCTGGGTGCTCCCGGGCATGGAGCAAAGCCTCCATCAAGCACCTAATTGTCCAAAACTCCCGCTGTGGGGACATTTATTCCTGACCCCAGCTGGTGCTCAGCCTGCTCCCTGAAGCAGGAAGATGGATAATCCTCGGGATAGGTTCTCCCCCTTCCCCAGGTGCTGTTGCTGGAGGTGTCACTTGGTGTTTTTGGAAAAAAAAACCCCAAGTGACACCAAACCCTCTGCTTTAATAATCCCACATGCCAGCCAGCTTCCCACCAGGAATCCTCCAGGAGAAACACCACGGGGGTGAAATGAAACATCAGCATCCACCGGGAGCATCCACAAGGACGAAAATCCCGATTTTCTGGAGGAGATCCCCCATTTCACAGCCACGATTTGCGTCCTTCTGGCTGGGGGGACACACGGATCTCCCGTTATCCGCTGGAATTCCGTGAGGGAGAGCAGGGAGCTCCTCAGAGGGGCACTGGCAGCAGCATTACACGCATGATTACCCTTTGGATGCGGGGAACAGGGGCTTAGCGGCGTGCGGAACGCCTGTTATCCAGGTAATGGATTTACAGCACTCCCTACTAAAGTATCAGACACAGCAATTTTTTACAGCTTTCACGCTGGAATTTATGGCTCAGGGAGGCGATCTCCGTACGAGGAGAGGGATCATTGCCTTATTTAGTAGCCGAGCAGGGAAATTGATGTTTTTTTGCCAAAGTTTGTTTGGAAAGGTAAGCTGCAGGCACGTCCCCAGGGCTGAGAGGGGATGTGTGCGGCAGGGGCTACCCCAGGGGCACATCCAGAGCTGCTGCACACACAGGTCACTGTCACACGTGTCCTTGGCCGTGTGGATGAGGTTCAATCTCCAGGAGTGCTGGGAATGGGAAAGCAGCTCCTGGACAGCCCAAAATCCTCTCAGGCAGGACCTGGTGTTACTGTTGAAGTTTTTGGTGTCTCAGCCCCATGGATCGATGAGGGGCAGAGCAGGCAGGAAAAACCAGGAGGTTTGGATGGATGGGTTGTGCTTCCCAAGGGATGTGGGACAAGGACAAACCCGTGTTTTTTGGGGCACCTCAACCACGAATGGCCCAACCTGGTGCAACCCAACCCCAACCACAAATCACAGCAAAACCCAATGTCGTCCCCAAACCGCATCCTTGCGGAACCCCGCTGCCTGTGCAAGCCAGGCTTGAAGGAACAGGTTTGGATGGATGGGCCTGCTTCCCAAGGCATGTGGGACAATGACAAACCCCTTGATTTTTGGGGCACCTCAACCACAAATGGTTGAAGGTTTTTGGTGTCTCAGCCCCACAGATTGATGAGGGGCAGAGCAGGCAGGAAAAAACCAGCAGGTTTGGATGGATGGGCTCTGCTTCCCAAGGGATATGGGACAAGGAAACCCCTGATTTTTGAGGCAGCTCAATGACGAATGGCCAAACCTGGTGCAACCCAACCCCAAACACAAATCATGGCAAATCCCAATGTCGTCCCCAAACCGCATCCTTGCAGAACCCCGCTGCCTGTGCAAGCAGGGGCTTGAAGGAACAGGTTTGGATGGATGGGCTGAATTTTTGGGGCACCTTCCCAAATTTTTGGGGCATCAACCACGGGGACCAAACCCAAGGACAAACCACAAATCATGATTTTTGGGGCGCTGCCTCAAGCCACTTTGAAGGAACAGGTTTGGATGGAAACCTGGGGCTTCCCAAGGCATGGGGCCCAAACCACAAATCACGAATGGCAAAAAACCCAAGCACAAATCCCCAAACCAATGTCATCCCCAAACCACATCCTTGCAGAATCCACTGTCTCTGCAAGCAGGGGCACCTCAACCATGAATGGCCAAACCTCATTTTTGGGGCACCTCAACCACGAATTTTTGGGGCACCTCAACCACGAATGACCAAACCTGGTGCAACCCAACCCCAACCACAAATCACGGCAAAACCCAATGTCGTCCCCCAAACCGCATCCTTGCAGGACCCCGCTGCCTGTGCAAGCCAGGCTTGAAGGAACAGGTTGAATTGCCTGAATTACCTGCTGCTGCTGGAAGTGCAGGAGCTCCACGGGGCTCATCTCTCCGTTGGCCTCGGCTCCGGCGGCTCCGTCGCGGCCGCCGCCGCCCCCGGGGCCGCCCCCGCTGCCGCCGCCGCCAGCATCGGGCTGATTGCTCAGGCTGCTCACCCCGTTCTGCGCCGAGGGCGTGGAGCGGATCGTCTCCGAGGCAGATTCAACCATCATGACTCGCTAGCAGGACCTAGAGAGGGGAGAGGAGAGCTTGAGAACGGGGGCTGAGAGCGCTGATCCCGGTGGGGTGGGTGTCAAAGCGTGTTGGGTTTAAGTTGTGTTCGGTTCGCCCCAAAAAATAAACGTGGAGCTGCCGCAAACACGGTGCACGTCCCTAGGCAAAGCAAGTGCAACCCAGTCCTTAGGAAAACTCATGATTCCAGCTTCCATTGAGCCTGGTGCAAGGCACTGAGCTCCAGGAATCCGTTTGTTTTCCCCCAAATCCCAAAATATTTCATGGTGAGAGCACACCCGAAAACCCAGCAAGACACTGAGCTCCAGGAATCTGTTTGTTTTCCCCCAAATCCCAAAATATTTCATGGTGAGAGCACACCTAAAGCCCTAGCAAGACACAGAGATCCAGGAATCCATTTGTTTTCCCCAAATCCCAAAGAATTTCATGATGAGAGTGCACCCAAAGCTCCAGTAAGACACAGAGCTCCAGGAATCTGTTTGTTTTCCCCAAATCCCAAAATATTTCATGGTGAGAGCACACCCGAAGCCCCAGCAAGACACAGAGAACCTGCACCTCGGATTCCACCCTGAAAAATCCTAACAAAGTTGAAACATTCCCTCCAAGTGCTTCATCTCCCAGCAAACCACCACTTCCCAGCTGGAAAAACCACCTGGCAGAAGGTGCCAGGCTGAGGAAACCCAAAGGAACGGCAGGGCTGGGATGTGGGAACAAGAGCCCGGCGGAACATAGGTTGGAAAATCCTTCCCTTCTCCCAGCTTTTGCTCAGTGGGCTCGGATGAGCGGCAGGTTGGTGGTTGTGAAGCTGAGCATGCCTTTTTCTGGGAAAAACTCCCGGATTTGGGCTGGCACTGGAGGAAACGGGACCGGCACACCCAGCACTGGTCTCTGCCACATCCAGCCCTGACACACTAAAGTGGCAGCACCGAATCCACCCAGGAGTGAGGGTCTCTCCCTCCTTCCCAACGCACGTTTTCCTCCACGGAAAAGCAGTTTTATTTCCACACCCCTTCCATCCCACCAGCACGGGCTCAGCGCTCGCCCACCGCCCGCTCGCGGAGTTTGTAACAAGACGGGAACAAAACCAGAGGGATGGGATGAAAAAACACCACCCCCCTTTCCCTTTCCACCCTCTTTTCTTCCCTCTTTCCCCCCTCCACACCCCAAAAGGCAGCGAGACAAACCAGGAACAACATAATTGCTGAAATGTGGCGTGTAATAATCGCTATTCAGGGGCTGATCATTCATATTAAACAGGGAGCAGCGAGCTGCTCATTTGCATGTTGGAGATTATCTGCATTTCAAAAGTCATTTCCGCAGGGGATATGAGTGACATCCATTCCCAAGGGGAGCTCCTGGCTCCCTCCCACTGTCCCAGGGCTCTGGGGGTGACACACCGGTGGCTGTGGGACAGCTCAAGGTTAAGGGGATTATTGGGATTTGGGTTTGGTCGGAGCAGCTTCTCAAAGATGGGATGCTTACAGGACGCTGCCTTAGCAGCAAAAATCTGGAATAAAACCCTCACTTTTTCCTTAAAACTACATTATTTCCTTCCCCACTTTGAATTTCAAGGATTTCAAGTTGAGAAATATGAAATTATTGCCGTGCCTATTCCCGTTTTCCCTCTGAAATCCACAGGGAACGCTTGGTGTCCGACACTCCAATGGCATCACCAGGGTCAGAAACTCATCAGGATTCCAGCAGGGATTTGATTCTTACATGGAGAACGGGAATATCCAGAGTTACAACAGGAAGTATTAAAAAAAGGGAAAAAAAAAGAAATAGAAAAAAAGAAAAAAGACAGTTTTGGAAAGGATCTAAAACTTTCCTGGCTTCGGGCATAAACTGGAGTTTAAGTGTTGGGAATTAGGAGGAAATCTCTGCTGGTGGAGGAGCCGTGGGCTCGCTCTGGTGGCTCCAGCCCCTGCCAGAGGCGGGATGCTGGAGCAGATTCCTGCAGCCCGGGTGATTCCCGGAGCTGGGGACACCGGGCCAGCTGAGTTCCCTCTCCAAGTCCTGTAAAACTCCACTTCCCGTTCCCAAACCCCTTCGGGATGCTGGAGTGTCTGGGATCCCAACAACGCTGCGAGGGAAGTCATAAAAGAAAGTCATCATCATCATAATGGAAATATTTCCATTCCTATAAAAAGTTTTACAAAAAGTAAAAAAAAAAAATGGAGGGGAAAAAAAAAATAAAAACGAAGCCGGTGTCTGCGAGGTTCTAAAGTGGATTTAAATTAGGAACAAGCGCTTTTCCAGCCAGGACGGAGCTGGGATGAGCGGGAAGAGCAGAGCTGGGCTGAGGGATGCCGGAGCACAGAGCCGGGAGGGACCCGCAGCACCCCGGCTCCTGCTGCGCATCCCTCGCAGCTCAAACGCGAGCAGCGCTCCGGGGATTCTCCCGCACGGCATCCAGAGGGGCTCGGCAGGATCAGACCTTCCCCCAGGCACAGCGGCGGGGCCGGGGCCCAGGCAGCCAGCGGGAACATCCAACAACACCCGCATCCACAGGGAAAGGGTGCGCTTGGTTAAAAGGGGAGGGAGGAGCCCCCTCCAACGGCAACGGCAACAGAAGCCGCACAAATGGATCGTTAATTACCATTAATTACCATTTCAGACTCGCTGAACCACCGCTCTGCGTTTTTTGTTCCCCCCTTTTATCCAACCACGCACCTTCCGCAGGACAAAGGGAAGGAAACGGAGAATTACAAACGGAGCAACGAATCCCCCTGCCTTCGGCAGGACCATATGGCAACGAGGGTGTATTAATTACCGCGGCTTTTAATTAACAATTGCTTCATCTGAGCAGTAACATTTCCTTGACGTCCCCCCGACTCGCCGCTAACCTGCGCGGAGCGCGCTCCATCCCAGCTATCAATCCCGCTTTATTGACATCCATCCCTCCCGCAAACAGGCGCGATCCCAGGGTTTTCCAATTAACACCTCCCCACTCTCTAATTAGCGCAATTAACAGGCTGATAGATGCCCGGAGCTTCCCTGGGAGGGAGGGGCTGGAGACGGGGATGGGGACGCGTCTTGTGCCACAATTCCCATGGGGACACCGTGAGTGTGCCATGCCAGGGAGCCTGGCACTGCCACGGAGCCTTCCAGAAGGGAAGGATGGACATGGAGGTGACCAAAACCACGGGCTCAAAGCAGTGGATGTGGGATTTGAGGAGCAGCAAGAGCAGATGAAGCAGTGATTCCCCCCTAAAAAAACTCCCAAGGAATTTTGGGCCATCCAGACCCGTCCCAAGCAATGCCACTGCTCCACCTGATTCCAAGGACAGGAAAATTCAGTGGCACTTCCCAGCCTCCAGGACCTGCTGGAACATCCACAGCCACACCACGAGCTCCTCAGAAACCACTGCCCCAACACCAATTTCAGCAGCTTTCCCCATTTTTCATTATCCTCAGCAGCTCCGTAATTTTGGGCTGCCCTTTGCGGGCCACGCACGGACACAGTGTCACCTCCACCCTGCTGTCCCTGTCCCCGAGCCCCCATCCCCAACCACTGCGGGTTACCCTGCCCTGGGTGTCCCCAGCCACCAACTCCAAGAGCTCCTAAACCATCAGCCAAGAGGGATGAGGAACAACAGTGGGAAACACCACTGGGAAAACTCTCCACGAGCTGGGACAGCACAGGTGACACACAAACTGACACTGAGACCTTCCAGAGGCTGTTTCCACCCCTCCCACCACATCCCAGTCCCAAAGCAGTATTCCAGGGCTACCCCAGTCCCAAAGCAGTGTTCCAGGGCTACCCCAGTCCCAAAGCAGTATTCCAGAGCCTTCCTCCCAGCTCCAGCCTGGCCAGGACACAGAGGGGAGCAGGCCCTGGGTACCGGCAGATCCCAAAGGAGCACGGACCCAGCAAACCCCCCCAGAGCCCTCAGAGATCTGCAGGATGCTCCTCTGCACAGCTGGAAGGAGAAGAGGGCTCAGGAAAGCTGGATCCCAGGCCCTGGATCTGCTCCCAGCTACAGAAAGTTGAGCAACCTGCCCGTCCTGCTCCGGCACCGCGAGGCTTTAGGAAGCGGCCGCTAATCCTAAAAGGCTTCGCTGGAAGAGAAGCGGCAGCCCAGGATTGCTCCAAGAGTGGCTTTTTACCCTTTAATTAACACATAAACACATGGAAATGTGGAAAGGGGATTAAAATAAAAGTCTGGGGGAGCTGAGAGGAATCCGGAGCATTACTGTAAATTAGAAGATATTTAAGGAACCAGGGACCGGCTAAGCCCAGGCACTGCTTTAATGGGATCTCACCTCTGGGCACTTTCATCTCCCACTTTCATCTCGCTCCCAGCAACTCCTTTGGGAAGAGCCAACCTCTGGTGCTTCACCTTCACCCCGGGCTCTCCTCACCTGTCTCGGTGCCAGCCCAGCCCAGCAACACTCGTGGGCACCAGGGGCTGGCAGGCAGTGAGGAGCCTTTGCTGCTCTATGGAAACCGGGCAGGGATGGCCGCAGCGAGCTTCTCCTGCCCCCAAAAATCGTGGATCCTTGGATCAGAGAGTTGGAGAGCACCTGGAAGTGTGAGGACTCCAACATGGGGAAGCCCTGGCATGGTTCCTGTGCTCCCGACCAGCCCCATCTGCATCTCCAAAACCTGTCACCCCCGGAGCATCTTTTGCTCTCCAGAGCTGCCCCAAGCGCAGCCAACCCCACAGGAGACCCCACGCCCACCCCACACATCCCCAGAGACACCAACGCCTGCCTGGCACCTCTGCCATCCCCTTCCAAGCTCTGAGGAACACAAAACCCCTCCCAGAGTGGGTGTGGGGCCGGCTGGAGGTGGCCAGGCCCGGGTTGGGACCGCGGGGCTGCTGCTCCATCCTGGAGCGCGTGCCCGGCTGCCCCATCCTGCTCCATCCCTGCTTCCCTCGCTGTGCTCTTGAAAAGATTAAAAAAAAAAAGGAACCCCACTCCATCTCATTAAGAAAGTAAACACAAGAGCCGTCTAAGTGTCTAATTAAGCTTCTAATTAGTCCCTGCTTGTTACTAATGCAAATTAGATTACGCCGCTTAACTACAGCATGTCCACAACACCCTTGTTAATTGCGGCCTTTTGAAATTAAATTACTCCCTAATTAGCATATCAAAGCCATTGATTCGGAGCCAGGAAAGATGAGGGCAGGAGGAAGCCTAACGCCAAGTTTTGTTAATCAGGGACGTCTAATTAAATCGTGACGTGGAGCACGGGGCTCCCACCTCCCTGCTCACCTCACGTGGGGACCCGGGGCAGCCCCTCGCTGGGTGCTGGAGGTCTCTGCACCCACCATTGGTCACTGCTGGGGTGGTGGAGCACCCTGTGGGCCAGGATGAAGGTCCCATCAGGTGGGGATGCAGGTCTGGTACCTGTGTTCCACTGAGCCAGGATGAAGGTTTGGTACCCATGTCCCATTAGATTGGGATGCAGGTCTGGTATCCATGTCCCACTGAGCCAGGATGAAGGTTTGGTACCCATGTCCCGTTAGATTGGGATGCAGGTCTGGTCCCAGTGGGTCAGGATGCAGATCCACCACCTGTGTCCCATCAGGTGGGGATGCAGGTCTGTACCCATGTCCCATTGAGCCAGGATGGTTTGGTACCCATATCTCGTTAGATTGGGATGCAGGTCTGGTACCCGTGTTCCACTGAGCCAGGGTGAAGGTTTGGTACCCATATCTCGTTAGATTGGGATGCAGGTCTGGTACCCATGTCCCAGCGGCTCACGATGAAGGTTTGGTACCCATGTCCCGTTAGATTGGGATGAAGGTCTAGTCCCAGTGGGTCAGGATGCAGATCCACCACCTGTGTCCCATCAGGTGGGGATGCAGGTCTGGTATCCGTGTCCCAGTAGGTCAGGATGAAGGTTTGGTACCCATGTCCCACTAGATTGGGATGCAGGTCTGGTATCCATATCCCACTGAGCCAGGATGAAGGTTTGGTACCCACATCCCACTAAACTGGGATGCAGGTCTGGTATCCACGTCCCAGTGGGTCAGGATGAAGGTTTGGTACCCAAGCCCCATCAGGCTGGGATGCAGGTCCAGAACTCCTGTCCCAGCAGGCTGGGATGCAGGTTTGGTACCCATGTCCTGGTGGGTTGGGATGCAGAACCAGAACCTGTGTCCCAATGGGTCAGGTTTGGTACCAGTGCCCCATCAGGTGTGGCTGAAAGTCCAATACCTGTGTCCCATCAGGTTGGGATGCAGATCCAGCACCTGTGTCCCATCAGGCTGGGATGCAGGTCTGGTATCCATGTCCCAGTGTGTCAGGATGAAGGTTTGGCACCAAAGCCCCATTAGGCTGGGATGTTGGTCCAATGCCTGTGTCCCATCAGGTCAGGATGCAGATCCAGAACCTGTTTCCCATCAGGCTGGGATGCAGGTTTGGTATCTGTGCCCATCAGGTGTGGCTGAAGGTCCAATACCTGTGTCCCACCAGGTAGGGATGCAGTTCCTGCATCCCAGTGGGGCAGGATAAAGGTTTGGTACCAGTGCCCCATCAGACTGGGATGCAGGTTTGGTACCAGTGCCCCATCAGACTGGGATGCAGGTTTGGTACCTGTGCCCCATCAGGCTGGGATGCACGTTTGGTACCAGTGCCCCATCAGATTGGGATGCAGGTTTGGTACCTGTGCCCCATCAGGGTGAGATGCAGGTTTGGTACCTGTGCCCCATCAGACTGGGATGCAGGTTTGGTACCTGTGCCCCATCAGGCTGGGATGCACGTTTGGTACCTGTGCCCCATCAGGTGTGGCTGAAGGTCCAACACCCATCAGGCTGGGATGCAGGACCAGCACCTCTGTCCCATCAGGCCAGGATACAGGCCCAGTGCCCAAATCCTGCAGGATTCCCACTGGGAGCAAGGCCAGGGGCACTCCCCAAAACCCAGGAAGTCCCCAAGGAGCCACATCAGCCACCACAGTGCCAGGTCCAGCCCTGCACCCCCTCATTTCTCATCCCCTAAAAACTTGCTTTCCTTCAGCCCAACACGATCCAAATGGGAATTCAAAGATCAGGGTCACCTCCCCAGCCCCCGAAATCCTTGGTGACCCCACAGAGGAGCAGGAGGGGCCCCTCAGTGAGGACAGGTAGGGCTGGGAGAGCCTCTCACCTGCCAGACCCCAAACCCAGCTGGGCACAAGAAGCGAGGGGACAGTGCAGGGCACAGGGGGAGGTGACACCGGGGTCCTGACACCGAATCACCCCTCAGGGCACCGGACTGGGGGGGACACATCCCCTCACCATCCCTGAGGAGCCCTTGGATGGGACACCCCCACCGAATCCCCATCCCACGTCCTTCCCTCAAGGAAACCCAAAACCAGCAAAACCAACCTCTCTGCTCTCATCTGGGTGATCCCCCAACAGCTCCAACCCCAAATTCCCACCCGGACATCAATAACACAGCCACCAGGGAGGAGACTGCATCCAAAGGCAGAACCACTCCAAGGAGAGTGAAAGTGAAGCCTAATTTTGAAGTTATTTCAATAACTTCCTGAATGACCCAGTTCTTCCCATTTTATAACTTTTCCTGGATTTTTTTTTTTTGGGTTTTTTTTTTTTTTTTTTTTTTTTTTGTTTAAAGAGGTGGGAAGGGAAAAAAAATAAAGGGACGAAGATTGGAAAAGTTTAATAGAGGGAGAAAAAGTCTATTAAAAAAAAAAAAATAAGGCAGGCAGCCCGTCTCAGGGGAAGAGCTGAAATATTAAAGAAAGGAAAATCGCTTCTCCGGCTGCCGAGCCAGGGCAGGAGAATGGAGCAGCTGGAAGAGAAGGAACGGGGCACTTTTAATTGAAAAAAAGGAGATTCAAATGAAATATCCAATATCCCCCGTTAAAGAAAGGAAGAAAGACGGACCTTGGCTGCCGAGAAATTGCTGAAAGCCCCAACTTTTCTTTCTCAGAAGTTATGGGAAAGAGGGATGAGAGAAAGGAAGGGAAAAAAGGGTCTTTCATCCGAGAGGAACTCAGGGGGAATGGAGGATGAGGGCGGGGAGAGACAGAGAGAGCGAGAGCAAGTTTTATTCATTTATTTTATTTTACGAGATGAGTAAAAATAATATATTTAAAATAAAATTAAAAAAAAAAAAAGAAAAAAAAAAAGAAAAGGCCGAGTTTTATAATGTCCCAGTGTTTGGAAGCAGCGGAAGGGAGCGGAGAGGGGGGAAAGCAACTAAGAACAGAAGGGCCGGCTCCAACCACCCGCCGCACGAGCCTCTCTCCCAACGAGATTCAATTAATTGATAACAAGAGGCATCAAATTAATTTTTCAAGGATGTTAGATTTTGATGAAGGAAAAAATCTCTCTGATTTTAATCGGGGCGGCGTTTAAAAGGCATAAATGAATATCCCTTTCTAATCATCTGAGGCGCCGAGGAAGCACCAAGCGGTTAACGTGGAAATTCAAATCGTTTAATTGGGGAGGGGGGGGAAGAGGGGAGGTGGCCGTGGTGGGGGAAGGGGGCCCGGGGTTTTCTTTTTAAAGAGCTTTATGAAGAAATTATTTTTTTAAAAAAAAATTATATTTCTTTCAAGCTCTCTCCCCCCCCCACTCCCCGTCCTTCTCCCAGCCCCGGAACGCAGCCGCACTTGGAAAAACCCATCTCAGAGCTTTTTGCTTTTCAATAGAGACTGCTTCCCAGCACAATCTAATTAACAAAAATGATAATGAAGACGGTGGGGAAAAAATTTCAGAGGGAACAAAATTTAAAAAAAAAAAACCAAAAAACCCCTCCAAACTCCCAGGGGAAAAAAAATCCCAAACCCACGGGACAAAGTGAGATTCCCACCACGCACAAACTCCCATCCATCGCTCTGTGCTTCCACACGGGATGAGGGTTTTAGGATTTGGGATGAGATTTTCAGCACAATCCCCCCAAAATCCCATTAAAATAATTGCCAGCAGCTCCCATTGCTGGTGCGTATAGAGCTGTAACCAACACAGCATCACCCACACCAGTTTCCCAAAGGTTTTTTCCAGCATCTCCCCGTAAATCCCAGCTCGGCTCAAGCCTCTCCCATGCACCCAGTGCCCAGCTCACACTTTTTGTGACACTCACACACTGGGGACACATGCCCCTGGTGCAAATCCCACCTGGAATTCCTGCTGCAGACACCAGAGCCCTCATCCCACCTGGAGCACACGGAATGCTCCGGCCAAAATCTCCTCCGTGCCCGCCCTGTTCCCAGCCAGGACGGTCCCACACCTGCCTCCCAGAGCCTGGGACGCCTGAGGAAGAGGAGGCATCTTCCTCTTGTATGGAGGCTCGAGGACACTGCCCTGTGGCAGTGAGGAAGAGCAGGGACACGGGAAAATATCCCAATTCAATCCCTGCGAAGGCGAACGCTCACAGAAAAGGGGAGCGATGGGGGAAGCTCTAAATCAAAATAAACCCCAAACTCCAGGAGCTCCCCACTCTCCATCCCCTCGGGAGAGGCTGCAAAGGGCAAAGATGGAGCCAGGGTGGAAGAAATGCCCTGGAGCAGGTGAGGGACACTCTGGGTGCCAGGACTCGGCCTCTGACATCCTACCCAGAGTGAAATTGTGCAGCTGAGTTCGTGGGGAGTCAGACTGGAAGTTACTGCAAGTCTCTCCTGGCCTTCAAATAATCCAGAGGGGAAGAAAAAACAAGGCATGGTACCTATGGAGCAGGAGGGAGGAACTCGGATGCCACAAGTTTTCCCCAGACTCCGTCGTGTCTGTGCAAAAATTCATCCGGAAAAGGCTCTGGTTAATGCACTCCGCGATGCTTTCCACGGCAAATCCCATTTCTGTGCAGGGAGAGGCCTGGTTTCCATCCAGAAATTGTGCTGCTCGTGAGGAGGGAGACGAAAAAAAAAGCAGAGGGGGCAAGAACCATCCTTGGGCATTTTCAAGCTCCTGGTCTGAAGTTCATTTCTCTTCGCATCCCGAGCGGAGGCAGCGTGACCCGAGGCCGGCTCCGTCTCTCAGCCCTGCCAGAGCCTGGCTCCACACTCCCAAACAGCTTCCCTGATTTTATTCCTGCACAGCCTGGCTTCTCCACGGCCAGCCTCAGCATCTCCTGGTTTCTCTGGGCACCTGCCAGCCCCACGGAGCACAGCCAGCCCCGCAGACGGCTCCCGACAGCTCGGCTGGGAATAACCGCGGAGATTTCTCCACTGGAATCTGGGAAGCGGCGTGTGCAGCAGGGCCGTGCTGGGATCCTGCTCTGGGAATGCTGCTGGGTGCCCACGGAGGGGAGTGGGTGCTGCATTTCGTATTTGAGGTGTTGGGAAGAGAGCAGGAGAAGCTGGAGCATCCCTTGGCTGCGGGAAGCGCTTCCAACCGGGACTCTGGGCTGAAATCGGAAAGTCACCGGGGTCCCTTTCTCAGTGTCACCTGGATGAGCCATGTCCAGCCACCACATCCTCTTCCCAGGAATGTCCTGTTCCCAGGAATGTCCCGTTCCCAGGAACGTCCTGTTCCCAGGAATGTCCTCTTCCCAGGAATGTCCCCCTCTGTGGCTCTTCATGGGGAATCGGGAGGCGCCGCCCGGCCCAGCGTGAATGGATCCCGCAGGGATGGCAGCAAACTCTGCCACAGCCCCAGCGTCCCTCTGGATGCCAGCCTGGCACACAGGGAAGGGCTCTGGTCCCACAGCATCGCTCCAGGGTCACACTCAGCATTCCCAGGTGGTGCTGATCCATCCGGGCTCCTGAGCATCCCCAGAGCTCAGCGACAGCGGCATCTTCAAACCCAGCACATCCTGCTGGACTGGGACAGAGGTGAATCCATGTCCTGAATCCCTGCTCGTCCTCCTGGCAATGGTGAGATCCTGAAGCTCAATTTCAGGGTGTCCTGGCCCCTAGGTTGCTGCTGCTCCAGCTCAGTGGCCAAGGAAACCCCCAGCACCTTCCCAGTGCTGTGGGACACAGAGCACCGTGCAAATCCCAGGGATTACTCCCAGGAATTGGGCTCCCTCCACCCCTCCTAAAAATAACCCTCATCCTTTATGATTCACCAACTGCTGTCACCCTCCTGCAGTCCTGGGGTCCTGTGAGCACCTTGGGGTGCTGGAGCAAGGAGGGGTTTGAGGTCCCTGGTGCCCACCTGGCTCCCAACGTGTGCCCTGCCTGAGCAGGACTCACCACCAGACAACTGGAAGCTGCTTTTTAGGGCAGATCCCACAAATCCCCAGCTGAGGGCTCTGGCTTGGGGTCACAGGTGAGGGTGCCCACCTCGGGCCGGGTGCCCACCCTCTGGGTGTCACCAAAGGTGTCACCTTTGTCCCACGGCAGCCACAGCACAGCCCACGAGTCCCCGCTCCTCCACAATCTGCTCACGTCCTCTGCCCACATCTCCCGTGAGGGCACACAGAACTGTCCCCAGACTGTCCCTGGGTGGGCAGAGAGCACTGACATCACCCGCTGCAGGACACGGCATCACAGGGGCTGCCACAGGCGGGTACCAAGCCAGGGGACGTCCCCAAACCAAAAATCATCACATCGTGGTGAGGGAAGGCGACAACACCAGGATACAGAATCAGGCAAGCTGTGAAGAGGACACAGCTGGGGACACCAAATCCCTCAGGGACATGAGCCACATCCCTGTGTCCCCCACGTCCTCTCCAGCCCCAGCACCGTCCTGCCCACTGCCAGGAGTTTTCAACCCCCTATTATTATTATTCTAAACCTCCAGATAAACCCAGCGATTTGTGCTCATTCCCAGAGCGCTTGGGAAGGACCCAGGCTGCAGTGGAAGGAGCGGTTTGTCTCCTCTGAGGGGACAGGGATCTGTCCCTCCATCCTTCTCCCAGAGGGATGGGCACGGCCCTGTCTCCATCCCAAATTTACAGCTGGAAATTCAGCAGCAGCAGCAGCAGCAGCGAAGCATCCCCTGCTCCGGCACGGTGGGGACACGAGGGAGCAGCCAGCACCGACCCTCCCAGGGCCAGCAGCAGCCCCCAAACCCCCTCCCACTGCATTCCCAAACGGAGCAGACTCTTCCTCAGGCAGGATTTTAAACACAGAGAAGGGAGATCGCTCCGGCATTCCTCCTTTCCCAGGCACAGCCCGCGGTGTGGAGCCACTGGAAAACCCGTGGATGAGGGATGAGGAGGGGTTTTGGTCCATGGGTTCAGCGATGAGGAGGGGTTTGGTCCATGGGTTCAGGGATGAGGAGGGGTTTTGGTCCATGGGTTCAGGGATGAGGAGGGGTTTGGTCCATGGGTTCAGGGATGAGGAGGGGTTTTGGTCCATGGGTTCAGCGATGAGGAGGGGTTTGGTCCATGGGTTCAGCGATGAGGAGGGGTTTGGTCCATGGGTTCAGCGATGAGGAGGGGTTTTGGTCCATGGGTTCAGCGATGAGGAGGGGTTTGGTCCATGGGTTCAGGGATGAGGAGGGGTTTTGGTCCATGGGCTGCTCCCACAGCTCCAAAGTCTGACCCAGATTTGGAGCCACGGCTCCGCTTCCCAGGGAAAATGGAATTTGTTCAGTGGGAGCCCAGCAGGATCAAGGGAAAGACTCCCAAGGGATTTGGGAACAGCCCTGCCCTGTATCCTTTTATGAATTAAACCTGGGTCAAAAGGAGAAGTGGGAATAGCCCAGACAGGGCTGTGGGCAGCATCCAGAGGGTCCTGGGCATCCCTCAGGATGCAGAGCCCAGCCCTGAGACCCATCCCGTGGGAAAGGGCTGAGCTGGACCCTGCAGCCCCCTGCACCTCTGGGTTTGATTTTGGGAAAGCCAAATCCCAGTTGCAGCCCAAATCCCTCTCCTGTCACTTTGGGAAAAGGGGATGGAGTGAGGGCTGTGCTGAGCCGCGGGAGCAGAGCTCAGCCAGAATTCCCTTCCCAGGGTTTCTCTGACTCGCTCGTGCTCCCGCCTCTCCCAGGATGGATTTTTGGACGTTTTCCTTCACCTGCTTCTCTCGAGAGCACAGGGAGGGAATCTCCCTTCCCCAATATGCCCAAAAAGCCAAAATCACAGGGATCTGCCCCAATTCTTCCTCTCCTTCACCTCCATGGGGGAACAAGGGCTCTGCTGCCAAAGCCAGCCCCCCTACGAACCCTGAGTGTTTTGGGGACAGAGGGACAGGAATGGGTCCTGCCAGAGAGGCAGAACTGAGGACGAGAACCCCAGAGCACGAGTTCCAAGAGGCTGAGACAAGCCGGGAGCAATGGGATGAGCAGGAGCATCACCCATCTCCTCCTCCTCCTCACCCCCCAAGTGACAAAAGCCCCTTTTGTGCTCCAAATGAGGAATTCCTGTTGATTTTGAGGGTTGGATTTATTAAAGGGGAACATCCGTGGCAGCCTGGCTCCCCAAACCCTGCTCGGGGCAGGGCAGCAGGGGATGGGCATGGGGGATCCTGCCCTGCTCACAGATCCAACCCCATCCCTGCAGGACCCTGCTGCCGAAATGCAGGATGAAAATCCATCCGGGAAGCTGCAGGGAAAGCAGGTTGGGGGGAGTAAAGGAGAAATGTAAATTTTCGGGAAATAATCCCAGAGAAAGGCAAAGCTGGAGACTTTATAATCCAACCTGAATCCACCTCGGTAAAAATCCAGGGGTTTGCAGCTCTGCCCGGCCCAGCACATCTCCAAAATTAACATTTCCTGCCTCAAAACTCACGGGACACCTCTCCCCATGCCTTTATTTGCTCTTCTTCTGTTTTCACCAGGCCTGGCGATGCCGTGTTTCTCTTCCCCATCCAGGTTACCCCACGGTCCAGGGAATTTCCCTCCCACTGCCAGCTCTGGCAGCATCCTGGAGGAAGGAGCAGCCAGGAACCCTCCTGGGGACACAGAGCTCCTCAGCACCTCCCTCCCTGCTGGGACAAGGCACACACAGCCCAGGGGGGACACAGGAGAGCTCTTCTCCCTGTCCAGCACGAGGTCTCTGCCCAAAATCTCAGCCCAGCATCCTCAACAAGGAATTCCAGCTCTGCCAGGGTTATTTCCTGCCACAAGTTGTCCCCTCACCCTGGGTGGCTCCTCCAACCCTGCTGTGCCCACCTTGAGACCCAAAAGCTTCTCCTGAGGCTGCAGTGGGGCACTGCGCCCCCATTCTAGGGTGCCCCCTGCCATCCCTGCCAGGCATTCCCTTCTCCACGAGCTGGAGGTGAAGAATCCAGGAGCTGAGGAAGCCCCAGGTCCCTGCAGGCTGTGGGGTCACCCCTGCTCCAGGAGCACCCTGGCAGCAGCTCCAGGACCGTGTGCCCTGTGCTGGAACCCCCATCCCGAGGGATGTGCCGTGATCCTGGCGTGGGATGGGAGGCACCAACGGAGCTGTGAGCCCGGTGCCAGCTCCAGGAGCACCGGCAGAAGGGCACTGGGGGCACATCCCCACTCCCAGGCATGGCAGACACCCAGGAGAGGCAGGAATGTGAATCCAAGGGGCCTCCAGATGGAAGGAGCCGCTGGGAATCCGGGATCACGGCTCACCCCTGGCTCCACTGCACAATCCTGGCCTTGTATTCTGCATTAAGCCTCCAGCCCTCCTCCACTGTTCCCTCTTTTCCAAAGCATCATTTCCCAAGCCGTGACAGCTCCTCCAAGGTGGTCCCATCCACATCCAGCTCCCAGGCTCAGAACAAACAGCAGAAAGAAAACCACTCACCTAAAATCTACAGGTTGTGGAATAAAGCAGGGCTCGGAGAATGCAAGGGAAGGGTTTGGGATCAGAGCTGACAGATCCCGAGGGAAGCTGGCAGTGGGATGCTCAGCCAGGAAGGTGGAATGGCACTGACTTTGTGCCTTTATGAGCCCTGGAGCAGGGAAATGCCCATGGATAAGCCCAGCTCTGGCCAAGGGCTGCTCCAAGGAGTCGTTCCTGCGCCCCTGCTCCGGGCGAGCGGCTCCTCCCGGCCACGGCTCCATGGCTGACGGATCCTTAGGGAAGCTGGCAGTGGGATGCTCAGCCAGGAAGCTGGAATGACACTGATTTTGTGCCTTTATGACCCTTGGAGCAGGGAAATGCCTGTGGATAAGCCCAGCTCTGGCCAAGGGCTGCTCCAAGGAGTCGTTCCTGCGCCCCTGCTCCGGGCGAGCGGCTCCTCCCGGCCATGGCTCCATGGCTGACAGATCCTAAGGGAAGCTGGCAGTGGGATGCTCAGCCAGGAAGCTGGAATGGCACTGACTTTGTGCCTTTATAAGCCCTGGAGCAGGGAAATGCCTGTGGATAAGCCCAGCTCTGGCCAAGGGCTGCTCCAAGGAGTCGTTCCTGAGCCCCTGCTCCAGGCGAGCGGCTCCTCCCGGCCACAGCTCCATGGCTGACGGATCCTGAGGGAAGCTGGCAGTGGGATGCTCAGCCAGGAAGCTGGAATGACACTGATTTTGTGCCTTTATGACCCTTGGAGCAGGGAAATGCCCGTGGATAAGCCCAGCTCTGGCCAAGGGCTGCTCCAAGGAGTGGTTCCTGCGCCCCTGCTCCAGGCGAGCGGCTCCTCCTGGCCACGGCTCCATGGAACGGGAGCAGCATCTCCCCGAGCTGCCAAACACAACCTGACGGCACCCCGAGCACAGACCCATCCCACTGGGCCTTCCTCCTCGTCCCTTTTCCTCCTCCTCCTCCTCCTACTCCAGCCGGGGCCATCCCGGTGCTCCCCAGCCCCATCTGCCCATTCCAGCTCCGCAGGAGTTTTCCCAATGAGGCAGAAAAAAACCACTCCCAAATCACCTCCAAATCATCCCCCCTCGTGGGATCTTTTTCCTCCTCTATCCCCTTAAATTTTTTTGTCCACTTTCCCACAGTTTTTAAAGGAATCTTCCATCAAACCATTTTGTTACCCCGACTTTTGCCTCTGACAAACCCAGCGCGGAGCCCTGAGCCGAGCGAGGTGAGATTTCCTCCACATCCACCCTCTGCTCCTTTATTCTCCCAGGGAAAAACCCCTGGTTTTGCTGCCAACCTGGCTCTGCAACCCAGGAGGAGGGACAGCTTCCACAGGAACACGCTGCCAACAGCTGCTGCCAACTTGCCAGGGCACGGAGCCGCCGGGAAGTGTCACCGGGGCTGGCAACGCCAGCTCGCTCCACCCCAGAGAGACCTGGGCACAACAGGCTGCAAACACAGCCTGGCTTCTCCTTAAAAACCAAATAAACCCCGTGAGAAAGGATCCAGACTCACGCCGGGCTCCTTTCCCTGCGCATCCCGGTGCCAACCCCGTGCCCGTGGCGCAGGAATCCCTTAATGACTTCCCTGCACAGCTCATCCCTGCTCCAGCAGGATCCCCACGAAATAAATCTTTGGATCTCTCCTTGCCTCCTCCTCTGCTTCTCCCCTCTCCCTTTTCCCTGATGCCATTCCACTTCCAAGCACGTTTTTGTCACGGGCAGCCAGATCACCACAACACATTTCGTGCTGAGCCGTGCCAAGAGCCGTTTAAATTAGGAAAAGTTTGTAAAAAACAAAAACAAACCCTCAAGCGGCGTCTTGGCTGGATTTCATCTCCCAAACACTTGGAGAAGGGGCGGGGGGGGGGAGGAAAAAAAAAAAAAAAAAAAAAAAAAGATTAGGAAGTTTTTCAAGCTGTGCCCGGCCCCATCTTGATCTACGAGTTCTGTTTGACTTGAAAAGGTGCAGCACAAGGAGGTTTTGTAAGAGATAAAATGGGTGCGAGCCCTTGCCCTGAGCTGGCCCAGGAGCCGGTGCTGCTGGTCACAGCCCCACGGCCGCTCAGGGGGCTCTGGGGCCACCCCAGGTGCCACCAGCTCCATGCAGGGCCACGTCCCAGCCGCTGGGGTGATTTCCGAGCCAGCTGCTCCCCCTGAGTTTCAATCAGGTGCATCCAGGAGTGGCTCACGGAGGATTTTTACACCTTCCGAGGCAAACGCATGCAAATTCCAAGCTGTGAGCGCTTTTATTTTCTCTCTTTTCCCTTCCCTCTCCTGCTACCAGAGCTCATCTCTCTGTGGGGAGATGCCCACGGAGCAGGAACGAGCTCTCCATCCTGCGGAATCCCCCTGTGCGTGCTGCGGGAGCTGCAAAGCAGAGAGGAAGGGACGGGAAATTTCGAGTTCCCACTTCCAGAAGTGGCAGGTGACGCCGAGGCGGCAGCGGGGTCATTTTGGGAGCAGAGCAAAAACCCAGGGTGGCCCTGGAGGAGGAGGAGGAGGAGGAGGAGGAGGAGGTGGGATCCCCCCTGTGCACCCAGAAATGGGGAACAACCCCTGGAGACCCCAAACCCCACCTTGCCAGCCCCGTCCCAGCGCTCTGCCGGGCTTCAAACCCACGGGGATGAAGGAGGAAAAAAAAACCCCACCACAGCCCAAAATAAGAGAATTTCCCCAAATCCTTCACGCTCCCCAAAGCCCACAGCGAGGGGAGAGGCAAGGAGCCATAAATGTGTATGAGTTATAAACGCAGGGACCTCCAGGCTTCTCCTCCCGCCTTTCCCCGGTGGGAAGAATGAGCCCGTTCCCGTTGCCCCCCACCTTGCTGCCACAAAGGCAATCCCAGCCCCACAACTCTCCCCCCACTCCGGCCCCGCTCCCCGCCGGACCGACAACAAGAAAAGAGAAAAAAGGATGGTGGGGAGGGGGTGGGGGGTGGAAAAAAAAAAAAAAAAAAAAAAAAAATCAAAGGAGAGAAAACCCTGAAAGGCAGAGCCCCCCGGCCCCTCCCCAGCCCCACAGCGAGACACAAACATCAGCAGACTCAAAGCATCCCCCGAGCCAGCGGCGGAAAAGAAAAGCTCCCGGGCTCTCCGGGCAGCAACTTCACAACTGAGTGCACTCGCATTCCTGCCGGGTTATTAGGAGAGAAAGGCCGAGGGCCCGAGGAGATATTTTAGTGTCACTCGGTTTCATACATCGCACTGGTTTTTGTTGTTGTTGTTGTTGTTGTTTTCCGAATATTCCCTGCTGTTGCCTTCCCAAAAGGGGATGTAAAACCTGCGACTGCCTGGTTTGCAGGCAGGACAGCAGGGGCTGGATGTGGATTTTAGGGATATTTTGGATATTATCTGTTTCTCCAGCCCCTTCCCCACCTCCCCCAGCAGCAACTTTAATCCGTTTTTATTCCACCTCGCTCCGTTTGCTCAGCCTTTCCCCCCTCACCTCCTCCTCCCCTGACCCCGCTGGGCGACACATCCCGGGGTGCAGGGGATGGAGGGGGGGATTTTCCACACTGATCCCGTTCTCCTGCACTTTTTCCCCCCCACACATCAAATCCAACTTTGGTGCCACTTTGGATTTTGAATTTTACCTGCCAGCGATGCTCGATCCGGCCGGGAACGGACGCACCCCTGTCCCCACACTGAGAATCCCGTTAAAAAGGGGGCTTTGGGATGGGGGAGATCCACAAAAAATACACCTCCAGCAAGTAATGAATTAAAATTCCACATCAAAATAAACGGGGAGCAGCTCAAAGCAGCAGTTCCCGGTGTTATTTCTGGGAGATCCCGGGAGCAGAGGGCTCCAGGATCTTCTCCACAGCCCCCAATCCCACACCACAAAGGGCAGGAGAAGCCGGAGCCTCCCAGGGCTCCACAGCCCTGACAAAGCTCCCTGGTTTGGCACAGGGAATTCTGCCCCTTCTCCCCCACATTTTCCCCCTTTTCCAGTTTTATTTGAGCAACCTGAAGGAGAAAAAAAAATTAAATAAAAAGGGGGAGAGCAGAGTCATTTTTCCAAACCTGATTATTTCCTCCACCCACCCGCTCCTGGAGCTTGTTAGATTTATTTTTGACGGGCTTTAAGGTGGGGTGGCAATTAAAAAAAAAAAATTAAAATCCTTAATTTAGAGTTAAGATTCTGGAAAACCCTGAGACTTTGGTGTGTTTTAATCGAGGATATGGGGAGGAATGAAAGGGAACCCATCCCTGCCGACACCCGGGACCGGGTCACGCCGCCTGCCTGAGACACATGTTGGGTTGATTTAACATCAAATCCCTGCTCTCCGCGGAACGTATTCCCCGTGTAAATTTTTAACACACCAGCAGAAATTTGTAAAAGTAAATCCTCCTTCTGGTTTGGGTTAAAAACAACCCAACCTTTTAATACAGAAACTAATAACAATTTTATTGTCTGCCCCACAGCTTTACGACGCTCGCGGAGAAGTGAGGTCTTAATGCGATGGAAGTTGGGGTGGAGGGTGGGAAAAGGAAAATCTTGGGGTGTCAAGTGATGGGGAGGGATGAGCTGCCTGAAGCTGAGGAGAGATGCCAGGCAGGAATTCGGACAGGAATTCCTCCAGGATTACATTAAAAGCAGAAGAAAAAAAAAAAAATAATAATCTCAGCGCAAGTTTTCTGAGCGGGCACTTCCCGACCACAACTCCCGGCAAAGTGGGGTTGGTGAATTATTCCCGCTTTCTCCTCCACACATTTTTAATTTGTATTAAAAAGCACACAGGAGGGAGAGAGGTGGGGGGAACACACGGCCCTTGGCTTGTTTGCGTTTTAAACGGGCAAAGAGAAACCAGCATCGCTCCCAAACGGAAAAAGAAAACCCAATTACGCTCCACTTGTTCTCTCCCATCCACACCTCCGAACGCGCCTGCCAACTCAAACCAGATTTCCTACACCCAAAGAAACATCCAGAGCCATCGGCGGCCGCTTCCCGAAGTGCCCTTTCCTCCCGGAGAGGGGGAGAGGGCAGAGCAGACAGAGGCGCGTTTGTTTATCCCACGGAGGAGCGGGGAAGAATAGAAAATCCCTGAACTTTGCCAGCGCCGGGAAGAGCATCGCAACGACGGCGGCCACCGCGGTGGGAAGGGGATGTTGCCGGAGGCTGATCCAGGGTTCCTGGTGAGCCAGCACACGCTGTCTGTCCGGGAATTTCGGCAACTCCCACAAGACGATGCTCCGTAATAAAAACTCTTCCCGAGCACGTTATCACTGCCGGTGCGGCCGGCAGCGTCCCCGCGGGCACCGGGCATCGTGTCCTGGTTAAAGAGGACCCCCCCACACACACAAATCCTTGGAAAAGCCTCCCCAACCTCTCTCCCCGTCCAAACAAAGGCGCACGGAACCCCCGCAAACTTTACAACAACCGGGCGAAAGGCAGGCGCGGGTGAGCCGCGGGGCGGGCGGCTGCCGTCAGCCCCTCCGGAATCCAAACCTGCGGGGCTTTCTCGGCAAGATTCTCCAGCTCCATCCGAAGCCGTGCCTCGTCCTCCTCTCCCTCACCTTGCGGTCTGGGTTAGGGGTTTGGAAGCGGAGCCGGATTTTCCCAGGGCGCTGCGGGAGCGACGGCCGGGCAGGCTGCAGGTTGTCGGGCACGGCGGCGGCTGCTGCTTCTCGCAGGAATTGCAAAACTTGGGGCAGACTTAGGGATTTCTCTCCAAGGAGGGAATCACACCCCCCCCCGGGCCCAAGCGGCGGCGGATCGAGGCTGAGTTAAAGCGTGATAGAGGAGGGGGGAAAAAAAAGGGGGGAAAAAAACCCACCCGAGCCCCTCCAGCAGCCGGAATTAAACCAAAACTGCCGGAGAGAAAGGAAAAGATGGGGAGGAAATGGGAAGCACCAACAAAGGGAGCGCTGGGGCGGCTGCAGGGCAGGGGCGGCCGGGCCCCCCTCCCTACCCCGGTGCGCTGCCCCCTCGGGGGGTGCGGGACCCCCGAAGCGGAGGCGGGTCCGGATCCGGCACCGGCAGCGCGGCTGTGCCGGCGGCAGCGCAACTTTCCCGGGGCCCGACCCCTCCTTACCGAGGGGGCTGCGACCCCCCCCCCGCCCTTCCCGTCCCGGTTACCGGCCGCCCAAAACGCCTCGGGGGCGGCGGCGACCCCCGTGCCCGCCCGGGGCCGGGCAGCCCCGCACGCACCGGGACCCCCGCGCTGCTCGGCGAGCACCGGGACCCCCCCCCCGGGAAAACTGCGATCCCCGAGCGCCCCGCCGAGCCCCGGCTCCCCCCAGCGCCGGCCCCGCTCCCTTTGTCCGGGCGCGCCGTAACAAAACTTCCGAGCGCGGCGCGGCCGAGCGCGGGGCACGGCCCGCCGGGGGACAGCGAGGGGACACCGGGCTTGGGCTGGGCTAGGGGGACACGGCCCGAGCCCCCCGCACCTGCCATGGGGTCGCACCCCAGGCGGGGGGAACACCCGCGGACGGGATGGGATGGGATGGGACGGGATCTCGCACCCACCTGGTCGCGCCGCTCGCCGGGCTCCGGGGCGGGCATGAGCCGCGCCGCTGCTTCCCCCGGCAGCCCAGCGCAGCCCTCCCCGCACCGGCACCTTCCCCAAACTTGGACGGGGCGGGCGCGGCGGGGCCGGAGCTCAGGGGCGGCGCGGCATGGCCGGGCCGGGGGGCTCCGTGCCGCGGAGCTCCGAGCGGGGCTGGGCAGCCGGGGCCGGCCGGGCCGTGGCCGCGCTCTCAGGTCCGGCTCGGCGCGGCGGCGGCGCGGGCGCGGCGGCGGCGCGGGGCGGGCGCCGGCCGCCCTACCATAGTTCCTCTAAAGCAGGTGCAGCCGCTTTCCCCGCCCGAGCATCCCCCCCGCGGCCCCCGCTCGCTCGCTCGCTCGCAGGAGTTGTTTTGGTTTTTTTTTTTTGGGGGGCCCTCGCTGGTTGGAGCACACCCTCCTCCCTTCACCCCCAGCCCGGCGTTCTTTGGGCCCCCCCGCGTTTTGCTCATTAATGCCTGCGCTAATTGGTTTCTGCCGCGGTCGGTCCCCGGCGCGCAGCGAAGCCGTGGGGTTGGGGGGGAAGGGGGGAGCGGCGGGGGAAACTGAGGCACGGGGGGATTGGGGACACGCGCAGGGGCGGCCGGGTGGGGAAGGAGCGCTCGGAACATCGAGTTCGACGCGCGGGGCAGAGGCAGGACAGGGGCGCTGAGCCCCATTTACAGATGGGAGCAGCGGGAGGCTGAGCTGGTGACCCCAACACCTCCAACGCGACGCTGTGACACCCCCGGGACACCCCCGGACACCCCGGGGACACCCCTGGGACACCCCCGGGACACCCCGGGACACCCCCGGGACACCCCCGGGACACCCCGGGACACCCCGGGACACCCCCCCAGGACACCCTGGGACACCCAGGACACCCAGGACCCCAGGACACCCCAGGACACCCTGGGACACCCAGGGGGACACCCAGGGACACCCCATGACACCCAGGACCCCTGGGACACCCTGGGACACCCCAGGGGACACAGGACCCCAGGACACCCAGGACACCCCCGGGGGACACCCCCAGGGACACCCAGGACACCCGTGTCACCCCGACATCCCATCCCACAGCAGGGACAGAGTCCCCAGAGCCCCTGGGGGAGCAGAGCTGTGTCAGGGTGCAGCACCCAAACCAGCGCCCCGATACTGCACCCAAACCAGCGCCCCGATATTGCACCCAAACCAGCGCCCCGATACTGCACCCAAACATCTGCAGAGAGGCCCCAAAACGCCGAGACCCAATCCAGCGCCCGGGTGCTGCTCCCAAACCCCCTCGCAGCGCTGGGGACACGGGTCAGGGTGACACAGCTGGAGCAGGGGAGGGACCTCAGAGTTTGGGGCTGAATTCCCACCAGGCTCGGGCACAGCTGGGGATGGATGATCCCGCTCCCCACAAGCAGAGGTTTTCCAAAGCCAGCTACATCTTGATGGCACCAAGGAGCGGCCTCTCCGTGCCCTTTTTTTAGAATTCAAAAGTAGCTCTTTTGAAATTTTCATTTTAGGGACAGCTAAAGTAGCTTTAAGAGGTGAAATTGGAATGAAAAGTATTTCAATCCACCTGGATTTTTCTTCCCCCATAATTTAATGTTTTTACAGGAAGATTGTTTATGATTGGTTTCCGTTTTTTTTTTTTAATCTATTGAATGAAAATGAATTTCTGTGAGATGGGAAAGCTGGTTTTCTACAAGGACATTCTGATGGCCCTAGGAAATATCCCATTGGTTTTGTCCCCAAAAATCTTCCATTCAAGGGGACAAACAGGATGTGGGCCAGCACCAGGCTGAAACTGCGGTCTTGACCCACCCCTGTTGGAGTCCTGGGGTTTTCCGGAGGGCTTGGCTTGGTGTCAGTGCCCTCTGGAGCTGCCAGCAGGGAGCCTGTGCTGCTGCCCCTCCTGCAGAACCCTCTCCCGGGTGGAAGGAGCCCGAGTTCGTGGAAGAGGCGCCCCAGGCCCCGTTTCTCAGAAGCACCAGGGCTCCACTTCCTGCCAGCGCCTCCTTCCAGGGGAGGGCAGAGCTCCCTCTCCCTGCCATGGAACACCAGGAGAACCTCTGCAGCCAGCTCCGGGCTCTGGGTGACCCCTCGGATCCAGAGCAGGGCTGGCTCTGCCTCCCATCCCCATTCCCATCCCCATCCCCATCCCCATCCCCATCCTCATCCCATCCCACCCCACCCCATCCCATCCCATCCCACCCCATTCCCCATCCCATCCCATCCCCATCCCATCCCCATCCCATCCCATCCCATCCCATGCCATCCCATCCCCCATCCCATCCTCATCCCATCCCATCCCCATCCCATGGATCCCATCCCATGGATCCCATCCCATCCCATCCCATCCCATCCCATGAATCCCCATCCCATCCATCCCATCCCATCCCTCCCATCCCATCCCATCCCTCCCCATCCCATCCCCATCCCCATCCCCATTCCCATCCCCATCCCATCCCATCCCATCCCATCCCAGGGATGGATCCCATCCCATCCCATCCCATTCCCTGCTCCAGCCCCATCCAGCCCAGGCTCTTGTCCAAAGGCCTTTTCCATCCTTTTCCAGCTCTCCTGGAGCACCTTCAGGCATGAGGAACCTTCACTTCTCCAGGCTGAGCATTCCCAGCTCTCCCAGCATGGCAGGGGAGATGCAGCCCTTGCACCAAGCCTTGATGGTTCAATCCACTCTGTGCTCAGGACTCTGAGTTTTGGGACACCCCACCCCATTTTAGGGGGTCCCCATGGCAAGTGCAGCATCTTCAACCCTTCCAGTTCAGCCCCGATCCCTCCTGACCCACTCCAAACCCTGGCAGTGCTGGAAGCTCTGAGATCTTTGTGATTTCTCCCCCCGCCCATCACTCCACGACAAACACAGTGCCCGCTTTTATTCCATCCCAAAGTGGCACTTTGCTGAGTGAAAAAACCAGCTCTGAGTGACCAGCCCGGGTCCAACCTGTGCCTGCCCTCCTTTCCCCGCATCAGAGGAGCCCCTTTGAGGACATCAAACATCATCAGAGGGGGAAGGAGCTGCCCGTGTCAGCCTCCCACTGCGGGCAGCTGGTGAATCCAGCCTGGCCCCCAGATCCCTCTTTGTGCCAGAGCAGGGAGGAGGGGTCAGGGTGAGGAGATACCCATGGGTCAGGGTCAGGCAGGGTTGGCACAGCTCATTCCCTGCTGGGGTTTGGTCTCCGAGGGATCATCTCGCTCCTCGGAAAGCATCAGGGATGAGGAAATTCCCGGGAAGGAGAGCGGCAGTGCTGAGCTCCCAAAAGAGAGACCCAGGGAAAAAAGGGAAGGGGAAAAAAAACTTCCTTTTGTTTTGCTCCAGGTAAAGCCTCGGGCGTGGATCACCTCCAGAGGGTCCAGGGAGGCAGGAGGATTTGGAGCTCCGGGATGAAACATTTGGTGTGGATGCGAAGCCCTGAGCAGCAGAGTCAGAGCAGGGTGAGGGATCAGCCCCAAACCCAGAGTGCTTCTGCTCTTCCAGGAAAACTCCACCTCTTCCCAGCTCATCCTCACTCTCAGCATCTGCAATCCACTCCCAGACTCCCAGCTGGGATGGGGCAAGTTTTTCCTTACAAAGTTGGGCTTTCTCTCCTTCAGGACCTTTAAAACCTGAAAATTTCCAGCCAAAGGACGGTGATCCTGTGTTTGCCCGGAATGGGAACAATCCCACTTGGCTGTGAGGTTGACAGAAAGCTGAAACCTTCCACGGAAAAGGTGAATTTGGGTTTGTCCTGAATCCCACCTAAGGAAAAGCAGCTCTGAATCACCTCACCTGAAGCATCCTCATCCCTGCAGGAAAGTTCTCCCCAAGATGAACCCAAAGCCTGTTTGCCCCTGGACTGGCATTTCTGGCAAACACAGAAAGAGAACATCTCCTTTGGTTTCTCTTTTTTCTTCTGTGGGAAGAGCAACTTCAGAAACAAAATCTGAGTTTTCTCACTGTCCTTGCTTGAAAAATCAGTGTTTGGTGATGGGAACAATCCCCCTGAACTCCCCTGCTTCCCGCCTCGCCCTGGATTCTCTCTCTCTCCCCTGCTTCCAAGGCAAAATAAAGGAAAAAAAACACCTGGAAATAAGAAAAAAGAGAATTGGGGACGGGAAAATGGAGAGAATGAGGGAAGAAAGTAATTTTTCCCTTCCAGAGCAGTGTTTTGGGGATGGCGTTGTGCATTGACACAGCCAAACTCCAAATCCCCATCCCTTCCACGGAGGAAATCTCAACGGAGAAGCAGCAAATCTGATTTTCCCCACCCAAATTACACCATCAATTTTCACCCCAGCACCCCGTGATGCCCAGCAATGGCCCCATCCCTGCTCCTCTCCTCCCTGAGCATCCCAAGGGTTAATCCCAGGGGCTCATCCCAGGAGTTCATCCCAAGGGTTAATCCCAGGATTTCATCCCAGGGGTTCATCCCAAGGGTTCATCCCAGGGGTTCATCCCAGGGCTCATCCCAAGGGTTCATTTCTGGGCTCATCCAGGGGCTCATCCCAAGGGTTCATCCCAGGATTTCATCCCAGGGCTCATCCCAAGGGTTCATCCCAGGGGTTCATCCCAGGGCTCATCCCAGGGGCTCATTCCAGGTGTTCATCTCAAGAGCTCATCCCAGGGGTCCATCCCAGGGGTCCATCCCAGGGCTCATCCCAAGGGATCATCCAAGGGTTAATCCCAGGGGTTCATCCCAAACTCTCATCCCAGGGGATCATCCAGGGGTTCATCCCAGGGCTCATCCCAGGGGCTCATTCCAAGTGTTCATCTCAAGAGCTCATCCCAGGGGTCCATCCCAGATTCTCATCCTAGGTGTTCATCCCAGGGACACATCCCAAAGGTTCATCCCAAGGGTTAATCCCAGGGGTTCATCCCAAGGGTTCATCCCAGGATTTCATCCCAGGGCACATCCCAAGGGTTCATCCCAGGGGCACATCCAGGGGCTCATCCAGGGGCTCATCCCAAGGGTTCATCCCAGGATTTCATCCCAGGGTTCATCCCAGGATTTCATCCCAGGGGCACATCCCAAGGGTTCATCCCAGGGGTTCATCCCAAGGGTTCATCCCAGGATTTCATCCCAGGGGCACATCCCAAGGGTTCATCCCAAGGGTTCATCCCAGGATTTCATCCCAGGGGTTCATCCCAAGGGTTCATCCCAGGATTTCATCCCAGGGGCACATCCCAGCCCCTCCAGGGCATGGAGCAGAGCAGGGAGCAGCCCCAGCCCTTCCCTGGGAGCCCCACGGCTCTGGGGGCTGCAGCCCCAGCCATCCCGGGGCTGGAGAGGCTGGGGGGTCCCGCAGGGCCCCCGAGGGTCAGCGCAGGCAGGGCCAGGCTCCGGGAGCCGAGCACACGGAGCAATCCGGCTCTGCCGCTCTTGGAGCCCGCTGGGCTCTTGCGTAAGGCCAGGGGATGATGCACCGAGTTCCCGTAAGTGATGAGAGGCTCCTGGCTGCCCGGGAAAGCCACAGGCTGCTGCCTGTCCCGGGGCTGGCACCGCTCCCCTGCTCCAGCCAGCGGGATCCCGGCGCCCTTGGACAGAAACCCCCCAGGCGGGGCCATCCCAACAGTCCCGGGGGTACCAAGGGAATCATCAGCAGCAGCTTGGGCTCAGCTCAGAGCTCAGCGTGGGTTTGGAGGGAGCTTCCACCACCTCACATCCCCGGCTGGAGGCCGTGCCGTGCCTCAGTTTCCCCCATTGCGCGCCGAGGGTCGGACTCAGCCGGGTTTCAGGGAGCTGGAGGTGATGGGTGAGGGAGGGAAAGCCCCAGTGCCTGGCAGTGCTGCTCGCACACAGGGACACGAGGGTGTTGGGGCTGTTTGGGGGTCCCCAGGCAGTCCCCAGCACCCCTCTGTGCCTGCAGGGCCCCGTTCCTGGAGCCAGGAGCTGCATGCAGCCATCACCCATCCCGGCTGGAATTCCCTGAGCACCTGGGCACACGGGGCAGGAGGCTCCCTGTCCCCACCAGCACGTGCTGTGCTTTCCCTGCAGGATTTCCCCGCCTTCTCCTCTTTTTCTATCATTTCCCTGCTTTTCCAAGAATGTTACTCATCCGGATGAGAGCTTCCAGCACTCAGCTGCCTGCTTTGCCTGAGTTGTTCCCTCCTGGATCAGGACCCAGCTCCCTGATTTTCCTGTGCTGTTTTCTCCTGGAGCAGGACCCATCTCCCTGGTTTTTCCTGTGTTTTTCCCTCCTGGAAGCAGCACTCAGCTCCCTGGTTTGCCTGTGCTGTTCCCTGTATTTTCCTGAATTGTTCCCTCCTGGAGCAGCACTCAGCTCCTTCTTTTTACCTGTGTTGTTCCCTCCTGGAGCTCCCTGGTTTTTCTGTGTTATTCCCCTTGGAGCAGCACTCAGCTCCCTGGTTTGCCTGTACAGGACTCAGCTCCCTGATTTTCCTGCACTGTTCCCTCCTGGAGCAGGACCCATCTCAGTTTCCCTGGTTGGTCCTGTGGAGGACTCAGTTCCTGATTTTCCGTTTTTTCCCCACTGTTCCCTGGTTTGCCTGAGTTGTTCCCTCCTGGATCAGGACTTGTCTTCCTGATTTTCCTGTGCTGTTTTCTCCTGGAGCAGGACCCATCTCCCTGGTTTTTCTGTGTTTTTCCCTCTTGGAGCAGCATTCACCTCCTGAATTGTTCCCTCCTGGAGCAGCACTCAGCTCCCTGGTTTGCCTGAGTTGTTCTCTCCTGTAGCAGGACTCAGGTCCTGTATTTTCCTGTGTTTTTCCCTCCTGGAGCAGCTCCCTGGTTTGGTTCTGTTTTTCCCTCCTGGAGCAGCACACATCTCCCTGTTTTTTTCTGTGTTTTTTCCCTCCTTGGAGCAGCACGTGGTTCTGCTCCTGAATCATGTTAAGGTTGGAGGAAGGGAGGGGGAGGAGCAGCACTTGTCTGCAGTTGTTCATTTCTCACCCTTTGATAGAATTTTTTTCCCCTTCTTCTCTTTCTTCTCTGCCCTGGTTTGTCCTGGCTCCCTGTCCCTCCTCCTGGATGTGGGGCACTGCAGCCCCATATTTTAAATGTTTTTTGCTGTCCCATGGTCCCAGCTCCCTGGTGGGGTCCCTCCCTTTTTCCCCTCCTGGAGCTCTGCCACTTCCACATTTGCCCATTTCTGCTCATTCTTGGCCCAACTTTCCCTGTCTCTGTCACAATGGTGGCTGCATGCACCAACCCAGCCGGCCGGGCATTCCCCACAGATCTGGTGTGGATGCCTCAGGGAAGGAGGAGGCAAAAACACCCAAAAACCCCAAATCTTCAGTTGTTCAAAACCCCCAAATCTTCACATTTTTCCCCCTCTTCTCTTTCTTCTCCACCCAAAAACCCCCAAATCCTCACACCCTGAGCTCCCTCCTGAATCTTCGTGGGGTTGGAGAAACCCCAAAGCCCTCACATCTAGAAAACCCAAAATTTTGCTGTCCCAGAAAACCCCAAACCTTCTGGCTGGGAGTCCCCCTTGGGAATTCCCATCCAGAAAACCCCTGCCACTTCCACATTTGCCCATTTCTGCTCATTCTTGGCCCAACTTTCCCCCATCTCTGTCACAATGTGCCCACATGGCACCAACCAAGCCCACCCTGCATTCCCCTCAGATCTGGTGTGTGATGCCTCAAATGGGTCAGAGGAGGGCAAAACACCAAAAAAACCCCAAATCTTCACACCCAGAAACCCCAAATCTTCACATCCAGAAAACCCCAAATCTTCACACCCAAAAACCCCCAAATCCTCACACCCAGAAAACGCCGAATCTTCACATGCAGAAAACCCCAAATCCTCACACCCAGAAAACCCCCAAATCCTCACACCCAGAAAAACCCCAAATCTTCACACCCCAAACCCCCCAAATCCTCACACCCAGAAAACCCCAAATCTTCAGAAAACCCCAAATCCTCACATCTAGAAAACCCAAAATCTTCACACCCAGAAAACCCCAAATCTCCACTTCACCCTTGCCCATTTCTGCTCATTCTTGGCCTGACTTCCCCCCATCTCTGTCACAATGTCCCCACATGGCACCAACCAAGTCCACCCTGCATCCCCCTCAGACCTGGTGTGTGACGCCTCAGGTGGGTCAGAGGAGGGGCAAAAACACCCAAAAAAACCCCAAATCTTCACACCCAGAAAACCCCAAATCTTCACTTCACCCTTGCCCATTTCTGCTCAATCTTGGCCCAACTTTCCCCCATCTCTGTCACAATGTGCCCACATGGCACCAACAAATCCTACCCCATATCCCCCCTCAGACCTGGTGTGTGATGCCTCAAATGGGTCAGAGGAGGGGCAAAAACACCCAAAAACCCCAAATCTTCACATCCAGAGGGAAGGGTGGCTGTGGGAATTCCTGCCCTGCTGCTCCTTGGGAAGACTCAACAGAAAAGCATTCGGGACACTCGCTCCTTCCCCTTCTCCACACACACCCCAGCAGATCAATGAATATTTTAACAAAGAAATATTTCATTAAAAGAGTTGATTGCTTAATGAACTGTCCCTGTGAGCCATCAAAATGCAATGGGTTTTCTTTTTTTTTTTCCCCTGCCTTTAACGAAGGCAAAGATTCATATCACGAAGAAGTGGCTTATCAAATTACCGTAATAGCCTGAGTAGAGCCAGCCTGGGCAGGGAGAGGGGAGCCTAGGGGGACAAATGGGGCTCCACGGATGTCACCAAGCAAGGTGGGACCAGGGTGTCCCTAAAACCAATGCTTGGGATAGTGGGAAGCAGGTTTTCTTCCCTTTGGGCTGTTGGGATTTGAAGGGAAAGAGAATTCTCCATTCCTTTTTATTGCCAACTCAGGAACATTGTGATAAATGGACACAAAAGGGATTTCTGTCATGTGAGACCAGGGTGTCCCTAAAACCAATGCTTGGGATAGTGGGAAGAAGGTTTTCTTCCCTTTGGGATGTCAGGGTTTGAAGGGAAAGAGAATTCTCCATCCCTTTTTATTGCCAAGCCAAGAACGTTGCGATAAAGGGACACAAAAGGGATTTCTGTCATGTGAGACAAGGGTGTCCCTAAAAGCAGTGCTCGGGATAGTGGGAAGAAGGTTTTCTTCCCTTTGGGCTGTTAGGGTTTGAAGGGAAAGAGAATTCTCCATTCCTTTTTATTGCCAATTTAAGAACGTTGTGCTAAAGGGACATAAAAAGGGGTTTCTGTCATGTGAGGCCAGGGCGTCCCTAAAACCAGTGCTTGGGATAGTGGGAAGCACGTTTTCATCTCTTTGGTCTGCCAGGGTTTGAAGGGAAAGAGAATTCTCCATCCCTTTTTATTGCCAAGCCAAGAACGTTGTGCTAAAGGGACACAAAAGGGGTTTCTGTCATCTGAGGCCAAGGTGTCCCTAAAACCAGTGCTCAGGATAGTGGGAAGCAGGTTTTCATCTCTTTGGGTTGTTAGGGTTTGAAGGGAAAGAGAATTCTCCATTCCTTTTTATTGCCAACAATAACCTGACAAGAAACGACCAAGGGACATCAAAAGGGGCCTCTTTTTGTCATCTGAGGCCATGGGATTACTTTGGGCCGATGACTCCATTCCATTGCCACGGGAGCTCTTGGAAGGACAAACCAGGGAATGCACTTTGGGCGGAATGGGCTTGGGACCTCTGGAGGTCAGGACAGGCCAGGGAAGGAGGGAAACCCTTTGGGGGAGGACAGGCCAGGAAAAGGGCCCAAAATGGAATCCCGCCCCTCTCTGCAGGAACACAAAAACTGCTTTGTTTGGGGCTGGTGCGCTCTTGTGGGCCGTCCCTGCTGCTGCTCTGGGTTTGAGGGCTTCCCCAGGCTGCCAGGGGCAGGACCAGGGGCTCCTCTGAGCCGCTCGCTCTGCCTCGGGAAGTTTAATGGAAATGTCCCTGCTCATCCCAGGCTCCCTGCAGGCTCCTCCTGCTGAGGAGGGGCAGGGTGGGCAGTGACAAAACCAGGCTGGAGGGATCTGGCCCTCCGACCACAGGCAGGCACAATGAACAATTTCTGCTAGAAGTGAACCAATTTTCCATCAATTTTTGTGTATAGAGACATGTGTGTGTGCAAGGCACAGGAGCTTCCAAAAATCAAATTTTTCCCTGGACTGGTGATGTCTCTGCTGCTGACAGGCCTTCATTAATCCATCCTTGCAAGGGCAGGTTTCAATCAGCCCAAAGGAGCTAGGAGAGGGAAGGAGTTGCTGCACTGTGAATATTTGAATGTATACACTTGGAGGTGTCTGGGGGTCAAAACAAATTATTCCCTGGATCAGAGCTGGGCATCAGGCCCTCCCTCCAGGAATCCATCCCCAAATGGAACACAAAAACTGCTTTGTTTGGGGCTGGAATTCAGGCCAATCAGCCTGAATTTCTGCTAGAAAGTGAAAGGGAAATTGGTGCTGAGTGTGAATATTTGTGTGTATACAGACATGTGTGTGTGCAAGGCATGGGAGCCTCCAAAAATCAAATTATTCCCTGGATCAGCACTGTCTCTGCTGCTGCATCAGGCCTGTCCTTATCCAAGAATCCATCCCCAAAAGCAAAGGCAGAAGTTTCAATCAGCCCAAATTTTTGCTAGAGAGTGAGGGGGAGTTAGTGCTGAGTGTGAATATTTGTGTGTATACACACACGTGTGTGTGCAAGCCGTCAAAAATCAAATTATTCCCTGGATCAGAGCTGCTGCATCAGGCCTCTCCTCATCCAAGGATCCATCCCCAAATGCAAGGGCAGAAGTTTCTCAGGTTTCTGCTCCTCTTGCCCAGGCACAATCAGCCCGAATTTCTGCTAGAGAGTGAAGGGAAATTGGTGCTGAGTGTGAATATTTGTGTGTATAACAGACATGTGTGTGTGCAAGGCACGGGAGCCTCCAAATATCAAATTATTCCTTGGATCAGCGCTGTCTGTGCTGCTGCATCAGGCCTCTCCTCATTTGAGGATCCATCCCCAAATGCAAGGGCAGAAGTTTCAATCAGCCCAAATTTCTGCTAGAGAGTGAAGGGGAAATTCATGCTGAGTGTGAATATTTGTGTGTATACTGACATGTGTGTGTGCAAGGCATGGAAACATTCAAAAATCAAATTATTCCCCGGATCAGAGATGTTGCATCAGGCCTCTCCCTATCCAAGAATCCATCCCCAAAAGCAAAGGCAGAAGTTTCAATCAGCCCAAATTTTTGCTAGAGAGTGAGGGGGAGTTGGTGCTGAGTGTGAATATTCGTGTTGATAGGGACATGTGTGTGTGCAAGGCACGGAAACCTTCAAAAATCAAATTATTCCCCGGATCAGAGCTGCTGCATCAGGCCTCTCCTCATCCAAGGATCCATCCCCAAATGCAAGGGCAGGAGTTTCTCAGGTTTCTGCTCCTCCTGCACGTTGATCGGACACCTCCACACCTGAGCAGGTTTGGGGCACGAAACACAAACCCTCCTTCCCACAGGAGCCGCCTCAACCCTCCTTTCCCCTTAAATAAAACTTCCTGGGGTGTCCCCAAGGCCCAAACCTTCCCCTATTATTGATTTATTCACACGAGGTCCCCCGCGGATCCCGGTCTGGCTGGGGAAGGAGCAGCCTCTGATCCCTTCCCATGGGATGGGGCAGGGATTGCTCATCCCAGGGCGATTGGGAAAGCTCAGGGAGCATTTACTGTAAGAGGCCTTGGATTCTGGCACCGCGATGGGGAATGTGCTGAATCAGAGGCACGGCAGAGCCCTACAAAGCTCCTGGGACATTTCCCCAAGTCCCCATCCTGCATTTAATAGGGGGGAAAAATGGTCAAAATGGTCAGGTTCTCACCGGGTTTTCTGTTTCTTCCCCCGAGTTCAGGAAGGGTGAAATTTTGGTGCAATTAAAAAAAAATTTGGATTTTTTTTTTACCAGGATGGGTAACACAGGGATTCAGGAAGGGTGAAATTTGGATTTTTTAGAAGGATGGGTAAGGGTGAAATTTGGATTTTTTACCAGGATGGGTAAGGGTGAAATTTGGATTTTTTACCAGGATGGGTAACACAGGAATTCAGGAATGGTGAAATTTGGATTTATTTTTTACCAGGATGGGTAAGGGTGAAATTTGGATTTTTTACCAGGATGGGTAACAGAGGGATTCAGGAATGGTGAAATCTGGATTTTTTAGAAGGATGGGTAAGGGTGAAATTTGGATTTTTTACCAGCATGGGTAACACAGGGATTCAGGAATGGTGAAATTTGGATTTTTTTACCAGGATGGGTAACACTCCTGGGACAGTTCCCCAAATCCCCATCATGCATTTAGTAGGGGGAAAAAATGGTCAGGTTCTCACCAGGTTTTTCTGTTTCTTCCCTTGAGTTCAGGAAGGGTGAAGTGTGGAATTTTTACCAGGATGGGTAACACAGGGATTCAGGAATGATGAAATCTGGATTTTTTTACCAGGATAGGTAACACAGGGATTCAGGAATGGCGAAATTTGGATTTTTTTACCAGGATGGGTAAGGGTGAAATTTGGATTTTTTACCAGGACGGGTAACACAGGGATTCAGTAATAGTGAAATTTGGATTTTTCACACAGGGATGGTGATTCCCTGAACTCTTCTGTCACTCTATTTATAACTTTATTTGGGAGGGGATTTCCACAAAACCCCATAAAAACTGGGGTTTCCCATCAAAAAGCTTTTCAAGTTCTTTCACGACCTTTGTTCAACAATGACCTAATTTCACTCCAACTCGGGCACAGCCTATTCCTGAGCTGGGAGGAGAAGTGGCATCCAAAATTGGGTCATTTTTCATTAAAAACCCTTCCGTTTACTGATAGTTTTTCGTGTGTCAGAAGGACTGGGATGGGCTCCAGACGCCGGCTGCCCTTCTTCGCTGGAGAAATGGGTTCATCTTCCTGGGAAATCGCTGCTCAAGGACTTTTGGGTTTTATTTCTCCTCCCAAAAGTGGGGACGGATGTGGTGTTTCGGTGGTGCCCCTTCCCGAGGCTCCTGGCTGGGTGTTGGGTGTGAGAATTCAGCTGGGATGGGGCTGATTGAAGCTGGGCCATGCTGGTTGTGCCCCTGTCACCTGTGTTACCTGTGTCACCCGTGTCACCTGTGTCACCCGTGTCACCTGTATCACCTGTGTCACCCGTGTCATCCGTGTCACCTGGGTCACCCGGCCTGGGTGTGCTGCTCTGAGCTGGCCATGGAATCCCAACTCCATCCAGGAGAGAGATGCAGGATGAAAAGAGGAGAGCGATGGGGAGGGTGGGAGATCCCATGCCCTGTCCTGTGTCCCTGATCCCAGTGTCCCTGATCTCCACATCCCTGAGCCCCAAAACCCTGAGCCTGAAAATCCTGTGTCCCTGATCCCAGTGTCCCTGATCCCAGTGTCCCTGAGCCCCAAAACCCTGAGCCTGAAAATCCTGTGTCCCTGATCCCAATGTCCCTGATCCCAATGTCACTGAGTTCCAAAACCCAATGTCCCTGATCCCAATGTCCCTGAGCTCCACATCCCTGAGCCCCAAAACCCAATGTACCTGATCCCAATGTCCCTGAACCCCACAATTCTGAGCCTCACATCCCTGAGCCCCAAAACCCTGAGCTCCCCCTGAGCCCCAAAGGAAAGGAATCCCTGATCCCAATGTTGGGAAGGTAAAGCCCCACATTCCTGAAAGGGAAAAGAAAGGAAAAAAGGGGAGGAAGGGAGGGGGAGGGAGGAAGGAGGGGAGGAGGGGAAGGGAGGGAGGAAGGAAGGAAGGGAAGGAAGGAAGGAAGGAAGGAAGGAAGGAAGGAAGGAAGGAAGGAAGGAAGGAAGGAAGGAAGGAAGGAAGGAAGGAAGGAAGGAAGGAAGGAAGGAAGGAAGGAAGGAAGGAAGGAAGGAAGGAAGGAAGGAAAAGGAATCGTGGCCTCGGCTCTGCTCCCACGGTGCTGAGAGCTGCCAAAATCCCCTGTTTGGAGGATTCCGAAGGGGATCGTGGCTCGGACCCTGCGGATTGAACCCCCTGATGGACCCGCTCGGGGATGGGCGAGAGCCGCGGATGGGCAAACCGGCGAGACCCAAACGAGCCCAGAACCGGGGAGGCGAAGCCAAGGAGCGGCAGCGCTCGCTCGGGCCGCTCCTGCTTCTCAAATGTGCAAATTATGCAGCCATTTCACGGGACACTTAGGAGTCAATTTGCAACGCGGCTCAGGGGGGAAATTGGGCACATAATTCCCCTGAACAATAACCGGAGCGGCCGCTTAATTTAGCTCCGCGCCTGGACCTCGTTAACGCGTGCCGAGGGGAGGATGCTGCGGGCGCCGCGGCCACGTGCGCGCGGTCCCTCCTCATCCTCCTCATCCTCCCATCTCTCCTCATCCTCCCGCGTCCCTCCTCATCCTCCTCATCCTCCCTCACATCCCTCCTCATCCTCCTCATCCTCCTGCGTCCCTCCTCATCCTCCTCATCCTCCTGCATACCTCCTCATCCTCCTCATCCTCCCACGTGTCTCCTCATCCTCCCCCATCCTCCTCATCCTCCCGCGTCCCTCCTCATCCCTCCTCATCCTCCCGCGTCCCTCCTCATCCTCCTGCGTCCGTCCTCATCCTCCTCATCCTCCTCATCCTCCTGCATCCCTCCTCATCCTCCTCATCTTCCTCATCCTCCCGCATCCTTCCTCATCCTTCCACATCCTCCTGCATCCCTCACATCCTTCCTCATCCCTCCTCATCCTCCTGCATCCTTCCTCATCCCTCCTCATCCTCCTGCATCCTTCCTCATCCTCCTCATCCTCCCGCGTCCCTCCTCATCCTCCCCCATCCTCCCGCATCCTTCCTCATCCTCCTGCATCCTTCACATCCCTCCTCATCCCTTCTCATCCTCCTCATCCTCCCGCATCCCTCACATCTCTCCTCATCCTCCCTCACCCCTCCTCATCCTCCTGCATCCTTCCTCATCCTCATGCATCCCTCCCATCCCTCCACATCTCTCACATCCCTCTTCATCCTCCCTCATCCTCATGCATCCCTCCCATCCCTCCACATCTCTCACATCCCTCTTCATCCTCCTGCATCCCTCACATCCCTCCTCATCCTCCTCATCCTCCCGCATGCCCCGGGCCCGCAGCGCTGCCCGAGGGGCTCGGCAGGTCCCAGCCCGGCTCGCACACGCTCCGGCAGCCCCGGCACAGTGGCAGCAGGCTGTTCTCATTACAGCCCAATGAGGCTGTTTACTCACCCAGCTGGAGACAGTTAGAGAGTGATAAATAATGAAAGAGAAAACATGATTTTCCCCTCTGTGGTTTCTATTTGTGTAACCATATGTCACAGCTCAATACGGCCGCGGGTTTTTTTTTTTTCTATGCTTTATTCAGGAAAGAGTTGATTTTTTTTCCACAGTGCTGCGATTTTCCCCTCCCGACTTCTCTTTTTTCTTTTCTTTTTTATTTTTTCCCCCCTTTTCTCTGCAGCGACAGAAGCGTTTCTGTTTGTTTTCTTGTGAAACTCGCTCGGACTCCGACTCCTTAAAGTCTGGCTTGTCCCAGGACCCGCCGGGGTTTGATGGGATCGTGCTCAGCTCCTTTTCAAATACCTGTCACGGGGCTGCGGGGAGAAGAACCAGCTGAGAGCAGCGCGCCGAGCCCGCATCCCCCTGGCTGGAGGAGAAAACCCTCAGGGGCTCTCCCTGGCACGGGAGGGAGGGCTGGGTGAGGGGGAATGGGCTGGTTTTCTATCTCTGAGTGTTTTCTGAAGGTAACAGAGCGCTGCTGCTGTTCGCAGGTGGGGAAACTGAGGCACGGTGTGCTCCACAGGGCTCATCCAGGCACCCTGGAACCTGTGTGATCCACCCCAGAGCGGGGTTTTGAATGGGAGAGAAGGGTTGGGTGAGGGGGAATGGGTTGGGTTTGTATCTTTGTTTTCTGAAGGTAACAGAGCACTGCTGCTGTTTGCAGGTGGGGAAACTGAGGCACGGTGCGCTCCAGAGGGCTCATCCAGGCACCTGTGAATCCACCCCAGAGCGGGGTTTTAAATGGGAGAGAAGGGTTGGATGAGGGAGAATGGGCTGGTTTTCTATCTCTTTGTTTTCTGAAGGTAACAGAGCGCCGCTGCTGTTTGCAGGTGGGGAAACTGAGGCACGGTGCGCCACAGAGGGCTCATCCTGGAACCTGTGTGATCCACCCCAGAGCGGGGTTTAAAATGGGAAGAAAAGGGTTGGATGAGAGGTAATGGGTTGGTTTTGTACCTCTGAGTGTTTTCAGGAAAGTAACTGGCAGCTGCTGTTTGCAGGATGGAGCCTGAGGCTCGGGAGCGCTCCAGAGGGCCCATCCCCTGGGAGGGAGGTCCACCCCAGGGGTTTTGAATGGGGACCGCAGGGTTGGCTGAGGGCAATTACCGGGTTGGTTTCCCTATCTCTGAGTGTTTCTCCTGCCACAGCCATTGCTGCTGTTTGCAGGTGGGCTCCTGAGGCATGGCTTCCCCTCCACAGGGGCTCATCCTGGCACCGGCAAGTCCGATCGGCCCCAAAACATCCTTTTAAATGGGCAGAAGAGGATCTGGGAGGCAATTATGGCGCTCCCACCTCCTCCGTGCCCAAGGCAGGTCCTGGCAGCGCCCGGCGGGGATGCCGCGGCAGCCCCGGGAGCGCATCCCGGTGTGCCCTGGGAGGGCAGGTCCCATCCGGCACTGGGCTCTCCTCCCCGCCAGGTACCGCACGCCTTCCTGCAGCAATTACCGCCCGCCTGGCATCCCCGCTGCCGCCGTCTCTTCTCCTGCCATGCCCCCGCCGCTCCTGGCACGCTCCGGGCATGAGCTTCCCCTCGCAGGTGGGTTTTTTTCGCCCCGGCAAGTCCGCCGGCTTCACAACATCCTCTTCCCGCAAGACGCATCCTCCTGGGAGGGCAATTATGGCGCTGACCTCATCCGTGTCTGCGAGCGTTGGAAATCAACGCTCGGGGAGCCATCCCAGTCTGTCCTTGAGGGTGTGTTGGAGCTCGGCTCATCCCCATCCGGCACTGGGCCTTTGGAGAGCTGGAAACAGCTCCCAGGAAACGCGCAATTAACGGTGGCAGAATGCCCAGGGTGGGGCCAAGCCCCAGCATCCTGACCCTGCTGTGCGTTTGATCCGTGGAGTTCGCCCCAGTGTGGAAATCAGCTCCCAACCATCCCAGCCTGTCCTGAGAGAGTTGGAAATCAGCTCCCAAACATCCCAGTCTGTCCTTGAGAGCGTTGGAAATCAGCTCCCAACAATCCCACCTTGTCCTTTGGAGAGTTGGAAATCAGCTCCCAACCATCCCAGCCTGTCCTTTGGAGAGTTGGAAATCAGCTCCCAGCCATCCCAGTCTGTCCTTTGGAGAGTTGGAAATCAGCTTCCAATCTCAGTCTGTACTTGAGAGTGTTGGACATCAGCTCCCAACAATCCCACCCTGTCCTTCAGAGCGTTGGAAATCAGTTCCCAACCATCCTCACCCTGTCCTTTGGAGAGTTGGAAATCAGCTCCCAACCATCCCACCCGCTTCAGAGCGTTGGAAATCAGCTCCCAACCATCCCACCCCATCCCTGAGAGCATTGGAAATCAGCTCCCAACCATCCCACCCTGTCCTTTGGAGAGTTGGAAATCAGCTCCCAACAATCCCAACCTGTCCTTTGGAGAGTTGGAAATCAGCTCCCAACCATCCCACCCTGTCCTGGAGAGCGTTTTCCAAACTCTCCTGGAGCTCTGGCAGCCTCAGGACCATTCCCTGGGCAGCCTGGGCAGTGCCAGCATCCTCTGGAGGAAGAACCTTTCCCTGATCTCCACCCCAAACCCTCCCAATGCCACTCCAGCCGTTCCCTGGGTGCTGTCCCTGGTCACCTTTGTCCCGAAATGGCACCGAGTGTCCCTGCAGTGAGCCTCAGTGGCTCCAGGTCCCATCACACAGCAATGTCTGATCCCTGCAGCATCCCAAAGCCTTGGCTGTGTTTGAATCACCTCGATTAAACTTAGCAAACACACCTCCTCCCGGGGCTGGTCCCTTTTCCAAAGGTAGGGAAACCATTTCTGGGAGGTTTTGTGTGCGACAATCGCAGCCTGCACGGGCAGAGCCATCCCCACCCCTCCCTGGTGCCCACATCTGCTCTGTGACACCCTGCAGGGACAGCTCTGGGGGCAGAGCAGCCTTTCTGCACCCTCCAGGTCTCACTGAGGTCCCACCAATGAGGCCGTCATCCAAAATGTGCCCAAATTCACCGAAATGCTGGAAAAACAGCTGCTCTCCACACTGCAGCCACCCCATCCCGGCAAAACCACCCCGGCTCGGAGTCTGAGCCGTGTGCTGAGTGCTGAACACTTCAATGTTGATGGATTTGTCCTTTTTAAAAGCAATTAACTGAGGAAAATCAGGCTCTTCTTGCTTCAGGTCACAAGAAGCTCTCACTGCAGGGCTTGGAGCTGCAGACTGGGGGGAGATGGACCCTGCTGGCTCCCTGACCCCATTCCTGGCACTTCCACGGCCCAAACCTTCCCCTGTCCTCCTGCTCCTGCTCCTCTCTCCCTGCCAGCACCACCAAATGAGGGCTGGGAATTCCTCACAGGTTAATTGGGGTTATTTCATATTAAAGCCCCTTTTTTCCTCAGGAACCAAACCTGCTCGGCCCTGTCCCTCCTGCACAGAGGGGTTTTGGAGCTGGGGATGTCCCCAAAGTCACTGTCCTGTCCTTTCTGCACAGAGGAGATTGGGATGTCCCCAAAGTCACTGTCCTGTCCTCCCTGAACAGAGGAGATTGGGATGTCCCCAAAGTCACTGTCCTGTCCCTCCTGCCCCTCTCCCTGCACAGAGGAGCTGGGGATGTCCCCAGAGTCACTGTCCTGTCCCTCCTGGCCCCCTCCCTGCACAGAGGAGCTGGGGATGTCCCCAAAGTCACTGTCCTGTCCTTCCTGCACAGAGGAGCTGGGGATGTCCCCAAAGTCACTGTCCTGTCCTTCCTGCACCTCTCCCTGCACAGAGGGGTTTGTGCCCTGCAGAGGAGCTGGGGATGTCCCCAAAGTCACTGTCCTGTCCCTCCTGCACAGAGGAGATGGGGATGTCCCCAAAGTCACTGTCCTGTCCCTCCTGCCCCCCTTCTTGCACAGAGGAGATGGGGATGTCCCCAAGGTCACTGTCCTGTCCTTCCTGCACAGAGGAGTTGGGGATGTCCCCAGAGTCACTGTCCTGTCCCTCCTGCCCCTCTCCCTGCACAGAGGGGTTTGTGCCCTGCAGAGGAGCTGGGGATGTCCCCCAGGTCCCTGTCCTGCTGTGGGACAGGTGGCTCCCAAACCCCAAACCCTCCTGCCATGGGCGGGTGCAGGTGCGGGTGCCCCCATGGCACCGGGGGAATCCAAACCCTCTGGAGGGGAGGGATCCTTGGGGTTGGATTCAAAGCCCACTGGAGATGCCAGGGTGGCACTGCTGGGGTGTCCTGGCTGGGGGAAGGAGCAGGGACAGACCCTCCCTGGGACCTTTTTTCTCCCAGCTTGAAGGTCCCAATGATTCTCTGGGTTGAGATTGGGATGTTTTGGGGGGGGTCCCAGCTCCTTCCCGTGTCTGCAGCAGCTCACTAAGGTGCCCACCTTTCCTGCCATAAACCCACAGGCTCATAAAACCCAAATTTTAGCTGGATCTGACACAGCTGCAGGGAATATCAAACCAGCTCCATCCTGGCAGCCCTTCTACCTGCACATCCCACATTTCCTTTTCTCCTTTCCCCTTTCCCTTTCCTCTTTCCCCCTTTTTTCCCTTTCCCCCCTTTTTTTCCTTTTTTCCCCTTTTCCTTCCTTTTTTCCCTTTTTTCCCTTTTTCCCCTTTTTTCCTTCCTTTTCCTTTTTTTTCCTTCCTTTTCCTTCCTTTTCCTTCCTTTTCCTTCCTTTTCCTTCCTTTTCCTTCCTTTTCCTTCCTTTTCCTTCCTTTTCCTTCCTTTTCCTTCCTTTTCCTTCCTTTTCCTTCCTTTCCCTTCCTTTCCCCCTTTCCTTTCCCCTTTCCCCTTTTCCCCTTTCCCCTTTTTCCCTTTTTCCCCTTTTTCCCTTTTTCTCCCTTTATCCCCCTTTTCCCACTTTCCCTTCCTTTTCCCCTTTTCCCCCTTTCCCCTTTCCGCTTTCCCCTTTCCCTTTCCCCCTTTTTCCCCTTTTCCCTTTTTCTCCCTTTTCCCCTTTCCCTTTTCCCCCCTTTTCCCCGTTTTCCCACTTTCCATTCCTTTCCCCTTTTCCCTTTCCCTTTCCCTTTTTCCCCTTTTTTTCCCTTTCCCTTCCTTTTCCCCTTTCCCCTTCCTCCTTCCCCAGCCCTCCAGCCCCAGCTGTGCCAGGACCCATCCAGGTTTTCCTTGACTTTTTCCACTCCTGGCTGTGCAAACACCCGGCCCCTGCTGCTCTCCAGCCCTTCCTGGCACTGCCTGGGTTAACAGGAGGCATTGGCTAGGGAGAAAAAAAACCCCATTTTTTGTTGTTGTTGTAGCGGGAGATAGGGAGAAGAAAAAGCGTTGGGCTCATTTATCTGGCTCCCAGTGTCGCTCATGCCCTCGGCTTGAGGCCAGCGTGAGAGATTGGGAGGTAAATCGGCCAAGTCATGCTGTACAAACATTTCAAAAAAGAAAGATATTTCCAGGCTCCCTCGCAGGAATCCAGCCCTCCTCCTGCTGGGGGACTGCAGGATCTGGAGCCCACTTTACCTCTGGCTGTGGCTGTTCAAGAAAAGCAGAATTTCACCCAAAAAGCAGCGCTGGAATTCGGCTGGGGATGCCCCTGGGTGTCACAGGGCATCCCTAGGGATGTTCTTGTTTGGGCAGTGGGCACAGTCGGATTTTTAAATGATAATAATGGATTTTTAAATTATAATAATGGATTTTTAAATGATAATAATGGATTTTTAAATGATAATAATTGATTTTAAAATAATAATAATGGATTTTTCAATAATAATAATAATAATAAGGATTTAAACTTCCCAGGGACTATGTGTTTTCAACCATATACACAGAGATTTTTTTTTTTTTTGCTTGCAACATTTTAATGGATGGCTCCTTTGTTATTTGTTAAAGGCCCATTGAAAAACGTCTTTCCACTCTTGTTCCTGTTTCTGGAGCAGTTCATTAACATCCCCACCTTTCCTGCCATAAACCCACGGACTCAGGCTCGTAAAATCCAAATATCTGCCAGTAAAGAACCCGCACAGAGAATAAAACCCCACTCAGCGCCCGCGTAAACCACGGGACGAGGTCTGTGCCACCAATCTGCCACCCTGTGACTGCAGCAAACAGCGAGGGTGGCACTGCTGGCGTGTCCTGGCTGGGGGAAAGAGGGGGACAAACCCTTCCTGGGACCTTTTATCCCCAGGGAGAAAAAGGGGAAAAAAGGGGGGGAAAAGGGGGAAAAAAGGGGAAAAAAGGGGGGGGGGGAAAAAAGGGGGAAAAAAAGGAAAAAAATCATTGGAGAATCATTGAAGATCCCAATGACTCTCCGGGATCTCAGGGGTTGAGTTTAGGGTGGTTTTGGGGGGGTACAAGTGGGATCTCACTGGGTCAGTTCTGCACCAGCAGAGTGGGGAAGGGGCTGCAGAGCCCGGGGTGGGAGCGAGGAGCTCTTGTCGCTGCCAGGGCCCAGGGAATGCTGCTGGAGAGCTGCAGCCGGGCTGGGCTGCGTTTTGTGCGGGTAAAACCTGCCTGAACAGGGAGCTGTGACTCGCAGCCACGGAACGGCCTCGGTTTTCCAGGTGCCCGGGGGGCCTGGAATGGTGCTTGGATCCGGGATTTGGGGCCACCCCGGCTCTGGAGGTGCCCAGACCCCGCAGCATTCCCGGCCCTGGGATGGGATGGGATGGGATGGGATGGGATGGGATGGGAGCGAGGAGAACTCAGCCTTTGGGTTCTTCCCCTTTGCTGCCCCATCTCGGGGGTCGGGGCAGGATGAGCTCAGCCAGGATCTCGGCGAGGGCAGGGGCAGGCGCTGCCCCTGGGTGTGCCACGGAGCGTTCCCAGCCCGCCATCGATCCCTGCTGGGCTGGGAAAAGGCTCCCGTGCCTCATGGCCATACGGACCTGACAGCGAACTTGGCAACACAGAGCCCTGGGGGGACGCATTTACCCCCTGGGCACCAGCGCCAGCAGCAGAGCCCTCTCCCCTTTCCCCTTTCCCCTTTCCACCTTTCCATTTCCCCTTTCCCATTTCCCCTTCCCCTTTCCACCTTTCCCCTTTCCCCTTTCCATTTCCCCTTTCCCATTTCACCTTTCCCCTTTCCCATTTTCCTTTTCCTTTCCCCTTCCCCTTTCTCTTTTCCTTTTCCATTTCCCCTTTCCCATTTCTTCTTTCCCCTTTTCCATTTTCCCTTTCCCTTTCCCTTTTCCCCTTTCCCCTTTCCATTTCCCCTTTTCCATTTCCTCTTTCCCCATTCCCTTTCCCATTTCCCCTTTCCCTCTCCGTTTTTGCTTTTCCCTTTTTTTCCCTTTTACCCTTCTTTTCCTTTTTCCCCTTTTTCCCTTCTTTCCCTTTTTCCCCTTTTCCCCCTTCTTTCCCTTTTTTCCCTTCTTTCCCTTCTTTCCCTTATTTCCTTTTTCCCTTCCTTTCCCCCTTTCCACCTTTCCATTTCCCCTTTCCCTTTTCCCTTTTCCCTTTTCCCCCCTTTTCCCCATTTTTTCCATTTCCCCTTTTTTTTCCTTTTCCCCCTTTTTCCCTCTTTTCCTTTCCTTTTCCCCCCTTTTTTCCCCCTTTTCCCTTCCCTTTCCCCTCTCCCCTTTTCCCCTTCCTATTTCCCCTCTCCCTTTCCCCTTTCCCCATTCCCCTTGCCCTCCCCATCCCCTCCCTGCCCCCTGGGATGCCCGGACCCCTCATCCCCCACCTCCCACTGCCCATCCCGAGGCACCCCCGGCCCCGCAGCCCCATCCCCTCTCCCCAGCCCCGCCGGGAGCCCTCGCATTGCTGGAGGGCACGGGCTGAATCACCGAGCAGGGCAGAAATCTCCGAGTCCTCTTTAGGTGTCCCAGGAGGAGGCAGATCTGAGGGAAGGCAGCGCAGGAGATGCCTGCAGCAATGTCAGCGCTAGAACAGCCGGGCTGACAGGATTCAGAGCGGGGATTAAGGCTGGGATCAGGGATGCAGGGGAAATGAAAAAAGGCTCTGGCTTCCAGGCGTGTCTCCGCCGTGTTTGTGCTCGTGTCTGCCGGGCAGGGACGAGCTCTGGGCTTTCAAAGGCTCCCGAAGAGGCCGGGGCTCACCTCGGAGCTCCCTTTCCCTTCCTCTTCCCTTTTCCCCCTTTCCCCTTCCCTTTCCATTTCCCTCTTTCCCTTTCCCTTTTCCCCTTTTCCCCCTTTCCCCTTTCCCCCTTTTCTCCTTCCTTTCCCTTTCCTGTTTCCCTTTTCCCTTCCCCTTCCCTTTTCCCCCTTGCCCTTTCCATTTCCATTTCCCTTTTCCCCTTTTTCCCTTTTCCCCCTTTTTCCCCTTTCCCCTTTCCCCCTTTCTCTTTCCCTTTTCCTTTCCCTTTGCCTTTCCCTTTCCCCTTCCCCTTTCCCCTTTCCCTTTTCCCTTTTCCCCTTTCCCTTTTTCCCCTTTTCCCCTTTCCTTTTCGCTTTTCCTCTTCCCTCTTCCCCCTTCCCTATTTCCCTTTCCCTTTCCTGTTTCCCTTTCCTTCCCTCTTCCCCCTTTTCCCTTTCCCCTTTTCCCCTTTCCTTTTTCCCTTTTTCCCCTTTCCTTTTCCCCTTCCCTTTTCAGTTTCCCCTTCTCCTTTTCCCTTCCCCTTTCCCATTTCCCCTTTAAATTTGCTTTTCCATGGAGGAGGCCGTGGGGATCCTGCTGTCCCTGGAGCAGATGGAGCCCCGGCAGCCCCAGCCCTGCCCCGTGGGACCATCCCTGGTTCCTCCCTCAACATCTCTTTGCCTGTTCCCAGGAGTTTCCAAAACCTTCATGTTTCACTTCCTGACCAAACTATTCCCATTTTTGGGCCAGGACATCCCTGCCTCCCTCCCGGGCTGGGGTTCCAAGGTGGAGACCTCAAACCCCTTTGCTCCAGGGTGGTTTTAGTGCCCAAGGAAAAGCAAAGCAGCCAAGATCCAGAGCCTGGATAAAACCAGGATCGCAGGGAACCTCGAGGAGAGTGAGAAGGGAGCAGGAAAAGCCAGGACACCGGGAGCTGTGGCGGGCAGGGAGCACCTCAGTCCCCGTGGCTGCTTCCAGCTTGTCCCCAGGGCCACTTGTCACCCTGACACAGCTTTCCCCTGTCCCCAGAACGGGGCTGCTGTGTTTGCACCCCAGCAATCCCCAATCCCCCTTCCCAAATCCTGCTCTGGGTGTTCCCCCATCATCTGCAGCCCCCATGGGGTCGGCGCTGCTGCATTTCTCCTGGCAGAGCTGGGGAGACAGGAGCAGCCCCAGGGCGATGCTGGGGACGGCCAAACCTACCTAAAACTGCTTTTTCCAGGGAGAAAACGCCCCACGCTCTTCAGAGCAGGCTGAGTCCTCAGCTGGGCTCAGGAGCTGGAGGGGTCCCTGTGTCCCGGCCCCCTCCTCACACTCAGATCTCTGCGGAGGGAAGGGGTTTGGGGTCTCTGTGGGGCAGAGGCGCTGCCCGGCCCCAGACTCTCTCCAGAGTGGGGCAGCTTCCATCCCCAGGCTCTGCAGCCTTCAGGCAACGCTTGCAGCCAAAGCAAAGCTGCTCTCTCTTCCCTCCAGCCCATCTCCCTGCCTTCCTGGCCTTTTCCCCCCCCTCTCTTATCTCCACACAGCCCATGAACTTTCTCCCTGTGCTGCCCACCCTGCTCGGGGCTCTTCTGTTCGTTCTGTTCCCTGTTTTCATCCCAGCATCTCTTGAGTGAGCCCCAAAAAGTCCCTGGAGCTGCTGGAGACACCCTGATGGATGCCGCACTCCAGCCTCCTTCTCCTCTCCACCACTCCACCTCTCGCATCCCAAAGCTCCCTCCTTTTTCCCGGTGGAGATGCAGAGGCACCAAGTTCTCCTCCCCATCCCTCTTTCCCCTTCTCCCCTCCCCTCAATTCATCCAACCCTATTTTTTCCATGTGAGGTTTTTGGGGTTTTTTTTTCTTCCTTCCTTCCTTCCTACCCCTGTCACCGTTTATTATTTTATTTTATTTTTTTTTTTTATATTTAAGTTTTTCTTTTAACTTTCAAGGTCACCACGGACAGACAATGCCACCAGTGCCTGTTTGATATGTGAGCGCTATTGGCGTCCATTGCCACGGTTTCCGTGGTAACACAGTAACCATTAATTTTCAATTAAAGTAGACAAAAAGCCCGATGACAGCTCCAGGTCTGCTGAAGATGTCAAGAATCCGTATTAATATACAGCAAGAGAGCATAATTGTGTGTCCATCTTCCCGAGCAACGAAAATGGAGGGATAATTACCAGCTAGAAAGCCACTCTGTAATTTTGTTCTTACTGTCACCACAACCCTACATATTAGCATAAATTAAAAGCAGGGTTTATTGTTACCAAAGTGCATTGATATTTCCAGCCTATTTTCTTCCTTTTAACTGTTTGTTGTTGATGGGTGACTCCTGGACACTGGGGGTGAGCCCACGGGAGCATCCAGGATGTCAGGAAGGAAGGGATGAAGCTCTGGTGGTGCCACCCAGGTGGAAGGAAGGGAAGGGAGAAACCCCAGCTCCATGTGTGGCACTTTTCCATCCTCCTCGTGCATCAGGAGCTCCGTGGGTCCCAACTGCTCCACGGTGGGGGCTCTGTCCCATCCCACATCACTGGGTTTCACCGCAGAGCTGGAAGTGCTGCGAGTGCTCCACGCTCGGTGACAGCCCAGCTGAATTCATGAATTTAAGTGAATGGAAAAAAAGTGGGTTCCTTGTATCATATCCAGGGAAAGCTGTCCTTCAAATGGGAATTTAGTGTAATTAGCCTTGAGGGAGCGATCCTCAGGCAGTCAGTCACAACACTGACCTGCTGCTGGGTCTGACAGGGGGATTTCAGCTCAACAAAGGGCCTGCTCCTTCCTTCCTTCCTTCCTTCCTTCCTTCCTTCCTTCCTTCCTTCCTTCCTTCCTTCCTTCCTTCCTTCCTTCCTTCCTTCCTTCCTTCCTTCCTTCCTTCCTTCCTTCCTTCCTTCCTTCCTTCCTTCCTTCCTTCCTTCCTTCCTTCCTTCCTTCCTTCCTTCCTTCCTTCCTTCCTTCCTTCCTTCCTTCCTTCCTTCCTTCCTTCCTTCCTTCCTTCCTTCCTTCCTTCCTTCCTTCCTTCCTTCCTTCCTTCCTTCCTTCCTTCCTTCCTTCCTTCCTTCCTTCCTTCCTTCCTTCCTTCCCTTCCTTCCTTCCTTCCTTCCTTCCCTTCCTTCCTTCCTTCCTTCCTTCCTTCCTTCCTTCCTTCCCTTCCTTCCTTCCTTCCTTCCCTTCCTTCCTTCCTTCCTTCCTTCCCTTCCTTCCTTCCTTCCCTTCCTTCCTTCCCCTTCCTTCCTTCCTTCCTTCCTTCCCTTCCTTCCTTTCCTTCCTTTCCTTCCTTTCCTTCCTTCCTTTCCTTCCTTTCCTTCCTTTCCTTCCTCCCTTCCTTCCTCCTTTCCTTCCTCCTTTCCTTCCTCCTTTCCTCAGGAGTGCGGGGCTTGGGGACATTGGGATCAGGGACACAAGGTTTTGAGGCTCAGGGATGTGAGGCTCAGAATTGTGGGGTTCAGGGACATTGGGATCAGGAACATTGGGATCAGGGACACTGGGAACAGGTACATTGGATTTTGGGGCTCAGAATTGTGGGGTTCAGGGACATTGGGATCAGGTACACAGGATTTGGGGGCTCAGGATTTTGAAGCTCAGGGATGTAGAGCTCAGGGACACTGGGATCAGGGACATTGGGTTTTAGGGCTCAGGTACATTGGGATCAGGGACACTGGGATCAGGGACACAGGATTTTCAGGCTCAGGAGCTCAGGGATGAGAAGCTCAAGGACATTGGGATCAGGGACACTGGGATCAGGGACATTGGGATCAGGGACATTGGGATCAGGTACGTAGGATTTGGGGGCTCAGGAGCTCAGGATTTTGAAGCTCAGGGACACTGGGATCAGGGACATTGGGATCAGGGACATTGGGATCAGGGACACAGCATTTCAGGGCTCGGGGCCTCGGGGCTGTGGGGCTCAGGTGCTGCCTTTGGTGCCCAGGTAACCCCAGGCTGCTGCACGGCCAAGGGCACCCCGGGCTGAGCTTCCCCAGATGTTCCTCCCTCCTTCATCCCATTCCCCGCAGGGCTGGTCCCAGCACAGCCCGCCCGAGCATCCCTCAGAGCCATTTATCTCCCATTTATCTCCCTCTCATCCCCCGTTTAGTGCCTGGCACGGCCATCCCACCTCCCCTGCAGGGAAACACCGCCCCACAGCCCCGCTGGTTTTGTCCCCAGCCGTGACCCAGGGACCCGGAGACACCCAAACCCTTCCAAAACCACCGCAGCCCACGCAGGCAGAGCCAGCAAAGGGTCAAAAAGCTCCCGGCCCTCCTTTCCCCTCCACCCTGGATATAAATACCAGCCTACCAGTCGACACAGAGTACATACATCTTAAACAAACACTTGGCCGGGCTGTTTATCTCCACAGCCTTTAAACAAACTCTTTCAAAGGTTTCTGCTGATATGAGAGATTTACTGAAAACCATTCGCCCTTCTTAAAAGCCTCTCAGTTTATGCTGCTCTGGGTGAAAGGAACGGTGTTTGAGCCTGGAGTTTTCTGTCTTCTGACCGCATGTTTATCCGAGGGGCCACTGCTGGCTTTGATAGGAGAGCAGCACGGACACAAATCTTTACGAGGGAAAATATAAAATAAACGGCCCAAAGTCGGGGTGTGCGTGTGGCACGGGTGGAGGGGAGCAGGCGGGGAGGAGGAGGAGGAGGAGGAGGAGGAGTTTTGTCCTTGGCAGGGTCGCAGAATCCTGGGATCACCGAGGCTGGGAAAGATCTCCAGGATCAGTGGGTCCAAGCTGCGCCCGATCCCCACCCAGAGCATTCCTTGGACACCTCCAGGGATGGCGACTCCAAACCTTCCTCTTCCAAAGAGCATCCTTTGGGAGAAAGATCTCCACATCTGGCAAAACCTGGGTCCATTCCGAGTTTGTCCCACCACAGACATTATTCCTGTGACATTTTTCATGCACCTGAGCACCCTTTCCATGGAGAAATCCTTCCTGAGCACCCTTTCCATGGAGAAATCCATCCTGAGCACCCTTTCCATGGAGAAATCCTTCCTGAGCACCCTTTCCATGGAGAAATCCTTCCTGAGCACCTTTCCATGGAGAAATCCTTCTTGAAGCTCCTGAAAGTCAATGCTCAGCACGTCTGTGGCTCCAGCATTCCGAGTTGCTGTCCCACCAGGGACATTATTCCCGTGGCATTTTTCATCCCACTGACCGCTGTGGGGCCACCTGAAATTCTGTATTTTTTCTCAGCCCTGCCTGACAGCCAGCTCAGCGTTCTGTGGATGTGTCACTGTCACTCCAGCTGGGTCACTGAGCAGGTGCCACGAAACACTGGGGAAAAAAACTGAGGGACGTCGGAGATGCTGCCAAGATGAGGATGAGATGAGGATGAGAATGAGATTAGGATGAGGATGAGGATGAGATGAGGATGAGAATGAGATTAGGATGAGGATGAGATGAGGATGAGAATGAGATTAGGATGAGGATGAAATGAGAATAGGATGAGGATGAAATTAAAATGAGAATGAGAATGAGATGAGGATGAGGATGAGATTAGGATGAGGATGAGGATGAAATGAGAATGAGAATGAGATGAGGATGAGGATGAGGATGAGATTAGGATGAGGATGAGGATGAAATGAGAATGAGAATGAGAATGAGAATGAGAATGAGAATGAGAATGAGAATGAGAATGAGAATGAGAATGAGAATGAGAATGAGAATGAGAATGAGAATGAGATGGGGATGAGGATGAGGGTGAGAATGAGATGAGGATGAGATGAAGATAAGGATGAGGATGAGGATGAGGATGAGGATGAAGACACACACATCCCAGGCACTTTTTCCTGTCTCGTTGCATTTTCAGCCCCGTTCACAGGTTGGGAGCCTGAGGCAGAGGAAAATGATGAGCTCAGGGACATTTTGGGAGGAATTGGAGCAGAGTTTAAGTGCAAGATGATCCCGCTTTCAGGAAGCTGTTTCTGACTCCAATATCAGCTGGGAAAATGGGAGAACAGACTGGAAGAGCTTGTGGAGGAGCTGAGCCATGCAGCAGGGAGAACATTTGCCCTCAGTGCCTGGAAATCACCCCTGGCTCTGCCCAGGGCTCTTTGCCCAGGTTGTGCCCACACAGATCCTCTTGGCAGCCCTGCCACAATTACCAGGAAAACTTGGAACAAAGACAGTCCCAGCCCCAAACACCCTGAATCTAAGACAGGGCAAAATATCCCTTTTTCCGAGCGGTTTATGCCACTTGTGCAGTGTTTTCCCAGGCAGTGACTGAGCCCTTGAGGTGCTCCCGTGCCGTGCCAAGCAGGAATCTGCTCCCTGCTGCCAGCAGCTCCGCAGCATTACGTGTCATTCCTTGTTTACTGTCCTCCCTGGCTGATGACACACTCAGGCAGGGACCTGTTTGTTGTCACCGTGACACCCACGTCGGTAAACAAGGCGAGTTTACCCAGCCCTCAATCAGGGAGCTGTCGATGGCGGGGCCCTGCTTCCAACAGCACCAAAGCCTCAGGATGCTGAGCTCTGACTTCCAAACCCAATCCCCCCGAGCTCTGACTTCCAAACCCAATCCCCTCGAGCTCTGACTTCCAAACCCAATCCCCCCGAGCTCTGACTTCCAAACCCAATCCCCCGAGCTCTGACTTCCAAACCCAATTCCCTCGAGCTCTGACTTCCAAACCCAATCCCCAAACCCAATCCCCTCGAGCTCTGACGTCCAAACCCAATCCCCTCGAGCTCTGACGTCCAAACCCAATCCTCTCCATGTCCCCCACCCAGCCAGAGGACGAGGGGCTGCTCTTGCATCACCAAAAATCAGCGAGCTCCGCATCGGGCTCCGCAGGAGGAGTTTGCAACCAGGCCCGGGCTGCTGAAGGTTTTGTTTCCTTTTACTGCCATGTGAATATTTTTTTCTCCTCTGGGGCTGCCTGGCTGCCTGATCTCGCAGGGTTTTAGCAGGAACAAAGCCACGGGACAGGTTTCAGAGTAAACAGCAGCCGCCACGAGACTCGTGACACAATTGCAAAAGCCACCCTGGGAGATGTGACCTTGCTGCCCTGCAAAGTGAGAGGCCACCAAGGAAAACGCCAACAGATTCATCCTGGAGAGCCACTGCAGCATCGTGGCCTGGCTTCCCAGGGGTTGGGAAGGAGCTGGAGGCCCCGCGTGGGATTTGTGAATGCTGGCATTGATGGCACAGCTCTTCCATCCCCTCCCCGGCCCCTCCGCGCTCCGGGCGGGAGAAGCTCAGAAGCTTCTGGGTCTCTGGTGAGCCCAAGCTCTGGGGTTGTGAGGAGGGGGAGGAGAGTTCCCAGATGTGTCAGCACGTGGAAACGGGGCTGCTCAGGCCTCCCTGGGGTTTTGTGTGCTCTGCATTTAGGAGAAACCCGGCCGGAGAGCAAAGGTCGGGGCAGAAATGCCGGTATTTATTTATCCAGGAGAACTCAGAGAGCAACACGAGCAACACGTATTTGGGAGCCTTTCAAAACAACAGAGCTCAGAGCTGCCAAACCAGTTTGGTGGCGACGGCCCTGCACACGGGGGGCAGGAGCAGGGACACCTGGAGAGGCAGCTGGAACCAGAGCAGCACATCCCACCGGGGCACGACATCCCAAATCCATCCAGGGCATCCCCAGCAGTCCCACTCTGGGATCTGGGCTGAGCAAAGGCCTGGCACTGGGGTGAGGGGCAGGATAAGCTCAGCTCCAGGTGTAAACCAAAAGGAAAAAAAACAAAATGTTGCTTTCTCCGAGGGAAAAGCTTGGAGCGTTGCCCCCGGGCTTTTCAGACCTTGGATTTGTGGTGTTTGCTTTAATGGGGTGGTTGGTGTTTCCTCATGGGACCCACGAGCGTGGGGTGCTCGGGATCTCTGTGCCAAACCCTGCCCCAAATCAGTGGCCACTTTTGAGAGCTCGTGGCCGTGATGTGGAGCAGCCTCTGCGAGGGTCCCCTGGCTCTGAGAGCAGAGCCCAGAGCGGGTCTGGGTGGCACCAGCCTGAAACCGTCCCTGATTTTATCCCATTTTAGCGCCAATGACCACAGCAGGAGGGACAAAGCAGGAGCCAGGCACACCTCGGGCTCCCAGAAGCTCCTGGCAGCTCAGAGGGAAGCTGTTCGTGACAAAAGCGCTTTTTGTGAAGCTCTCTCTGCTGGCTGGGTCCTGCAGGAGGATGGGATTTGCACCCACCCCGATGCTCTCCTGGCAGTGCTTTGGTCAGCAGGGCTCACCTGGTGACCAAAGTGACCTCAGTGGCACCTGGGCATCCTCCTGGGTGCCCTTTGCCCTGGCTCCTGGCACAGCAAAATGCCCACAATTGGGGGATTTTTGGACACGGAGTGAACCAGCTCAAGCTGGGCATGGCAGTGTGACCATGAGCTGTGCCTACAAAAGCTCAGACCAGCATTCTCCATCATTTTGGGGGGAAATTTTGCCTGAAAATGAATGACCAGCCCCCTGAATGAATGACCAACACCTCAGCACCTCTGAGAGTCTGAGGTCTGGGTCTGAGAGCTGAGCCCAGAGCGGGTTTGGGTGGCACCAGCCTGAAACTGTCCCTGATTTTATCCCATTTTAGCGCTTTGACCAGAGCGCCTAAGAAACGAATGACCAACCCCCTGAATGAATGACCAACACCTCAACACCTCATCCTGGCCACGGCTCGGAAGAAAAAAAGAAATCCAAGCAAAATCTTTGACCCAAGCAGGGATCAGCGCCCGGGGTGGGGGCTCAGCAACTCATTTTTTTGGCTGCCCCCAGCCTCCCCTTTGGTGTGCAACACCCCCAGGGTTGCCTGTCCCTGTCCCCTGTCCCCAGGGGTGGCGGAACGGGGGCAGCGCCGCCGGGCCCCCCGAGCACGGAGCGAAGAGAAGCCTTTTTGTTCACATGTGTTGGCTCAGCTCAAATAACTCATCGGGGACCCGGGCTGCAGGCTGGAACGGGAAGAAACTCTCTCCAGATGAAAGGATGTCAGAAAATTGTATTTAGTCAACTGCGTGTGTGTGTTAGAAAGGGGCGGAGGGAGGAAGGGGCCGCGGAGGCTGTTACTGTGACTGACTTTCTGACTTCTTAACTTGTCAGCATATCCTAAAGTTAAAAATGCACATGCACACAGGCCTGCAGCCAAAGAGGCTGTCTAGCCGCAAATCCAGATGTGGGGGCCACTGCTCTCCCGCCAGCCCCGCTCTCCCTGAACCGACTTTCAGACTAAACAATTGTGACTTGGCTGTGAGAGCAGCGCAATTCCAGATGCTGCTTTCCTTGCACGTTGTTTTAATTGGGCTGGCAGGCGCAGGGGCTCTTTCAGTGAGAGCAAAGCTTCCCCACGGGACCGCAGCGTTTTGGCAGGGCTCCCACGCTGCTACCTTAAGAGAGAGAGAGGGAGAGAGCGGGGGGAGGAAGGAGAGGGAGAGGAGGGGAGGCAGGGAGGTGATGGTGGGGAGAAAAATTGCGAGCGGCTCTCCGAGGTGTTTACGGCCGGGAGCGGCCGCGGCTTTATCTGCTGGAATTCTCACCTGGATTTCTCTGGGGGTTTGTTTTGTGTCCCCGTGGAAAGAAAAAAACACTCAGGACACGGGGGTGTGCCAGGGTGGGGGTTTGCAGCCTGGGGTGAGCAGTGTCCAGTGGCACTGGGGCACTGCTCCTCAACCAGGGGCAGCATCCATGGAGGGATTCCATGCTGGCCATTCCCATGGCATTTCCATAGGGATATTTCCTTTCCATGCTGGCCATTCCCATGGCATTTCCACAGGGATATTTCCTTTCCATGCTGGCCATTCCCATGGCATTTCCATAGGGATATTCCCCATCCATGCTGCCCATTCCCATGGCGTTTCCACAGGGATATTCCCCATTTCCCCATCCATGCTGGCCATTCCCCTGGCATTTCCATAGGGATATATTTCCATTCCCATGCATTTCCTGGATATTCCCTATCCATGGCATTTCCATAGGGATATTTCCTTTCCCCATGCATTATGGCCATTGCCCATTCCCTGGCATTTCACAAGGATATTTCCTTTCCATGTTGACCATTCCCATGGCATTTCCATAGGGATATTCCCCATCCATGCTGGCCATTCCCATGGCATTTCCATAGGGATATTTCCTTCCCATGCTGGCCATTCCCCTGGCATTTCCACAGGGATATTCCCCACCCATGCTGGCCATTCCCCTGGCATTTCCATAGGGATATTTCCTTTCCATGTTGGCCATTCCCATGGCATTCCCATAGGGATATTTCCTTCCCATGCTGGCCATCCCCATGGCATTTCCACAGGGATATTCCCCATTTCCCCATCCATGCTGGCCATTCCCCTGGCATTTCCACAGGGATATTCCCCATCCATGCTGGCCATTCCCATGGTATTTCCACAAGGATATTCCCCATCCATGCTGGCCGTTCCCCTGGCATTTCCATCAGGATATTCCCCATCCTTTCCTCCCCCAACTGTGGGATGAGACCCCAAATTCTCCCTTCCTCACCCAACTGTGGGTCAGACCCCAAATTCTCCTCTCCCCACTCTACTGGGGGGGTGAGACCCCAAAATCTCCTTTCCTCACTCTGCCATGGGATGAGACCCCAAATTCTCCTTTCCTCACCCTGCAGAGGGGTGAGACCCCAAATGTCCTCTCCCCACTCTACTGGGGGGGTCAGACCCCAAATTCTCCCTTCCTCACCCTACCAGTGGGCCAGACCCCAAACCCTGCTGGTGGGTCAGACCCCAAGTTCTCCTCTCCCCACTCTACTGGGGGGGTGAGACCCCAAATTCTCCTTTCCTCACCCTACCAGTGGGTCAGACCCCAAATTCTCCTCTCCCCACCCTGCAGGGGGTCAGACCCCAAATTGTGCAGTCCCTGCCCTGCCAGGGTGCCTGCCCTGGCCCTGCCAGCCCTTGGTGACTCAACAGAGCAATTTTAGCCTGGGCCGGGCTCCTCTCCCGGCGGCTCCCCCGAGCCAAGGGAGGCACAGCCAGCAGCAGGATGGGATTTTAAGGTAGACTCTGGAAAAAAAAAGAACAAACCCACAGGGAGCACGGGAAGGATGAGGGAAGCGCAGAGCTGGAGCACTGAACCCGCTGCTGGCAGCCCCTGGCCATTTCCAAAACATTTGGGATGTAAAAAAAGAGAAGTTTTTCTATTTTTGGAGGGGGTGATAAAATCATGCAATCCCAGGGAATGTTGCCTGGCTGTGGGGAAGCAGTTGGGCGCCTCACCTGGGATCTGCCCTCGCCACTGTCACCCCCAAAACCCCCCAAAACCCCCAAAACTGGGGGTCTGGATGCTGGAAAAATTCAGGAAAGGACAATCCAGCAGTTCCAGGAGTGACAGGTACTTCTGAGCCATGGAAAACAAGGCCAAAAAAATTCTGCTTTTGGGGTCTGGGGCTCCAATAATACAAACAGAGCAAGGAACTGAAAGTGCTGCCCCAAGCCCAGCCTGGCTCCTGGGCTGAGTGTACTGGGAATGTTAAAAAATAATCAGGAAGGTTTTCTAGACAGAGAGAAAAAAAAAAAAGTTCCAAACACATCCTTGGCCTGTGCCCTTACAAGTCCCTTAACTCTTTTCCCCCCCTAAATGGAGAGGGGAAATAGTGAGGTTTGGGGTGTTCCTTGCTTTTTTCGGGGGGGTTGTTTGTTTGGTTTGTTTTCAAACCTTGGCCTCGTTAATTTCCAAGCAAAATTTCCCCCCCAATAAAAGGCAAACATGGAAAGAAAAACAAACTATTAGAAAAGAGAGGAGGGAGGAAATGTTATTTAAAAGGTTACCAGACCACATCATTTTCCAATGATATTATATACTCCCTGCAGTATCCAAAATATATATGGGATTGGGGCCAAGAATGTAAAAAAAAAAAAAAATTAAAAAAAAAGGAGAAGAAGGAGGAAAAAAAAGGAAGAAAAAACACCCAGCGTAGACACAACATCTGGACAGAGGCTGAACAAAACCTCCATTTATCACACTTAATCCTGCAATGAAGCAGTCAACAGTTTACTTCTGTTTTGCTAATTTAGCTGCTTTCATGCTTCCGAGGTGGAAAAGGCAAAGGAAAAGCTTGGAATTAAGTGTCACTTCGTGAAACTCCTTCTCCTTTTGCTCTGTTTCAGGAAAGTTTCTTCTCCTTTATTTTTTTTTTTTTTAAATGTTTTAATCCTATTCTTTTATTAATTTCACTTTCCCTCCCCCTCCTGATTTCCACCTTTTTTTTTTTTCCTTTTTTCTTTTTCCTTTTGGAAAATCTGGGTGCCCACAGCCACACGGGAGAACCCCTGAATTCTTTCCCAATTTTCACCCAACCTGCCCCAAACTGAGAAAATTTCCAGTGCTGGTGGGATTTACACCCCTTCCCTTCCTCCCCACGCATTCCTGTGCCTTTTTCTCCAGCAATAACTCGATTTTCCATGGAAAACCAAACTACACCAGGGCTGGGGGTGCCCTTCGCTTCCAAAAAATGGGAAATCCAGGGAGGATCCGCACGTTTTTGAGGATCCCTGGGGCTGATCCCTCATTTTCCCCGGAGAAAAATCCCATTTCCAGCAGAGAAACCCCCGTTTCCTGCCTTATGGCAGTGCAAATGTGTTCTCCTGGAATTCCCACAGGGAATTTCTCACAGATTTCCCTGTCCTTGGGCGAGGCTCTTCCTTCCCACCAGCCCCGTTTGGGGGCTGCTGATGATAACCCCAACCACAGCTCATCCCATCCGCCAGGAGCTCCAGGATCCCGAGCATTCCCATGGATCCATCTGCCCAAAATGCAAACTTTTGGCCTCTGGAGCTGTTTCACCCAAAAAAAAATTGAGAAATTTGTCCCAACCTGATTTTATTTAAAATTAAGGTGCAAACCCCCATTTTCTGTTGAAATTTCCACTGCTGTGATGGGAGAAGAGGGGAAAACCTCCCAGAAAACCCATCTGGAGCAGGGAATTCGCCCAGATTTAGCAAACACAATTCTCTGCTGCTCTTGGAGCTCCTTTGGCTTGTTTTTGTTGTGTCAAGAGCGAAAGAGACAACAAACATCCCTCCTCGGAGGTTTAATTAATATTTGTTAAGACCAGAATAAGCAACATCTCCGGAACTGCCTGGACGTGGAAGCAGCCCTGGGAATTGGGGTTATTTTTGGGGCTGTCTGGTTCCCTGCACTTGATGTGGTTTCTTTTGTGTGTGTGTGTGTGTGTGTCAAAGGCTTGTCTCAAGGCTTAAAACTGGTTTTTAAAAGAGAATTAATTAAATAATGAGCTGAGAGCTTTGAGATCAGCAGAAAAAAAAAAAAAGTCCTTTGAGGTGGGAGATGCCCAGAGGATTCCTGGTTTCTCCTGGAATGCCACAATTCTTGCCTGGCACACTCATCGATCCCAGATTAGACAAGGAGCTGCTTATCTAATCTTGTCTAATCTAATCCGGGCTGGTTGAGCAGAAAAAAGAACGGATGGAGCTTGGAAAAACGGGAGGGGGAAGTTGCCAGGATGGGTGACTCCTCCATTCCCATTCTAGTTCCCATTCCTATTCCCATTCCCATTCCCATTCCCATTCTCATTCCCATTCCCATTCCCATTCCCATTCCCTTTCCCATCCCCATTCCCATCCCATCCCATCCCATCCCCATTCCCCATCCCCATTCCCATCCCTTTCCCATCCCATCCCATCCCATCCCATCCCATCCCATCCCATCCCATCCCATCCCATCCCATCCCATCCCATCCCATCCCATCCCATCCCATCCCATCCCATCCCATCCCATCCCATCCCATCCCATCCCATCCCATCCCATCCCATCCCATGGATCCCATCCCATCCCATCCCATCCCATCCCCATCCCCATCCCCGCCAGGGAGGGCGGGAGGTGGCCGGGGAGGTCACAGGGACAGCAAACATCCCGGCCCTGCCAGCACAGCCACAAAGAGCCCCTTCTGGACGTGGGGCTGAGCCCTTGGGGGCTTTAGGGAGGGAATTTGGCACTGCCTGACAGCAGCTCAGCCCTTGGGGAACTTTGGGAGCATCACTCGATGGGCTGGGGCGCAAGGGAACCCCCAAATCCCAAATCCACCCCTTTGCCTGGACAGAAACGGGGTCTGTGGAAATCCAGCAGAGCCAGGTGCTGTGCTGAGCTGGAAGGTCCTCTCTGGGTGCTGGGAAGGGAATTTGGCACTGCCTGAGAGCAGCTCAGCCCCTGAGGAAGTTTGGGAGCATCACTCCATGGACTGGGGCTCAAGGGAACCCACAAATCCCAAATCCACCCCTTCTGCATGGACAAAACACATCAGAAAGGGGGTCTGTGGAAATCCAGCAGAGCCAAGCGCTGTGCTGAGCTGGAAGATCCTCTCGGTGCTGGGAAGAGAATTTGGCACTGCCTGAGAGCAGCTCAGCCCCTGGGGAACTTTGGGAGCATCACTTCATGGGCTGGGGCTCAAAGGAACCCCCCCAAATCCACCCCTTTGCCTGGACAGAAACGAGATCTGTGGAAATCCAGCAGAGCCAAGCGCTGTGCTGAGCTGGAAGCTCCTCTCTGGGTGCTGGGAAGGGAATTTGTGCCTGCGCTGCTCAGGCAGGACGGCTGCAGGCAGCGGGGCCCGCTGGTATTTACCGAGGCCGAGGGGCTGCTGGGGCGAGCGCTGAGCAAACAGCTCCGAGCATCCCCGCCCCGAGAGCTCCGGGAACAAAGGAAACCTTCACAGGCACACACGGGGGACAAAGAGCCACCAAAGGGCTCTCCCCAGGGCCACCTGTGGCGGGGACAGAGCTGGGGGACACTCAGAGACCGAGCCCAGGTGATGCACGGTGGGCTTGGGGCACCTTGCCATGGACAGGAGGTGACACAGCGGGGACTGGGCAGCCCTTGGTGACAGACAGGGGACAGGGAGTGAGCGCTTTCCTGGGCCAGCTTTTCCCCTTCCCTCACTGGGCTGGGCTCTACAGACTCTGCACTTGCCTGGAATCCCCACTTTTGCTGCTTTTTACTCAAAAAAGAGCAAGAAGAGCTTCTGGCTCAGCCACTTTTGGCATCAAACGCTGTGGCCCAAAGGGATGCTCAGAGGCAGAGCAGGCTGGGGCATCCCTGAGGATCCCAGGCCTCCCCTCCTGAGCCTGGCCGGAGCCCTGGCAGTGCCTCCACCAGCACTGCCTCAAAGCCGCCTCTTTGGGGTTGTTGTCTGGCGTGCAGTTTTCTTTTTTTTTTTTTTTTTTTTTTTTCATATTTAATATTAATGGTAATGACTGTGGCAGGGAGATAATAAGCTCCCAGCCAGATTAGAAGGGGGTCGGCTCTTATCTGGGCCTGTTGAAGACTCATGTCTTTCACCTGCTCCTTTAATATCCCCCATCTTTCATTCCTACCGCCGAGCCCCCTCCCACTGTCCTAGAACAAAAGGGGTATTATTGTCCGGGGTCTTTTCAGGCTGGAGCCAGGAAGACCTCCTCCCTCCCCCCAGGCTCTCCCCGAGTGTGCAGCAGTTTGAAATGAGCCTTTTTCCTTCCCCGGCAGGAGATTAGCTCGGTTTGACAAGGCGGTGAACTTTAGGCAGGGTGAAATGGGGTCTCCTTGGGGAGCGCAGGCAGTTCAGCCCTGACTAATTCTGACAAAGAGAGGCACCGAAAATAAAAAAAAAAATAAAAAAAAAAAAGAGAGGAAAAAAAAATCCCCAAAAAAAAAAAAAAAAAAAAGGGAAAAAAATTAAAATAAGAAAAAACAAGCGGAGGAGGAGGCAGGAGAGGAGGGGAGGCTCGGGGGAAGGAGGGAGAGTGAGGCTGCAGGAGGAAGCAGGGATGGGAGGCCACAGGGCCCGTTCTGAGTGGGGCTGGGCTGCACTGCAGGGTTTGCGGGGAATCACCTCCCTGGGCAGCCCCCAGGATTCACAGGGATCCCCTTTCTCCCCACATCTCCTTTCTTCATAATTTTAAAGCTGTCAGGGAAGCCTTTAGCCCGAGCCCTGCAGCAGCAGCACCTTTAACAGCCTCGCTTTTAAAAACACAAACCAAACCTCGAGCTGGCATGGCAGAGGGTTCAAAAAAAAAAAAACCACCGACCCCAAACGCCGCGAAGTGAAAAATCAGGATTTGGACGCAAAGCAAGCCAAGTGCTGCCATCTGAAAGTGCTGCTCGTGCGTCAGAGGCCGGAGTTTGTGCAGGGACTTGCGATGGTGCCGTGCCCAGGCTGGAGGGTGTGGATGGAGCTGGCAGTGACGCAGGGGAGGGATGAGAGGAGACATTGGCAGAGGGAAAGGCAGACTCGCTCCCTGTGGCTCATCCAGGGGTGTCTTCCATCACCAAAAGGCTTTGAAGTGATGCGGGGAAGGCTCTGGATGATGGGAATGGGACCTGCAGGGCTGGGAGGAGCGAGGCGCTGCGTGTTCCCTGCATGAACCTTTCCCTGCCTTTCCCTTCGCCTGGGCCCTCCCAGGCACAACCCACTGGGGAATATCCTGATTTCCTGGGTCGGGCCTCACAGGGAGGGAACGCACCCTGCTCTGCTGTGGCTCAGAAACTTTTCTGTTTCATCAGAATTTGCAAATATTCCGTGAAAAGTTTGTCAGCCTGCCCCAGTCTGCCCACAGACGTGCATAAATATCAGATATATATGAAATTATTTTATATTATTATAGATATTTGTGTTTACATAAATATTTTTGTTTATATAAATGTTACTCATACATATCAGATCTATTTGAAAATATTTTTATTTTATTGATATTATTTTTATATTATTATAAATATTTATGCTTATATAAATAATTATGTTTCTATAAATATTTTTGTTTATATAAATGTTACTATACATATCAGATCTATTTGAAAATATTTTTATTTTATTGAAATTATTTTTATATTATCATAAATATTTATGCTTATATAAATAATTATGTTTATACAAATATTTTTGTTTATATAAGTGTTATTACACATATCAGATATATTTGAAATTATTTTTATTTTATTGAAATTATTTTTATATTATTATAAATAATTATGCTTATATAAATATTTTGTTTATATAAACATTTTTGTTTATATAAATGTTATTATACCTATCAGATCTATTTGAAATTATTTTTATTTTATTGATATTATTTTTAAATTATTATAAATATTTATGCTTATATACATAATTATGTTTATATAAATATTATTGTTAATATTAAATATTGAGGATTATATTTGTCACACTTTGTAGGAATAGCAGGTGTCTGACACAGGCCTTGGCATCCCGAAATTCCTTATCCAAGAGGAGAAGGGGAAGGAAAGGCTGCACAGGAGAGGCCAGGACAGACCCAGGGTTGTCTCTCAAAAAGCCTTTGGTCCCCACAGAAAGGGACTGTCACATTGTCCCCGAGCACGCTGGTGATCTGTCGCTCAGGATGTTCCATCAGAGCTCTGAGCCTGGCACAGGCTGCAGGCAGCACATGCTGGCACCCATTCCTGCCAAAAGCCCAGCCTGGCATGCACAAAGGTGCGTTCTGCTCAGCCGGCACCCGCCCTGCCCCGCTGCCACCCCCAGTGTCCCCAGGGGGAGGTGACACCAGCACTGCGGGCACAGCCCCGAGCTCGGGGGGTCCCTGGCCCTGTCCTGCAGGACATTTCCTGCCGGTGGCTCAGCAAACCCCTGAAATCTGCCTGTCCTGCCAGGAGATTCCTCCCTAATGCTCATTAAGCCTCTTGCAAATCCCTGGCTGAACGGGGCTGCGCAAGTTTAATAAAGCGAGAGACAGATGCCATCAATCATCTGGGCCCGCCACACATCTGGGGGAAATCCAGGCCCTTTCCTCCCCTTTCTTCTCCCCACCTTTGCGTCCCACAAGGACACAGGGGTTACCAGGCAGCTCCTGCCCTGCTCCATATCCCAGTGTCCTGGCCCTGGTCCCCATCTCCCAAGCCTTGGGGTTTGGCACCAGCTGTTCTCTGGGCAGTGGGTGTCGCAGACATCTTTTTAGGAAAATCCTCTCTTAGGATTTTTTCCCTTCTGAGAAGCTGAGAGGCCCCAGAGACAAAATGTGAACAGTGGTGATGTGCTGCTGTGGAATGCAACAGGTAGATCCGTGATTGGTCTCGTGTAGGTGTTTAGAATTAGTGACCACTCATGGCAGAGCTGGCTCTCTCTCTCTGTCCGAGCCACAAACCTTTATTATTCATTCCTTTCCATTCTTAGCTTATCTAACCTTCTGAGATGAAGCTTTCCTTCTATTCTTTTAGTATAGTTACAATGTAAAATATATATCATAAAATAATAAATCAAGCCTTCTGAAACATAAAGTCAACACCCTCATCCAAAAACCCCTGTGAACGCTGCCACAAGTGGGATTTCCATCCTGCTCTCCGACGTTTTACCCTTTGGAAGGACCAGGAATGTCCCACAAGGGGATCTCAGCACCCCCATCCTGAGCAGGGAGGGGGATCAGGGGGAGGAGAGCGGGAAGGGGCACAGGAAGGAGCAGGAGCTGACACTTCATCCCTGCCCCTTCCCCTCGCACTCTTAGATTTCTCAGTCTCAAGACCATAAAAGTTTCTGACTGCTGTGAAAAGTCCAATGGGCAGAACGGAACTGCGGGGTTGCAGCGAGCAGTTAACGTTGAAGCTCCGAGTGTTCCTCAGTGAAAACAAATGCACGGTGGAACAAACTAAAAAAGGCAACGTTTACACTGCGCCAAGAGATTTCACCTCAAAATCATAATACAGAGGTTAAAAGTATGTTCTATCCATCTTAATATAGCGCATGATAACTTTTCTACTTGGAAATAAGCAGGGACACAATCCCTCAGCAGGGCTCAGAGCTCAGATTTTGGGTTCAATTCAGAGCAGGGCCCCCCATCTGGAACAAATCCACACCTTTCCCAGCGTATTCCATCAAGTGGGAGACAACATTTATGGGGCAGATGTTCCCTCTGGAGGAGCCAGGACCTTTCTTTTAGGGAATGAAGCAGTCCCAGTCCTCTGCTCTGCCTCAGGGACAGGACAGCAGCTCCCATTTATTTGTTTCACAACCTCCTGCTCTTCTAAAACCAAATTTAAAAGCAGAGGTTCATCAGCTCCTCATGGTGGGATGGAGCTCACCCATACTCTGCTCCTCCAATTCTGGTTTTTTAATTTTATTTGCAGCCCTGATAGAAGGTGAGAGACAGGGGAGAAGATCGGGGGGTGGCTGATGAGCCAGATTTGTTTTTTGGGCAGAGCTGAGCCGTGTTCTGGGGGTGACAAAGATGTGCGGACGTCACAAAATGCTGCCCGCCCTTGGTGGATTTGGATTTCCCAGGAGGTGGAAGAGCCAGTGGATGTCAATTTTGGACGGGGACCCTCAGCTGAGGTTATTTCTCCAAATCTCCAGGCTGGGCTGGTGTCACCAGGAGGACACGGAGCAGGTTTTTCCTGCTGCCAGGTGTGGGTGGTGACACAGGCTGGGCAAGGAGAAGCTGCTTGGGGGGGAAAAGTGGGAAAAAAGTGGGGGAAAAGTGGTGGAAAAGTGGTGGAAAAGTGGGGAAAAATGGGGAAAAAGTGGGGGAAAAGTGGGGAAAAGGGGGAAAAGGGGGGAAAAAGTGGGGAAAAAGTGGGGAGAAAAGTGGGGAAAAAGTGGGGGAAAAGGGGGGAAAAGTGGGGGAAAAGGGGGGGGAAAAAAGGGGGAAAGTGGGGAAAAAGGGGGGAAAAAGGAAAAAAAAAGTTGGAAAAAGTGGGGAAAAGGGGGGGAAAAAGGGGAAAAAAGGGGAAAAAGGGGAAAAGGGGAAAAAGGGGAAAAGGGGAAAAAAAGGGGGGAAAAGGAAAAAGGGGAAAGGGGGGGAAAAAGGGGGGGAAAAAAGGGGGGAAGGGGGGGGGGGAAAAAGGGGGGGAAAAGGGGGGGGGAAAAAGGGGGGAAAAAAGGGGGAAAAAGGGGGAAAAAGGGGGAAAAAGGGGGGAAAAAGGGAAAAAGGAAAAAAGGGAGGGAAGGGGGGAAAAAAGGGGAAAAAAAAGGGGGGAAAAAAAGGGAAAAAAAAAAGTGGGATGTGGAAACCCTCATCAACCTGAAACCAGGCCAGGCCACACGGCCAGACAGATGTGACCCCAAGGGAGACCCGAGGCTGCCCTGAGGATGGCAGAGGGCACAAAGGGACAAGGACAATGTCCCACCTGTGCCTCAAACCTGCCTGAAAGCCACGAGCCCACCTCTCTGACAGGAATTCCTGATGGGAATTCCTCTCTTTGAGACCGCAGGGAAACCAGGAAAAATAGCCCAGCAGGAGCCAGTGCTTAGCTAAAGCCTCCTGCTAAATCAAGTGGTCTTTAAGGGTTTAGTGAGGCTCTTCCCCCTCCATCCCCAGGGCTGGGGCTCTCCTGTCCCCTGGGTGTCACTCTGGGTGACAGACACACAGGGCTGGCCCCAAACTGGCAGGAAAAAAGGGAAAAAAAAGGAAATAAAAAGCAAAGAAAAAAAAAAAAAAAGGAAATAAAACAACAGGGAGATGGGAGGATTTGGTGCTCTGAGCTCTTTACGCTCGGCACGAGGATGGGTTGTGGGTGATGCAGCACTGTGGGATGGGAATAAGGCACGGGGTTTACTCTGGGGTTGTCTGCAGCAGCTGCCCAGGGATCCAAAAATGTTGGATCTGAGCTGTTTGGTGCATCCAGCTGGGATGTGACAGCTCCTGGGTGCCTTTCCCAGCTCGTTGAGGCTTTCCTGCAGAGGAAAATGAGGTGGTGGCTTTGAGCGTGGGGATGGGACAGTTGAATCTCTGGGCAGTTGAATCTCTGCACACCACAGATCCTGCAAAAAATTTTTAAAAATTAAAATTAAAAAAATTAAAATTCTGTGATTAAAAAAAGAAAAAAAAAGGTTGATATTTTTTAATTTAAAAAATTTTTAAAAATTAAAAGTCTGTGATTAAAAAAAAAGCCTTTCCCAGCTCGTGGACGTGAATCCCAGGTTTTCCCGCAGAGGAAAATGAGGTGGTGGCTTTGAGCATGGGGATGGGACAGTTGAATCCCTGGGCAGTTGAATCCCTGCATATGACAGATTGTGCAAAAAATTAAAAAAAAAAAAATTTTAAAAAATTTAAATTCTGTGGTTTAAAAAAGGAAAAAAAAGGTTGATATTTTTAATTTTAAAAAATTTTTAAAATTAAAATTATGTGATTAAAAAGAAAAAAAAAAGGTTGATATTTTATATTTTAAAAAAAAAAAAAGGTAAAATTTTGTGATTTAAAAAAAAGCCTTTCCCAGCTCGTGGAGGTGAATCCCAGGTTTTCCTGCAGAGGAAAATGAGGTGGTGGCGTTGAGCATGGGGATGGGACAGTTGAATCCCTGGGCAGTTGAATCCCTGCACACCAGAGATCATGCAAAAATTTAAAAAAAAATTAAAATTTGGTGATTAAAAAGAAAAAAAAAAAGGTGGATATTTAACTTTACATGTGGGATCCATTATCCACAGGGCTCTGAGGGGCTTCTCCTGCTGCCACTCACCCACCCCGCCCGTGGGGCAGCGGGCACAGCAGCCAGGTTTGCACAGCTGGAATAAATTGCACAGAGGAGGAGGAGAGGAGGAGGAGGAGGAGGAGGAGGAGGAGGGGGTTTGGGAGAGACAAAAAGCAACATTGAACTCAAGACAGTATTAGGGGAGGTAATGGGGAAAATGTGTGTGAGACAGGGTGCTGGGGGGGATTTTATTTACGCACTGTTTGTTTGGGGTTGCCCACACACGGTGAGAGCTGGGCAGTGGCTGGGCTCCAAAAATCCCAGCAGGAGCTTGGGCTTGGCCAGGGAACAGAAGCAGAAGGAGGGAAAAAGAAAATGGGAAATGGAAAATGGGGAATGCAGGAGGAAGAGGTGGGGTTAGGCCAGGGAACAGCGGTGTGGCACTTGTTTGGGAAGAGAAGGAGGTGAGGGGATGGAGATTTCTGGTGGGGCTGGAAAGGAAATCCCTGGACATTTGCTGTCCCCTCTGGCGTCAGAACTCAGTGCATCCCTCCGGGTGTCCAGAGTTGCTGGGGGGCTCGGAGACCCTGGCACGCAGCCCAGAACACCTGGGGATTTGATTCTGACCCCTGGAGCAAGTTACCAGCTTTGTATGAGGACCTGAAAGTCACAGAGGTTTGAACAGTGTAATAATAAAATGATCACAGGGTGAAAATGTAGGATTGGGATTTTTGGTATGGGGGTTATGGGGACGAGATGGAGGAACTTGGGCGTCTTCTTCTTCTTCTTCGTCATCTTCTTCTTCTTCTTCGTCATCTTCTTCTTCTCCTTCTTCTTCTTCTTCTTCTTCTTCTTCTTCTTCGTCTTCTTCTTCTTCGTCTTCGTCTTCTTCGTCTTCGTCTTCGTCTTCATCTTCGTCTTCTCCTCCATTTTCTGCAGTGATGTTGGCACTTTGGGATTGGTTTAGAGTAGAAGTGCACTGTCTAACACAGGTGATAGGTATTAGAAAGTAATTGTAAATACGTTATATTTAGAACAGAAGCTCACTGTCTAACATAGCTGATGGGTATTGGAAAGTAATTATAAATATGTTATATCTACAATAGAAGCTCACTGTCTAACATAGGTGATGGGTATTGGGAATTAAGTGTAAATATGATATACATAGTCTGTAGTATAAAAGGACAACACAGAGTGCCTGTGGCTGCCCTGCTGAGCAGATCTCGGCTGGACAGAAAGAAAATTTTATAGATAAGAATTAATAAACAACCTCAAGACCGAAAAGTGAAGAGTCCAGACTCGTTCTTCAGCCGTGCGGGCCAAAACAGAGACACCCTGCACATCTCGGGGCTGCAATTAACAACCAAAAACTCTGGAACACCACTGAGTTAGGCCAGGCCTTGTGCTGCCCCATCAGCCTCTCTGAGCATCCCTGGGGAGGGATAACCCACCCCAGAGCTCCCCAGGGAAAGGTTTTATCCTTCCCCTCCTCTCCCCCCCTCCCCATGTCATGAAATATTGGAATTAATATAATAACACACCTTAATAATATTATCCCTGGTCGAGTCCATAAAAGTCCCCTCTTGCATTACGGCATTTGAGAGACTATTAAGTTTTAAGGCCACGAGACCTCCGTGAAGGAGAGGAGTCATTTCCATTTTCCCTCTCTTCTGAGGGCACTGGGGTTTATGGGGCACTCAGGAGCTGGGATTGATGAGCCCCGTGGCCACCACGACCACTGGGAGGGCAGGGACCAGGACCCTGTCCTGGGGCCTCCAATAAAATCATCTTTTGGGGTTGCTTTTTTTGCAGAATAGAATTTTACAGAATAGAATTTGATGCAGAATTTGATGGAGAATAGAATTTGATGCAGATTTTACAGAATATAATTTTACAGAATATAATTTTACAGAATATCATTGGATGCAGATTTTAAAGAATAGAATTTTACAGAATAAAATTCTACAGAATATAATTTGATACAGAATTTGATATAGAATATATTTGGATGCTGATTTTACAGAATAGAATTTTACAGAATAGAATCTGATGCACAATTTGATAGAGAATATAATTCGATGCAGATTTTACAGAATAGAATTTTACAGAATAGAATTTGACGCAGATTTTACAGAATAGAATTTTATGGAATAGAATCTGATGCAGATTTTACAGAATACAATTTTACAGAATATAATTTTACAGAACATAATTCAATGCTGATTTTACAGAATATAATTTTACAGAATATAATTCGATGCTGATTTTACAGAATATAATTTTACAGAATATAATTTTACAGAATATAATTCGATGCTGATTTCTGGCACTTGGCTCTTCCCAAATCCCAAGTTTTCTGTTGCCAAAGAAGAGACTCTTGTTTCTTTTTCTTTCTTTTTTTCCCCCAGTCTATTTTTTTTCCTTAAGCACAATTTCACAAAGCAAAACCAAACCAATTCCACCCAAACCAAATAAAATCCTTTCACTGGCCAAGACAACTTTGGAAATGGAACCACTGCGGGCTCAGGAAACCAGCAGGCCAATTTAAAAAAGCAAAAAACCCTTTCCCATTTATTATTATGTAAAATCTCCTGCTCTTTAGGGCAATCTCATGATTATGAAGGGGTCAGGGGAGCTGATTTATGATTAGAGAGCTCTTGGCATTGGCAATATTGTATATGTTTTAATTTTGAACCTTAATAATCCATCCAACATGCAGCACTTGACGGTGACGCTCATTTCTCACGTAGATTTTCACAGCCACCTTCACCTCCTTCCCAAACCTCTTCCCTGTGCCAAAGTCAAACAAAATCCAACTTTTCCCTCTGGAATCAACCTCCCAGAACCCCCCAGGATGGGTCCCTTGTCACCAACCAAAGTGACAAAAATTCCTGCTCGCGCCAAGGGGAGGCTCCTACTCAGAGGAAGGGGAAATTCGGTGTTTTACTGGATTTGTTTAGGTGGATTCTTCCTCTGGAAGGGAAAAAGAATTCCTGGCTTCTTTTCTGAACTCTTATGAGTAAAGACACCTTGGTTTTGCTCCTTGGTGTGGTTGCAGGTGATGGTCAGAAGCACCAAAAATGAGTTTTTGCTGAGGCACCACCTTGGTTCACTGTGCCTGGCACGGTTTGGGTCACAACCCGTGTCCAACGGGGTGAAAAAAGGGGGAATCAGGGCTGGTGGGTGAATTCCAGCCTGGGAATCTTGTTCAGAGAGGATTCAGGACGGTGCAAATCTGGTTCAGAGGCTCTGTCCTGCTCTGATTTCACAACATTCCCACTCAAACCACCCCGAGTTTCCTGCCCAGAAGCACCAAAAAATTAATTTCTGCTGAGCCAACCCTTTGGGTCACTGCACCAACCATGATTTGAGTGTCCAGCAGGGTGATAAAGACAAATCAGGGCTGGTGGGTGAATTCTGAGCTGGGCAACCTCACTTGGGGAGAACACACGAGGTGCAAATCCATTTGGAGGCGGCTCAGGCTCTGATTTCAGAGCATCCAAAAATGAACCCCAGCCAACCCCTTGGGTCTCTGCACCAACCATGATTTGAGTGTCCTCCAGGGTGATAAAGATAAATCAGGGCTGGTGTGTGAATTCTGAAGCAGCACACGAGGTGCAAAAATGTTCTGTTCTGATTTCTGAGCCAACAAACCATCCTGACTGGGTCACTGCACCAAAACCATGATTTGAGTGGGTCCAGCAGGGTGATAAAGACAAAAGGGCTCAGGGCTGGTGGGTGAATCTGTTTGAGGCTGGGCAACCTCACTCAGTGGAGAGACAAACACAAGGTGGGCAACCAAATCTATCTGCAGGCGGCTCAGGCTCTGTCCCTCTCTGATTTCAGAGCATTTCCACTCAAACCATCCTGACTTTCCTGCCCAGAAGCACCAAAAAATGAATTTCTGCTGAGCCAACACCTTGGGACACCATGATTTGAGTGTCCAGCAGTGTGATAAAGACAAATCAGGGCTGGTGGGTGAATTCTGAGCTGGGCAACCTCACTCGGGGAGAGCACACGAGGTGCAAATCTGTTTGGAGGCAGCTCAGGCTCTGATTTCAGAGCATCCTGACCCCACCAACCCCGAGTGCCGTGCCCAGGACACCCTCCTTGCCCCCAGGGCTGTGTCCCTGTCCCTCTGCCGGCCCGAGGTGTTTATTGAATTGTTTTCCCCGCTCCTGGTGGCGGCGTTTCCCTGCCATTAAACCCTGCCAGCCTGGCTCTGACTGGGTAATTTAAAGCTATAGTTAAATTATGACTTCTCTGAACCTGTTGTGGCACTGACGCATAACCCTAATTAAATGATCGCATCCATTCCAAAGCCAGTCTTTTCTCCCCTCAAACGTTAATTACAACATAAGAGGCTTTAATGGCTCGCCTCACCTCCAGCTCCTCGAAAGAAAGGTCATGCGATTAATTTTCGTCATTAATCTTTTCCCAATGTGGACATTGTGCTGTCACTGGAGCCTATTAAACCCCCTTTGTCCCCCTCCCCTTCTTCTGCCTTCTCCCCCCTTCCTTTCTCCCCCTCCCACCCCCCAAGTGAATGAGAGAACAAAAATATTTGAGCTCCACTTTGGCTCTGGTGCCTTCTCGGGGCTTGGGATGAGCTTGGGACGTGTCCCATGTCCTCCTGAGAGCAGTGGGGACAATGTTCTGCAGCACAGGGGGTGATTTGGGGGTGGTGGGGATGATTTGGGGGTGGTGGGGATGATTTGGGGATGATGGAGAGGATTTGGGGTTGATGGGGATGATTTGGGGATGATGGTGATTTGGGGGTGGTGGGGATGATTTGGAGATGATGGAGAGGATTTGGGGTTGATGGGGATGATTTGGGGATGATGGGGATGATTTGGGGATGATGGGGATGATTTGGGGATGATGGAGATGATTTGGGGGTGGTGGGGATGATTTGGGGATGATGGAAATGATTTGTGGGTGGTGGGGATGATTTGGGGGTGGTGGCGATGATTTGGAGGTGCTGAGGGTGATTTGGGACTGGTGGGGATGGATTGGAGGTGGTAGGGGACAGTTTGGGGATGATGGGGATGATTTGGAGGTGCTGAGGGTGATTTGGGGCTGATGGGACCCTCTCAGAGCTGTGCAAGGCCACTGGGGTGGTGACGTGAGGGCACCTCCTTGGTGGTGGAGGTTGCTGAGGCTTTGGTGGGGACAGCTGGATGGACCCAAAGGCAGGAGATTTGGGCTGGAGATGGGGACATGGGACAGCAGGAGGGGTGCAGAGGGCCTGGCCATGCCCAGCTAAGGTGGGCACAGCTCCAGGAGCAGAGCCCAGACCCTCCCCGTGCCCGGCGGCGGCTGCAACCACCGCTGCTGGTGGATCTGTTTCAAAGCCCCTTTTGGCTTTTCCCTCCTGTTTTCCAAAGGAAATGGGCATTTTCTAACCCCCACAAAACCTCCCTGAGTGCCTTAACCCCCTGAGCTCTGGTTCCTGCCCTGGTTTGGGAGCTGGGCGGGCAGGGGGGCTCCAAGCACACCCACCCACCCCCCTCAGCTAATTCTCTGTATTGTTTCAGCCGAAACCAGGGCCTGAATAATTCCCTTTTATCCAGGCTGACGTAATCAGGGAACAAGTTGCTGCGTGGCTGGGGGCTGCCAGAGCTGGTGGCACCGTTCGGAGCAGCAGCTCCAGGCACAGAACCTCGCCGGGATGCGGGGCCGGCGGTGCCGCGTCCCCAGGCTCGCGGAGTGCCCCACTTTGAGGGGCTGCCAGCCCTCCTGAAGGGCATGCCCCACTTCCCAGCCCTCCCTCCAGCTCGCTGACATCCTTTTCTTGCCGTTCCCAAGGGCGGCAGCTCACGGGGGAGAATCCTGGAGTGTTTTAATAAGGAGGAGACAGATGGCAGTCACCTCCTCGCCGGGTAAGTGGGAAGTGCAAAAAGAGAGCAGGAGAGAGCCAGGGTGAGCCTGTTTTGACTGGGATCTTTCCCAGGGACTCCTCAAGGATCTCCCTGGGTTTAGACATCTGAGGGTGTGGATCCCCATCCCTCTCCCTGCAGCTCCTGGCCCCTCTGGCAGGATTTGGGCTCTTTCCATGCTCCTGTGGCTCATCCTGGCGTGAGCTGGGCAAGGAATCCTGGCTGTGCTTTTTCCAGAGGGTTTGTTGGCAGCAAGGGCAGGAATTCCTGCCCCATTCCTGCCCCAGGCCCTGTTCCTGCCCCATTCCCATCTGAATTTGGGAATTGAACTGAACACAGGCTGAGCCTGGTTGGAGTGTCTGCAGTGACAGCCACACAAAAACCCCTTTGGGAACCCTCTGGGCCTCTTCCCACGGGCATCGGGGATGGTGAAATTCCCAGGAATGGGTGCTGGATGGGCAGACACAGCAATATTCCTGCCTGGGATGGGAGCCCTGCCCTGTGAGTTGGGCCAGGCTGAGCAGGGCGACCTCGGTGCCTCCCTTGTGCTGGGGCTAAAATCAGCTCCAGGAGCTGCCAGGGAATCCTTCCCAGCCAAAGAAGCCTGGAAAGAACCAGTGGAAATGGGCAGAAATCAGGAAAGCATCTGGAATCACGGCCTGGGGCTTTGCTGGTGTCTCTGGGATGGAATTACAGGAAAAAGGGGATGGGGAAGTGTGACAGCAGCACCCTGAGCTGGGGGAAGCGACTCCAGACCTGCTGGGATCATCAGATCCAGGCTGATTTCACTCCCTGGATGATGCTAAAAGCACCTGATAAGAGAACAGCAGCCAAAATATGAATCCTGCACGAGCTTCAGACGCTACAACCCTAATTATTACATCCCTGACTGCCACTTTATTGCTGGAAAATAAACAGCTGATGGATAAAACCTTGCCAGACACTCCTGTGCCCTGGAGCACGGGAGCACTGCAGCGAGTGACTGCTCAGCAGCGCGAAATTTCAGACCTAGGACAGAATATAATTGGGATATCCTATAAAGAGGGGGAAAAAAGGGATTGGGGATGAATTTCTTGTGCTCCCCATGAGCTTCATCTCCCCACAACGACAGCCTGGGGACTCGTGCCCTGCTGCTGCTGCTGCACAGACAGGTTGGTAAAATCCACATCAGGATTTCTGAGGCCCCAGGTGCTGAGGGGCCCAGCGCTCCCAGCTCAGATCCCAAAGGTTCTTTTGCCACCTCTGAAAGCAGCCACTGGAACACTCAGCTCTGGAGGCTGGGCTGGATTTCCCTCTCAGAGGGTGAAATGGGGACCTGACCCGGCTCTACTGGGAGCACTGGGAGCACTGGGAGCTGTAGTGGGTCTGGGACCTGGATCTACTGGGAACACTGGGAACACTGGGAGCACTGGGAGCACTGGGAGCACTGGGAGCTGTAGTGGGGTCTGGGACCTGGATCTACTGGGAGCACTGGGAGCACTGGGAGCTGTAGTGGGGTCTGGGACCCAGCTCTACTGGGAGCACTGGGGGCTGTACTGGGGTCTGGGACCCAGATCTACTGGGAGCACTGGGAGCTGAATTCGGGTCTGGGACATGGCTACACTGGGAGCACTGGGAGCACTGGGAGAACTGGGAGCACTGGGAGCTGTGCTTGGGTCTGGGACCCAGCTCTATTGGGAGCACTGGGAGCTGTACTGGGGCCTGAGATGTGGCTCTACTGGGAGCACTGGGAGCACTGGGAGCTGTGGGGTCTGGCTCTCTCTGCTCATCGAGGAACAGCGATTTGGCTTCACCTTCCTTGTTTCTTTCTGCTCTCTTCAACTCAGGCTATTCCATCACCCTGCGATTCTGTATTTGGGCTCTGAACCTCCCTGGAGGTTTGGGGAGAAAGGCAGCAGGGCCAGTTTAACTTTAAATCCGAGTTTTCTGCCCACATAACGCCGTGCCCAGGCGTGGGCAGCGGTGGCACCGCGGCACCGAAGCCAGCGGATCCCGGCTGGCAGCGCAACCCTGCCAGGGCTCCTGCCCAAACCCTGCAGAACCCAGACAATGGCAAACCCCTCTGGCTTCCCTTGGAGCCGCCCCGGCTCGGACACCCGCCGCTTTTTTTTTTTCTCTTTGTCCCAAGGACATTGGGGACATCACGTCCGCAGTGCTCCGTGTAGCAGGATAATAATAATTAATAACCATTAGCAACAATAAGGATAATACCAGCGCCAGGCCGGACTGACTGTGCAGAAGAGACACTTTTTTTTTTTTCTCCCCCTCACTTTAATGAAAACAATGATTTGACTTTGAAGAAAGTGACTTTTTTTTTTTTAAGTGAAAGCAGAATCCGCTCCCCTGCCCCCCCCACTCCTTCTTTGCGCCCCCTCCCTCCTTTTTTTTTTTTTAATTTTTTTTTTAACTCTCCTTTTTTTCTTTTTCTTTTAATACTCTGCGTTCTATCATGCAAATCCCCTTTCAAATTATGAGAGTATTAGAGCCATCAGCGGTAATGTCACCGCCACAAAATGAGAGCAGGGACTTAAGCACCTAACGAACAATGAAATGTGCGAGCCCTGGGACAGGACAATTAAGAACTGGGCTTAGCCAGCCAGGGAAATTTATTGCTATCAAATCCATATTTCTATTTTCCCCCTGAACAGTAACCTATTTGAATATGATTAAAGGGTTTCATTAGAGCTGAGAGAAAGGCCCGTGTCCCGCCGTTCCCTGTGAGCTCACAAACACGCGCGCTTTGGGGAGGAGGAGGAGGAGGAGGAGGAAGGGGAGATGGGAGGAAGGAAGGGAATGGGACCTGCGTGGGATGGGTGGCCAGGGTCACCAATCCAGGACAGGGCTCCTCCTGCAGCACCAGGGAGATCCAGTGCTGCTGGAGGAGCTGGGGGAGAGGGAAGAGGAGCAGCACCCACTGAGGGGCATCCCGGGGTTCACTGAGAACCAGGGAATTGCAGGGCTTGGTCCTGCACCCACCTGCTCTGTGCACCCCCTGAGGGGCATCCTGGGTGCTTTGGGAACCAGGGATTGCAGAGCTTGATCCTGCACCCACCTGCTCTGTGCACCCACTGCCCATTGAGGGGATCCCAGGTGCTGTGGGAATCAGGGAATGCAGGGCTTGATCCTGCACCCACCTGCTCTGTGCACCCACTGCCCACTGAAGGGGATCTCAGGTGCTTTGGGAACCAGGGAATGCAGGGCTTGGTCCTGCACCCACCTCTGCACCCACTGAGGGGCATCCTGGGTACTGTAGGAACAGGGAATTCAGGGCCTGATCCTGCACCCACTGAGAGGGATCCCAGGTGCTGTGGGAATCAGGGAATTCAGGGCTTGATCCTGCACCCACTGAGGGGTATCCCAGGTGCTGCGGGAATCAGGGATTGCAGGGCTTGGTCCTACATCCCACCTGCTCCTGCTGCCCTGACCATGTCACCATCACCAGGGACACCGGGCACAGACAGGGCTGCAGATGTCCCTGCCTCCCTCACCCACACACAGGATCTGTCTGAACAGCGAGGAGAAGAGGCCGAGGTTTGGCCAGGTGAGCCCTGAGGAGCACCTAAACCCCCAGAAGCTTTCCCAGGTGTTCCCTGTCCCTGTGTTTGTGTCCTGGACACCCCTCTGTCCCCAAGTGCACAATCACACGAGCTCTGCAGTCTCAACCTGCTTTTATCCAGAGCCCACCACCAGTTTCCCATCATTTCTGAGCTCTCACACCCTGAACATTCCCTATTTTGGCGGTGAGAGGAATCTCAGCCTCTGCTGTGCTATTTATTTACTCACTATTCCCACCCCACGGTCCATCCATCACAGGAGCGAGTCCCAGCTCCCAGATCCTCCCCAGAACAGCATTTTCTGGCATTTGCAAGCTCGATTGAGCTGTTCCTTTTGTGCACCTCAGCTCTTGGTCACGCTGCAGAGCCCACGTCAGCGGGGCTGGGATGGATGGAGTGAGGCAGAGGAGCAGAGGGGAAGGGGAGCTGCTTTCTGCAGCTCAGCAAACTTGGGGAAATGGAATGCAAAACTTTTGGAGGGAAAGAAAAGAAAGAAAAGAAAGAGAGAGAAGGAAGGAAGGAAGGAAGGAAGGAAGGAAGGAAGGAAGGAAGGAAGGAAGGAAGGAAGGAAGGAAGGAAGGAAGGAAGGAAGGAAGGAAGGAAGGAAGGAAGGAAGGAAGGAAGGAAGGAAGGAAGGAAGGAAGGAAGAGAGAGAGAGAAAGAGAGAGAAAGAGAGAGAGAGAGAGAGAGAAAGAGAGAAAGAGAGAGAGAAAGAGAGAAAGAGAGAAAGAGAGAAAGAGAGAAAGAGAGAAAGAAAGAAAGAAAGAAAGAAAGAAAGAAAGAAAGAAAGAAAGAAAGAAAGAAAGAAAGAAAGAAAGAAAGAAAGAAAGAAAGAAAGAAAGAAAGAAAGAAAGAAAGAAAGAAAGAAAGAAAGAAAGAAAAGAAAGAAAGAAAGAAAGAAAAGGAGTGGATGTGCTGCTCCCTGTGACCAGCTCGAATCAATCAGCACAGGTGCTCCTTGCCATTGATAATTACTCCAGAAGGGAATAGCAGCACAAGGATTTGTGGCTCTGGTTCCCTGCTGGTGTTTCTGGAGGAGTCTGACCCACGGGGATGCGTTTCCCACCTCTCCAGAGCAGGAAAAGTTCATTTCCCACCCTCCCAAGGCAGTGAGGGCACGTTTCCCACCTTCCCAAGGCAGTTCATCCCTAAATTCCACCAAGGCACCCCAAAATCCTCGGCTGTCTCCTTCCCCCTGCCCTCAGAAATTTAACCCATTAACACCCAGGAGTTCCATCCCAGACTATCGAGGCACCTGCCCTCCCACCATGGGATCACCAACTTTTAAAAGAACAGAGAGGCTCCAGCTCACACTTGAATTTCTCTCTTTCTCTGTTTTTTGGGGAACATCAGGGTCTTTTGGGAAAACATCAGGGGTTTTTTTGTGAAACATCAGGATTCTTTTGGGAAGACATCAGGGATTTTTTGGGGAAACATCAGGGTTTTTTTGGGGAAGACATCAGGGATTTTTTTGGGAAACATCAGGGTCTTTTGGGGAAATATCAGGGATTTTTTTTTGAAAACATCAGGGATTTTTTTTGGGAAGACATCACGGATTTTTGGGAAGACAATGGATTTTTGGGAAGACATCAGGGTTTTTTGGGGAAACATCAGGGATTTTTTGGGGGGAAACATCAGGGATTTTCTTTTTGGAAACATCAGGGATTTTTTGGGGGGGAAAACATCAAGGATTTTTTTTGGGAAAGATCAGGGATTTTTTTGGGAAGACACCAGGGATTTTTTGGGGAAAAATCAGGTTTTTTGGGGAAAAACATCAGCGATTTTTTTGGGAAGACATCAGGGATTTAGGGGAAACATCAGGGGTTTTTGGGACAATATCAATATTCCGGGCATCATTTAGGAACTCATTTAAGCCCCATCAGAGTCAATGGGACTTCTGGACATGCTCAAGTTAAGCGAGTGCTGAACCCCCTGCCCGAGCGGCTGCCAATGACCATAATTAACAATTCTGCGGCAATTACAGAACCGAGGCCGTGAAACCCTCGATGTGACCTCGGAGATGCAGCCCAGGACGCCCTGGATGGGCTCAGGACGCCCTGGATGGGCTCAGGACTCCCCAGATGGGCCCAGGGTTCCCTGGATGGGCCCAGAACTCCCTGGATGGGCCCAGGATTCCCTGGATGCAGCCCAGGACTCCCTGGATGGGCCCAGGACTCCCTGGATGGGCCCAAGATTCCCTGGATGGGCCCAGAGTTCCCTGGATGGGCCCAGGATTCCCTGGATGGGCCCAGGATTCCCTGGATGGGCTCAGGGTTCCCTGGATGGGCCCAGGATTCCCTGGATAGGCCCAGGACTCCCTGGATGGGTCCAGGGTTCCCTGGATGGGCCCAGGACCCCCTGGATGGGCTCAGGACTCCCTGGATGGGGCCAGGACTCCCTGGATGGGCCCAGGATTCCCTGGATGGGCCCAGGGTTCCCTGGATGGGCCCAGGATTCCCTGGATGCAGCCCAGGATTCCCTGGATGGGCCCAGGACTCCCTGGATGGGCTCAGGGTTCCCTGGATGGGCCCAGGACTCCCTGGATGGGGTTCCTGGATGGATGGGCCCTGGATGGGACAGGACCCTGGATGGGCCCAGGATGGATGCAGCCCAGGGTTCCCTGGGCCCAGGGTTCCCTGGATGGACCCAGGGTTCCTCCATCCCTGGTGGGCCCAGGACTCCTGGATGGGCCCAGGATGGGCCCCCCTGGATGAGGGTTCCTGGATGGGCAAGATTCCCTGGATGGGAGGGCTGTGGGCCCAGGGGATTGGCCCAGGATTCGCTGGTGGCAGCTCCCTTGGGCCCAGGTCCCCCTGGCTGGGTCCTTCCTCCATCCCTGGTTAATTAGAGCTCCCTAATGAGCTGCGGGCAGGGGGAGGGCTGTGGGGACACGCTGGTGGCAGCTTTGTGTCCCCCTGCCTCCCTCCCCTGCCCACCCCCACCCGGGTGAGGCATCACAGCTCCTAACGAAACGGAACTGCTGCCAGATGAAATATATTACTATTAAATACTTAATTCTTCTAGTGAGCGGAGAGCAGCCAGTATGAATACGATTATTAAAGAAAATTACTTTGGCTGATCAGATATTTCTGCATACTAATTTCTGACCCTTCTTTCCTCTCTGCTTGCTTCTCATCCCTTAGAGACCAGGACAGATAAAATTCCATCACAAATAGCTGATTACTGGGGCTTGCATTAAAATCAAATTTTTTTTTTTCCTCCCGGCGCTAATGTCCTTGCCTAAAGTAGAGGCAGCAGCTGTCAAAAAAAAAAAAAAAAAAAAAAAAAAAAAAAAAAAAAAAAAAAAAAAAAAAGCCTCGAGATCGGTCTAGATCTGAATATCCTGAACTTTGAGCCTTCTGCTGTTATCGGCTGGATCCAAACGCTCTGGCAGCAGCTGGGCTGGAAGGTTTGGAGCAGGAGAAGAGAGGGAGGGATGTCCTGGCTCAGGGCAGTGATGGGCAGGAGGCTCTGTCCCTGTCCCTGTCCCTGTCCCATTTCTGCTCCAGGTCCTGCTCTATTCCTGCTCCATGTTCTGTTCCTGCCCCATTCCTGCCCCAGCCCCCATTTCTGTCCCATTGCTGCTCCAGTTCCTGTTTCTACCCCATTCCTGCCCCTTTCCTGCTCCAGACCCAATTCCTGCCCCATCCCCTGTTCCAGGCCCTGTTCCACTGCTGCTCCAGTTCCTGTTCCTGCCCCATTCCTGCCCCATTGCTGCCCCAGGCCCTGTTCCTGCCCAATTCCTACTCCAGGCCCCGTGCCTGCCCCATTGCTGCCCCTGTTCCTGCCCCACTCCCTGTCCCTGCCCCTGCCCCAGGTCCTGCCCCTGCCCCATTCCTCCCCCATTCCTGCCCTGTTCCTGGCCCATTCCTGCCCCATTCCTGCCCCAGGCCCCATTCCTACTCTAGGGCCTGTCCCTGCCCCATTCCTGCCCCATTCCTGCCCCAGGTCCTGTCCCTGCCCCATTCCTGCCCCAGGTCCTGTTCCTGCCCCATTCCTGCCCCAGGCCCTGCCCCATTCCTGTTCCTGCCCCATTCCTGTCCCTGCCCCATTCCTGCTTGGGGTCCTTTCCCATCAGGATCACCCACTCTGGTTCCTGGTAAAGGAGGCAGAGGTCAAACTGCTGCTGGGAGGAGGAGGAGGATGGATACTGCCCCAAACTGCTGCTGGGAGCAGGAGGAGGATGGATACTGCCCCAAACTGCTGCTGGGAGGAGGAGGAGGATGGATACTGCCCCAAACTGCTGCTGGGAGCAGGAGGATGGGACAGGGGCAGGCGATGGAATGGACACAGTGTGAGGTTCAGACCCACAGGGCTTCACCCCCTTTTCCCCTCAGTCAGGGATAAATGTAGGACCTACACAAACACCCCTCTGAGTCCAGTCATGGAAACATGGGATGGTTTGGGTTGGAAAGGGCCTTAAATCTCATCTGGTTCCAAACCAAACCATGGGCAAGGGCACCTCCCACTAGACCAGAAACTTCCTTCAGGTCCTGCATCTCCCACCCATCACCCAGGCCATGATCCCCCTGTCACAGAAAGAAGCCACTAAAAACAATTCCCTCCTGCCTGATCCCTTCCCCAGCAGCTTCACCTCCTCCCCAGCCTGGAAGGCTCCAATTTACCTGCTCTGAAATAAAGACACTTGTGCAGGTGTCAGGGTGCTGAAGCCCTAATTACAGCCTGAGCACCTCGTTAATTGTTCATTCCCAGCTCCTATCAGGATGGGGGAACCTCTCTGCCCTCTCCCCCTCCTCGGGGAGCTCCTGCAGGAGCAGGAAAGAAGCAAAGAGGGGATTTAAAGCTCGACTTTGCAACACTCAGAGCTTGCTGGGGTTGGGAGGGAAAGGACTGAGTTGGAATCGCAGGTGGATTTGTTCCTGGGGAAATGTCCCAGCACTGGGGAAAGGGGAAGGGGAAGGGGAAGGGGAAGGGAAGGGGAAGGGAAAAAAAGGGGAAGGGAAAGGGAAGAGAAGAGAAGAGAAGAAGAAGGGAGAAAGGAAAAGGGAGAGGGGGAAGAGAAGAGAAGAGAAGAGAAGAGAAGAGAAGAGAAGAGAAGAGAAGAGAAGAGAAGAGAAGAGAAGAGAAGAGAAGAGAAGAGAAGAGAAGAGAAGAGAAGAGAAGAGAAGAGAAGAGAAGAGAAGAGAAGAGAAGAGAAGAGAAGAGAAGAGAAGAGAAGAGAAGAGTGGAAAAGGAAAAGGGAAAAGGGAGAAGGTGAAAGGGGAAAGGAAAAAGGGAGAAAGGAGAAGTGAAAAGGGCAAAGGGGAAAGGGAGAAAGGAGAAGGGAAAAGGGAAAAAGGAAAAGAGAGAGGGGGAAAAGGAAAAGGCCAAAGAGGAAAGGGGAAAGAAAAAAGGGAGAAGGGGAAAGGGAGAAGGAAAAGAGGAAAGGGAGAAGGTGAAAGGGGAAAGGAAAAAAGGAGAAAGGAGATGTGAAAAGGGCAAAGGGGAAAGAGAGAAGGGAGAAGCGAAAAGGGCAAAGGGGAAAGGGCAAAGGGGAAGGGCCAGTCCCTTTGCAGCAGTTTTTTTGTCCTCCTCGGCTCCCCAGCTGCCCCCCAGCCAGGCCTGGGGCTCTGGCACCATCTGGGAGCCCCGGGTCTGGCAGGCACAGCCGGGCAGCGCCAGCCCCGGGGCCGTGTGTGCACAAGGACAGGAATGTTTGTTTTTCCTTATTGACTCTCTCGGCATAAACGCCAGGGCCGGCAGGAAAGGGGCTCGGAGGCAGCTGTTTACCAAGTGTTTGTGATAAAAACCCTTCTCCATAGGAACAGGTGGCACGGGAGCGGCCCCGAGCGCCTCCAGAGCAGAAAAATGATATTTGTACCTGGCTGGGATAAAGCAGAGTGATGTGAGCCTTCCCTGAGGCCCCTCACAGAGGTTTGGGGCTGTCACCTGTGTCCCTGCCAGCAGCAGAGCTGTCCTCCCGTGCTGCCACTCCCCGTCCTCGATAACTCATGGCAGCAACACTTGCACAAATCTTTAATTGTTTAGTTTAAAGAATTGTGTTTTGACCGCAAGGGGATTTTGGCTGGAGCTCAAGAACTGATAATGATATTTTGCTGCCAAGCCGTCGTCTTGGCTCTGCCTGTGTTAATGTTCACTTACAAGAAGCTCCAATTAACTGCATCAGCTCTCACTGAGAGCGAGGGAAGGGGGAGAGGTGGTGGCTTTTGGGAAAGAAAAAGAGAGAGAGAGAAAGGGGGAAAGGGGGAGAAAGGAAAAAAGAGAGGAAAAGGAAAGGGAGAGAAAGGAAAAAGGAGAGAAAAGGGAAAGGGAGAGAAAGGAAAAAAAGAGAGGAAAGGGAAAGGGAGAGAAAGGAAAAAAGAGAGAAAGGGGAAAGGGAGAGAAAGGAAAAAAGAGAGGAAAAGGGAAAGAGAGAGAAAGGAAAAAGGAGAGAAAGGGGAAAGGGAGAGAAAGGAAAAAAGGGAGAAAGGAGGAAAGAGAAAGAAAGAAAAAGAGAAAGAAAGAGAGAGAAAGGGGGAAAGTGAGAAAGGGGAAAGAGAGAGAAAGGGAAAGGGAGAGAAAGGAAAAAAGTGAGAAAGGAAAAAAAGAGAGGAAGGGAAAATGTGAGAAAAAGAGACAGAAAGAGAAAGGAGAAAGGGAGAGAGAAAGAAAGAGAGAGAGGAAGAAAGGAAGAAAGAAGAAAGGGAAGAAAGAAAGAAGGAAAGGAAAGAAAGAAAGAAGGAAGAAAGAAAGAAAGAAGAAAGGAAAGAAGGAAAGAAAGAAAGGAAGAAAGAAAGGAAGAAAGGAAGGAAGAAAGGAAAAAAAAAAGGAAGAAAGAAAGAAGTACAACAAAATTACAGAGTAATTTAGGTAGGAAAAGACCTCCAGGATCACTGAGTCCAGCCTGGGACCTGTCCCCTCGTTGTCACCAGGACAGACCCCACACAGACACTGCCCCTGCCCAGCCCTCAGCAGGAGAGGATCCCCAGCCCAGCTCCCACCGCCTTTCCCAGCTGTCCCAATGCAGAGAACAGCCCCAGCCTGGGAGCACCCCCTGAGTCTGGGGTGTCTGATGGGGTGGGTGCTCACTGACCCCTTCCCAACCCATTTTGGGGCTGACAGAAGCAAGGAAACAGCACTGGGATGCGCTGGGACTGCTCCTGCCAGCCCATGGGTCCCCCAGCATGGACACCCAGGCCCAGCTTTGCCCATTTCTTCCCCAAATCCAACATTAGGGCTGGAATATTTGTGAATCCAGGCACTTCCATGTGACCACACACCAGGAGGATCTGGGAGTGTTTGGGAGCAACCCCATCCATGCTGAAGAATGGAGCAGTTTGGGGTTATTCCCTGTGCCCTGCAGGTGCCAGGAGCTGAACCCAAACCCAGCAGAGCCTTTGGGGACACCCATGTCCAATTTTCCCCACTTCTTCCCCAAATCCAACATTTGAGCCCAGATATTTGTGAATCCAGGCAGTTCCAGGCTGTGTGTGAACACATATTGGGAGAGTGTTTGGGAGCAACCCCATCCAGGCTGGAGAATGGAGCAGTTTGGGGTTATTCCCTGTGCCCTGCAGGTGCCAGGAGCTGAACCCAAACCCAGCAGAGCCTTTGGGGACACCCATGTCCAATTTTCCCCATTTCTTCCCCAAATCCAACATTAGGGAGTTGGATTATTTGTGAATCCAGGCACTTCCACACTCTTTGTGAGCACACACTGGGAGAATCTGGGAGTATTTGGGAGAAACCAGGAGGATCTGGGAGTGTTTGGGAACAACCCCATCCGGGCTGGAAAATGGGGCAGTTTGGGGCAGTTTGGGGCTGCAGGTGCCGGGAGCTGAACCCAAACCCAGCAGAGCCTTTGGGGACACCCAGGTCCAGCTTTGCCCATTTCTTCCCCAAATCCAACATCAGAGCCCAGATATTTGTGAATCCAGGCAGTTCCAGACTGTGTGTGAGCACTGGGAGGATTTGGGAAAGTGTGATAGAGCAACCCCATCCAGGCTGGAAACTGGGGCAGTTTGGGGCAGTTTGGGGCAGTTTGGGGCAGTTTGGGGCTGCAGGATGTGAATCCAGGGTTCCAGACTGTGTGTGAGCACTGGGAGGATTTGGGAAAGTGGGAAGGAGCAAATCCCTGGAAACTGGGGAGCAGTTTGGGGCAGTTTGGGGCAGTTTGGGGCTGCAGGTGCCGGGAGCTGAACCCAAACCCAGCCGAGCCTTTTGGGGTCGGGAGCCGCAGCCGTGCCCTGCAGCAGCTGCATCCCTGCGAGGGCACATTCCTGCTTGTCCCGGGGCTTCGGGGGGATGCAGGGGGGGATTCCTGTGCCCCGGCAGGGTCAGATCCTGCCCTCGGCTCACGTTACACAAACCCGAGGACAGGAAGATTTAGGAGTGGAGATGCCACACAGTGCCGGGCGTTGTTTGTGCGCCTTTGAAATCGGAGTGAGGGAAGGAGGGAGGGGAGGGAAGGGGGGCTCGGGGCCGGTCCCCTCCTCGCAGTTCCTTTCTGGCATCGAGGGGAGCTGCCTGCACGCTCTCCCTGCCTCTGTTGCTTCAGGTGCAGCTCTGTTTTCTTACATGTTAATTTTTTCCTGTTTTATTATCCTGTCCCTCAGCTGCTACCAGAAACCCTGGGCTGGTTCAGGGAGCGTTTCCTGATTTTCCTTCGGCCACAGCTGGGACACATTTGGGCAGGCACAGCTCTGCCATCGCTGCTGGGACACATTTGGGCAGGGACAGCTCTGCCACCGCTGCTGGGACACATTTGGGCATGGACAGCTCTGCCACCACTGCTGGGACACATTTGGGCAGGCACAGCTCTGCCACCACAGCTGGGACACATTTGGGCAGGGACAGCTCTGCCACCACAGCTGGGACACATTTGGGCAGGGACAGCTCTGCCACCACTGCTGGGACACATTTGGCCACCGCTGCTGGGACACATTTGGGCATGGACAGCTCTGCCACCGCTGCTGGGACACATTTGGGCAGGCACAGCTCTGTCACTGATGCTGGGTCACATTTGGGCAGGGACAGCTCTGCCACCGCTGCTGGGACACATTTGGGCAGGGACAGCTCTGTCACTGATGCTGGGTCACATTTGGGCAGGGACAGCTCTGTCACTGATGCTGGGTCACATTTGGGCAGGGACAGCTCTGCCACCGCTGCTGGGACACATTTGGGGCTGCTCCTCTGGGTGGCTCCTGCTGCCACCAGACCCTTCCCAGAGGCCATGGGGTGTCCCATGGGATGTCCCCAAAGCCTCTCTGAGCTTTTCTTGCTGAGTCTTCTCTGTCACCCCGACCCACAGAGACTTTTGGACTGTCCCCAACTCAGAGATGTGTCCTGCCAGCTGCTCTCATGGCTTGAGGCAGAGCTGAGGGTCTGGAGCTGCTCTGTCCTGGCTGTGCCCACACCCAGCTGGAATTGCTGTCCCCAGACCCATCCTGTCACCCCCTCTCCTGCTCCTTTGGGTGCTCTGCATCCCCTTGGGAAAAAATTCTCCCTGTTGATCGAATTCTTCCTGTTCACCGACTCCAGGAGGAGCATCAGGAGATGAAAGCTGAGTGCTGCAAACACCCCCCCAGCAGGGACATCCCAGCAGGGAGATCCCAGCCGTCCCTGTGTGGTTTCTCCTGCCCCTGCTCCTGTCCTGGCCCAGCTCAGCAGCTCCCCAGGACAATCTCTCCCTCCTGCCCGGCCCTGCAGGACCTGCTGGGGACCTGCAGTGAGGCACAAGGCAGCATCAGGGCCATTCCCAGGTCTGGAGCCCAGGGAATCCCAGGGATTCCCACCTGCTCCCAGACATGGAGCCAGCTGCAGGTGGGGATGGGCTGTGAGACAAATCTTCCATTTGCATTTTAATTTCAATGAAATGGTTTTATTTTGTCTTTTATTGCAGTGCTGGGGCAATAAAAGCCTCCTTTAGCCCCAGGGAGCCTCTCCCTGCAGGAGGTTTCCTGATTGGAATTGGGCAGGAGGTGGCTTTGTGCTCCATCCCAACCTGCTCCATCCCAACCCTGCTCCATCCCAACCCTGCTCCATCCCAAACCTCCATCCCAAACCTCCATCCCAACCTGCTCCATCCCAAACCTGCTCCATCCCAAACCTCCATCCCAACCTGCTCCATCCCAACCCTGCTCCATCCCAAGCCTCCATCCCAAACCTCCATCCCCATCCCAAACCTGCTCCATCCCAAACCTGCTCCATCCCAAACCTCCATCCCAGCCCTGCTCCATCCCAACCTGCTCCATCCCAAACCTGCTCCATCCCAAACCTGCTCCATCCCAAACCTCCATCCCAACCTGCCCCATCCCAAACCTGCTCCATCCCAAACCTCCATCCCAAACCTCCATCCCAAACCTGCTCCATCCCAACCTTCTCCATCCCAAACCTTCCATCCCAAACCTGCTCCATCCCAAACTTCCATCCCCATTCCAAACCTCCATCCCAAACTTGTTCCATCCCAAACCTGCTCCATCCCAAACCTTCTCCATCCCAACCTGCTCCATCCCAAACCTCCATCCCAAACCTCCATCCCAAACCTGGCAGCTACGAGCCCTGAAATGCATCCTGGGCTCCTTTGTCCCAATAAACCACAAGGATGAAGCTCCTGCAGGTGAGCTGGGTGTTCCCTGCTCCTGGCAGCCCCAAATCCTCCCTTCAGCATTCCCAACCCAGAGTCACAGCCAGCCCCAACCCAGGGGCTGACTCAAAAAAACGAGGAAGGGTTTTATTTAGTACAAGAGTTTTGAAATGTTAAGGTTTCTAAAGTACAGTTTTTAAAGTTTTTCCAATTTTTAAAGTGCAATTTTTTAGAGTTTCTGTGAGGTTTTTCTTTTTTGTCTCTGCTCCTTTTCCAAATGCAAAACTTCTGGGTGCACTTTTTCAAGCCTCTCCTCTTTATTTCCACGGAAGATTCTCTCCTTTCCCAGTCAATAAAGACACCCAGGACACAGATTAGCATTTGGCCCTCTGCTCATCTGCTGGATTAATTTCCACTAAATTATAAGTAAAGAATGATTGATTATTGTGATGATTAGGAATTTATCCTCATATAATACCTTTCATCTGCAGAGGCACGGCAGGATCTCGGAGCCAGAGGTGCAGGGGGAAGTTGAGTGTTGGTTTGAATCCCAAGGAATTGGAATTGTTGCTTTGATTCCCTGATCTGGCTCCAAAGAGGGCAGAGAACTCCATGGTGGGACAGATATCGAGGCAGGAATGAGGTCCCACAATCAAAACTGAGTGAATTTGAATTTGTTTTGATGGTGTGGAGGTGTAAAAAGCCCCAGCTGGGAGCTCCAGGCAGTGATTCCTGCTCTGCCCCACACGTGTCCTGTCCACCCTGTGAGCCCAGCAGGGAATCAGGGGGGGTTTAATCCAGGAGCGGGGATCCAGGAGAAATTCACAGAATCTCGGAATTTCTAGGTTGGAAGAGACCTTCAAGGTCATCGAGTCCACCCCATGTTCTAACACCTCAACTAGATCACGGCACCAAGTGCCACATCCAGTCTTTTTTTAAACACATCGAGGGATGGTGATTCCACCACCTCCCTGGGCAGATGATTCCAGTATTTGACCACTCTTTCTGTGAAAAACTTCCTCCTTAATTCCAGACTGTATCTCCCTTGGTGCAGCTCGAGACCGTGTCCTCTTGTTCTGTCTGTTGTGGCCCTGAGGAAGAGACCGACCCCAGCTCACCACAGCCGCCCTTCAGGAAGGTGCAGAGTGATAAGGTCACCTCTGAGTCTCCTTTTCTCCAGGCTGAACAAGCCCAGCTCCCTCAGTCGTTCTTCATACGGCCTGTGCTCCAATCCCCTCGCCAGCCTCACTGCTCTCCTTTGGACACGCTGCTTTCCTGCTGCTTTGGGCCTGAGACGCTCAGGAAGAGCCACAGAGCAGCCTTGGATGGATGGGTCAGCTCCCACTGCGTCCTCCTGAATCCATCAGGGCCTCACGGACACCCTGCTCGTGCAATTTTGTGTTTGCAGCAGCTCAGACTCTGGGAGTGAAGGCTCAGCCCAGGGAAAAGGGGATTTTTGTAGGGGACATCCACAGGGCCAGGGCTCCTTTTGGGAAAGCCCCGGGCAGGACGGGCTGGGCTGAGGCTCCTCTCTGCAGGGAGAGCTCTGGGGAAAGGAGCCCAGATGTGCAGGGCCCTGATGGGTCGTGGACAGCCCTGATGGATCCTGGAACATTTCAATTCCTCCTCGGCATCTCTGCTGCCCACCTGGGCTCTGGCAGGCTCTGGGGGGATATCCCAGCTTCTCCTGGCCAGGGCTGAGGGATTTATCCTCTGGGAAGGGAGGATGGGATTTATTCCCTGGGAACAGAGGATGGGGATTCATTCCCTGGACAAGGAGGATGGGATTCATTCCCTGGGCAGGGTGGACAGGGATTCTTTCCCTGGGCAGAGGGGATGGGGATTTATCCCCTGGGCAAGGAGGACAACCGGGTTTATTCCCTGGGCAGAGAGGAGAGGGATTCATTCCCTGAGAAAGGAGGATGGGGATTTATCCCCAGGGCAGAGATTCATTCCTTGGGCAGAGAAGATGGGGATTCAGTCCCTGGGCAGGGAGGACAGGGATTCATTCCTTGGGCAGAGGGGACAGCTGGGTTTATTCCCTGGGCAGGGAGGATGGGGATCCATTCCCTGGGCAGAGAGGATGGCCAGGTTCATTCCCTGGTCAGAGTTTGGGGATTTATTTCCCAGGCAGGGAGAATGACCGATTTTATTCCCTAGGCAGGAAGGATCAGGATTCATTCCCTGGGCAGAGAGGATGGGGATCCATTCCCTGGGCAGGGATTCATTCCCTGGGCAAGGAGGACAGGGATTCATTCCCTGGGCAGGGATTCAGTCCCTGAGCAGGGAGGATGGGGATCTGTTCCCTGGGCAAGGAGGATGAGGATTCATTCCCTGTCCAGGGAGTACAGCCGGGTTTATTCCCTGTCCAGGGAGCACAGCTGGGTTTATTCCTTGGGCAGAGGATGGGGATTCATTCCCCTGGACAGAGAAGATGGGGATTCATTCCCTGGGCAGAGATTCATTCCCCGGGCAGGGAGCACAGCCGGGTTTATTCCCTGGGCAGAGGATGAGGATTCATTCCCTGGGCAGAGATTCATTCCCTGGGCAAAGGATGGGGATTCATTCCCTGGGCGGGGATTCAGTCCCTGGGCAGGGAGGATGGGGATCTGTTCCCTGGGCAAGGAGGATGAGGATTCATTCCCTGTCCAGGGAGCACAGCTGGGTTTATTCCTTGGGCAGAGGATGGGGATTCATTCCCCTGGACAGAGAAGATGGGGATTCATTCCCTGGGCAGGGAGCACAGCCGGGTTTATTCCCTGTACAGGGAGCACAGCCGGGTTTATTCCCCGGGCAGAGGACGGGGATTCATTCCCTGGGCAGAGATTCATTCCTTGGGCAGAGAGGATGGGGATTCATTCCCTGTCCAGGGAGCACAGCCGGGTTTATTCCCTGGGCAGAGGATGAGGATTGGGTTCATTCCCTGTCCAGGGAGCACAGCCGGGTTTATTCCCTGGGCAGAGGATGGGCATTTATTCCCTGGGCAGAGGATGAGGATTGGGTTCATTCCCTGTCCAGGGAGCCCAGCCCGGTCCCAGCCGCGCTCTCCCCGTGCCCAGCGCGGGCCGATCCCACCCGCGGGGGCCGCGCAGCCCCCGAGCCGCCCCTCGGCCGGCCTCAGACAGCGCTCAAACAACAACTGTCTGCCCGCCCGGCTAATCCCTCACAGGTGACCCCAAGACAGCCGACGCCTCTCGCTAAACTCTCACATTCCTCCGCGCCGCGTTAACCCCTTCCCCGCGGGGCTGGAGCCGCCCGGAGCATCCCCTTCCCAGAGCTGCCGGTCAGAGGTTAAAAGCCTAATGTATTATTATAAAGGCAAAGAGAAAAAGCCCCGCTTTCGGCCCTATAAATCTTCCTAACAACCTCGGCACATGTGGGAGCCAGACGGGGGCTTCTCCGCCGCCCACCCCACCCGGATTCTCTGCGGTACCCGGGGGCTCAGCTCCATCCCCTGAGCCCTGGGTGGTGCCCGTGGGCAGGGCAGGGATGGTCCCGCTGGCACAGGGGGCAGCAGCCTCTGCCCTGTGCCACCCCTGAACTTATCCAGTCGGTCCTGGCTCTCCAGCATCAGCCCGGGGGAGGGAGGGATGCCTGGAGGAGCAAAAAATACCCTGGAGGAGCAAAAAATACCTTGGAGCAGTGAAAAAATACCCTGGAGGAGCAAAAAATATCCTGGAGGAGTGAAAAATACCCTGGAGGAGCAAAAAATACCTTGGAGGAACAAAAAATATCCTGGAGGAGTGAAAAATACCTTGGAGGAGTGAAAAATACCCTGGAGGAGCAAAAATATCCTGGAGGAGCAAAAAATACCTTGTAGGAGTGAGGAAATACCCTGGGGGAGTGAGGGATACCCCAGAGCAATGAGTGATACCCCAGAGGGCTGAGGGATGCCCCAAAGAAGTGAGGGATACCCCTGAGGAGCAAAAGATACCTTGAAGGAGCGAAGGGTACCCTGGAGCAATGAGGGACACCCCAAACGAGTGAGGGATACCTGGAGAGGTGAGGGATATCCCATAGAAATGAGGGATACCCCTGAGGAGCAAAAAATACCCCGGAGGAGTGAGGGATACCCTGGGGGAGTGAGAGATACCTGGACGGGTGAGAGATGTCCCAGAGGAGTGAGGGATACACCAAAGAAGTGAGGGATATCCCAGAGCAATGAGGGATACCCCTGAGGAGCAAAAATACCCTGGAGGGGTGAGGGATGCCCCTGAGGAGCAAAAAATACCCTGGAGGAGTGAAGGGTGGCCTGGAACAATGAGGGATACCCAAGAGGAGTGAGGGATATCCCATGGAAATGAGGGATACCCCTGAAGAGCAAAAAATACCCTGGAGGAGTAGGGGATACCCTGGGGGAGTGAGGGATACCTGGACGGGTGAGAGATATCCCAGAGGCGTGAGGGATACCCCTGAGGAGCAAAAATTACCCTGGAGGAGTGAGGGATGCCCTGGAGGAGTGAGGGATATTGGAGGAGCAAAAATTACCCTGGAGGGGTGAGGGAAACCCAGAGGAATGAGGGATACCCCACAGAAGTGAGGGATACCCCTGAGGAGCAAAAAATTACCCTGGAGGAGTGATGGATACCCAGAGGAGTGAGGGATGCCCAAAGAAGTGATGGATACCCAGAGGAATGAGGGATACCCAGAGGAATGATGGATACCCAGAGGAGTGATGGATACCCAGAGGAATGAGGGATACCCAGAGGAGTGCGGGATGCTCCCGTCCCCTTGGGCAGCACCGGGACTCGCCCTGTGCCCTCTCAGGATGTCCCAGGTGCCCTGGCACCATCCCGGGCTGGTGGCCTCGGGGCTGGGGATGGGGAGGAAGCTCGGAGGGCTGATTGCCCCCAGGGTGTCCATGGGGAGGGAGCAGGGCAGCCCCATGCCGGGAATTCCTGGCTCCTCACGCTGCTCCTGTCCCGCAGAGCGCCTGTTTGGGGGAGCAGCTCCTCTCCCGGCTCTCCACTCCTTCGCTCTGCTTCCATTTTATTCCTCTTGAGCTCAAGCAAGACCTCAGGAACGGAATTATTGCTGGTGTAAAGGGCAGGGAAGGCCGGACCACCGGCTGCTGGATCAATGGGAGTGTTTAATACCTGTGTGAGCTTTGCTGCAGCACGGCAGCAGCTGCGGGAACAAAGGCTCGGCTTTGCTCTTCTTCCCTTTTTTTCTTTTTTTTTTTTCTTTTTTTTTTTTTCTTTTTTTCCCCCCTCTAAAATACACATATTTGTTTCGGGAGCGATGCCAAAGTTTCTGGAGATCAAAGCGAAAGCGGCGTCCAGAGATGATGGAGGCAATAAAGGGCGAGGGAAGGGAGGCAGAGGGAGCGGACGGCTCCGCAGGCCGGACCGTGCCCTCTGCTGGGGGATCGGGGGCATCGGGGGCATCGGCAGCGGCGAGGGCACCGCGGGGCAGAGGAGCCGGGGCAGGCGCACGCCCCGCGCTCCGTCCCATGGCCCCGCGATGCTCAGGGAATTCCCTGCCCGCGGTCAGACCCCCCCGCCCAAGGGGTTTCCCTGCTTGTCCCCACCCCAGGAGGTGACAGCGAGGGGCTGTGGCTCCTGTTTGTGCCCCCTGGTGCTGCTGAGCCCGGGGGATGAGGGGCAGGAACGGGAGAGGGACCCAAACGTGCAGCCCCAGGGTGTGATGGCAGCCTGGAGATTCCAGAATCACGGAATGGTTTGGGTTAGAAGGGACCTCGAAGCGCATCCAGGGCCATCCCCTGCCAGGGCAGGGACACCTTGCGCTGTCCCAGGCTGATCCAGCCTGGCCTTGGGCTAGGTTGGATCCTAGGGATTGACTCCTAGGGATTGGGCAGCCGCAGCTGCTCTGGGAAAGCCTTTCCAGGGCCATCCCACCACCGCAGAGAGGAATTCCTTCCCAAAATCCCACCCATCCCTGCCCTCTGGCAGTGGGAAGCCACCCTCCCTGTCCTGTCCACTTGCTGCTGCCACATTTGTACCCAAAACCCAGCAAAGCTTCCTGGGCAGCAAAGCAGAGCAAAGCTCTTTCCCCCTTCATGGACACCTTTCTAGGATAGGGACAAAAATTGTCCCAAAAATCATCCCAGATGCTCAAGGACACTGGAAGGATCCCAAATGGAACATCTTTCCCCCTTCATGGAAACCTTTCTAGGATGGGGACAAAAATTGTCCCAAAAATCATCCCAGATGCTCAAGGACACTGGAAGGATCCCCAAATGGAACATCTTTCCCCCTTCATGGACACCTTTCTAGGATGGGGACAAAAATTGTCCCAAAAATCATCCCAGATGCTCAAGGACACTGGAAGGATCCCCAAATGGAGCACCTGGCCCATCCCTGAGACATCCAGGATGGGGTTCCAGCTGTCCCAAAATTTGGTTTTCAAGGACACCTAAGGATCCCCAAATTCTTTCCCCTTCATGGACACCTTTTAGGATGGGGACAAAAACCCAAAAATCATCCCGGATGCTCAAGGACATTGGAAGGATCCCCCAAATGGAACATTTCCCCCCTTCATGCAAACCTTTCCAGGATGGGGGACAAAAATTGTCCCAAAAAATTCATCCCAGATTTTGAAGCAAAACTTGCTGGAAAACCGGGATGGTTTCCCCCTTCATGGACACCTCTCCAGGATTCCAAAATTGTCCCAAAAATCCAGATCCCAAATGCCCCACACAGGAAGGATCCCCATGGGTTTGGGACATCCCAAGGAATCCCTGTTCCAGCAGATGGTTTCTCCTTCCTTGAGCTCCATCACCTCCCTGGGGCTTCAGCTGGAACTCCTGTAAATCCATCCCCACACCAGGAGCCAAAACAGGGCCTCCTTTAGCCCTTCAGAGGATCCTGGAGTGGTTTGCTGGAAAAGGATGGTTTCAAGCTCATCCAGTGCCAACCCTCCATGGGCAGGGAAAGCCCCTCCCACAGGTGTGGGTTTGGGACTCCAAGGAAGACCTGGGGAACAGATGGGCCCCTTGAGGGCCACCTCCCTGGGGCCCATGGGCTCCTCCATCCCTGCACCTGGAAAACCAGCATGGATCCAACACCCAGACCCAGATGCAGCAGGTGATGGGTTTGGGACTCATCCAAGGAAGACCTGGGGAAACAGACCTCCCACTGTCCCTTGTGCTCCAACCTGGCCTTGGACACCCTGGGGCTTGGGCCTCCAGCCCCCAACACCAGGAAAAATTTGGATCCCAGTGGCTTTGAAGATCCAGCTGGAAGAGGGTTTGGGACTCCAAGGAAGACCTGGGGAACAGATGGATCTTTCCTTGAGCTCCTCCACCTCCCTGAGGCTTGGGCTCCTCCATCCCCGCACCAGGAATAATTTGCACCCAGTGGCTTTGAAGCCCTGTGGAAAAGGGTTTGGGACTCCAAGGAAGACCTGGGGAACAGATGGGTCTTTCCTTGAGCTCCTCCACCTCCCTGGGGCTTGGCTTGGGCTCCTCCATGGAATAATTTGCGCCCAGTGGCTTTGAAGCCCTGCGGAAGAGCCATGAGAGGAGCATTGCTGTCACAGCTCTGCCTTCAACTCCCTGCTTTAGATGCCCAGGGTGATGCGAGAGCTCTGCCTCACCTGGACATGCTGAGCAGGCTCTTTCCGAGAAGAAAGAGCCGCAAGCAACCCCGAGCAGCAGGATTTGTCTGTGAACAAACTGTGAACTGCGACCGAGTTTCGCTTTCAACCTCCAAATCCCACCTAAAGCGCCGCGCGCCCGCTGCACATCGATCGCGGCCGGCGGAAAAAGGGAATGTTTGTTTCAAGGGCTCTCCAGCCATCCCCAAGACACTGGTTATTTGGTAACTTATTCTGTAAACATCCAGGCCTGGCTCACTCAGCTTGCACGGGGTATTTGCTCTCGGCTCTGTGACGGCGCTCACAGGGGTTCTTGGATGAGGGAAGAGACGAGGATGTGACTCCGTGTTTCAGAAAGCTTGATTTATTGTTTTATGATATGTATTATATAATAATATATATATTATATTAAATAATATATATATATTCTATTCTTAGCTAGCCTTCTTCTATTCTTTTGGTATAATTTTAATATAACATATATATTATATATATTATATTAATACTATACTAAAAGACACTCCCAGGGGCAGCAAAAACAGCCCATGGGCCAACACTTGCTGGAAAACCAGCAATTCTTCTGTTCTTTAAATATAGTTTTAATATAATATATATAATATATGTATTATATTAAAACTATACTAAAAGAATAGAAGAAAGGATTTCATCACAAGGCTGGCTAAGAATAGAAAAAGAAGGAATGATAACGAAGGTTTGTGGCTCAGCTCTCTGTCCGAGCCAGCTGACTGTGATTGGCCATTAATTACAAACAACCACATGAGCCCAATCCCAGATGCACCTGTTGCATCCCACAGCAGCAGATAACCATTGTTCACATTTTGTTCCTCAGGCTCTCTGCTTCTCAGGAGGAAAGTCCTAAGGAAAGGATTTTCCATAAAAGATGTCCGCGACAAGGCTCTGCTTCCTTCGGGCTGGTTTTGAGCTCTGCCTGTCCAGCTCTGCTTAGGCTCAGCTGAGCTCAGCCAAGCAGGTTTTTTGGTTTTGGGTGGGGAGCAGAGGTTTGGGCCTGGCTGCCTGATGTGAAGGAGGATTTAATCCTGACCATCAGGAAATCGCAGCTCCTGCCTCCCCCCCACCTGAGGGAACGAGCTTAAAAATCCTCAAGAAAACCCAGTGTTTACTTTCTGGGTTTCACATTGCTCCAGTTCATATTTTTGAGCTTTATCTCAGCCACAAGGACAAGAAAATATTTTTTTTTATAAAAGAGGAAACAGACGAGATTTTCACATAACCACATATTCCTGAGGCTTTAAACATCTCCAGATTTAGGAAGGCTCACCAGAAAAATCCTAAGGATTGGTAAAACCTCGGGCTGCTTAGTTTGGCCACTCAGAGCAGCCCAGAACTGCGAGGAGCCCACACGGAGAGCCCTGAGCCCAGGTTTTATCTGAGACACAGGACCTGTTTGCAGCTGGGGCTTTGCTGCTGGCTCAGGTCCTGGAAGGGCTGTAAAGAGCCATTGCAGCAGCTTCTGGGAACACCAGCGAGCTCTGGATTTGGAAAGAGCAGTGCATGAAGAATCAGGTGAATTGTCGGTGAGGTTTTGCTGAGCAGACACTGGGAGCCCAGCAGGTCAGGGCAGCCTTGCCCAGGTGGAGCCAGTCTGGGGTGCTCAGGTGGGATATTCCCCTGCAGCTGGGGAAATTCTGCAGCTGGGGAAATTCTCCTGCAGCTGGGAGCATCTCCTGCAGCTGAGAACATCTCCTGGCCTTTCCCAGGCTGAGCCTCCCTCCCTGACCACTGCCAACGATGGGCACAGCTCCCTGCCAGCTGGTGCCAACCCCAGGGGCTCTGCAGCCCATCCCTGCACCGACAGGGCCAGGGCAGGATGAACCCAAGGGCAAAAGGCTCCTTTGCCCCCCGAGCCTGGCGCTGGATCCGTCTCTGTCTCGCCAACGACGATGGTGAGAGATAAGTGAATCCCCCGCGCCGTCTGACAGGCAGGGAGACATTAATAATTATGTACTATTTAAGGCTGATTGAAAATGAAGAGGTGGAGGTGTTGGGACAGATGTGGCAGTGCCAGATGGATTGTGATTAGATTAGCACCGTTCCATTTGACGGGATCTGAACCATGCTTTAATCATTTATTGTGAAAGCTCCGCTCCACGCGGCTCCCTCCCTGTTGCTCCACGTCTGCGACTTTGGATCACCCAGCTCCGAGCTGTCCTGGCGTGAAACGTGTCGTGTTTACAGCCGGTATTTCCAGCCCTGAGCCCTCCCTCTGCCTCTCCTCTCCTTGTTTGTACAAAGCCTCCCGCGATCCGCCAGCGGAGCCTGTTCATCCCTGCCAGCGGATAAACAGCGGCTCAGCCCTGAGCCCCTCCACGGCCTGAGTCACACCCCGGCCCAGTCACACCCCAGGCAGGCAGGAAATGCTCAGGGCACAGCTGGAGCTGCTGCTGGAGCAGCTTTTGTGCCCCTCTGCTGCCTCCAATCCCAGCAGATCGCAAGAGCGCCCACCCCGCTCCATCCCAGTGGGATTCCGGGAGGATCTGTGCTGCTGGGAGGGGTTTATCTGCACCAAATGCACCCAAAATGCACCCAAAAATGCCTCTCCAGGCCGTGCCACAGCTCCACGACAGAGCGATGCAGCGGTCCAGGAGGACAAGGGAAAAATGCCATAAAATTCCAGTATCCACTTGAGATCCCTGGAGCAATAACGGAGGCAGAAAAGGATTACCTGGGTAGCTGGGAAGTAGCTGGAGACCCTCACTGGCAGTGTCATGCAATTTTAATTATCATAAGTGGTCCAGATCTCCATGGATGGAAAAAGTTATTATTGTTATGATTCCCTCCAAACGTGAGGGGTTTCAGTTAAACACACATCCCTGGCTATTAATCACGCCACGTTTCCGATGGAGCCAAAGTAATTAGCCATGAGTCGGACTGCAGGGATCACCTTAAAACAAAGAATAATGCATGGATTTATTCTTCTTTTGAAGCAAAAACAGCCCACGGGCCAACACTTGCTGGAAAACCAGGATGGATCCAGACCAAGCTGGATCCAACACCCAAACTCCAGATCCAGCTGGTGGTGGGTTTGGGACTCCAAGGAAGACCTGGGGAACAGATGGGCCTTTCCTTGAGCTCCTCCACTTCCCTGGGTCTCGGACTCCTCCATCCCCGCACCAGGAATAAAACAGGACCTGGGAGGATCCTGGGCTTGAGGGACCTCCATCCCCACCCCTCCATGGAGGAATCCCACTGTCCCAGGGGCTCCAACCTGGCCTTGGACCTCCCAGGGCAGCAAAACAGCCCCTGGGCCAACACCTGCTGGAAGAGGATCCTGGAGCCCCAAGAAGACCTGGGGGTTTGAGCTCCTCCACCTCCCTGGGGCTTGGGCTTCTCCATCCCCACACCAGGAATGAAACAGGACCTCCTTAAAGCCCTCATCAGAGAAGTGGCCACCCTCATCCAGTGGGCAGGGACACCTCCCACTGTCCCAGGGTGCTCCAACCTGGCCTTGGACACTCCCAGGGGCAGCAAAAACAGCCCATGGGCCAACACCTGCTGGAAAACCAGCATGGATCCAACACCCAAACTCCAGATCCAGCTGGTGATGGGTTTGGGACCCCAAGGAAGACCTGGGGAACAGATGGGCCTTTCCTTGAGCTCCTCCACCTCCCTGGGGCTTGGGCTCCTCCATCCCTGCACCAGGAATGAAACAGGACCTCCTGTAGCCCTTCAGAGGATCCTGGAGTGGTTTGGGTTGGAGGGACCTTAAAGCTCATCCAGTGCCACCCTGCCATGGGCACCTCCCACTGTCCCAGGGTGCTCCAGCCTGGCCTCTGACACTCCCAGGGGCAGCCACGGCTTGCCCACCCTCACAGGGAGGAATTCCTTCCCAAAATCCCACCCACCCCCACCCTCTGGCACTTGGAACCCACCTCCCTTTCTCCTTTCCACCCCATGGAAATCTCCCCCCATCTCCTCCCTTTGTCCATTTTACTGTTCCCTGCATGCCAGACTTGAGGATTAAAAACCTTTGGGATCCTGAAATTCATCTTCTCTGGATCCTGGGAGGGGTTTTTGGGTGGGAGCTGCTGACCCCAGTGCCCAGGGAGCAGCAGAGGTGGCCTTGGACACTCCCAAGGGGCAGCCACAGTGCCAGGGTCTCACAGGGAGGAATTCCTTCCCAAAATCCCACCCATCCCCACCCTCTGGCACTTGGAACCCATCCCTGTTTCTCCTTGGAAATCTCTCTCCATCTCTTCCCTTTGTCCATTTTACTGTTCCCTGCATGCCAGACTTGAGGATTAAAAACCTTTGGGATCCCGAAATTTGTCTTCTCTGGACCCTGGGAGGGGTTTTTGGGTGGGAGCTGCTGATCCCAGAGGTGGTTGGGTGTGAGTGGGAGCGAGAGGCTGCAGATCCCTGCTCTGCTGGGGAAGCGGGGCCAGATGAAAGGCAGACGAGCTGTGAGCTGTTATTATTCTGTCTAATAGGGTTTCAAATGCGAGCCCTCCTTTCTGGAGAGTGCAGCACAATCAAAACCACATTTCTGCTCCATGTGGGCACTTTTTCCTGCGCTGACTTGTTTTCAAAACAGATGTGAATTCTTCGCCAAGGCTCCCGCCCCTCTCCTTAAAGAGCAGAAAATGTCATCTCTGCTGGTGTGTGCAAACCCAAAAGGCCCAGAGGAACTCCAAAATGCCATTTCCAAGTAGGTCAGGGGCTCTGTCCTACCCCAAACCCCAGCTGTTCCCACAAGTTTCCAAAATGGGTACAAAGAGGTCTCATAAGGAGGGAGAATGGGATAATTCATGCAGCTGATGGCCCCAGCCCCAGCCTGGTGCTGGTGCATGCCCCCGGGCACACTTGCAGCTTGTTATTATCTCGAATGCAGCTTCAGAAGTGTTGGGGGTTTTGGTGATGCTTTCTAGACTTCTCAACCCTGACCTCAAAACCTCAAAGTCTCCAGAAATGGCAAATACCTGGGATTCCCTGCGGCTCTAGCGGAGCCTGGAGAGCACCAGTCCTGCCCTGGAACGCTCGGCTTTGGCTCCCAGCAGGGCGTGGGGCCTGAATCCTGCCCTGGGACATCTCCTGTGGTGCCCAGGGATGGCAGTGCCACCCCTCCATGGGCAGGGATGCCTCTCCTGTCCCACTCCTGTCCCACTCCTGACCCTCTCCTGTCCCACTCCTGACCCTCTCCTGTCCCCATTCCTGTCCCTCCTGTCCCTCTCCTGTCCCTCCCTGGTCTTCCAGGCCCTCTCTTGTCTCTCCTACCCCTCTCCTGTCCCTCCTATCCCATTCCTGTCTCTTCTGTCCCTCTCCTGTCTCTCCTGTCTCTCCTGTCCCTCCTGACCCTCTCCTGTCCCTCTCCTGTCCCTCTCCTGTCCCTCCTGACCCTCTCCTGTTCCTCTCCTGTCCCTCCCGTCCCCATTCCTGTCCCTCTCCTGTCCCCATTCCTGTCCCTCTCCTGTCCCCATTCCTATCCCTCTCCTGTCCCTCCTATCCCATTCCTGTCCCTCCTGTCCCTCTCCTGTCCCTCTCCTGTCCCTCCTCTCCCATTCCTGTCCCCATTCCTGTCCCCATTCCTGTCCCTCTCCTGCCCCTCCTGTCCCTCCTATCCCATTCCTGACTCTCCTGTCCCTCTCCTGTCCCTTCTATCCCTCTCCTGTCCCTCCTGTCCCTGTCCCTCCCTCTCCTGTGTCCTGTCCTGTCTGTCCCTCCTCTCCCATTCCTGTCCCTCTCCTGTCCCTCTCCTGTCTCTCCTGTCCCTCTCCTGTCCCTTCTATCCCTCCTGTCCCTCTCCTGTCCCCTCCTATCCCCCTGGCTCTCCAGCCCTCTCTGGCTCCCGTCCCAGCCGCCGTTCCCGGCTCCCAGCTCCTCACTCCTGTTTACAGAAATGGGAATTTGCATGATGAAAATAACCTGGGACGGATTTTGATTTTTTTACTGCCCTTGGCAGAAGGCTCGGAAAAAACCGGTGCATAGTCAATTACTGGAATTTTTTAAACACAAATAATATTTTATGTGATCAGCGGGCTGGCCCTGGGCCTGGGCAACCCTGAAAGGAACAAGCCATCAATTGTGTGCCTGCACAGGAGCCCTGGGCAGGTGCAGCCTGTGTTGACCTTAGCACAGCAGCCCTGGCTGGCTTAACCCCTGAGGGATGGGCTGGGGTTTGTGAGCCTCAGGCTGGGAATTTCTCCTCTCCCTCTGTTTTTCCGCCGGACTCCTGCATCCGGACACAGTTTGGGTTGGAGGGATTAAATCTCATTCATTAAATCTCATCCAGAGAGACAGAGTGGGGGGGTTTAATCCAGGAGAAATTCCTGCTGCTTTGGGTCTGAGACACTCAGGAAGAGCCACAGAGCAGCCTTGGATGGATGGGTCAGCTCCCACTGCATCCTCCTGAATCCATTGAGGCATCACAGACACCCTGCTCATCCAATTTTGTGTTTGCAGCAGCTCAAACGCAGGGAGTGAAGGCTCAGCCCAGGGAAAAGGGATTTTTGTAGGGCACAGGGCAGGAGGACACCTTGCAGTGTCCCAGGGTGCTCCAGCCTGGCCTTGGACACGGAGAGGGGCATGGATGCGCCAGGTGCTGCTGCTGCATCCCACAGAGCCCGTCCGTGCCTCCTCTGGGCCCATCCCCGTGCAGATCCCTGGGGCTGGCGCTGGCAGGGAAGGGGTTAAGCAAAGCAGGGAAGGGGTTAAGCAAAGCAGGGAAGGGGTTAAGCAAAGCAGGGGCCCCTCGCTGTTCCCCCCAATCCCCCCCAATCCTGGCAGGCTCCCCAAACCAACAGAGCTGGGAGCTCATTCCCAGAAACGCTCGAGCGGGGCAGGCGCGTTCCGGGAAGGACCCGCACGAGGCAGAGCAGGAGCCTCCCTGGCAGCCGCGGGGCTGTCCCTGGGACCAGGGGGGTCGGGGGCAATCGGGGAATGGCACCCCCGGCTCTGGGCCCCGAGCCGTGCCGACCCACGGGGTTCCTCCCACAGATCCCATCCGCGGAGAGCGGGAGCGACTGCGACGGCTCAGGGAGGCAGAGCCATGTTAATTCATTAATTTATCACAAATAGTTTTTATTTTAAAGCACCGAGGCGGTGGAAGGGCTTTAAATTTCCAGGACTGCTGCCAGTTTCCTCCTTCTCTGCACAGTCCCCTTGGCAGAGGCCGGGCTGTGGGGTGAATTCAGCGTCGCTGCTTCCTGCAGCTCCTCGGTGGAGCTGCCCCAGGGCAGGGGGGCACAGCCTTGGCACAGCCCCCGGTCCTGCCTTCAAACAGCTCCAGACAACCCCAGAGAGGATGAGGAGCAGGAGGAGGAGGATGAGGATGAGGAGGAGGAGAAGGATGAGGAGGAGAGGAGGAGGAGGATGAGGAGGAGGAGGAGAAGGAGAGGAGAATGAGGAGGAGAAGGAGAAGGAGAAGGAGAAGGAGAAGGGGAAGGGGAAGGGGAAGGGGAAGGAGAAGGAGGAGAAGGAGAAGGAGAAGGAGAAGGAGAAGGAGAAGGAGAAGGAGAAGGAGAAGGAGAAGGAGAAGGAGAAGGAGAAGGAGAAGGAGAAGGAGAAGGAGAAGGAGAAGGAGAAGGAGAAGGAGAAGGAGAAGGAGAAGGAGAAGGAGAAGGAGAAGGAAAAAAAATTTAAAAAAAAAAATTAAAAAAAAAAAAAAAAAAAAAAAAAAAAAAAAAAAAAAAAAGTGCTGTTGTTGTTGTTGTTCCAGAGCCAAGGGGAAGAAAAATTCCTTCCCAGTTTAAGGATCTCTAACACCTGGGTAGAGTTTCACTTCTCTCAGCTGCCTGCTGCAGGCTTTGAGAGCTACTTCCTAACAACCGCGGGCTGCATCCAAAGCTCACTCAGCCAGCCGGATTCTTTCCATCCATCCAAGGCTGATCAGACTTTCTTGGATGATTGGGAATCATTTGACACCCCGAGTGCGCCCAGGGGAGAGCGAGGCCGTTTTCAAGTGGCTCCTTGAATGAGTTTTTCATGTGCACTGAGCTGGGGCACGAATTGGCTGCGGGGAAGCTCCCGGTGCGTTTTCCATGCGCCTCTCCCAGCTGGAGGCTCACACACAGCTCCTGCCAGCTCCCTGCGCTCACAGCAGGAGGAAGAGGATGAGGAGGAAGCTCTCTGCAGCCAGGCCAGCTGTGCACGTGCTGCTCTGTCTGGTGGCTGAGACTGGGACAGATGTGGCTCTAGTGGCACAGCTGGATGCTCCCCCTGAGCCAGCGCCACCCCTGACACCCGCCCTGAGCTCTCTGCAGCTTCCTCACACCCACCCCATGCGAGTGTGGCCATTCCTGGAGGTTCCTAGGATGGGATCCCTGTGTCAGGAGGGGCTGGGTGATCCCCCTGGCCTGGCTGGAGCTGCTCCTCACTGTCCAGATTGCTCAGCCTGGCTGCTCCGTGTCAGAACTCAGTGCATCCCTCCAGGTGTCCGGAGTGGCCAGGGGGCTCAGAGACCCTGGCACAGAGCCCAGAGCACCTGTGGGTTTGATTATGACCCACAGAGCAAGTTACCGGCTTTGTATGAAGACCTGAAAGTCACAGGAGTTTAATTAGTGTAAGAATCAAATTATCACTAGGTGGAAAAGTCGATTTTGGGGTTTTTAGAATAGGGGTTTTGGGGACAAGATGGAGGGATCTGGGCATGTCCAGCCTTTCTCCTTCTTCTTCTCTACCTCCACCTTCCGCTGTGATGGTGGCACTTTGGGATTGGTTTAGAGCAGAAGCTCACTGTCTAACACAGGTGATAGGTGTTGGAAAGTAATTGTAAATATTGTACATGTAGTTTTTAGTATAAAGACATAACACCGCCCTGGGGGCAGGCAGAGTGCCTGGAACTGTCCTTCTGCATGGACCTTGGCAGGGCAGGAGTAAAAATTTTCTAGATAAGAAACAATAAACAACCTTGAGACCGAGAAATGAAGAGCCCTGACTCCTTCTTCGAACGTGCGGGCCCAAACAGAGCCTGCTCACGTGCAACAAACTGCAACCATCCGAGAGCTCCGAGCTGCTGTGGTGCCCCCAGCCAGGGCTGCAGCTCATTAGGGGAAGAAATGAACCCTTTCAGCAGCGGTCACGGGCTGGGAAAGCTTTGGGACGTGTCCAGAGCCTGGTGGTGGTCAGCGAGGGCCGGCGCTCCAGCCTTCAAAGAGCTCTGGCTCCCAGGATTGTACACAAGGCTGGCTTTGAGGGAGAGCAGCTTCAGGGAAAAACAGCTGGGAAGGGACAAGGCTGAGACAGGGCACAGACAGGCCCGGGACACCCCAAAAGTGAGGGGGATCCGTGCTCTGCAGTGTCCCAGCCTTGCTGGAGTGTCCCCAGCACAAGGGAGGGGACAAAAGGTGTCTCGGTGGACAGGAGCATCTAAACCTTGATTTATGCATTTAAATCTTGATTTATGCATTTAAATCTTGATTTTGGCCATGCAAGGGGGTTTGTCACCTGCATCAGCTGGGCTTGGCTGGGGACACCTGTCCACGCTGTGTGTGACTGTCACTGGGAATGTCACTGGGAATGTCACTGGGAATGTCACTGGGAATGTCACTGGGAATGTCACCGCACCCTGCCACCCGTGTGAGTCCCCAGTGTCACCAGGGCAGCAGGGAGAGCCCCCACAGCCCCCGGGCTCGGCATTCCCGGCGCGGGGTTAAGTAAAGATCTGCTAAAGATCTGCCTGGGAGCGGAGGAAATGAGTCAGGAAACACCGGGGGAGAAGAAACAGAAACGCGGAATCTCCGAGAGACGAACCCGTGCACAGCCCGTCCCGGGCGTGCTCCCGCCTCCCCTCCAACCGGGAGGGAACAAATCCCGGGGATCTGCGCCCACCTGGGAGTGCCCTCTGTGCCCACCTGAGCCCCGGGCATCCCCACCTGGGAGAACCTTCTGTGCCCACCTGGGAGTGCCCACCTGAGCCCTGCCCACCCCAGGCATCCACACCTGGGAGCTCCCTCTGTGCCCAACTGAGCCCCGGGCATCCCCACCTGGGAGTGCCCTGTGTGCCCACCTGAGTGAGCCCTGCCAACCTCAGATCTCCCTCTGTTTCCACCTGGGAACTCCCTCTGTGCCCACCAGATCCCTGCCCACCCCAGGCATTCACACCTGGGCATCCCCACCTGTGCCCACCTGAGCCCTGCCCACCCCAGGCATCCACACCTGGGAGTGCCCTCTGTGCCCAGCTGGGAGTGCCCTCTGTGCCCACCTGAGTCTCGGGCATCCCCACCTGGGAGTGCCCTCTGTGCCCACCTGAGCCCTGCCCACACCAGGCATCCACACCTGGGCATCCCCACCTGTGCCCACCTGAGCCCTGGGCACCCCCACCTGTGCCCATCTGAGCCCTGCTCACCCTGGGCATCCCCACCTGGGAGCTCCCTCTGTGCCCACCTGGGAGCTCCCTCTGTGCCCACCCGGGAGTGCCCTCTGTGCCCACCTCAGATCTCCCTCTGTGCCCACCCGGGAGTTCCCTCTGTGCCCACCTCAGATCTCCCTCTGTGCCCACCCGGGAGTTCCCTCTGTGCCCACCTCAGATCTCCCTCTGTGCCCACCTGGGAGCTCCCTCTGTGCCCACCTGGGAGTTCCCTCTGTGCCCACCTGGGAGTTCCCTCTGTGCCCACCAGATCCCTGCCCACGCCGGGCACCCCCTGCTCCATCCCCGTGCCAGGAGGGGCTGCATTGGCTCTCTCTCACCCGGGCTGTGCCAGGGCACGGGAGTTCCCCGCTCCACCTGGGGGAATCCCGGAGCTGCCCGAGGTGCCCGGGTGATGCCAACGCCCCCGAGCTCCCTGGCAGCGCGAGGGGAGGCTCTGAACGGCATCCAGAGCTCCAAAACCACCCCCAAACCCGCCAGGCTGAGAGGGAACCAAACCCGGCAATCACGGCTGACGGGGGAGGAATCGGATCCTGGCTTCCCCTCGGGCTCCCCCTCCTCCCGCAGCCCGCCGAGTGCAGCTGCCTCCGTTTGGCTTCGTTTGGCTCATTTGGCTAATTGGCTCTGTCAATCAAGTGTCACTCAGGGCTCCTGCCCGGCTGAGGGGAGCTGCAATGGCAGGGCTGGGGAAGGAGAGGGGGAGAGGAGACCCCCAGGGAGAGGTGAGAGGGGCTGTGAGACCCCCAGGGTTGGGGAAGGAGAGGTGAGGGGGGCTCTGAGACCCACGAAGTGGGGAAGATGTGAGAGGGGCTCTGAGACCCCCAAGGTGGGGAAGGAGAAGTGAGGGGAAACCTGAGACCCCCAAGGTGGGGAAGGAGAGGGGAGGGGAGATCTGAGACCCCAGGGTTGGGGAAGTAGATGTGAAAGGGGCTCTGAGACCCCCAAGGTGGAGCTGGTGCCCATCACTGCTCTGTGCTCCATCGCAGGGAATTTGGTGCCTCAGTTTCACTGCAGGGAGTGAGGCGACCAAAGGGGCCTCAGGGGAGCTCAACTGGTGGAAAACACAGAAATCCAGGCCTGGAAATCTCGTATTTGTCCAACCACAGGGGTTCCAGGCTGGTTCTTTGTGCCCCGTGGGGGTCACAGCAACAGGCACTTGGAAATTAGGGATGGGACAAGAAGGCAAGTCCCCGTTTCCCCTTTGTTTTTTGTTTTTCCTTTTTAACAAAGGGTTAACCCGAGGCAGCCTTTTGGGAGGAGGCGGCAGAGGCTGGGGAGGTCCCTTCTGTGCCAGGAAGGAAGGGGTTAAGCCGGAGGTGCCACCTGGGAGGCAGAGCCGGGTCCGAGGGTGCTCCGCCAGTCCCTGCCCTGTGAAAAGAGCTTTTCCTCCCTGTGCCCAGCTCCTCTCCTGACGCACCCAAACCCCCGAGAAACTGCACAAAAAGGGGAGAGGGAGGAAGGGAGGAAGGGAGGAAGGGAGGAAGGGAGGAAGGAAGGAAGGAAGGAAGGAAGGAAGGAAGGAAGGAAGGAGAGAGAGGAAAGAGAGAAGAAGGGGGAGAAGAGAGAGGAGAAAATGGGGAGAGAGAAGAGAAGAGAAGAGAAGAGAAGAGAAGAGAAGAGAAGAGAAGAGAAGAGAAGAGAAGAGAAGAGAAGAGAAGAGAAGAGAAGAGAAGAGAAGAGAAGAGAAGAGAAGAGAAGAGAAGAGAAGAGAAGAAGAGAAGGAAAAGAAAAGAGAGGAAGAGAAGAGAAGAGAAAAGAAAAGAAGAGAAAAGAAAAGAAAAGAAAAGAAAAGAAAAGAAAAGAAAAGAAAAGAAAAGAAAAGAAAAGAAAAGAAAAGAAAAGAAAAGAAAAGAAAAGAAAAGAAAAGAAAAGAAAAGAAAAGAAAAGAAAAGGAAAAGAAAAGGTTCTGGAGCTGGCTCGGGGCTGTGGCAGCAGAGCTGGGAGGGGACAGATGCTGCTGCTCTGTTTTCCCGAAAACAAAGGAGCAGAGGATTCCACTTGGATTCCCAGTTTGTTTGCTCAGAGATCAAACCCGCTGCAGTTTCCCTGTCCGCCTTCCAAGTGGCAAAAGCCTGGGGCTGAGGGGATGCAGCCCTCACTGCCAGTGGGCACCTGGCACTGCCCCAGCACCCAGGGCAGGAGCTGGGCACCGCTTTGTGTCGGTGCTTTCTTCGTGCCCCTTTTGCAGGAGGGGAAACTGAGGCACGGAGGGGTTTGCAAATCATCAATCCCCAGCAGCGGATGGGGAAGGGACAGGGGAGGGGATGCAGGGGAGCTGCTGAACAAGGGGCTCAGCTCTGGATGCTGGCGATTGAGGATGGGCTGAGGGAAGTGTGGTGGAAACAGCACATGGAGGGGCCCAACCCTGGCCCAAACCCCTGCGTTCTGTGAAGCACCAACTCCAGCCAAACTCCCTTGGTGACGAAGGAGTTAAAGGCTCTGGGCCCAGCCTGTGGCTTCTCTCCCCCCCTTGTCCCTCCCCTGGTTTACAAAAACCCCCCCATTATCAAAAACCTGCCTGGAATCCTCTCAGCCAGTGACACGGGAAATTCACATTACAGAGGCTGCCAGGGCGACAACAAACAGCGACAGCAAATACAAATGACAAACACAGCTGCGGGAGCTGCCCTGCCCGGGGACCGCCACACTGCCACCGCCGCAGCCCTGGGGACACCCTGCCTTCTTGTCCTGCCCTTGCCACCCTCCAGGGGACACCCTGCCTTCTTGTCCTGCCCCTGCCACCTCCAGGGGACACTCTGCATCTTTGCCCTGCCCTGCCATCCTTCAGGGGACACTCCTTGCCGTGCCCTGCCATCCTTCAGGGGACACTCTGCCATCTTGTCCTGCCCCTGGCACCTCCAGGTGACACTGTGCCTTCTTGTCCTGCCCTGCCACCCTTCAGGGGACACTGTGCCTTCTTGTGCTGCCCCTGGCACCTACAGGGGACACTCTGCCTTCTAGTCCTTCCCCTGGCACCTCCAGGTGACACTCTCCCTTCTTGTCCTGCCCCTGCCACCTTCGGGTGACACTCTGCCTTCTTGTCCTGTCCCTGGCACCTCCAGGTGACACTCTGCCTTTTTGTCCTGTCCCTGCCACCTCCAGGGGACACTCTGCATCCTTGTCCTGCCCCTGGCACCCTCCAGGTGATACTCTGCCTTCTTGCCCTGCCCCTGCCATCCTTCAGGGGACACTCTGCCTTCTCGTCCTGCCCCTGGCACCTCCAGGGGACACTGTGCCTTCTTGTCCTGCCCTGGCACCTCCAGTGACACTCTGCCATCTTGTCCTGCCCCTGCCACCTCCAGGGGACACTGTGCTTTCTTGTCCTGCCCTGCCATCCTCCAGGGGACACTGTGCCTTCTCGTCCTGCCCCTGGCACCTCCAGGGGACACTCCTTGCCCTGCCCTGCCATCCTTCAGGGGACACTCTGCCTTCTTGTCCTGCCCTGGCACCTCCAGGGGACACTGTGCCTTCTTGTCCTGTCCCTGCCACCTTCAGGTGACACTCTGCCTTCTTGTGTTGCCCCTGGCACCTCCAGGGGACACTGTGCCTTCTTGTCCTGCCCTGCCATCCTTCAGGTGACACTCTGCCATCTTGTCCTGTCCCTGCCACCTCCAGGGGACACTCTGCCATCTTGTCCTGCTCCTGACACCCCACTTGGGCACCCTGAGCTCCCGGCCGTGTCCTTTGGAGGAGCTCAGCTCGTTGGTTGGATGCTTTTTTTGCAGCTCCTCACCCCCTGCTCCTCTCTTTCACCCCTCTGCTTTTCTCTCTCCAGGGTTGTTTTCCTCTCCTGTGCAGATCTCGTGCGCTTGGGACTCACAAGGAACGAGCAGGGAGGGCTGGGATGCACAGGGAGTGAGCAGGGAGAGCTGAGACTCCCAGGGAATGAGGTGGGACTCACAAGGAGTGAACAGGGAATGGGTTGGGACTCACAGGGAACTAATAGGGAGAGCTGGGGCACTGAGGAAATGGGTTGGGATGCCCGGGGAATGAGCTGGGACTCATTGGGAATGAGCAGAGAGGGCTGGGATGCCCAGGGAGTGAGCAGGGAGAGCTGGAGCTCACAGGGGATGGGTTGGGACTCCCAGGGGATGAGCAGGGAGAGCTGGGACTCCCAGGGAATTATTTGGGACTCCCAGGGAATTATTTTGGACTCCCAGGGGATGATTTGGGACTCCCAGGGGATGAGCAGGAGAGCCAGGACACTCTCCTGCCCTCACCTCCCACCCATCCATGGCCTTCCTCCCTCCCTTCCTCATTTCCAGGGTGGATTGCTGCCCCCAGCCCCTCGAGGGCAGGGCACGGGGCATCCAGCTGGTCCCTTTTCAGCAGGGCTGTGCCTGTGAGACCCCAGGACTGTCCCCTTTAGGACAGCGCTGTTCTGTGTGACCCCAGCACTGTCCCCTTTAGGACAGGGCTGTTCTGTGTGACCCCAGGACTGTCCCACTTAGGACAGGGCTGTTCTGTGTGACCCCAGGACTGTCCCCTTTAGGACAGGGCTGTTCTGTGTGACCCCAGCACTGTCCCCTTTAGGACAGGGCTGTTCCTGTGAGACCCCAGGACTGTCCCACTTAGGACAGGGCTGTTCTGTGTGACCCCAGGACTGTCCCCTTAGGACAGGGCTGTTCTGTGTGACCCCAGCACTGTCCCCTTTAGGACAGGGCTGTTCCTGTGAGACCCCAGGACTGTCCCCTTTAGGACAGGGCTGTTCTGTGTGACCCCAGGACTGTCCCCTTAGGACAGGGCTGTTCTGTGTGACCCCAGAACTGTCCCCTTTAGGACAGGGCTGTTCCTGTGTGACCCCAGGACTGTCTCCTTTAGGACAGGGCTGTGCCTGTGTGACCCCAGCACTGTCCCCTTAGGACAGGGCTGTGCCTGTGTGACCCCAGGACTGTCCCCTTTAGGACAGGGCTGTTCCTGTGTGACCCCAGGACTGTCCCCTTTAGGACAGGGCTGTTCCTGTGAGACCCCAGGACTGTCCCCTTTAGGACAGGGCTGTTCTGTGTGACCCCAGGACTGTCCCCTTAGGACAGGGCTGTTCTGTGTGACCCCAGAACTGTCCCCTTTAGGACAGGGCTGTTCCTGTGTGACCCCAGGACTGTCTCCTTTAGGACAGGGCTGTGCCTGTGTGACCCCAGCACTGTCCCCTTAGGACAGGGCTGTTCTGTGAGACCCCAGGACTGTCCCACTTAGGACAGGGCTGTTCTGTGTGACCCCAGCACTGTCCCCTTTAGGACACCCCTCCTGCCAGGCCCAGCAGCCACAGCAGCAGTTCAGGCAGGAGAGGGGGAGATTTCCCCAGGAAAATCCTTTTTTTGTGCCTGGAAGCGGCACTGAGCCACCCTGAGCAGCACAAACAGCCCCTGCCCGAGGTCTGTGCACACCCTGGGAGAGGAGGAGACCCTCCTGAGTGCAGCAAGACACATTTCCAGCCACCTGAAGGAGCAATTTTCTCCCCTCTTTCCTTTTTTTATTTTTATTTTTTTTTTCCCTTCCTTGGAAGCTTCTGCAAGACAGAGCCTCATAAATCTCACCTCCCAAACCCCTCAGGCGGCCGGGTGTCTGCATCCTCTCCATCTTCATTGCTTTTCCCTGCTTTGATGCTCTGGGAGGTGGATGTGCCGTGCCAGGAGCGCCAGGTGGGAGGTGGGACATTCCATCCTCTCTGTCCCTGCCCTGCCACGTCCCTGCTGCCACCTTGGTGCCACCTGGGGTGTCCTGGTGGAGACCAAGTGGCTTGGAGGGGCTGGAAAAAGAAATAATGCAGGGAATCCCTGGATTTTCCAGGGGCTGCAGTGACGGAGGTGGTTCAGAGCCCCTCAATCACTGGGAATTCTGCTGAGTTCCCTGTTGGGATCCTCTGTTGGGGTTCCCTGTGGAATATCAGCAATAATCACTGGTTTGGTGTAAAATCACCCCTGTGCATGTGGTGGGTTGTTCCTGGGGTGTCCAGGCTCGCTCCATGCCCTCCTCCTAAGCCAAGAGGAAGAATTCCCATCTTTTCCATAGCTGTCCACCTCTGCTCATTGCTTTGATTTCCTGGTGGATTTTGTGGTGCTGATTTTAAGTGGAAAATACAATTAAGGAAAACACAATTAAGGCAGCCTGTCCATCCCAACAATTTTCTAGGCTGGGGAGCAGCAGGATTCCAGGTGGGACCTGCCAGGAATCCTCCCTGCCCTGGAGTCACTGTCCTTGCTCAGCTCTTCCCTCTCTCCCAGGCTCAGTTTGTGACCAAGGTGGTTCAGAGCCCCTAAATCCCTGGGAATTCTGCTGAGTTCCCTGTTGGGATTCCCTGTGGGATATCTCAGCAATAATCCCTGGGAATTCTGCTGAGTTCCCTGTTGGGATTCCCTGTGGGATATCTCGGCAATAATCCCTGGGAATTCTGTTGAGTTCCCTGTTGGGACTCCCTGTGGGATATTTCAGCAATAATCCCTGGGAATTCTGCTGAGTTCCCTGTTGGGATTCCCTGTGGGATATCTCAGCAATAATCCCTGGGAATTCTGCTGAGTTCCCTGTTGGGATTCCCTGTGGGATATCTCAGCAATAATCCCTGGGAATTCTGCTGAGTTCCCTGTTGGGACTCCCTGTGGGATATCTCAGCAATAATCCCTGGGAATTCTGCTGAGTTCCCTGTTGGGATTCCCTGTGGGATATCTCAGCAATAATCCCTGGGAATTCTGCTGAGTTCCCTGTTGGGATTCCCTGTGGGATATCTCAGCAATAATCCCTGGTTTGGTGTTTCTGGGGTGTCCAGGCTCGCTCCATGCCCTCCTCCTAAGAGGAAGAATTCCCATCTTTTCCATAGCTGTCCACCTCTGCTCATTGCTTTGATTTCCAGGTGGATTTTGTGGTGCTGATTTTAAGTGGAAAAGACAATTAAGGAAAATACAATTAAGCAGCCTCTCCATCCCAGCAATTTTCTGGATCCCCAGGAATCCTCCCTGCCCTGGAGTCACTGTCCCTGCTCAGCTCTTCCCTCTCTCCCAGGCTCATTTTTCTCCCAGTCCCGCCTGATCCCTCCTGTGACTCCGAGGACAAAAATCAACTCTGTAAACTGGGCTGGGAGGGCAGGACAGAAAGCAGAAGAGGTGGAAAAAAAGCAGTGATTGAGGACAGGAACTGCGGGGATACAAATTCCACCCGGCCACAGACTTCAAATAAACACCAACTCTGCAGATGGTGTGAAAAAAGTGATCCTGGAAAAAAAACCCACACCTCCCTCAGCATTGCTGGTGTGGGGCCTCGGAACCTGCTGCTGGTGGGAGCCTGGCAGGTGTGTGCAGAGCTGGAGGAAGAGGAGGAAAAAGGAGGAGGAGGAGGAAGGAGAGGGGGGGAGATGCAGCCTCAGGGGAATGGCTGAGATTTTCCTTGGAGAAAAGGGGGACAGAGATTCCCTGTGAGCACATCCCCGCCTGCCCAGCAGGAGCCTCACCAAGGACCCTCTTTGTGCCCATCCCGGGGGTGAAAATCCCTGAGGAGCTGCTGTGGGGGGGCCCAACTGATTCCCTGGGAGTTCCAGCTCTCCCTGAGTATTCCTTGGGAGTCCCAACTGATTCCCTGGGAGTTCCAGCTCTCCCTGATCATTCCTTGGGAGTCCCAACCCATTCCCTGGGAGTCTCAGCTCTCCCTGCTCACTCCCTGGGCATCCCAGCTCTCCCTGATTATTCCTTGTGAGTTCCAACCCATTCCCTATGAGTCCCAACCCATTCCCTGGGATTCCCACCTCTCCCTATTAATTCCCTGGGATTCCCAGCTCATTCCCTGAGAGTCCCAAATAATTTCCTGGGAGTCTCAACCCATTCCCTGGGAGTTCCAGCTCTCCTTTCTCACTCCCTGGGCATCCCAGCTCTCCCTATTAATTCCCTGTGAGTCCCTGTTCATTCACTGGGATTCCCAACCCATTCCCTGGGAGTCCAAACCCATTCCCTGGGATTCCCAACCCATTCCCTGTGAATCCCAACCGGTTCCCTGTGCACCCCAGCTCTCCCTGTTCATTCCCTGTGAGTCCCTGCTCATTCCCTGTGTGTTCCAACCCATTCCCTGTGAATCCCAACCGGTTCCCTGTGCACCCCAGCTCTCCCTGTTAATTCCTTGTGAGTCCCTGCTCATTCCCTGTGTGTTCCAACCCATTCCCTGGGAGTCCCAACCCATTCCCTGTGCACCCCAGCTCATTCCCTGTGTGTCCCAACCCATTCCCTGTGCACCCCAGCTCTCCCTGTTCATTCCCAGCTCATTCCCTGTGTGTCCCAGCTCATTCCCTGTGTGTCCCAGCTCATTCCCTGTGAGTCCCTGCTCATTCCCTGTGAGTCCCAGCCCATCCCCTGTGCACCCCAGCTCATTCCCTGCTCACTCCCCAGCTCACCAAGGGCTGAGCGGAGTGGGGAGAGGAAAGAGCAAAGCCCAGAAAACTCCTTCCCCATCATATTTACTGAACTGCTCTGAGTTATGACTGGAGGCCAAGATCTGGCTTCAGGCGATTGCCTAAATCATTTAGGAGCTGACAAGGCAGGGAGGGGGGAAAATGTTCTTGTAATTCTTCAGTCTGAGGTACATTAAGGAGCCATAAGCCATGTCGAGAGCTTGAATTACATTAGAGAGATTATCCTGTTACAGTTCATAATCCTGGATAATATAGCATCCAGCAGCACACCTGCCAAGGATAAATCTCACCCTGTAATGGGGCAGTCGTGACCCTGGAGCTCCCAGAGCCCTCCTGGCACGGAGCAGCAGCGGCAGCAGAGGGATGGAGGCAGCGGGGACAGCGCAGAGCAATAACAGCCTGGCAGAGGGGGCAGAATGCATCATTCTCACCGGGCTGGGATGCTCCGGGGCAGGTGTGGGGTGGGGAAGGACACCTGAGGGTGTCCAGCAGGGTCTGAGGGAGCCAAAGCCCAGGGAACAAGGAGGGGAGCCCGGCAGGCAGGTGGGGAGCAGGATATTTGGGATCTCCCCTGTCCCTCAGGGATTTGGGGTCTCCCTTGAGGAATGATCCCCTCCATCCCTAAGGGATTTGGGGTCTCCCCTTTCCCTCAGGATTTGGGGTCTCCCCTAAGGAACTAATCCCTCTATCCTGCAGGGATTTGGGGTCTCCCCTGTCCCTCAGACATCTGGAGTGCTCCCTAAGGAATGAGCCCCTCTATCCCTCAGGGATTTGGGGTCTCCCCTAAGGAATCAATCCCTCTATCCCTCAGGGATTTGGGGTCTCCCCTGTCCCTCAGACATCTGGAGTGCTCCCTAAGGAATGAGCCCCTCTATCCCAAAGGGATTTGGGGTGTTATTCTGTAAGGAATGAGCTCCTCTATTCCCCAGGAATTTGGGGGTGTTCCCTAAGGAATGAGCTCCTCTGTCCTGCAGGGATTTGGGGTATCCCCTCTCCCTCAGGATTTGGGGTCTCCCCTAAGGAATGAACCCCTCTGCCCCACAGAGATTTGGGGTCTCCCCTGTCCCTCAGGATTTGGGGTCTCCCCTATCCCACATGGATTTGGGGTCTCCCCTAAGGAATGAGCCCCTCTATCCCTAAGGGATTTGGGGTCTCTCCTGTCCCTCAGATTTGGGGTCTCTCCTAAGGAATGAGCCCCTCTATCCTGCAGGGATTTGGGGTCTCCCCTGTCCCCCAGGGATTTGGGGTCTCCCCTAAGGAATGAACCCCTCTGTCCCTCAGGATTTGGGGTCTCCCCTAGCCCTCATATTTGGGGTCTCCCCTATCTCTCAGGGATTTGGGGTCTCCCCTTGCCCAAAGGGATTTGGGGTCTCTCCTAAGGAATGAGCCCCTCTATCCAGCAGGGATTTGGGGGTGCTCCCCAAGGAATGAGCCCCTCTATCCTGCAGGGATTTGGGGTCTCCCATTTCCCTCAGGGATTTGGGGTCTCCCCTCTCCCTGAGTGTTTTGGGGTGTTCCCTAAGGAATGAGCCCCTCTATCCCTCGGGTTTTGGGGTCTCCCCTGTCCCTCGGGTTTTGGGGTCTCCCCTGTCCCCCAGGGATTTGCCACCTCCCCCACGGCCCCGCCGGACACTTGACAGAGCCTCCTCTGCCAGCGCTGTGTGTTTTGCTGAAGTGCTCGGAGATAAAGCCCTTTTATCCCGATAAGAGCCCCGTTGCCCTGGTTTCCTCCCCTGGCCTGGGGGCCATTCTTCTCCTCCCTCTCGTTCCTGACCTCAGGTTCAAGAGTGCCAGACCTCCCTGGGAAAAGGCAGGGCAAGGCTTGGACAGGGCTCCAAAGGCTCAGGGAGCGGCTCCCAAACCCCTTGGGACAGCAGCGAGGAGAGGAACACCAGGGCTGAGCGCTGCTCCAAACCTCCGCTGCCCTCCCTTTTGTCTCCCTTTGAGTCACCCCTCCGTCCTTCCTCAGCCCTCTCCTCCTTTTTCTCACCCTTGTTTTGCTTTCCCTGCCTTCCCTCCTTTCTCCCTCTCCCCCTTCCCCTGCGGCTTTGCCAACTGCCAGCAGATGACATCTCCTTTCATGTTTGGGGCTGAGCGAGGCTCTGAATGTTCGTTTGATTCCGTTAAGATAATAGCTGGTTCACTGTCAGACGCAGACTGATCAGTTAAAACCTTAATCACTGCCTGTCTACTCACATGGCACTTATTTTTTAAGAGATTAATCCCCTAAGCACTGCACCAGCATACATTGAGGCTCAAAGAAAAGGGTGGGTTTTTATTATTATTTGATGCGTTTACTGTTTCTTTTTCTTTTTTTTTTTTTCTTTTTTTTTTTTTTTTTTGGCTCTTTTTGGAAAAGATGCCTCCTCCCCACCCTGCCACTTCTTTTGGAGCTTTTCCCCCTCTCTGTGCCCGTCCCTCACAGCCAGGAGGGAAGGAGGGAGGTGGTGGGAGGAGGTGGGAGATGGAGCTGATGCTGCTCTCTGGGAGCTGAGATTTGCAGGATGTTGTGGTGGGCTCTGGATTGAGCCTGGTTGGGCTCTCAGGAGAGCTGGGCTCCATCCATGCTTCCCCAGCCTTTCCTTTCCTTTCCTTTCCTTTCCTTTCCTTTCCTTTCCTTTCCTTTCCTTTCCTTTCCTTTCCTTTCCTTTCCTTTCCTTTCCTTTCCTTTCCTTTCCTTTCCTTTCCTTTCCTTTCCTTTCCTTTCCTTTCCTTTCCTTTCCTTTCCTTTCCTTTCCTTTTCCTTTCCTTTCCTTTCCTTTCCTTTCCTTTCCTTTCCTTCCTTCCTTCCCTTCCTTCCCTTCCCTTCCCTTCCCTTTTCCCTTCCCTTCCTTCCTTCCTTCCTTCCCTTCCTTCCCTTCCCTTCCCTTCCCTTCCTTTCCTTCCCTTCCTTCCTTCCCTTCCTTCCCTTCCTTCCCCTTCCCCTTCCCTTTCCCTTCCCTTCCCTTCCCTTTTTCCCCTTTTCCCTTCCCTTTTCCCCTTCCTCCCTTCCCCCCTTCCTTCCCCTTTTTTTTTTCCCCCTTTTCCCTCCCATCCCATCCCAGCTGCCCAGGGAGGCTCTGTGTCCCCCTCAGAAGGGATTTAGGATTTAAATCACCTCACTTTAGCTCCTCCGTGCATGAACAGCACCTCTGAGGCAGGCTGAGCTGGCCCCAGACGTGGGACACCACCCCAGGGTGTCACCAAGGTGCCACCACAGCTCTCCCAGCCACAGGGAAACCACGTCCCCAAAGTGCTGCTGGCACTTCCAGCACCAACCACGGGGTAACAGAGGGCTGAAATCTCCTCCTGAGCCAGGGTTTTAATTAATGGAGAGCCATCAATTAATGGAGAGCAGCACATCACCCCAGCCCAGCTGGAGGAGGACATGGGACAATGGGATGGGGACATGAGCTGGGTTCCCCTGCAGCAATGAGCAGCTCTCAGGCAGCATTTGGAATTCCCAAACTTCCAAGGATCCCAAGAGGAGGCTGCCATCCTCACGCCCACCTCCGAGAGGGAGGGGAAAAGCTCCTTTGCCTCAGGTGAGGGCACCTCCTGCGGGTGAGGTTTCCCAAATCATCCCCAGGCAAGGGGAGCTCTGAGGTCCCATTCCAAACCAGACCATTCCAGGATTCTGTGATGCTCCTTCCCTCCCGCTGCCAGGCCCCGGGGCTGGCCTGGGGAGGGAGGGCGGTGTTTGTTTCACTGCCTCCAGCACCACAGACACCAGGAAACATCTGAGTGCTGAAGGGTTGGGAAACTTTTCCTTCATGTTCACCTTGTGATGATCAAAGAAGGGAGAACAGCCACATTCCCGGGCTTGCTTTCACACTTGTGAGGAAAGTTCCAGAAACGCCAGCGTTTTATCACCTCCTGGTTAACATTTCCAGACTCCAGCTGCTTGTGATGGCAATGAGAAAGGAGAGATTCCTGCATCCCAGCAGTTCCTGTGTGCATCCCACTGATCCCTGCATCCCATCCATCCCACTGATCCCTGCATCCTGCATCCATCCCACTGATCCCTGCATCCCTCATCCATCCCACTGATCCCTGCATCCTGCATCCATCCCACTGATCCCTGCATCCATCCCACCGATCCCTCATCCATCCCACTGATCCCTGCATCCATCCCACTGATCCCTGCATCCCTCATCCATCCCACCGATCCCTGCATCCCTCATCCATCCCACTGATCCCTGCATCCTGCATCCCACTGATCCCTGCATCCCTCATCCATCCCACTGATCCCAGCAGTTCCTGCATCCCTCATCCATCCCACTCATCCCTGCATCCCTGCATCCATCCCTCATCCATCCCACTGATCCCTGCATCCCCCATCCCACTGATCCCTGCATCCCCCATCCCACCACATTCCCAAGTTCCCAGACCTTGGATCTGCCTCTCCCTGAGGTCGTGGCTCTATTTAAGTGATGTCACAGAGGTCAGACCCAGCTCAGGGGGTGCTGTCCCCTCCACAGCAGCTCATCCAGGGGTTGTTGAGCTCTCCCTGGCACGAATCAGCTCCCAGAGAGCCGCTTCCAGCAGCTCCTCTGGGAATTTTGCAGCCCCAAGCTGGGGCTGGACACCTGGACAGAGCCCTCAAGTCCCCATCCTGCTCCTGACCCCACACCTGCAGCTCCTGGAATGGATGGAAGAGGAGGAATTGCTGGATTCAGGATTTGGTAAGAGAAAATCAGGAGAGTGTGAAATGGGTTTTGTCAGCTGCTCTTGGAGTTTCCTATTGAAACTGAAAATGGAGTGAGAGAACAGGCCCTGAGTGTATTTTGGCAATTTTTTGGTGAAGTAAAACAAAGCTGTCAGAAAGATCTGAACTTGTATGGAGAAGCAGAGTTCACCTGCAGGCCTCACTCTGCTCATTCCCCAGCGATTCCCGAGGAGTTGGAAAAAAACCCAAAGAAAACAAAACCACGGAAATTGAAATAAATGATCCCCAGAATCAGGGGGATGGAGTTTTAACAAAGCTCACAGAGGAAAGGGATGCAAAATTCCTCGCTGCGAAGGGATAAAGCAATTTTGAACTAATGGAGATTAGGAAGAACCTCTCCCACAGGACTGGTTATCCCATAAATTAATGGGATCAATGGTGTCACAGCCCCCAGGCACAGGGTCCTGAGTCATTGCTTTAAGTGCTACAAGGGCACAAACACCCTGTCCTGGAGCAGCTGGGGCTGGGCACTCCTGGAGATTGCACAGGGACAGATGGGTCCTGATATCCCATTGTTCTGGGCCAGAACTCCAGGTGTCCTGACAGGTACTCCTTCCTCAGAGATCTCTGCTTTTTTAGTGTTAAACCTCGCAATTTCAGTCAACACCAAGGAAACAATTATCAATGGATTTGTTGTTATTTATTATTGGAGCTGTGGCTGTGCTTCTTGCTCCACACAGCAGCTTTGCAGTCAGGGTTGATATTAATAAATAATATTGATTATCTATTATTGATATTTATAAATAATGATTATAATATAAGACATTACAATATAATATAATATATTAATATAATATAATATAATATAATATAATATATAATATAATTAATATTATAATATAATATAATATAATATATTATAATATATATAATATTATAATTATATTATATTATATTATATTATATTATAATATATTATATTATAATTATATTATATTATATAATATATATATTATATATTTTATAATCTATTATATTGTATATTTTATATATTATCTATAATATATAATATATAGTATATTATATATAGTACATTATACATTATATATTATATATTAAAATATAACAAATTATATCATTATTAATATAAATAAATAATTGATTCTTGATTATTGATATTCATAAATAACAACCAGCCAGGAATTAACAGTAATTCCTTAATTATGGATGTGATTCCATTCTGGGCCTTTCCCTGCCCAACATCACTCCTGGGCTGAGGAGTTCCAGTGTGCTGAAGGAAATTGCAGCCAAACTTCCCAGGGGTATGGAAGTGTTTGAGTCCCTCTGGAAATGCCAATGGCTCCAAAGCTTCACCCTCAGAGCCCAAACCTGGCGTGGATTTGGGAATTCAACAGCAGTTCCTCAGGATTTCACCCTGAGATCCTTCCTCCTCCATCCCAGCACCTCAAAACCATTTAAAAGCCTTGAAAGTAAAAATGATGCAGAGAAGGGCTTGTTGTTGCTTCTCAAAGGGCCTCCAAGGGAAAGGGACACGAGGGAACCCCACAAAATCCCATTAAATTTTGCTGGAAGTGTTGAAATCCCAGTGCCTGCCCCTCATTCCCATCCCAGTGACCTCCAGGAACATCCCAATTGCAAATGTGACAGATCTCATTTTCCAGATCCCAATGACCTCCAGGACCTCATCCTGCTGATACATTTCAGCCCCAATTGGGAAGCAGAAAGGTGACAGATTGTCCAAAAATGGGGCCAAAGGGCATTTTGTGCCAGGCCCAGCAGGCAGGATTCCTGGATGGATTCTTCCCTGCCCCCTCACAGAGCATCCCTGCTGGGCTCTACAATGGAAATGTGACAGATTGACCAGCAGAGCACCTCATCTCCTGGGCTACAATTGAAAATACACAGCACCTCATACATACATTTCAAAAAGCCCTTTTCCCTCCTAGGGGATAAATCCTTCAGCCCCAATCCTCTGGTGGGAAGCAGAGAAGGAGCAGCAAACCCTGTGACCCAACAAGTGGTCAAGCAGAGGTCAAGGGGCCAAAATGGGGCCAAAAAGGGCATTTTGTGCCAGGCCCATCTGGTGGCAAGCAGCCAGGCATCACCCCAAAGGTGCAGCTCGGCTCAGGCTCCAGGCCTGGGCTGTTCCTTCCCCCAGACAGTAGCAATTATCATAATCAAGCAGTTGACTCCAATTACGCCTTCCTCTCCTGGCAGCCGGGGGATGGACACGGCCCAGGGAAAGTTCGCAGCCGTGTCGCCTTTGCATATCTTAATCTGAAATGACAGGGTGTGACACGGGGGGCCGGTGACCCTGCCAGCCTTCAGCTGTTCGTGTGGCAACAATTTCCAGCCCCAAATTACTCCCAGGCAGGGCTTGATTGGAGGTTCAAGGCAGCAGGAGAGAGAAGCCATTTAGGGGACTGAAACATTCTTCACAGCCCTATTTAAATACAATTTACATTCCAGGCTCTGCTGTTGGTGCATTGTTAATTGCACCTTGTACCTCAGTTTATTTTGTAGTTGAAGGGGGTTTTGCTTTGCTGTTGTTTTTCAAAGGCCTCCTTTGCCTGCTTTTTTCTCTTTTCCTAAGGGGCTGTTCTCAGAATACAGTTCCAGTTCCTGGAAGGGAAAATAGATTAGTGGATTTAAAGGCCAGAAGGGACAAACAGATCATCTCGGTGACCTCCTGCAGAAGACAGGCCAGGACATTTTGCTCAGTAATTCCTTTGTCTCCCGCTTGTCCAGACTTAACCCAATCCCCTGCAGTGACCAGAACACCCCTTCCAGAAAGGCTGGAGCCATGGAATCACAGGAATCTCCAGGAACTGGGGCAGATCTTCCAGTGCAGCATCACCTGGAGCAGTCCAGGGGGACATCTGGACAGTCTTGGGCTGCTGGAGCCATGGAATCACAGGAATCTCCAGGTCTTCCAGTGCAGCATCACCTGGAGCAGTCCAGGAGGAGATCTGGACATTCCTGGGCTGCTGGAGCCATGGAATCACAAAAATCTCCAATCCTGGGCAGATTTTCCAGTGCAGCATCACCTGGAGCAGTCCAGGAGGAGATCTGGACATTCCTGGGCTTCTGGAGCCATGGAATCACAGGAATCTCCAGGAACTGGGGCAGATCTTCCAGTGCAGCATCACCTGGAACAGTCCAGGAGGAAATCTGGGCAGTCCTTGGCTGCTGGAGCCATGGAATCACAGGAATCTCCAGGTTTTCCAGTGCAGCATCACCTGGAATAGTCACAGGGGGACATCTGGACAGTCCTGGGCTGCTGGAGCCATGGAATCACAAAAATCTCCAATCCTGGGGCAGATCTTCCAGTGCAGCATCACCTGGAGCAGTCACAGGGGACAGTCCTGGGCTGCAGGGACAGCAGGGACAGCCTGGTTTGATGGTGGCATCTCAGAGCTTCAGATGAAATCAGGTCCCTGCTGTGCTTGGTGCTGGGGAGAGAAGACAGAGCCAGCCAGGAATGTCACCAGCACAAAAAGGACAAAGCCAACTGTGCAGGCCAAGAGAAACCTCAATTTCCAGCATTTCTTTAGCACTGCTGTGCTTGTTGCCTCACCTGAGGTTAATTTAATCCAATTATGGACAGAAAATCCTACACAGCTGAATTTTGGGGGTGCAGTCAGTTTCTCTCTTCTCAGAACTGACCAAAGGCTGAATTCTAACCTGCTCCTAACAAAGCAAAAAGGGATTCCAAAATCCCTTTTCCTCAGCCATGCAGAAAGGGTGACTGGAGAGATGGAAAATGGATTTTGAATTTCCCAACGTGGGTGGAATTTCAAACCTCGCTCTTCTTGCAAAAAATAAAATAATAAAATAATAAAATAATAAAAAAAACCCAAAGCATCTGTTGGGGAGTAGAGGAGGTGAAACACTGCAGAATTTCCCATTCCTGTTTTTCTAACTTGTTGGAAAAGCCAAAGTCTCTCCAAGGGCTTGGGATCATTTGTGACCTTGGGTTTCCCACCAGGCTAAAATCCAACTTTGGATCCTGGCAGCTGTAGCTGGCATCCAGGAATCCTTGCTTTAGGAATGCCCTGAGAGGTTCAAATGTAGTCTGACAAGTGGGATTGTTCAATGTGGAGAGGAGAAGCTTCAGAGTGACCTGGTTGTGGCTTTCCAGTGCCTGAGGAAAAACAGAAAGGGAATATTTACATGGGCCTGGAGGACAGGACACAGGGAATGGCTTCAGACTGTCAGAGGGCAGGGACAGATGGGATATTGGGAAGAAATCTTTCCCTGTGAGGGTGAAGAGGCCCTGGCACAGGGTGCCCCTGGATCCCTGGAGTGCCCAAGGCCAGGTTGGATGAGGCTTGGAAAAACCTGGGATAGTGGAAGGTGTCCCCATGGCAGGGCCATGGAATGAGATGAACTTTAAGGTCTCTTCCAGGCCAGAGCATTCTGCGATTCTCTGAGTGCCATCCAGGAAGGCAGAAACCTTTCCCCTGAAGCTCCTGCCCCCCAGGCCAGGCGTGATTCTGCCCCAGGGACGACCCAGCAGCACTGCCAGCCCAGAGCTGTTTTGGCATTCTTTTCTTTGAGCCCCATCTGCTGGAGTCCCACGATTTCATGACACATTTGATCTTTCCCTCACTTGTTCTTATTTCCAAAACCCCCTCTGAGCCTTTGCAGCCAAGGGCAGAAGCCATAAACCTCGAGAAATGAAATAAAACAATAAAATTGAGGAATTTTAGGACAGCCCCACGATTCCACAGCTTCTGGATGTTGCTGGCTGGGAATCCCTGGTGCTGAAAGGAACCTCCAGGGCCTGGTTCTGATTTCCATGGGTTCCCATGTGTCGCAGACATCTTTCATGAAAAATCCTTTTTTTAGGATTTTTCCTCCTGAGAAGCTGAGAGGCCTCAGGAACAAAATGTGAACAATGGTTATCTGCTGCTGTGGAATGCAACGGGTGGATCTGGGATTGGTCACATGTGGTTGTTTCTAATTAATGGCCAATCACAGTCAGCTGGCTCAGACTGTCTCAGCCACAAGCCTTTGTTATCATTCTTTGCTATTCTATTCTTAGCTAGCCTTGTGATGAAACATTTTCTTCTATTCTTTTAGTATACTTTTAATGTAATATATATAATAAAATAATAAATCAAGCCTTCTGAAACATGGAATCAGATCCTCATCTCTTCCCTCATCCAAGAACCCCTGTGAGCACTGTCACACCCATGGATTCCCTGCTCTGGACATAAAAAGGTGTTGGTGTAAATGACAGCTAAGCTCACTTGACCCCAGCCAGCCTCCTCCTAATTTCCTCCAGCTCTGGGGAGGTCTGACTCAGACACCAGCTCGGCAAAACTTGACGGAGAGACAGACAAATGTTCTCCCCAACCTGCTGCTGCTGCTGCTGCTGAGGCCTCGGAGCCAATTATCCCAGTGATCTCACTCCTCCCTCCCTTCCTTCTCCTCTCTCCCCCTTTTCCCATCACGTGCCTGCTCTCAGCACACGCACAGCGCTCCTGCAAGGGGGGAAAAAAGGGAAAAAAAGCAGGAATGTGGAGGGTTTGGGAGCCCCCTGAGAGCAGGTAGATCCATCTGAGCAGCGCCTGCCTCCTCCAAGGAGGGAGGAGATCGGTTTACATAAGTGCTTTGCCATATGAAGGAATAATTCAGAGGTATTAATAGAGGTTAAAGTTTCCCAAGGAATCCCAAACAGGCCCCACAGACACAGGTGGGTTCTTTCACTCCCAGGGATGGGGTGGAGTGGCACAGCTCCAGTGGGGGTGCCCAGGGGTGGGCACTGCCAGAGGGGGGAGTGGAAGTGACCCCAAAATCTCCCTGTGGCTGTTGGGGGGACAGGAATGGCCAGGCAGGGTGCTGGGTGCTCACAGAACTGTGGGATGGGTTGGTTGGAAGGGAGATGGATCATCCCATTCCATGTCCTGCCACTTCCCACTGTTCCAGGCTGCTCCAAACTTGGTCCAACCTGGCTTTGGACACTGCCAGGGATCCAGGGGCAGCCACATCTTCTCTGGGCAATCCCAGGGCCTCACCACCCCTCACAGGGAGGAATTTCTTCCCTATATCTGATCCAAACCTGCTCTCCTTCTTATCTAAGAGGGAGTTCCAGGTCAAACTCAGGATCAGGAATAGATCTGTGTGGGACACCGGCAACACACCCAGGCAGGGACACATGTGGGATGAGATTCGTGGTGTGTCCCCACTGAATCCCAGCATCTCTGAGGATGGAAAAGCTCCTCAAGGCCAAGCTGTGCCCGATCCCTACTTTGTCACCAGCCCAGAGCACTGAGTGGGACATTCAGTCCTCCAGGGATGGGCACTCCAAACCTCCCTGGGCAGCCCCTTCCATTATCAGACCACCTTTTCCATCAGGAAATTGTGAATTTACCCCAGCCCAGACGAGATCAGGGATGTGTGGAGCGGCCTGTGCCAGTGCCACACTGGGTAATTCACTTTTCCTGAGCTCAGGTGCCACAGACCAACCTGAAACCTCCTCCTGCTTTGGCACAAAGCCCCAGCTGGTGCCCAGCCATGATCCAGCTCCTGGAGAGGTGGCTCCATGCTGACTAAGAGGATAAACCAGCATGGAGCACAGACAGGGGGGTACAAGAAGAGCCCAAATCCCCCTTTGTTTGGAATAGGATCCGGGATAATGTTGCTGATTCTCCAACACGGAGCTTTTCACAGCACAGAGAGTTTTACACCACCCCAAAAACAATCATCTCTCAGATCCCCAGTGATTTCTGAGCTTTCACCCTGTAAACACACACAGGACCAAGCTCCAGCCCACCCTACCTGGACTGTGCTGCCTTGCACGGATTTGGGATTTGGCCCAGAGCCTTGGGATCACAGTCCTGCCCGGAACATGTGGCGGCTGCTCTGCCCCAAAAGGGACTAACAAAGAAATAAGAATATTTGTTAATTTTTTTTTTTCCACTGCAAAGCAGTTAAACCTCCTAAGACACTTTTTCCAGACATCTAAATCCTTTAAAAATATTCTCTAGACTCCATAAAACTTACATTTTCCCTGGGTTCTCCTGTGAGTTATTAAAAAGCTGAAGTCCCTACCTTAAGAGCTTAGAGCTCGGTCATGAGCAGAAAGCCAACAACGTGGAGTGGCACCTCCTTGTGCATTCAGAGACACGGCCCAGACTTGGTGGGGAAGAGCTGGGGATGCAGAGAACAGCCCATCCTGGGGGTTTTGGGGGTTTTTGGGGTATCCAGGCTGAGGCAGAGGGAGGGATGAGTGTTTGGGATCACTGATGGGCACAGCAACGTTTGGGGCTGCTGGAAATTGTTACCACGTCCTCAGTGTTTGCTTTTTTTCTCAACAAAATGCTTGGCAAAGTTGGATTTTAACGGCATTTGGTCTGGTTTCTACCAAAATCAAGTTTTATTCCCAGGAGCTCTTGATACACAGGGCAGAAGAAAGTTTTTGGATGCTGTTGTTCGTCCGTCCATCCATCCATCCATCCATCCATTCATCCATCCATCCATCCATCCATCCATCCATCCATCTATGGACCATCACCCATCCATCCATCCCCAGAGTGCTGTAGTGACAGGACAAGGGGAACAACTGAAAAATTGAAAGAGGAAAAATTTAAATGTATGGATGTCCCCGGAAAATTTAAATGTATGGAGGCCCTGGCACAGGTTATCCTGTGGCTGCCCCATCCCTGAAGTGTCCAAGGCCAGGCTGGAAGGGGCATGGAGCACCTGGGACAGTGGAATATTTTAGGGGGTGGGACTGGAAGAACATTCAGGCCTCCTCAAACCCAAATCCTTCTGTGATTCCATCCCAGCTCAACACGGAGGGGCTTCAGACAGAGGCGGCACAGGGTGGATTTTTTCCAGGATTTTCCATCGCTGCTTTCCCAGATCTGTGCTCCAACAAGGCTGGAATCAAAGGGATCTAAAACCCCCTGCTTGCCTTGAACATCAGTTTGTCTGGGCCGTGAACTCTGCCGACAGCAGCTCCAGTGAAGTGCTCTGCTCTCACTTTTCCCTTTTTTTTTTTTTTTTTTTTTAAAGCTTTCCCTCCCTGCTCTTCCCCGGCTCCCTCCCAGAAGCACCGGTGGTGTTTTTAACCCAGGCATGAAACAATCCCAGAGCCGCAGATTGTGATGTTTCAGATAACATACGGAGAATGTAAATCCTGTCAGCAAGTGCAACAGCCGTAAAAGGCTAAAATGGATTCCTGCGGATTAGAAATAAAGCACAGAAAGGGCCCTGTTCTCTCACTTTCCTCATCCCACAACCTCCTCCAACCCCCCCCTCCACACTCCCCTTAAAAAAAAAATCTCCTGGAAATACAAGGGGCGGATTTTAATTTTTTTAAATTATTTTTTATTATTTTTTTTTTTTTTTTTCATCAACTTAAAAGAAAAATAAAATACATTCCAGGAAAAGGACTGCTGCTAAGAAAACTCAAACCAGAAAATGCTTAAAGATGTTTTAATGACTTAAACACAGGGCCGGGATTGTGCCTAAAAGTTTCCACATTTAAAAAATGAGAAAAAAAAAAAAAAGAAAGAAAGAAAGAAAAAAAGGGGGGAAAAATTCAATACGAAACGTCCCCCAGTACAAGTGCTGCTGGATTTCTTGCCGGATTTTTCTCCCAAACTATCGGATTTAAGCCAGGAGTTGTTAAATGAGTTCGGTTTAAGGAAAGTTTACACTTCTGGTCTAAAGAAAAAAAAAAAAAAAAAAGGGGGGAAAATTCAATACAAAACGTACACCCAGTACCAGTTATGCTGGATTTCTTGCCGGATTTCTTTCCCAAACCATCGGGGTTGTTAAAGGGAGATCCGTTTAAGCAAAGTTTACGTTTCTGGTCCAAACCAAAAAAAAAAGGAAAAAAAAGGGGGGGGGGAGGAGGAAAAATAAAATAGGGGGAAAGGAAAAAGAAGGGAAAAAAAAGGAGGCAAAATAAAAAAAGGGGGAAGGAAAAAAGGAAAAAAAAAAAGTTCCTAAAAATAATGAAGGCCACGTGAGCGCGGGTCCGAGAGGCTGTTAACAAGCAGCTGACAAGTTTCTGCTGCAGGAATTAGCCCCTCATTTAGGAGGAGATTAGCAGAAATCTTCCCTCTCATTACGGAACGAGCCGCGCTCGCTGCGCCGGGGCCGCTACCGGAGCTCCGGCTCAGGCCAGGCTTCAAAGGCCGAGGGGTCCCCGCTGAAGCCACCCCATGTAATTTGTCACGACTGTGTTGTGGAGGGCCCCCAGAGCTGATGGGAGCCTCTGAGGGCAGGGCCGGAGCCGCTCCGGGGTCACGGCCCCGGGCAGGGCTGGGCTGCGGCTGCCGGAGCTGGGCAGGCCCGGAGGGGCTGAGGGGAAAGAGCCGGGATCCCGTGGGGGTGAGAGCGGGGAGGGAGAAACTGGGCTCAGACAGACCCGAAATGGAGAGAGGAACCTGCTAAAACAGCCCCAAAAGGGAGAGAGAAAACCTGCTAAAACAGTCCCGAGAGGGGGAGAGGAACCTGGCTCAAAGGGCCCCAAAATGGGAGAGAAACTGGGCTCAGACAGCTCCAAGAGGGGGAGAGAAACCTGGCTCCAAAAGCCTCAAAAGGGAGAGAGAAACTGGGCTCAGACAGCCCCAAGAGGGAGAAACTGGGCTCAGAAGCCCCAAGAGGGGGAGAAACCTGGCTCAAAAAGCCTCAAAAAGGAGAGAGGAACTGGGCCTCAGACAGGCCTGAGGGAGAGAGGGACCTGATAAAACAGCCCCAAAAGGGAGAGAGAAACTGGGCTCAGACAGCCCCAAAAGGGAGAGAGAAACTGGGCTCAGACAGCCCCAAAAGGGAGAGAGAAACTGGGCTCAGACAGCCCCAAAAGGGAGAGAGGAACTGGGCTCAGACAGCTCCAAAATGGAGAGAGAAACTGCGCTCAAAAAGCCTCAAAAGGGAGAGAAAAAACCTGCACAAACAGCCCCGAGAGTGAGAGAGAAAACCTGCTAAAACAGCCCCGAATTAGAGAGAGGAACCTGGCTCAAAGGGCCCCAAAAGGGAGAGAGAAATTGTGCTCAGACAGCCCCAAAAGAGAGAGAGAGGAACCTGGCTCAAAAATCCTCAATAGGGAGAGACAAAACCTGCTCAAACAGCCTCAAAAGGGAGAGACAGACCTGGCTCAAAGGGCCCCAAAAGGGAGAGAGGAACCTGGCTCAAAAAGCCTCAAAAGGGAGAGACTAAACCTGCTCAAACAGCCCCGAGAGGGAAGGAGGAACCTGGTTGAAATGGCCACAAAAGGGAGAGAAAAAACCTGCTCAGACAGCCCCAAAAGGCAGAGACAGACACAGGTCAAACAACCCCAAGAGGGAGAGACAAACCCAGGTTCAAACTGCCCCCAAAGGGAGCAAACAACCCTGCTAAAACTGCCTCAAAAGGCACAGACAAACCCGGCTCAAACTGCCCCAAAAGGGACAGACAAACCCTGTTAAAACTGCCCCAAAAGGGACAGACAAACCCGGCTCAAACAACCCAAAAGGGACAGACAAACCCGGCTCAAACAACCCCAAAAGGGACAGACAAACCCGGCTCAAACAGCCCTGGGACATCCATGGGCAGCTCCATCATCGAGTGGCACAGCCTTGGCACAGCTCTGTCCCAGGGAGCAACACCTGGAGTGTCCTGGGCAGAAAGAAACCCCAAATCCCTTGACAAAAAATCAAACAGGCTGAGCTTTGCCTGTGGGTGTGCCCTGTTACTGATGGGAATGTGAACACACAGAGCTGCTCCCAAAACCCCCAGTGCCTGGGATTGTGGGATAGGAAGTTTGCAATGTTCCAGAGTGCAAACATCACCTGGGTAGAACCCAAAAGGTCCCTGTGTCCTGTCTGGAGCCAAATGTCCCACCCTGCTCCCACCACAGCAGCCCTGAAATCAAACTTGCTGAAGCCAAGGCTCTTCCACAGCTTTGGGAGGAGGAAACTCCCTCTTACAAGGATTCTTGGTGAAAATAAACCAGTGTGGGACAGGAGATCCCACCGAACCACTGCTCTCCACCCTCTGCACAGCAGGCTGAGGCTCCAACCCAAAAAGAACTCAGCAGCTGCTCTACCACCTTCTTCTCCCTTTCTTCATTCAAAACCCTCATTTCTCTTTTTCACTCTCTGTTGGGGAGGGCTGGGTGGTTCTTGGGGTACTATTATTATTATTATTATTATTATTATTATTATTATTATTATTATTATTATTATTCATATTATTATTATTATTATTATCATCATCATCATCATCATCATCAACGTACAATCATGTTTCAAAGCCCAGATTTCCATCCAAAAGAGTAGGAGGCCGTAGTCAGACTTCCCAGACCACAAAGACGCACGGCTCTGTGGCTTTTCCAGCCAGAGTTTCCATTGTATTCTTCCCAGCTGAACTTTCAAAATGTGTGTGTGTTATGTGTCAGTGTCTTGGCAAACGCGTGGTTTTACCTCTCTTAAAAATAATAAAAAAAGACTTAAAAAAAAAAGTGAGCAAGTGAGGCTTTCAGGAGGTTAATCACTGACCTGCTGCCAAGTTGGATATGTGCATGGAAGGGGGGAGTCAAGGGTTTTAATCCCAGTTTTTGATATATAGAAGACATTCTAGTCATAATAAAACGTGTTTTACACTTGAGGGGAGGAATAAGGGGGAGAAAAAAGGAAAGTTTTGGCCAGGCACTGCGAGCTCCTGAGCCCAAACAATGAGGTTCAGAAACATAACTGTAACGCATTAGTAAATTGACAATGAAATTGCAGTTACTTCACTGGCTCTTTATTAAATAAACACAGCCCGAAAGGGACCTGTCTGCCCCGGAGGTATTTGCAGAGGGTTCACGTTACAAACCCAACACCGGCACCGCTCCCCCCCCAGAGCAAACACATTCCAGCCGGACCCTGTGAGGTGGGGCCCTTTTTCCCCTGTCATTTTTTCCCTTTCGTGGAGAGCCTGGGTGGATTTTACAGGTTCTGGAGTTTTACCCCCAGCCACAGCTCCCCTCTGGGCTGGGTGGGAGAAGGGGTGTGGGAATGGGAGATTGGTGGAGCAGCCCTTCCCCACACACCTGGCCCTGTCCTTGCCCTGCTCCTACACCTTCAGAAAGCTCTGAATTTCCTTCCCATCCCTTGGGGCTGCTGGAAATTGTTACCACGTCCTCAGTGTTTGCTTTTTTTCTCAACAAAATGCTTGGCAAAGTTGGATTTTAACGGCATTTGGTTTGGTTTCTACCAAAATCAAGTTTTATTCCCAGGAGCTCTTGATACACAGGGCAGAAGAAAGTTTTTGGATGCTGTTGTTCGTCCATCCATCCATCCATCCATCCATCCATCCATCTATGGACCATCACCCATCCATCCATCCCCAGAGTGCTGTAGTGACAGGACAAGGGGAACGACTGAAAAATTGAAAGAGGGAAAATTTAAATGTATGGATGTCCCCGGAAAATTTAAATGTATGGAGGCCCTGGCACAGGTTATCCTGTGGCTGCCCCATCCCTGAAGTGTCCAAGGCCAGGCTGGAAGGGGCATGGAGCACCTGGGACAGTGGAATGTTTTAAGGGGTGGGACTGGAAGAACATTCAGGCCTCCTCAAACCCAAATCCTTCTGTGATTCCATCCCAGCTCAACACGGAGGGGCTTCAGACAGAGGCGGCACAGGGTGGATTTTTCCAGGATTTTTCCATCGCTGCTTTCCCAGATCTGTGCTCCAACAAGGCTGGAATCAAAGGGATCTAAAACCCTCCCTGCTTGCCTTGAACATCAGTTTGTCTGGGCCGTGAACTCTGCCGACAGCAGCTCCAGTGAAGTGCTCTGCTCTCACTTTTCCCCTTTTTTTCCCCTTTTTTTTAAAAGCTTTCCCTCCCTGCTCTTCCCCGGCTCCCTCCCAGAAGCACCGGTGGTGTTTTTAACCCAGGCATGAAACAATCCCAGAGCCGCAGATTGTGATGTTTCAGATAACATACGGAGAATGTAAATCCTGTCAGCAAGTGCAACAGCCGTAAAAGGCTAAAATGGATTCCTGCGGATTAGAAATAAAGCACAGAAAGGGCCCTGTTCTCTCACTTTCCTCATCCCACAACCTCCTCCAACACCCCCCCATCCACACTCCCCTTAAAAAAAAAATCTCCTGGAAATACAAGGGGCGGATTTTAATTTTTTTAAATTATTTTTTTTATTATTTTTTTTTTTTTTTTCATCAACTTAAAAGAAAAAATAAAATACATTCCAGGAAAAGGACTGCTGCTAAGAAAACTCAAACCAGAAAATGCTTAAAGATGTTTTAATGACTTAAACACAGGGCCGGGATTGTGCCTAAAAGTTTCCACATTTAAAAAAATGAGAAAAAAAAAAAAGAAAGAAAGAAAAAAAAAAAAGGGGAAAAATTCAATACGAAACGTCCCCAGTACAAGCTGCTGGATTTCTTGCCGGATTTTTCTCCCAAACTATCGGATTTAAGCCAGGAGTTGTTAAATGAGTTCGGTTTAAGGAAAGTTTACACTTCTGGTCTAAAAAAAAAAAAAAAGCAAAAAAAAAAGGGGACAAAAAAAAATTCAATACAAAACGTACACCCAGTACCAGTTATGCTGGATTTCTTGCGGATTTCTTTCCCAAACCATCGGGGTTGTTAAAGGAGATCCGTTTAATAAAGTTTACGTTTCTGGTCCAAACCAAAAAAAAAGGAAAAAAGGGGGGGAGGAGGAAAAATAAAATAGGGGAAAGGAAAAAGAAGGAAAAAAAAAAGGAAAAAAAAAAAAAAAGGGGGGGGAAAAAAAAAAAAAAAAGTTCTAAAAATAATGAAGGCCACGTGAGCGCGGGTCCGAGAGGCTGTTAACAAGCAGCTGACAAGTTTCTGCTGCAGGAATTAGCCCCTCATTTAGGAGGAGATTAGCAGAAATCTTCCCTCTCATTACGGAACGAGCCGCGCTCGCTGCGCCGGGGCCGCTACCGGAGCTCCGGCTCAGGCCAGGCTTCAAAGGCCGAGGGGTCCCCGCTGAAGCCACCCCATGTAATTTGTCACGACTGTGTTGTGGAGGGCCCCCAGAGCTGATGGGAGCCTCTGAGGGCAGAGCCGGAGCCGCTCCGGGGTCACGGCCCCGGGCAGGGCTGGGCAGCGGCTGCCGGAGCTGGGCAGGCCCGGAGGGGCTGAGGGGAAAGAGCCGGGATCCCGTGGGGGTGAGAGCGGGGAGGGAGAAACTGGGCTCAGACAGACCCGAAATGGAGAGAGGAACCTGCTAAAACAGCCCCAACAGGGAGAGAGAAAACCTGCCAGAACAGTCCCGAGATGGGGAGAGGAACCTGGCTCAAACGGCCCCAAAAGGGGAGAGAAACTGGGCTCAGACAGCTCCAAGAGGGGGAGAGAAACCTGGCTCCAAAAGCCTCAAAAGGGAGAGAGAAACTGGGCTCAGACAGCCCCAAGAGGGAGAGAAACTGGGCTCAGACAGCCCCAAGAGGGGGAGAGAAACCTGGCTCAAAAAGCCTCAAAAGGGAGAGAGGAACTGGGCTCAGACAGGCCTGAGAGGGAGAGAGGGACCTGATAAAACAGCCCCAAAAGGGAGAGAGAAACTGGGCTCAGACAGCCCCAAAAGGGAGAGAGAAACTGGGCTCAGACAGCCCCAAAAGGGAGAGAGAAACTGGGCTCAGACAGCCCCAAAAGGGAGAGAGGAACTGGGCTCAGACAGCTCCAAAAGGGAGAGAGAAACTGGGCTCAAAAAGCCTCAAAAGGGAGAGAAAAACCTGCACAAACAGCCCCGAGAGAGAGAGAAAACCTGCTAAAACAGCCCCTGAATTAGAGAGGAACCTGGCTCAAAGGGCCCCAAAAGGGAGAGAGAAATTGTGCTCAGACAGCCCCAAAAGAGAGAGAGAGGAACCTGGCTCAAAAATCCTCAATAGGGAGAGACAAAACCTGCTCAAACAGCCTCAAAAGACAGAGACAGACCTGGCTCAAAGGGCCCCAAAAGAGAGAGAGGAACCTGGCTCAAAAAACCTCAAAAGGGAGAGACTAAACCTGCTCAAACAGCCCCGAGAGGGAAGGAGGAACCTGGTTGAAATGGCCACAAAAGGGAGAGACAAAACCTGCTCAGACAGCCCCAAAAGGCAGAGACAGACACAGGTCAAACAACCCCAAGAGGGAGAGACAAACCCAGGTTCAAACAGCCCCCAAAGGGAGCAAACAACCCTGCTAAAACTGCCTCAAAAGGCACAGACAAACCCGGCTCAAACTGCCCCAAAAGGGACAGACAAACCCTGTTAAAACTGCCCCAAAAGGGACAGACAAACCCGGCTCAAACAACCCCAAAAGGGACTGACAAACCCGGCTCAAATGGCCCCAAAAAGGACAGACAAACCCGGCTCAAACAACCCTGGGACATCCATGGGCAGCTCCATCATCGAGTGGCACAGCCTTGGCACAGCTCTGTCCCAGGGAGCAACACCTGGAGTGTCCTGGGCAGAAAGAAACCCCAAATCCCTTGACAAAAAATCAAACAGGCCGAGCTTTGCCTGTGGGTGTGCCCTGTTACTGATGGGAATGTGAACACACAGAGCTGCTCCCAAAACCCCCCAGTGCCTGGGATTGTGGGATAGGGAAGTTTGCAATGTTCCAGAGTGCAAACATCACCTGGGTAGAACCCAAAAAGGTCCCTGTGTCCTGTCTGGAGCCAAATGTCCCACCCTGCTCCCACCACAGCAGCCCTGAAATCAAACTTGCTGAAGCCAAGGCTCTTCCACAGCTTTGGGAGGAGGAAACTCCTCTCTTACAAGGATTCTTGGTGAAAATAAACCAGTGTGGGACAGGAGATCCACCGAACCACCACTCTCCACCCCTCTGCACAGCAGGCTGAGGCTCCAACCCAAAAGAACTCAGCAGCTGCTCTACCACCTTCTCCCTTCTTCATTCAAAAACCTCATTTCTCTTTTTCACTCTCTGTTGGGGAGGGCTGGGTGGTTCTTGGGGTATTATTATTATTATTATTATTATTATTATTATTATTATTATTATTATTATTATTATTATTATCATTATTATTATTATTCATTATCATCATCATCATCATCAACGTACAATCATGTTTCAAAGCCCAGATTTCCATCCAAAAGAGTAGGAGGCCGTAGTCAGACTTCCCAGACCACAAAGACGCACGGCTCTGTGGCTTTTCCAGCCAGAGTTTCCATTGTATTCTTCCCAGCTGAACTTTCAAAATGTGTGTGTGTTATGTGTCAGTGTGCGCGCAAACGTGCGTGGTTTTACCTCTCTTAAAAAATAATAAAAAAAGACTTAAAAAAAAAGAGTGAGCAAGTGAGGCTTTCAGGAGGTTAATCACTGACCTGCTGCCAAGTTGGATATGTGCATGGAAGGGGGGAGTCAAGGGTTTTAATCCCAGTTTTTGATAAATAGAAGACATTCTAGTCATAATAAAACGTGTTTTACACTTGAGGGGAGGAATAAGGGGGAGAAAAAAGGAAAGTTTTGGCCAGGCACTGCGAGCTCCTGAGCCCAAACAATGAGGTTCAGAAACATAACTGTAACGCATTAGTAAATTGACAATGAAATTGCAGTTACTTCACTGGCTCTTTATTAAATAAACACAGCCCGAAAGGGACCTGTCTGCCCCGGAGGTATTTGCAGAGGGTTCACGTTACAAACCCAACACCGGCACCGCTCCCCCCCCAGAGCAAACACATTCCAGCCGGACCCTGTGAGGTGGGGCCGGCCCTGCTTTTCCCCCTGTCATTTTTTCCCCTTTCGTGGAGAGCCTGGGTGGATTTTACAGGTTCTGGAGTTTTACCCCCAGCCACAGCTCCCCTCTGGGCTGGGTGGGAGAAAGGGGTGTGGGAATGGGAGATTGGTGGAGCAGCCCCTTCCCCACACACCTGGCCCTGTCCTTGCCCTGCTCCTACACCTTCAGAAAGCTCTGAATTTCCTTCCCATCCCAGCCCCAGCTCCTGGTGGCAGTTCTGCTCTTCCTGACCCTTCCCACTGAATCCCAACAACAAAAATTCCCCCACCCCATTCAACCAACCACCATGGAGCCCTTTGCAGCTACAAACAGCCCCAAAAGGGAGAGAGGAAGCTGGCTCCAAAAGCCTCAAAAGGGAGAGACAAAACCTGCTCAAACAGCCCCAAAAGGGAGAGAGGAACCTGGCTCCAAAAGCCTCAAAAGGGAGAGACAAAACCTGCTCAAACAGCCCCAAAAGGGAGAGAGGAACCTGGCTCCAAAAGCCTCAAAAGGGAGAGACAAAACCTGCTCAAACAGCCCCAAGAGGGAAAGAGGAGCCCCAAGCAGTGACCACCAGCACTTCCCACTCAGCAGCTGCTCAAAAGGGACTTCGAACATCTCTGTCCTGCTCTGGATTGATCTCATCAACACTCCTGATGCTTTGCCCACAGCTGAAACAGAGAACCCCCATCAGAAACCTCTGGAGAACCAGCTGGAGCTCCCATGCAAGGTGAAGCCACCTTACAAACCCTTCACCTGCAGCTCTGCCTGACTATTCCAGCCAAATCCCAGCCCCATTCCAGAGGGAAGCTGGGGTAATCCATCCCCACACGCACATGCCGGAGACAAAAGGAACGTCGGCATGTTCAGCACCTTGCGAGGCCTTGAACGGCTGCCAAGGGCCTTTGGAGAGGGGCCAAGGCAGTCCATGAGATGTGAGGGATCAGGATTCTCAGCAGCCCATGGGGTCTGGAGCAGGCTGTGCTACTGTTGGAGCCTGGTCACGACACGCTCCCCCTTGTTCCGAGATGTACCTCCTGTGGAGGCAGCTTTTCCCCCGGCAGGGATTCCATCCCTGGCTGCCAGGAGCAGGGAAAAGCCTCTGCTCCTCTTCCCCTGCGGCACCAGAACTCAAAGAAGCAGTGGGTTAAGTGTTTTCCTGCTCTGCTGTCATCGAGGGCTTTGTGGGAAAACATCAGGCTCCCACAAAGGTAAAACACAGAGATGGGAGGAATCCTGTGGAGCAGAGAATTTACCTGTCACTAATTCCATCCAACCAGTCTCCACCTGGACTTCGAATTTCCCCAGCTCAAGGCTCATATTTCCAAACCTTCATGCAGACATCTGAGGTAGTGGGAAACCACACTAAAATTCCTCTTTTTTTGGTAATTTCTTCAACACCTTCTCCACAAACCTGAGCCTTGGAACAAGGGCATCCCACTCCCACCGAGGAGCCCCCTGCTCCTGCAGGGAGCAGCCAGAGCCAAGGGGACGAAGAGGAAGCAGAGACACAACCCCTGACGGGAATTTCAGTGACATGGGAGATGAAATTGGCATGTTTTGTTTTGGTTTATGCTATGGAAATCAGGAAGTGAAAGCTCAGGGCAATAACGTGATGTGGTTTTACACAACTCTGTGTCAAAGATAGGGCTGGGGATGCTTTTCACCTAAAAATGGGTGTAGGGAGCACTGGAAGGTGATTATCTGGGTTTCTCCTCTTTGTCCCATCCCCTCAGGTGTCCAACTGCTTTAAAATCCACCAGGACCATGCTCACACCAAGTGTTTCCTTTGTCATCCTGCTTTTCCGCGTGAGCCAACGGTGGTGTTGGCACATGGAACCTTTGGAAGGGCTTAGTGAGGGAGGAGGCAGCAAATCCTCAGGGATTTTGGGCTCTTCAATCAAGGCTGGATGTTTCTCCCTAGGGGACAATGCTGTGGCTCCAGCCTGGAGGGAGAGGGTGGGAGTGGGCAGGGGGTGAGCCCAGCTGCTCCAGGGGATTCCATCTGGCCCCGAGGCTGAGCATGGAATCACAGACACGGCCCCTTCCCTGCCAAAAGCAGCTTTCATTTGGTGAGTGAGTGCTTTCCACAGAGTTCTTTCATTCCTATAGACTGGTGGAGTTTCAGATTTATTTTTTTTTTCTCCCAGCTTGGTGCAGCCCCAAGTTTCCCTGTGAAAATTCCATGCTGAGATGGTTTTGTCTCTGAGTTACCTTTTGCAGACTGCCCAGGTGCAGCCCCCTCTTTAAAGGGCTTCTGACCTTTTCCTACCTGGGACAGGGGTGAGTTTCCAAATCCCACTTTAAGAAAAATCCACTGTGGATTTGCTCTTTGTGGGCAAGGCATGAGGGAGAGAGACTGTGAGACAAAATTTAGAGGGAGTTAAACTTTTGGAGTGTCCATCTTTTCCCCATCCAGGTGGTTCTAAGCATCATTTCTCCTGGCAGTGGAAATCAAATCCCCTTGATTTCAGAATGCTCCCACCTTCCCCTGCCCCATTTTCCAAGCCCTCCCTTGCCATCTGGGAAAGAGGGCTCAAAGCCACCCTGCAATGAAACCTTACCCTGCCTCTTTTTCCAGCCTGTCTGACAGAACAAGTCAGCTGTGGGCCACAGCCCCAACTTTAAACACCCCCCCCAATCCAGCAGGTCAGGCCATTTTAGCATCTGTACCTTTTATTTGTAGCAGACTGTTAATAATTAAGTGATGCCTTTCATACAGACATTTACAATAATTTAACCTTGCCCTTGCTGTGTAATTTATTCTTCGCAGAAGCCAATAAAAATAAAGGCCCCATATTTCGTCCCCCTTGCTCATTCTCTGTCCATATATATAAATATATACACACACACACAGCCAGGAGAGTGTAATAGGTTTCACATATTGTTCCATAGGTATCATTAGGGTACCAGAGCCAAGTGTCTCAGTTCATATGACTCTTTATAGGTGCCTTATAATCCACATAAAATTGAGTTTATGTTTCCTTTCCATCTGCTGATTCTAAAACAAGATGAGGAAGGGTTTTCTCTCTCTTTTTCTCTGTTTTTTTTTTCCTTCTTCATTCCACTTCTTACTGCACCAAAACTCAAAATTTAAAGAGGAACCAACAATCTCCAAACTGGGAATCCTTTATTATCCATCTTTGGTGATGCCTTATCTCTGACCATGAGAAGCATTAAAGGCTCCAGAAAAAGGTTGGAGTAAAGACAAATATCAAACCTCCTGCCCAGGGAGGAAAACCCTTCCCAAGTTTGCCATGGAGTCATTTTTCCTGTTTCTAAATCTACATAACAGAACACAGCAGGTAGATGGAATAGGAGCAAGGGAAGGGACTAAAACCTGAGATTTATTCTCCAAAAAAAACCCAAAACAAAACAAAAGGAAAGGGAAAAAAACCACAGGACAGGAGAAAAAAGAGCCAGAGCTCAAAGTGTTGGCTGCACTTCCACAGCAAGTCCTAAAGAGGCTACGCAGAGAAACAAAAGAAAAATATTTTCCCCTAATGAAACATTCGTAAAAACACATTTATTAAAGCCCCAAAAATTCCATAACACTTCAGAGCCCTGGTGCTCTGGAGAGTGCTGGGCTGAGCATGGGGCCTGCCCTGCAGGGCCTCCCAGTCTGCCCAGTCCAAGCCAGCCAGGGCCACCAGCACAGCACAGCTTGGCCTGATCCTTGTGGAAGAGGGCCTAGAGCCTCAGCTGGGCTGTTCTGCACTCCAAAAATCCCCTTTAATGCCCTTCCCGTGGTCTAACCTGCTCTTAAATCCTCTGCTTTAGTTATTCCAGCTTTTCCAGGGGAACCATGCCATGGGACGGGGCTTGGAGCAGGCTGGGATGGTGGAAGGTGTCCTTGGCCATGGCAGGGGATGGAATGAGATGGGATTTAAGGTCCATTCCAACCCAAACCAGGCTGGGATTCCATGTTGGAACCTCTAGGGCACACAGGGGACCTGTTTCCCCTGGCAGGCTGGGATAATGAAAGGTGTCCCTGGCCATGGCAGGGAGTGGAATGAGATGGGATTTAAGGTCCCTTCCAACCCAAACCAGGCTGGGATTTCATGTTGGAGAGGCCTGGAACCTCTGTGGCACACAGGACCTGTTTCCCCTGGTAACACTGCAAAAACTTCCCATTCCATCCCAACCACAACTCTTTTTTTCCTCCTGGATCCTCTGGAGCAGCAGCTCCATGAAGTCCCCCTCACGTTGTTCCTGGGGCTGTTTTCCAGCAGGAGGACAGGGAAGGACAACCCAGATCCTGATCCTCGGCAGGGCTGGCTCAAAACTGCTCCGTGGTCCCCGTGAGGTGATGGAAAACTTTCCCCAGCATCAGGTGTGAGTGTGAGCAGCTCCAGTCCCACCCCGAGCAAGTGTTATAAACACACAGGCACAATCTAAATATTTATGGCACATGAAATCTCCCGTCTGCTGTTGCTCAGAGCCCAGAGCCGAGGAGGGAGGGGGAGTTAAGAGGTGATTATTGTGAGGGGCCTGAAAACCCAAAATGTGCGATTGAGCTGAGTCCAGTGCCCTGGAATGGTCACTGCACCGGGGCCAGGTGTCAGCTCAGCTCCCTGACAAGGATCTGAGGGGTTTGTCACTGCTGGGCCTGGCTTCCATGGGGAAACAGCAGATGGAAAACACGGCCCTGGCTTTGTGGGCTCCTTTTCCTCTCTAGCACCTCCTGAGAGAGCGGCTGCTCCGGCTCGTAAAACCTTCCTGGGGCTGGGGAAGGAGGAGCAGAGCACGCCGGGCAATTATTTCCCTGGCCTGGAGAAAAATTATGATAGAATTTGTTTTCCTATTCGTGCTATTTTTTGCTCGGATCTCTGGGGGTTTTGTTAAAGGTTGAAATAAAATTTTCAAAAAAAAACAAAACCCAATGAAAACACAAGACAACAGAAGGAGAGAGGCAGGCTGGGGAGTTCCATGTGTTTCTGGAACAATTGCCCATTGATCCAGCCTGGAAAGTGCTGAGTATCTGGAGGTGATAGGACTGTCTTGGCAGCAAGAAGCAGAGCTGCTTTAGGAAAAATGCTCCACTTAGCAAAGTTTGGGGAGCTGGTATTGCCCAAAAACCAACACAAATCCTGCCCACGCTGCTCTCTGGGCTCACACCAAACTCCCAAGAGAGCTGCCAAGGTGAATGATGCCCACAGCAAGTCCTTCCTTCCCTCCTGGGAGCTGCTGCTGATTATCACCCTTCCTGATGAGTGATTCCTGTCAGGAAGGGTGACCCCACACGGGGAAATGGGATTTCAGCTCCTGGTCGCTCTGGTTCCTGGCTGGCAGCCCAGGAGAGCAGCACGTGGGCATTCATGTACTGCTCTGCTCTCCAGGGAGTGTGGGCAGCTGAGCCCCCAAACCCAGTTTAACTCAGTGATGGAGCTTTGATGCTTTTTCTGAGTGACTCCCAGGGCCAAATGATAAAATCCAGGCAATTTCAGCTCCAGCTGGGAATTTGTAGAGAGTTTCACCTTGATTTGTGTAGGTGATGTTAGCACAGGCCGCAGACAGGACCAGCAGGACCCATGTGGGTCCCTCTGGGGTGATTTCTCCAAAACACAGCTTCTTCTTTTACCCAGCCCTACTCTGCAAAGCCACTCTCAATTTCAAGGAAGCCCTCAGGGCCTCCAGGGGCTGCCAAAGGAGAGCAAACACAGCAACTTCCACATCCCCTGGAGCCGGGAGCGGGGCACGGATGGCTCCAGAGAGACTGCAGAGAAGCCAGCCCAGCACAGCCAGGGCACGCTGGGCTTGGCACACCCAGGGCACACCGGGCTTGGCACACCTGGGGCACGCTGGGCTTGGCACACCTGGCTGGTTTTGGCATTCCTGGCTCGTGTTTACACCCACACCCACAGCGGCGCCAGCCCCGCGCCCCGGCCATGGCAGGCCTGGCTGGGCCGGGCTTCCCCAGCACAGCCCTGCTGAGGAATTCTGCTCCCAGGAGGCTGGGAGAGTGTTTTACAGGGGAAAAAAAAAAAGGAGTTTGCCCTTGGGAAAGGTGCTGGGTTTGTGTTTTAAACGTGCAAAGTTGGATATCACCTCACATGGCCTAGCACACATTCATCCCTGGGACTCTGGGATTCACTCTGAGACAAGGGGCAGCTTTGGAATTCTTCCAGTTCCCCGTTTCTCCCTGATCTCTCATTTAAACCTCTCCTATACCTCAACAAAGCACATTCCTCCAGGAACAACAGCCCAGCCAAAGGTAAAGCTACTGTGGACGTCCAGAAGCCTCCAGGCTACACCACGTCTGAGCTCAAGCCTCCAAAAAAGCCAAACCCCTCCAGCTCAAACTAATAGACACATCTGCCAACAGCTTCTTTTAATTTTTTGGAACCACTCTCTAGATGACTTCATTGCCAAGAAAAAGAAGAGATATTTATGATAGCAACTGGAAAGCCTTGAAATTCCAAGTCAGATCCTCGGTGGTGTAAACTGAGGCTGCTCCAGCGAGTCAGGGGGCCACTGCCAATTCACACAGGTTGAAGTGGCTCTCTGCTCTTATCTCCTGGCTCCCCAGCACGCAGGGACAATTAAAGGCAGCTCAGGCAGGCACTCCATGAATCTCTGCCACTCTCTGCTCTGAAGTCATCCCCTTGGAAAAGAAATAGAAGGGCAAAAATGCAGGAGTGAAAGCAGACATTTGCTCCTGCCTTGAACTCGGAGCTGCAGCTTCAACAGGAAAAGCAAAAGCTGGAGGGACACAGAACACCTGCTGACAGTGTCCAGTGATTTCCTCGAATGTTTTGTTCTGTAAATCAGGGGGAAGTATGTGGTTTTAGTCTGAAATGGGTTCAAGTAGGTTTAGTTTGTGGGTATTAAAAGCAGGTAAGGCAGGGAGAGGTTTCAGTAGCAAAGGGAACTCTGGAGACAGAGCCCCTGAGCAGGTGCCTGGGTTTCTGGAACATTCAGCAGGTGCTGATGTGCAGCTCAGTGAATCCTGAACTTTCCTGTCCTGAAAAATGTTCTTTCCATCAAAAAAACCTTTCCTGGGGTGGTTTGGTTCTGAATCAGGGGCTGGTGTGACATGGGGTGGGTGGGGTGGGTCTGTCACTCGCCTGGGTTGTGTGTGAGGAGACATCTCTGTGGTTAATCAGGGGTTAAAGAATGAACTTTGAAATTAAAAAAAACCCAGAATTTGGTCAACAGAAAAAGAAAATACAAGCTGAGGTGTGCACCAAACACTCACCAGACTTAACCTGGGAATAACTTTACTCATGGTAACAGTTCCCCTTGTCTTAAACTTCACACTGGTGAAGTGATGGAGACTCCTGCAGGACCCTACAGAGCATTTTAGAAAGTATTTTTAAAAATTTAATTTTTAATGTCTTTAAAAGCTCCATAAACCAGTGGTGAGCTCCTGTCCCCCTGGGACAGGGGTTTGCACTCTTTGTTAAATGTGAATTTAATCTCAGGATGGAATTGTATGGCCAGCCCTGGAAAGGGAGTTTATAAAGGACATTCTGAATTATAAGGCCATGAATGGCAGCACTTTAATCACCCCATTAAAGCCACCAGTTCCTCCCAGCAAAGGCTGCTGGAGCCACTGGGCAGGTGGAAGGATACTCACTGGTTTCAGAGATTTTGGAATCAGGCCCAGATTTTCTATAGATTTCAACTATTTTATATCCTTTCAATCCTTACTCAGCCAGATATTTTAAAATATGCTAAATATCTGCCGTTTCCTAATCCCAAATTCCAAATTTTGCCTGGGTGTAACTGTTGTGCCAACTGGGTACTGGATGAGCTCCTTGAAGAGGATTTTCCTTGAATTTGGGATGGGATTTTCCTGTGATTTTGGTGACACTTTAATTCCTTTAAAGCACTCGTCCCCTTTTGTTCCAGCCCACACTGACACTGCAGTGTGGGGATTTTAATTGTGGGGGTTAAAAAGAAAAACCCTTTCCAATTATTTGGGGTTTCATTTTCATTTTCTCAGGAAGAAAAGACAGAAAAAAAATAATAAAGAGAAAATGGAAGGTTGAAAATGATTGGGTTTCAGGGAAAAAATATATTTTTGGCATTGAAATGAGGAAAAGCACCAGGGTTAGAGAAAAAACCTGAACTGAGCTCTGAAACTTTGCCTTCCTTTAATTATCCAGGTGACATTTCAGACATTTAGTCTGATTTTTTTTTTGTTTTGCATCTGCATATTGAAAACACCCTTTTAAAAACACTTTAAAAAAAAACCCCAGCTACTCCCTGAACATCTATTTAGTGAAAAGTCAATTTTATAAAAATTCAATTGCAAAGTAGTTAAGGTATTTGAATTTTTATATATATGTGTATATATATATATATTTTTTTTTTTAAGGAAAGAAGAATCCCAAGAAAGAAAGTATTTGATGGCTAATAATCTCATTTCAATATAATAGGACCTTTCTTTTGCAAAGAGCAAGACAGGTTAAAAGATATAATTATGACTTTGCAAACTCTCCCAAGTGCTACGAGATCATCTGACAGTTCTGATCCCGGGCTCAGCTCTCAGAGGGGAAAAGTCTTTGTCTAGTTCGAGAGTTAAAGAGACAGGATCCCTATTCCACCCTCTGCCTACATTGCAATTTAACTGTCAAAAAAATCCAAGCTGCAAAATTGTCTTATTCCAACACAGCGCAAGGAAAGAGAGAGAGGTTTGAGACTGACCTGTCAAACGCACCCTCTTTAAAAATGTATAATATATTTTAAACATTTTTTTCCAGAGGTACTTAAAGGTTAAAGATGTGCCAAAGAAGGAGGATGGATTTTTTTATTCTTCTCCCCCTTTTCGCTGAAGCTTTTTAAAACAATTAAAACCAAAAAAAAAAAAAAAGGAGAGGGAGGAAAAAAAAATTTGAAATTAGGGATCATCAGTGTAAAAAATCCCCTGAAGATCAAAAGGAACACATTAGAATCACATTAATTCTGATTTAGAAAAAAAAAAGAAAGAAAAAAAAAGAGAATAAATCCCCTCTTTCAATGGGAAGAGAAACTTGGAGGACATTTAAATGGTGTTTCCATTGTCAGGATGTGCAGGAAGGTGGAGCAGAGTGTCAGGGAGAGATGGAGCCACGGGCAGAGCTGGAGCCTGGTGACACTCCAGGATATTCCTGGGCTTTTTAAAGCTTGGCTTTTTTCATGTTTCAAAATAGGGAAAGAAGGAGAGGAAAATATTTTTCCCAAGTAACCAAACAAAAGGAGCCATTTCCACGGGGGGGTTTCCAAGGAGCCACAAACAAACAATTCCCAGTCATTTTTTGACCAAATATAGATGGCAAAGAGCAGCTGGACATGGCCAGAGGCTCGTCCATGGTGCCACCACCCGGGCACGTGGCCGTGTCCCCACACACTCCCTGTCACTCCAGAGGGACACAGGGGCTGGGAGCAGAGCCTGGGAGCTGCAGGAATGCCAGGCTGGCATCTGGGAGCACAGGATTTGGGTGTTTGTGGAATCACAAGATGGGTTGGGTTGGGTTAAAAATCATTTTATCCCCCCTCTGCCATGGGCAGTGACATTTCCACCATCCCTGGCTGCTCCAAGCCCTGTCCAGCCTGGCCTTGGGCACTTCCAGGGATCCAGGGGCAGCCACAGCTTCCATGGACAACCTGTGCCAGGGTGTAAAAAACTGTAAAACAAATCCTCACTGCAAAAAAATTCCCGTTATCCATCCTGCTGCAAGTCCGGAGCGAGACCCCCACAGATCAGGAGTGCATTCCCATGGGACTGTGATTTCCCACCTGACAGAAACCAAGTGGGAGCATGTCCAGGCCCATTTTCCACCTCCATCCCACCCCAGCAAACTGGGAACTGGAACTGGGATCTCTCAGCCCAGCAGAGTTTTTGGAGTCTGAACTGGGATCTGCTCCTTGCCAGCCATGCCTTGATGGATGGGTGACAGATTGGTGGCTTTGGGACAAAAGGCTTGTGAAATAACAGCTCTCCCTGTCCCACCTGCCATTGGAGGTCATTCCCATCATGGTTCCTCTCCCAGGCCCCCAAACCCACCAGGAAAAAATGGGAATCTCATCCGGGCTCTCAGCTGATCCTTCCAACCAAAGGCTGTGTGAAAGTCACAAATTAAAATCTAGTTAGGACTGAGAGCCAAAGAACAAAACCTTGGGGATTTTCCTAAATTATTGATGCTCAAATAGTCCCAATCCAGCAGCACCTGCAGACTTGCATCACCTGCACAGCTAGGCTGATGTTTCAGGCTTTAAAGAGCTTGGAAACAGCCCCTGATTTCCTTGGATTTATCCAAACACCAAGGCTGTGGGCACACCCAGTAAACCCACCCTGAATGGTATCAGCACAATCCAAGATAACCTGGCACCAGCCTGATAAAGGGCAGGAAAATCAACCCACCCCTGTGCCAAATTCCTGCCTTTCCAGCCCTCCTCATCCTATGTTTCCGGGTGGGTGGGGAAATCGAGGAGTTTTGCAGCAGCAAAAATGTCAGATATGGGAACTTGGGAACAGGGGGAAGTTGTGTGCTTCTCTTCAATATTTAATAGATATCAACCTCTGCTGAGCTGGGGGTGACCAAACCTAAATAAAAATAATTAAAAAAACAGGGATGGGGACCTCCTTAAAGCATCCTGGCAAATGGATTTGGGAAGTGTCACAGCCCTGAGTGCCTGGGACCCGCAGGGCGACAGGGCTTTTGGGATTGCTCACTGAGAATGAGAGCCAAACTGGACTCCTGCCCCAGGAATGCTGCCAGATTCCTGCTCTGAAAGGAATGATAAACCTTTGGGATGCTCCTTCTCTGCGTTTGCACAGCCAGGGGTGAGTGTGGGATCGCAGCTCCTCGTTAAATGGCTCCAGTCCTGCTTCCCTTCCATCAGAGGGGTCTTCCCAGAACCCAGCAGTGAGACCAAGGTGTGCTCCTGATGGGTCATCCCAAGGCTCCCAGGAGCTCCTCCTCTCATGGATGCCTTCCCAGAAGAAATCAAAGCCTTTCCCATCCTTTCCATCCCAAATTCTGCTTGGTTTGCCTCAGCCTTTCCAGGGATGTGGTGGTGATGGGGCTTTCCCTGGTGCCACCAGGAGCAGGATCTGGGTCTCCTTGGAAAAATCCTTGTGTCAAAGCTGAATTCCTTGTGGAAAGCTCCTAAATTCCTTGTGGAAAGCAGCCCCCTTCCATCAGAGGGGTCTTCCCTGAGGAGCTGGCCCAGAAACCAGCAGTGAGACCAAGGTGTGCTCCTGATGGGTCATCCCAAGGCTCCCAGGAGCTCCTCCTCTCATGGATGTCCTCCCAAGAAGACAACAAATCCTTTCCCATCCTTTCCATCCCAAATTCTCCTCAGAATTTGGTTTGCCTTGGCCTTTCCAGGGATGGGGTGGTGATGGGGCTTTCCCTGGTGCCACCAGGAGCAGGATCTGGGTCTCCTTGGAAAAATCCTTGTGCCAAAGCTGAATTCCTTGTGGAAAGCTGCCAGGATTCTGCCCACAGATGAACCCAAACTCATCTGCTTTGTACAACTTCCTGTTAATCCAACCCATTTTCCAGCTCATCTTGCCTTGTTTGGGATGAGTTTGGAAGGATTTGTGTCTCTCTGCCAGGGACAGCACCAAGAGGGCTGCAGGTGTTGAGGGGGAATTCCAGCAGTGAAAATCATGGATGTAGCTCCGAGGAGACAGGGACAGTGGGGAGTGAGACACTGTGAGTGTCACCTGGTGAGAGGACACGTGTGACAAAGGGGACACAGTGATGCTAGGAACACCCATCCAAAGGGGAAAGGGAATCAGCAGGAGAAACCCCAAGAAATTGCAGATAAACCCATCCACGTGTGGATTTATCCTGTTAAAATCACAGAACGGCTGATCCAAACCATGGGGAGCACCAGCAGCTTTTCCAGGGTTTTCTCAGGAGGGGAATTCTGCAGGGGCTGTGAGGCCGGTGGTGCCAGTGCCACCCTGTCCTGGGTGTCCCCAACACTGAGTGGAGCTGCCCCAGGCTGGGCAGGGCTCTGGCACCGTTCCTGTCCCCAGCTGGGCCCTCCTCGGTGCTCAGCTCTGGTTCGGTTTGATTGATTTTGTAATTGCTCCTTTAATTGAACAGCTACAGCAACACTACCAGGGAAAGGTTCCAGGGCTGGGAGGGGAGGTGGGAGGGTGTGGGGGTGGAAGGGGAATTGGAGCCGGGGAAAGAGCAAAATGGGTTTTTCCCTGTTTCTCCAGATGAAAACACAGGGAAGAGGCAGGGGATGAGTTCCCTTCAGCAGGAGCTGAGGAGGAGGAGAGCCGAAAACAATAAATTACGGGAGGAGGAGAAGAAAAATGAGAAGTGGGTTGAAAAGTGTGGCAGGGCCAGAGGGTCCCAGGGACTGCTCAGCCTCCAACTGACATCGGCTTCCTGAGGGCTGGGAGTGCTGGGTGAGGAAAATGGGCCACCGAGAAGGAAAGGGGGGAGCAGGGAGAGCTGGGAGGGGGAACCAGCAGGACAAGGTGGGGAAAGATCTCAGCAAAATGTGCAGGAGCAACGTGGGGAGGAAGGGAAAAGGAAGGGAAAGACATCCCTGGGTCTGAGGAGCTGCAGAGAGAGGAGTGGGGAAGGAGAAAAGGTGAGATCAGGGCTGCGCTGATCAGAGGGGTTTCTGACACGGAAAAGGACAATGGGACAATGGGACAATGGGAAGGGATTGTTCCCTGTGAGGGTGGGCAGGCCCTGGCGCACAGAATTCCCAGAGAACTGTGGCTGCCCCATCCCTGGAAATATCCAAGGCCAGGCTGGACAGGGTTTGGAGCACCCTGGGATGGGGCAAGTGTCCCTGCCATGGCTGGGGGTGATCTTTAAGGTCCCTCCAGCCCAAACCATTCCACGATTCCATGATGTAAACCCACAGTGTGCCCAGCTGTAGGCAGGCACAGTGAGCCAGGAGCTCACCAGGAGCGTGTCAGGAAAAGGACAGGAGAATCCAGACGGGGTCAGGGGGGAAGGTGCACGCAGAGGCCACGGAGCAGCTCCGCAGAGGAGCAGCTCAGGTTTCAGGAGAGCCTGGAGCTGCAGGGGGACAGGAGGTGGGCTCTGCATTCCCTGGCAGGCAGCACAAGGCAGGTTTAAAGAATATCCTTCCATTTAGGAATTTGTTTATTATTCTTAACTAAGCAGCTCAGACAGGCAGCACGGCATCCACGCTGGCTGCCCAGGAAGGCAGGGAAGGGAGGGACAGGAAGGCACATTTCCACACTGGGGGCAAAGGGATTTGTGCCCTGCTGGGCCAGGGAAGGGGGCAAAACGCTTTGCCAACTCTGTGGAAGTGTGGGACAGACTCAGCTTGGGGATGTCAGGGGTGCCCAAAGGGATCAGAGCTGAGCTGCTGTCCCCAAACCCAGCAGCACCTTTGGGGTGGCTGCTCCTCTGATGCTTCAGACCTTGAGATTTTCATCTGACACTTGAGATCTTGGGATCTTGACTTGAGATTTTCATCTGAAATTCCTCAGACCCTGGAGCAGAGACTGAGAAGTGTTTTCTAGGGAGGAGGGAGAAGTGATCTCCCTGCTGTTAAAATCCACTCCTTCTGTGACATCTGTGGTCATAGAAATCCCCTCACCTGGCAGGTGTGTCCATACTGGGGCGTCAGGGCACATCTCCCAGCTCTGCATTTTGAATTTCTGGACTATCTGGAATGCCTTCAGCTGCTGCAGGGATGGCCACAAACACAGCAACCCAGGCCAGGTTGGACATTTCCCTTTGTGAGGGTGGTGAGGTACAGGGTGCCCAGAGAAGATGTGGCTGCCTCATCCCTGGACATGCCCAAGGCCAGCCTGGAGCACCCTGGGATGGTGGGAGGTGTCCCATGGCAGGCTGTGGAAGTGGAAGTGGAAAATCTGTGGTTTTCAGCCCAAATCTTCCAATATCCCTGACCCTGGTGCGCAGGGTGCTGCAGATTTGGGTGCTGGACACCCACCCTGGTGTGAGCACCAGCAGGAGAGCGAGGGAAGGACAAACTGCCCTCCCCAGTGCCCTGTGTGCTGGAAATGAGGGTGAGGAAGGTCATAAACCAAGGAGGGAAGTGGAATGGGAGCCTGTGGATGCCAGGGAGCTCTCAGCAGTGGGAGGTGGTGGGGGAAGAGAGAATGGGAATGCCACACGTGGAGAAGCAGAAAATCCCAGGAATGGAAGCAGGGAAACGGTGGCAGCCAGAACAGGAGGCAGGAAAGGTCCCTCATCCTGGCCATAAGCAGGGCTGGGTGTTAACTCCCGGGATTATCCTGCCCCGGAGGCAGGAGAGCTCCAGACAGGAAACCCCGAGCTGGAAACTCGCTGGTGCTCGGTGCAGAATGTCTCAGTGCTGGGAGAAATTCCCTCTCCATCCCTGGAACATCCCGGGATTATCCTGCCCCAGAGGGCTCCACACCTCTGACAGGAAACCACGAGCTGTAAATTGCTGGTGCTCAGTGCAGAATGTCTCAGTGCTGGGAGAAATTCCTTTCCCATCCCTGGAACATTCCTGTTCCCATCCCTGGAATGTTCCTGGGAGCAGAGCAGCAGGCAGGAGCTCCCACCTGTCCCCCATAGCAGGAAGCAGAGAGCTGCCTGGTAGAAATTCGTTCCCCATCCCTGGAACATCCCGGGATTACCCTGCCCCAGAGGGCTCCACACCTCTGACAGGAAACCCCGAGCTGGAAATTCCTGGTGCCGGGTGCAGAATGTCTCAGTGCTGGGAGAAATTCCCTCTCCATCCCTGGAACATTGCTGGGAGCAGAGCAGCAGGCAGGAGCTCCCACCTGGTCCCCCCAGCTGCCTGTCATCCCCTGCCAGCCCCCAGCCCACCTTTCACCACCTCCTCTGCCACCTCTCCCCTCTCTCCTCCCTTTTGCTCCCATTCTCCGCTTTCCTTTCATCCTTTTTTTCCCCCTAGCTGTGTCCTCTTGTCTCCAGGCCTCCCAAACTCATCTCACCTGTGCCCCACCAGCAGAGCTCAGCACTTTCTCCTGTGGCTCCAAAAGCCTTTCAGTGGTCAGTCCTCCCCCAGCACTCTCTGGACAGAGTCTCCCTCTCTGCCTGCTCCCTTCCCCCTCCTCTTTCTCTCCCTCCCATAATATTTTCCATATGAAGAAGCTTTCCTGAAGCCTCACACTGCCCTCTTGGCGAGTCTGAGGCGGGTTAGAGGAGACCCTGGGAGCCTTTAATCCTCTCTCTCGCTTTCATCCTCAGCCACAGCTGGACGCCCCATTGATGTGGAACAGACCAAACACCAGGCCCCTCACTAAGCTGCTGCTGTGGGGCCTCTCCTCCTCCTCAGGAGCCCTGAGCAGCGTCCAGCTCCTGAGCAGGGTCCAGCAGCCCCTGCACACCCAGCCCAGCTCCCCCTCTCGCTGCCTCTGCTCCTTCCTGAGCCATCTTGCAGCACTTTTATTCTGAGAGTTTCCCTCATCCCTTTATCCCCCTTTCCCAGGACTGTTTGGGTTTGATCCCCCAGCCCCTGCTGAGCTGGGTGAGGGTGAGGGGCTGCTCTGTGTTGATGCAGCTCGTGGTTATATCCCGGGGAGGGCCTGGTGGGCTCCGCCAGCTCAGCACTCAGGTGTTCAGCCTGCAATCGGCTCAGGGGTTGGGGGAGAAGGGTTTTGTAAAGCCCACTGCAGGTGAGGCAAGAATATCTTGGAATTGAGGAATGGTTTGGGTTGGAAGGGGTGTGAAAGCTGCCCCCTCTGCCATGGGCAGGGACACCTTCCACCATCCCAGCTTGCTCCTGGCCTTGGGCACTGCCAGGGATGGGGCAGCCACAGCTGCTCTGATGTCTCACAGGAATTTCCATCCACCTCCTCTCCAGACTTTGCAGCGTGGGTAAGCTGGGCTCAGGGGGGGACAAAGTGCCGTGTTTGGGACCTGCCTGCAGCGAGCAGGTGGCAGGGACAAGTGGGACATGGACTGGGGGCTGTGGCGGTGGTCAGTGTGGCACTGGGGGCTCGGTGCAGTCCCAGGGTGGGACTGGGGGCTCTGGGAGGTGTCTCTGCCATGGCAGGGTGGCACTGGGGGCTGTGTCAGGGGTCCCAGGGTGGCACTGGGGGCTGTGTCAGGGGTCCCAGATGGCACTGGAGGTGGCACTGGAGGCTTAGTGCCATCCCAGGGTGGCAGTGGGGGCTGTGTCAGGGGTCTCAGGTGGCACTGGGGGTGGCACTGGAGGCTCGGTGCCATCCCAGGGTGGCACTAGGGGCTTTGGCAGGGGTCACAGGGTGACACTGGGGGTTCTGTCAGGGGTCCCAGGGTGGCACTGGGGGCTGTGTCGGGGGTCCCAGGGTGGCCCCGGGGTCTCGGTGCCGTCCCCGGCCCGGGGCACTCGCGGGGCTCATTCCTGAGCCTCCTCCGCCCCCTGGCGGCCGCGCTCCGCCACTGCAGCCCCCTCTGCTCCAAAACCCCCAAACCCCCCAAAACTCCCAACCCCCCCAAAACCCCAAATCCCCGATATTTTCAGAAAAGTCTAACCCAGACAAGCTTCTGTGGGTGTGACAACAACCAGAGTCAATCAGCTGCAATCAGCTGCAGCTCCAGGGTTTGCTGGAAGGCAGCACAGAGGGGATGGCTCCATCCTCAAGCTCCAAAGGAACTTTGGGGAATCCAAGACAGTCAGGGAAGAGGCGGATTGATAACAGAGTTCAGAGAAAGGGGGAAAAAGTGACCTGAGTTGTCAGGAACACAGCTGAGGAGGGAAAATCAAAATGTTTGGGATGCAACTGTCTGGAGTCAGACTGGATTGGAAGGACTGAGGGGAGGAATGGGAATGGGAATGGGAATGGGAATGGGAATGGGAATGGGAATGGGAATGGGAATGGGAATGATCTGATCTCTGAGGTCACAGTGGGTACAAAGGCATTAAAGTGGAGCAAGGCATCAAAGAGCAGGGAGAGGCAGAGCTGGGAGGAGTGTTCAGATGGGGCTGGTGCCTCACTGGAACAGGAAAATGCTGCAACCTCAACTGCTTAAAGAGATCTTTAGAAATGCCACGGACAGGCCTGATCCTGCTGTGTCACTGCGCTGGCTGAAGTGACCTCCTGAGACAACACTCATCTTCTTCCCCGGGATTCTATAATTAAAATCACATTGATCCTCTGCCAGACATGCAGCAAAAGGCCCAACTTCATCACATTCCTGCTGCTCCAAGATGCCAGGCCCTGGATGGGCATCTGCTCACGACCTGAGCTGCCCCACAGAGCCTCTCCCCTGGGGCAGGACCTCCCATGGATGCAGCAAATGCTATGGGAAGGGCTGAGGAGCAGCTCTTGGCTCAGTTTGGAGGCAACCAGTTGCAGGAACTGAGCTAATTGCAGCCTCCTGGGATTTGTTCAGCAGAGCCCGAGTGTGTTCCCCCTTCTCGTTACCGAGCATCAAGTGCCTGATGAGAGAGGGATTTGGGGACAGGACAATGCGGAGATATCTAGCACAAAATGATTAGCCAGAATGTATTGTTAATAAGCTGCTTATTCATCTAATTGGAAATTCTTTGCAGCTGGGGTGTCAGTGGAGGCTGAGTGTGCTGCTCTGCTGGAGCGGGGCAGGTACCGGCCCAGGGGACGCCGTGCTGGCACAGCAGCTCCTGCTCCTCCTTCAAGGGCAGGGAAGGACACAGGGAGGTGAAGAGGAGGCAGAAAGGCTCAGCCAAGCCCTGCTGATGAGGGACACGGTTCCCAGCGTGGAAGCGCTGGGTGTCTGGGAGCAGGGCAAAGCACAGACCTTCTGCAGCATCCTTACAGCACCCAGAGAGAGAAAGGCCGGGTGTTGGGGAAGATGAAACAGGAAAGCTTTATAAATATGACTGTCTGGCAAAAGATTTTGAGAATATAGAAACTAATACAGTTTCTATATTCTAATATTTTGAGAATATGGAAACTATAAGCAAGATTGAAATGAAAGCAAGCTTTGAGATCCCTCAGTTACTGAACAACTGGAAAACAATGGTGTGGCCACTGAAGGTAATCCCTTTTGATGGAACAACACCCTCTGCTTGCAGACAGGCCCAAGGGTCAGAGCAGACCCTACAGCTTGGCAAAAAGGGGCCCAAAGAGGAGTTTTTAGGGTTTAAAATGTAACACAGTGTGGTAATGTAATGATTCTTATAGGCTGTGTGTAAATGCTGTAGGATTTGTATATTGGACTAGATTGGTTAGTGAGAATTAGAATATTCAACACAGAAGAAGATTTATTGTATTGGAACGGAAACTTTGCTCTCTTATCTTCTCATCCTCTCTCTCTCATCCTCTCTCCCCCTCTCTTCTCTCAGGCCTGCTCCAGCTGTGTTTGGCAGCTCCCAGCAGGGCCCTGCACTTGGCCCTTTGCAATAAACCCCAAGTTCCAAGCCCAGAGAAGATTTATCGTATTGTAACGGGAACCTTGCCCTCTGATCCTCTCTTTTACTCTCCCATTCTCTCTTTACCGCGCTCTTGCCTTCTCTCTCTTTACCTCTCCCTCTCTGGGGCCTGCTCTGAGCTGTGGCTGCAGCTCCCAGCAGGGCCCTGCACTTGGCCCTTTGCAATAAACCCCAAGTTTCAAGCCCAGAACAAGATTTATGGTATTGTAACGGGAACCTTGTGCTCTCACCCTCTTACCCTCTCACCCCCTCTCCCTCTCTCATCCTCTCTCCCTCTCTTCTCTCAGGCCAGCCCTGAGCTGTGTTTGGCAGCTCTCAGCAGGGCCCTGCACTTGGCCCTTTGCAATAAACCCCAAATTCCACGACCTGGCATCAGAGATCTCTCATCTCCATCCATCCCAACCATCCCACCCCCATCACTCCTACAGCCAGGGAAGCGTGGCCTCGAGGCAGATAAGCCCTGACACTGCTCCTGCCTCCCCAAGCAGCTGTTTGGGACAGAACCAGGGGTGGGAGATCATGAGGGAGCCCCCCAGAGCTGGGGCAGCTGCCCTCAGAGGGGACTGTGGTGGTGGGATGCACACACAGCAGCTCCAGCACTCACCTGGAGCATTGCACAGGTGCCCTGGCTTTGTGTGGGTTTGCAGAGCTCCTCAGAGAGGCTGGGGGAAAGGAGGGAAAGAAGCCATTCCCCATTCCCTCCGTTAGCCCTGGCTGACTGCAAAGCACCCGGGTGCAGAACCTGCCGCAGGAAATTCATGTGAAATTCAGACTCCAAATTTGGAATGTCAAATTTCAGACCCTGGAACATTTCTCTCCCACCAGCCAGGGAGGAAGAGGAGCCAGGTGGGTCGATCTCACCACAGGCTGTGGGGGGGACAGGAGGGTGGCAAAACCAATGCCACCAGCCAGGCAAGAGCAGCAACAGCCTTTGGCACCAGGAGAGGCTTTGCCACTTCCCCAAAAGCACCCCGAGATTGCTGTCATATTAATTTTGTAACAAAACATGGGGAGGTGTTTCCGCTTGAGGCAAGAGCGAGAACTCAGCACTTCCCCCCCAGCTGTGTCACTGCCGGGCAGGAGAGCCCAGGGGCACCCGGGCTGGCACGGGACACGCTGGGCAGCCCCCAGTGATGCCCCTTCCCTGGCCATGGAGCTGAGAGCCCTGTTCCTGCTGCCACTCTGCTTCCCAGGTAGGAGAAGGGCTCGGGGTGTCCCTGGGGACAGGGAGAACCTTCCCCATCTCCTTCCTGCTGCCCTGGGAGCAGCACCAGCACCAGGCTCTGAGCTGGGCAGTGGGTGGCAGGGAAGGGCAGCCCCAGTTCCCTGGCTGTAGGAGTATTCGGGGGGTGGGATGGTTGGGATGGATGGAGACGAGAGATTTTTGAAGCCAGGTGTGGAACTTGGGGTTTATTGCAAAGGGCCAAGTGCAGGGCCCTGCTGGGAGCTGCCAAACACAGCTGGAGCAGGACTGAGGGAGGAGAGGGGGAGAGAGGATGAGAGGGAGAGAGGATGAGAGGGTAAGAGAGTAAAAAAGACAAGAGAGCAAAAGCATAAGCGGGTAAAAACAGTAAGAGAGGTAAGAGCTAAAAAGGCAAAGTTCCCGTTCCAATACAATAAATCTTCTTCTGTGTTGAATATTCTGATTCTCACTAACCAATCTAGTCCAATATACAAATCCTACAGCATTTACACACAGCCTATAAGAATCATTACATTACCATCCTGTGTTACATTTTAAACCCTAAAAACTCCTCTTTGGGCCCCTTTTGCCAAGCTCTAGGGTCTGCTCTGACCCTTGGAGCTGTCTGCAAGCAGAGGGTGTTTTTCCATCAAAAGGGGATTACCTTCAGTGGCCACACCATTGTTTTCCAGTTGTTCAGTAACTGGGGATCTCAAAGCTTGCTTTCATTTCAATCTCACTTATAGTTTCTATATTCTCAAAATCTTTTGCCAAGCAATCATATTTATGAGGCTTTCCTGTTTCATCTTCCCCAACACCTGGCTCCTCCAGGTTTCCGGGATGATCCATGCTGGGAGCACAGAGCCTCTCCCAGCCAAGCCTTTCCCACCACGCTGGCCCTGCTCAGCTCCTCTGAGGGCAGCCCTGGGTCAGGGCAGTGATGGTGTTCACAGGGGTCCGAGGATGAGGGAAGAGATGAGAATGTTGACTCCGTGTTTCAGAAGGCTTGATTTATTATTTTATGATATATATGACATTTAAACTATACTAAAAGAAGAAAGGATTTCATCACAAAGCTGGCTAAGAATAGAAAAGGAAATAATGATAACAAAGGTTTGTGGCTTGGACTCTCTGTCTGAGCCAGCTGGGCTGTGATTGGCCATTAATTAGAAACAATCCCATGAGACCAATCCCAGATGCACCTGTTGCATTCCACAGCAGCAGATAACCATTGTTCACATTTTGTTCCTGAGGCCTCTCAGCTTCTCAGGAGGAAAAACCCTAAGGAAAGGATTTTTCAGGAAAGATGTCTGTGACACAGGGCAGTGTCAGTCCCTCAGCAGAGGGCACAGAGAGCACCCAGAGCCAGCACAGCCTCACGGCCCTGGCATGTGGCAGGGGAGAGCTGCTTCCCTGCCCTGCCTGCTTCCCTCTGCTCCTCCCCACCATCCCACGCAGAGCCCCTGGCCCCGGGGTGCTGTGGGCAGGGCATGGTCCCCATTTGGCTGCAGGGACGAGGGGACAGCTGCAGACACTGTGCCACACATGGCTTGAAGGCTCAGCACCTCGAGCACCCTGTGAGATTTAATCCCCAGCTCCAATCTCAACACTGCCCTTCCCATTTCCAAGCAGGTGAATTCAGCATAGGGAAGGGATTTTGGGTTTTGGAGTCCTTCCAGGATCCACGGGGGAAGGTTGGAGGCAGAGTTTCCCTGTGTGCCCTGAGGGTTGTGGGCAGCTCTGCACCTTCACAGAAAGGGTGATGGCGAAGGGAAAGGGCTGCCCAGGGAGCTGAGGGAGTCACCACCCCTGCAGGTGTTCAGGAACAGACTGGATGTGGCACCCATGGTCTGGGTGACAGGGTGGTGTGAGGACATGGGAGGGGCTTGGTGATCTCAAAGGTCTTTTCCAGCCCTGTTGGTTCTGTGATTCTGCCGTGCTGCGATTCTGTGGTTCTGTGATCAGCTCCCCTCTCCCTCACCCCATCTGATCCTTCCAGGTCTCCAAGGCCAAGCCCCAGAAGCCCAGACACGACGGGAAGGGGACACTCTGTACGTCCAGTGTCCTTATGCATTGTCTATTGTCAATGAGATAAAATACTGGTGCCTCCCCTTGGGAAATGGAAGATGTGAAGAATTAGCGAACACATACAGGAAACAATCCCAGGATGGGAGAATTCAAATAAATGATGACACCACTACTAGGACTGTTTCTGTCACCATGACTGGCCTCAAGGCAGAGGACTCAGGCACATATTTCTGTGCTATTTACAAATCTTACTATGAGTATCCACGGCTAAGGACGATCTCACTGATTGTTTTCAGGGGTGAGTACCTGTACCCCGCCCAAAGCCAAGCCTTGTCAGGAAGCAACATCACTCCTTCCCCTGCTCTGCCCCCCTCTCCTCCACAGCTGAGCAGCCTCCCCTGGTCCCCCCAGCCTCGCTCCCTGCTTTCCCTGCCTTCCCTCCCACACAGGGAGAGAAGGAGCCCCACAGCCCTGCCTGGTCCTGCTGGCTCCCAGCTCCTGCCCCATCTCCCCCTGCCCTGAAGAGGGGCTCCCCTGAAGGAGTTGCCCCAGAGCATGGTCTGTCCCAGGTGCCCCCTGTGCCCATCACTGACTGGGCAGTGCCATTTTGGTGTTTCACAGAGCTGCTCCAGTGGGAGCTGGACACCCTGACAGTGCGGTGCCCAGCGTGGAGTAATGCCTGGTGCCAAGGACAGACTGACTGCGAAGTCATGGTGAACAGACAAACATCTTCAAAACAGAGTAAAAGGAAATCCCTGCAGGACAGAGTGTCAGTGCAGTATAATGCTCAAAGGGCTCTTGTTGTCACCATGAAGAACCTGCAGATCCAAGACTCTGGTGTGTACTGGTGTGCCCTGGACTATGGGCACACCCGGAAAACGGAGGTCATGCTCTCTGTGTTCAAGAGTGAGTACCTGCCATGTTCTCTGTGTCCCTGTGAGTACCTGCCATGTTCTCTGTGTGTCCCTATGAGTACCTGCCATGTTCAGTGTGTCCCTATGAGTACCTGCCATGTTCAGTGTGTCTCTGTGAGTACCTGCCATGTTCTCTGTGTCCCTATGAGTACATGCCATGTTCTCTGTGTTCTAGAGTCTCTGTGAGTACCTGCCATGTTCTCTGTGTGTCCCTATGAGCACCTGCCATGTTCTCTGTGTCTCTGTGAGTACCTGCCATGTTCTCTGTGTCCAAGAGTGAGTACCTTCCATGTTCTCTGTTTTGCAGGGACCCAGAGGTACTGCAGTGCTGGGGAAGGGGTGCCCCACTGTGGGATCCAATTGGGGTCTGAGCAGACATCCTGGCTGTTTTGCAGGGACCCAGAAGCTCACAGCCAAGGAGTCAGGCAACATCTCTATCAAGTGTCACTACAAGATCGCAGACTACAGCGCTGTCAGCAAAGCCTGGTGCAAAAGGGAAGAGGAGAAAACATGCAAGGTGCTGGTCACCACCAGGACAGAGTCCCTAGCAGCAAACAGCACGGCTCAGAAAGGTGTCAGGATCCAGGATGACACCCAGCAGGGCATTGTGACCATCACCATGGAGCAGCTGCAGGTGCAGGACTCGGGCGTGTACTGGTGCGCGCTGCAGGATGGATCAGGGCTGCTCCGCATGGAGGAGATCACACTCAACATTTCCAAGGGTGGGTGTTGCTATTTTTACCAATCTAGATGGACAGGACGTGCCTGAGCTGGTCTGGCCCTTGGTGCTGAACCAAATAGTGGCACTGTGGTGTTTCACCCCACAGACACTTTGGGCTATGGGTGTTTGGTGTTTCACCCCACAGACACTTTTGGCTATGTGGGTGTGTGGTGTTTCACCCCACAGACACTTTTGGCTGTCTGGGTGCTGCAGCTGGGCACATGGGGACAAATCCAGGCTTGCAGGAGCTCTGGTGCCTGTGGGATGGAGCTTCCCCCCATAACAGGGTCTGATCCTTGGGTTTCCCTCTGCTGGAGAAGCTTTAAGGCGATGGTGAAGGAAAGGAGGCAGTTCTGGTGGAGGGTTTTGATCAGTTCCTTAGAGCGACTTTAGAGCCCCTTTAGAGTGGATTCATCCTTTGGCTTTCAAAGACCTTCCCTTGGGTTGTCAAGGGAACAACTTTAGACTGGGATTTTACAGATCTGGGACTCGTGGGTTTTCTTTCAGACAATGTTTTAATGGTGAGGGAAGGCGCTGAGGGCCCCGGTCATGGCAGGGCAGCACCAGGCTCCTGCAGCACTAAGAACAAGCAGGGCAGATGATGAGAGGGGACATTGGGATGCTCTGGACAAACTCAGGGGATCAGGGCCCTGGGAATGGCAGGGGAAGAGGTTTCACTGCTGAATGCAGAGCAGCCCCACAGTGACCATTCCTCTCCTCGTGTCTGTGATTGCAGTGTTGCGTCGAGGAGGTTTTCCAGACTCTGAAAACCAAAGGGAAGAAACTCTTTTGGATGACAGGTAAGGCCTAAATGGATCCCTGAGCCTGAGCACAAGTTATTCGTGTTGTACACCTGGGGCAGGCAGGCCCTGGGTGCCTGTGGAGGAATTGGATATGGCAGGATCCTCACCAAAGGTGGCCTCTCCTCCACAGCTCCTGCCCTAACCCTAATTCCAAGGCAGATTGGTAAAATCATGTCAGAGCCTTCTGCAAGTGCCTCTCTGCTTCTTTATCATTCTCTCTTAGGGCTCTGCACTTCACATGAACAGAACCCCCAAATTCTGCCCCTCAGCATCAACTTTACTCCCTCCTATCTGAGTATTTAACAATGGGACAGTCCTTGTCTGCTATTATTCCATTTACCAGTTAAATGTAAAGGAATTTTCTCCCTTTGTTCATCTGCTGTCATCAGTGCTACAGCAGCACCTAAGAGCAGAATCATCTCTGCTCCAGAGAGCCTGTATTGTGCTTGGAGCTCTGAACAGTGTCTTGTTTCTAAAGCCTGGAGAGAATGGTTTAGGAAAAGCTCAGAAGGTACAGCCAAGTAGAAAAATCAAGAATCAGGAACCAGGGAAGGTCCCCAATGCTTCTTTTCCCCTTCTGAATCATCAGGGACTTGCCCAGGCTCATAGAGGGAGGACCCTGCAGGATCTCTCTAGCAGGAGAACCAGTGCTTGAACTGGTTCCTTCCAAGTGCTTGAGCTGAGCACATAAAACCTGTCCCTGTCCCTCTTTTGGTCCCTGTTTGGTGATGGGCTGTCAAACCATCCCACCCTGGTAACTGCCTTCCCTCTCCTCCAGCTGCAGTGGGAACACCTTCCTCATCCTGTCCGTGGTGCTGCTCATCCTGCTGCTCCTGGCCCTGCTCACCTCCACAGCCCTGGCTGTCAGGCACTACAGGCTGCTCCTGAGGACAGGTACGTGGGGCTGGGGTTGTGCCAGGTGAGCTCAGAGCCCTGGGAAGGTCGGTGTCTGGGTTTGGAGAGGCAGGAGTCTGCTGAGGAAGGCAGGAGCCTCCCCTGAAATGGGGAATGTGAGCCCTCCCCACCCCTCCCAATTGCTGTAAATTTTAAATTAAGGGGCTCTCAGATGAAAATATGGAAGCAGGAAATAACAGTTCTTTAATAGGGAAAAAATATAAAAGGATAAAATAAACAATGCAGTGCACTGGAACAACAGTGACAGAGTCAGAACCCAAGCCTGACACCCTGTGGGTCAGGGTGCTGGCAGCAGTCCCATTGGAATTGTGGCTCAGCCCTCCTGCAGTGTCAGGGGTGGCTCTGCTGGAGCAGGGATCCTGGAGAAAGGTGCAGTCTCTGCCTCTGGAGATCCAGGGGAAGGAGAGGCAGCTGCTGTTCCTCTGGGCAATCCAGTGCAGAAGCTGTGCTGGTGTTCCAGAATCTCCAGATTCTATCCAGGCAGGAATGCTTGGCTCCTCCCCCTGGGCTCACATCTCCCAATGGGATGCTGTAGCTCTTATCAGCCATGCAGGGACATTCAATGGCTGTTATCAGCAATGGCCCCTCCCAGGGAGGTGTGAATGTGGTCACTCAGTGAGGGAGATAAGGCAAACTGCCCACCTAACAAAGGTAATCTGCCACACAGATGGCAATTGAAAACATCTTGCCTTGCAATCTTCAGCAGTCAGGTTGGAGGTCTCAAGGCAGGCTCCTCCCTGCCTCCCCTCTGAATAAATCAAACCCAGGTTCCTCCAGAGGTGCAAACACCCTCGAGGAGCAGTAAAGAGAGCAAAAAGTGTTCCCCAGGCCCAGGGCAGAGCACATCCCATCATGGGCAGCCCCACAGCCCTCCCAAACCTCCTCAGGCAGAGCTTTTCATGGATTTCTCCACATCTAAACCCTCTGATTTTGCCTCATTCTAAAGGTAACAGAGAAGCAGAGGACACCACTGACAGAGCAGAGGGCACAGCACAGGTAAGGAAAATGAAACGTTTCCCACAGGGTGCCAAACCCCTGAGCAACAGTCTGGGAGGAACTCTCAGACCCTGCTGTGGAGCTCAGTTTGGTTATAAACAGGAGGGAAATGTATTTAATGGCAGCAGAGAGAGGAATATTCCTAGCTGGAGAGAAAGGGGGGTAATTAATGCAAGTAGGAACAAACCCAGTGGAGCAAATTCTGGTAACCCTTGAGAAGAGACTCAAGGAGTAGCAAGCAGGGTCAGAGCATGAGGCTCCACCTGTATCCAGGAGAGGTGGGGAAGACAAGAGTTCTGTGTTCCTTCACCTCTGTCACAACCAGAGGTAAAATTGGACACAGCTTTTCCTTGGGAAGGAAAATCAGAGGTAAAATTGGACAGAACTTCTCCTTTCCTTGGGAAGGAAAACCCAGAGGTAAAATTGGACAGAGCTTCTCCTTTCCTTGGGAAGGAAAATTAAAGGTAAAATTTGACACAGCTTCTCCTTTCCTTGGGAAGAAGTAAAATTTGAGACAGCTTCTCCTTTCCTTGGGAAGGAAAACCAGAGGTAAAATTTGACACAGCTTTTCCTTGGGAAGGAAAGATCAGAGGTAAAATTTGACACAGCTTCTCCTTTCCTTGGGAAGAAGTAAAATTTGAGACAGCTTCTCCCTTTCCTTGGGAAGGAAAATCAGAGGTAAAATTTGACAGAGCTTTTCCTTGGGAAGGAAAATCAGAGCTAAAATTGGACAGAGCTTCTCCTTTCCTTGGGAAGGAAAACCAGAGAAAATCAGAGGTAAAATTGGACACAGCTTCTCCCTTTCCTTGTGGGAAAATCTCCTTCTCCTGGCAGCAGCTGTGCCCTGGCACTGACTCATGCCAACGAGTGTTTTCCCTTTCTTTTCCCAGCCTGGCAGCACTGGGAGGAGGGGAAGTTCTGAGGATGGCAGCAAAGGGCCGGCATACATCAACCTGGACGTGCAATCCCATCCCAGCCCTGAGGATCCCCTTTACTGCAACGTGGAACCGAGCCAGGCTCCCAGGAACCCCCAGCACGTGGAATATGCCATCATTGCCTTCAACCAGCCCCCAAGGACCAGCAAGGAATGAAGCACAGAATCCCAAACGAGCCAGGAATGGGAGGAAGGAACTGGAATGCACAGTGGGAATGAGGATAGGAGGAGTGTGGATGGACAAGCTGAATTTTGCTGCTTGGTGTGTGGTGCTGCCTGAGCATTTTTAGCCCTCCTTCCAGTTTTGGGAAGCAGAGGTTCTGCCACACTTGTGGCAGGCAGAGCTGTGGGGGCATTCCCAGGATCTCTTGTACATCTGCTTTTCCAATTCCATTAAAGTGCAGAACTGTGGAGAGGCAGGTGTGCAAAGGAGCACTGTGGGCATGGCTGGGTGGGATATCCACCCCAAATCCCTGCCCAAATCCCAAGAATTCAGCTCCTGTGGCCAAGCAAACTCATTCCAGTGCTGCAGGGATCAAACCTTGCTGTGGCTGGGTTCATATCCATGGAATGGGCTGGGGATGTGCTGGATTCCAAGAAAAAGCAGAACCAGCTCCTACACTTCCCTGTCTGTGCTGGAAACGCTCTGAATGACACATTTTATTTAACAGTCATGTGGGCAGCAACGTGAAATGAGTTTTTGGGGCTCAGTTTTTGGATTGCAGAGATCCATTTTAGGTCTTCTTCTAGTCAAGCTGAAAGAACTTTGTAGTTTCCTGTAAATAATTTATTTATAATTTATGATTTATCTCCATCGTGCTTGGAGTGCCAGCACAAGGGGATGGATTCCCACCACCACAGGGATTTTGGGGAGGAATTTTTCCCTGTGAGGGCAGTGAGGCCCTGGCACAGGGTGCCCAGAGAAGCTGTGGCTGCCCATGGATCCCTGGCAGTGTCCAAGGCCAGGCTGGACAGGAATTGGAGCAGCCTGGGATGGTGGAAGGTGTCCCTGCCCATGGATCCCTGGAAGTGCCCAAGGCCAGGCTGGACAGGAATTGGAGCAACCTGGGATGGGGGAAAGTGTCCCTGCCATGGCAGGGATGGAGCTGGATGATCTTTAAGGTCCCTCCAACCCAAACCACTCTGTGATTCCATGATTCCATGAAATCCTGCTCCATGATTCCATGAAATCCTGCTCTGGTGGGAGCAGACACCCAGCCTGTGGCTCCTGCCCACCACGTGCTGCTCCCTCCCCGGCTGCCCGAGCTGGGCAGTGCTGATGCCTGAATTTTCAGCCCACGAGGGCAATGCCTGTCCCTGGAGCATTGCTCAATGTGCAGGATGAAGGAGATGCCAAGTTCCTGTGCTCCTTCCTTCCGTCACAGCGAGCAGGGGGAGAGGAGCTGCCCCTGGGCTGAGCCAGCTCGCTCCTCTCCTGCTCCTCTCCTGCTCCTCTCCTGCTCCTCTCCTGCTCCTCTCCTGCTCCTTCTCTGCTCAGCCCCATGGAGAAGCTCCTGAACCTCACCTTGCTCTTGCTGTCAGGTAAGACCCACACGTGGTTTTGGGGTCAGGTAAAGGGGAAAGGATTGGGGCAAAGCTTTGGCTCGGTCTGGAGGCTCCATCCTCAATTCTCCCTTTATTTAGCAAAGGGCAGCCCATCAAAGGGTGATCCCAGAGCTCCCAGGTTTCCTCACAGGGTGAGAACAGGAACCGCTGATGAGAGAAGTCCTGTGGGCAACGTGAAATTGCAAAATTCTGGATTGTTTTCATTAGCCAATGGGATTTACATAGATGCAAATGATCACAGGTGGGGCTCAGGGGCAGGGAAATGAAACCCAGTGAAGGGCACAGCTCTGAAATCCCACCCACCCGGGTTTTCCAGCTTGGAAAGGAATGTCCATCTGAAATGAGGTGCAGGGCCCAGCTGGGGCTCTCTGCAGCACTTTGGGGGTCCCAGATCCTCGCAGCAGAGCAGGGAAAGGATCAGACTCAGGCTGTGGGAGCACAGGGACCTGTCCCAAAAATTGGGATGAGTCTGAGAAAAGTTCACTGTGCTTTGCACCCAAGAGGAGAGGAGGAGCATCAATAGTTTATGATCTGTCAGCAGAGCTGGTTGGAAAGAGAATGACGGATTTTCCAGAGGGGACATCGGGGAATCTCTCAATGATTCTGTTTGAGAGATGTTTCGCAGTGCTGTGGGAATTCTGGGGCTGAAGGGGCAGAGCTGGAGGAGGGAAGGGGAAATGGGAGAAGCAGTTGAAGGGTTTTGGAGGGATTGAACAGGACTGGACTGGATAAGGTAAACTCTGACCAGAACAAGCAAGTGGAGCAACACATCAGGATAAAGCCCTGTAGGTGTTGGATTGCAGAGCTCAGATCCATTTTAGGTCTTCTTCAAGTCAAGCTGAAAGAACTTCGTAGTTTTTAGTTTACAATTCACTTACAATTGTTGAAATGATTGTAAGAAGTGTTATTAAAAGGCTCAGCCAGCACAAAGTCCTCACAAGAGCCTATTTTTAAATTTCCTTCTGTTTTATCATTACTTATGATCTCACAGAAGCATTTGTCTGTGACTTTTTTTTCACTAGAAATAGAGATTTCCACAAATACCACACTGCACTTCTCTCTGGAAGCATTAATAGCTCAGAATGTCCCCTCTGCCTGTCACAAAGAGGAATGGAAATTAGAAATAAGGAACCAAGACAATTAAAAACAACAAAAAAAAAAAGTCAAGCAGACAAAGACCAGTTGTCAACATGGTTAAAATTAGTAAGGTATTAAAAGATAGGGTGGAAAAAAGTGAAACTGGATTTGATAGCTGGGATTCAGGAGGAACCAGTGAGCAGGGCACTGGTCTGGAGGTGTCACTGGGACAAATTCCAGAATATCTGAGCCAAGATCTGAGCACAGTGGGTTGGTCATGGGGAAAGTGGATGGGTGACATCCTACAGGTGACAACGCTGAGGGTGACAGCCCTCTACAGGTGACAGCCCTGTGGGTGACAGACAGTCCTTCAGGTGACAGCCTATGGGTGACAGCCCTGCAGAGACACACCTGCAGGTGACAGCCCTACACGTGACGCTCCTACAGGTGACACTCCACAGGTGACAGCCCTATGGGTGACAGCACTACAGGTGAGGCCCTGTGGGTGACAGTTCCACAAGTGACAGCTCCACAGGTAATATTCCTGTGGATGACAGCCCTAGATGTGACAGCCCTACAGGTGACACCCTATGGATGACAGCCCTACACGTGACAGCCCTATGGGTGACAGTCCTACAGGTGGCAGCCCTACGGGTGACATCACTAGAGGATGAAAAGGACGTTCAGCATCCCCACAATGAGGGATAGACCTGGAAGAGCCTTGGCTCACCCCTCCCTCTGTCCCTGTGTCCCTGTGTCCCTCTGTCCCTCCATCCCTCCATCCCTCCATCCTCCATCCCTCCATCCCTGTGTCCCTCCTCCCTCCATCCCTCCATCCCTCCATCCCTCCATCCCTCCATCCCTCCATCCCTCCATCCCTCCATCCCTCCATCCCTCCACCTCTCCCCGTAGCATCCCTGTGTCCCTCCATCCCTCATGGAGGGTGACACCATCTCCCTCCTGCTCCTCCCTCCAGTGGTGGCCATCCTGGTCCCGGCCCTCCATCGCTCTGTCCCGTGGTCCATCTCCGCCTGGCTGCCCCTGCCCCGGCCCGGCAGGGGCGGCACCTCCATCAGGGACATCCTGTGCTCCTCAACATCACCGTCCGGGGGTGGCCATGGCGAGGACGGTGACACCATCTCAGACGGAGTTCCTGGGCCACACGCAGAGCCTCAGGAGGGTGCAGCTGGAGGTGCTGGCAGGTGCGTGCTGGGGGCTACGAGTTTGGGGGGGTTCCTCGCGGAATTTCAGGGGTTCCTTAAGGAATTTCACGGGTTCCTACTGGAATTTCGTGGGTTCCTACTGGAATTATATGGGTTCCTACTGGAATTTCGTGGGTTCCTACTGGAATTTCATAGGTTCCTATTTGAATTTCATGGGTTCCTGTTGGAATTTCACAGGTTCCTACTGGAATTTTATGGGTTCCTACTGGAATTATGTGGGTTCCAACTGGAATTTTATTGGTTAATACTGGAATTTCATGGGTTCCTACTGGAATTATATGGGTTCCTACTGGAATTTTATGGGTTCCTACTGGAATGTTATGGGTTCCTACTGGAATTTCATGGGTTCCTACTGGAATTATATGGGTTCCTACTGGAATTTTATGGGTTCCTACTGGAATGTTATGGGTTCCTACTGGAATTTCATGGGTTCCTACTGGAATTTTATTGGTTAATACTGGAATTTCATAGGTTCCTATTTGAATTTCATGGGTTCCTATTAGAATTTCACAGGTTCCTACTGGAATTTCATGGGCTCCTACTGGAATTTCAGGGGTTCATGTTGGAATTTCATGTGTCCCTACTGGAATTTTATGGGTCCCTACTGGAATTTCACAGGTTCCTATTGGAATCTCACAGGTTCCTATTGGAATCTCACAGGTTCCTACTGGAATTTCATGTGTCCCTACTGGAATTTTATGGGTCCCTACTGGAATTTAACATGTTCCTATTGGAATTTCACATGTTCCTACTGAAATTTCACAGGTTCCTATTGGAATTTCACATGTTCCTACTGGAATCTCATACATTCCTATTGAATTTCATGGGTTCTTACTGGAATTTCACATGTCTCTGCTGGAATTTCGGGGCTTCCTATTGGCATTTCACAGGTTCCTATTGGAATTTCAGGGGTTCCTACTAGGATTTCATGGGTTCCTCATGGAATTTCACATGTTCCTCCTGGAATGTCACAGGTTCCTATTGAAATTTCACAGGTTCCTATTGGAATTTCAGGAGTTCCTATTGGAATTTCAGGGGTTCCTCATGAAATTTCACAGGTTCCTCATGGAATTTCAGAAGTTCCTATTGGAATTGCATGGGTGTCTGCAGCTGCCAAGGGCCCACTTGAGTCAACATCTAATTTGTCTCGCTCTAAGGAGGTTCTGTGTTTCACTGCCTCTCTTTATTCCTGATTTTCAGCAGTGTGACCTCACTGTTAGAGAGTATCTGACACGTCACCTCCTTATTGCTCCCAGTGCCCCTGGGCTCCCTGCCCAGCTGAACATCACCCAGAAACATCTGCAGACTAAACTGTTGTGTTTCCATCAGCAGCCGACCTGGTGACCCACGTGCCAGAGGAGCCCAGAGCTGTGCAGAGCATCTCCAGGTGAGCCCAAAACTCCTCGTGCTGAGATCTCTCATCTTCCTACGACTAAGGCAGCGCCACAAGAGATTTTTTTCAAGGTTGGACCATCCCTTCATGGTTGCATTTCTGGTTCCCCACAGGTCCCCTCCTGACGTGGATTTCACTCGTTTTCTACATCCTGGCTGGGTTCCTGGTGGCCAAGTTCATGGTGGCCGTGCTGGTCGGTGCTGTTGCCCACAGCAGGAAGAACAGGGAGAGAGGGCAGAACCCAGAACAGAGTGAGCAGCAGGAGCTCCCGGTCCCTGCTGACCTTGGACGGGATGGAATCGGCCTCTCCTGGGAGAGCTCTGCATGAGCCAGGCCAAAGGGAATCCATGGAAAAAGGCAAATCCATGGAAAAGGCCACCTGCCGTAAGAAAAGGACCACTACTAGACACAGGTCTGGAAGAACCTGTCATTCTGGAGAGGTTCCCATCTTCTTCATCACCTCTTCCCCTTGGTGTCTCATCCCCAGGCAGTTATTCCAGCCCTCATTCCCAGGACATTCCATCACGGTCTGAACTGACACCCATCAGCTTCCTGTCCCCTCAGGTGACACATTCTGTCTTTCCAAGGTGAGGAAGAGCAGCTCCCAAAAGCTGCTTTGGACAGTGGGGATGCTTGGAGAAAATCCCTGTGGAAAGTTGTGAGGAACTGCAGGACACACCAGGACAGGGATGGGGTCTCCTTGCATCTCTGAGCCAGCTTCTGCTCTCTGAAGGGGTTTGTGAGCACAGGAACTGTCTCTCTGTTGTTCTCCCTGTGTTTTCTCCCAGGCTCCAAACCCATGGGCGCTCACGTTTCCTTTCCCCGCAAAACTGAATAAAACCCAGCTGATTCTCTGGCTTGGTGTGGATTCCTGCAGGACAGCAGGTGACAGTCGTGTCCCGGAGCAGAGGTGATGCTCGGGACACCCTGGAGTGTTCAGAGCATCCAGGAACACTCAGAGCCTGCAGGACAGGCTGGAACATCCAGAGCCAGCAGGAACAGCAGCTCAGAGCCCAACCTCTCATTGCCCACAGAATCAATGACCGAAATTTGCTTAATTACACTTTTGGGTTCTCATTTTTAGAGTAGTTCTGTGTTTTGTCCAGACATTGAAATTCATGGTGGGACATCTGGCAACCTTAGTCCTTCCGAGGTCTTTCTCTCCCACTACTGTGAGGTTCTCAGTTTTAAATCAGCAATTTTTGAGGAAAAAAATTCTGTTTGTTGCTCTCTCCTGGTCTAGGCAGTGACTTGCTGTATGACTGCATCCACAGAGAGGAATTTGCCATCTGAAATAAAAATATCTCCAAGGAAATAAAAATAAATTAATCAATAACTTACTGATTACCATCAAAGCCAATGAATGTAATTTGGTAGGATTGTATTCATCAAAAGCAAATGGGTTTGGGGCAGAAACAGTTCTGGGGCTGGTTCTGTCCTTCCCTTCCCCTGTTCCCTCTGTGCTGACGTTGGCTCTGCTCCTGTGCTGGACACTTTGTGGGGTTGTTTTTTCCTCTCTTCCCCTCAATGAATCACAACTCGAGGTTCATCAGAAATTTTGGGGCTGTTTGCAAAAAAAAAAAAAACAAAAAAACCAAAAAAAAACTCTCTGTCCCTCAGTGCTCCCATCCTGTGAGAGCCAGCAGGAAACTCCAGCCCTGTGTTTGGTGCCAAACGCTGTCCCAAATTCAAGGTACCTCTGATCAAAGCCCCGTTAGAGCTCACGTTCCCTTTCACCACACATCCCCTCTGCTCTTCCCCAATCTCATGAGGCAAGGAGGAAATATTTGCAGCTGTAGATGAACCAAGGCTGATGTTCACGAACCAAAACCGCTTCAGTTAAAAGCACCCAGCTCGGTTTGTACCCAGCTGCTGAGGGTGGGGATGGGGAAAGATCTGGATGCAGAATTCTGGAAAATAATTGCGTTTTTCTCACAGCACAGGTGGGCAAACCCAGAGGAAAGCTGTGGTGCATTTCCTTTTTCAGAATTACTCAATTTTTTAAACAGCAGGGAGCTATAAACCCAAATACAGGAAACTGCTCGTGTCTGGCAGCAGCTGATAGAGCACCACAGCCAGGCCAAGTGAGCTCCTTCCTCTGGACTTAAATATTCACCAAAAAAGCATCAGTTACTGCCCATTCTGATGAGATTCAGCAAAGTGGTCAAAAATCTGCTTTAGTTTAAACCTATGAGATTTTTCCTGGCCTTCAGAGAGACAAGTAATGCATTTGACATGTTCTAATAAACAAGGGGCTTCTTGGAAAATATTTGTCTACTTTGTAGTATAAATTGTCATCAGCTTGAGCTCCTGGGGTGGAATTTACACTCCAGTGTGGTGATTTGTTTTACAAAGAAATAACTCTGTATTTCCCTGTTTGTTGTTTATTAACACACCTGTCCTCCAGGATAAATCTAGCTTGGCTTTATTACAAATTCCACCCCTGTTGATCCGACTGCAGAATCCTGTGATGGTGGTGATATGAGCAAACATCCCTCAGGGATTATGGATAAATCCCCAAATTCAGCTGGCTGAGATTTTCCTCTTAATTCCGTGAGCTACGGACTGAGGATGCTGAACAGGACACAAAAATGGGTTTAATTTTTGGATATCAAGACTGCAGGAAGACTCCAGCCTGGATAGTGGGCGGCAGGGGAGGGAAGGAAGGTGGGAAGGCAGGGAATACATCCTGGATTGGATAAAATCTCCTGAGTGACTTTGCAGTTCTGAAGGGGAGAGAGAAAACTAAATTCTGTTGACTGCTTTGATGTGGCTACACAATACCAAGTTTTTTTACCATTATATCCAAGATGATTTTATTATTCTACTGCAAATTGTCTGAAAAGAAAAAGAAGCTAGAAAATTACATCACACTAGCTAAAGAAACTGATTTCTGACTTCCTAAACAGGCTTGCATGATTGTTCTCCTCATTTCCTGCCCAGCTTCCCGTTCTCTGATCTTACATGCTGTCATTTCCTTCTTTTTTGCTGTTTGTTTGTTTGCATTAGGGTTTTTTTTTTTTGTGATCATCACTGTGTTGACCAATTCCAGAAAGAATTCACGACTGCCAGCTTTGTGCTCTGGGGGTTTGAGATGGTGAAACGTTGGTGTGGAGTTGGTGCTGCCCTCCCACGGCCCATCACAAAATTCCCAACGCAGAGCAAAAACTCCTCGGTTTATAAATTTTTATTAGCTGGAGAGTGTACACAGTACTTACAATTGCATCTATTAAAGACCAAAATACACTTGAAAAAATGCATCATATAAAAAAAATTAAAAACTTTGAACTATGTACAAACTTTGCCTGACATTACGTTAAGCTCAGGACCCTCCCACGCCCCTTCACAAAGAAAAGTTTATTTTTCCCCTCTTTTTAACATGCAGGGCCTTAAAACCATTTAGCATCACTTGAGGACTATTTTCTTCCAAATCCTGATCTTTACACTCCTATAAATCTGGGTTTTCATGGGTTTGATGCTTCACTGCTCTGGGTCAATCAAACACATTTCTCCCCAAACCTCTTCTTTCATCCTCACTCCTACAGTGAAATTTTTACTCAAGTGTAGCCAATCCACAAAGAATTTTAATTTAATTATTAGGGAGGTTTGAGCTGGACACGTCTCCAGTTTTCACAGATTTGCCTGGAAAAGAATGCAGATATTTTTGGTACCGTGGTGTTGGCTGCTGGCTCCAACCTCACCAAATAAACACAACTTTCAGCAGTGATACACAGAACACAAAACAAATTAAAAAAAAATTATAGGAGCACTTGGGCTTTCACATCACTATTTAAAGTATTAACAGTAAGACTTCCTAGAACACAAATTCGTATTTCTTCACACGCAACCTACAACAGCAGATCAGAGAACCTAGATATGAAGGGATATCGGGAAAAAGTTTACAAGTTCTTTAAGAAAAGTAAATTATTTATTTTAAGAAATGAAACAAAATCTATGTCAGAGCAATAATCTTGCTTCCTGAATTTCCAGCTCTCAAAAAGGTGTTTCAGGACAGATTTAGCATCAACTGAAGAGCAAAAAATATCATGGAGGGGGTTTTACTCCAGTACGCAAATATTCCACCAACAAAATGTACGGATGCTCCAAAAAATATATTTACAGTAATGCTGCAAATTCAACTAAAATCCCTTAAGGAGAGCTGCACATTCCTGGAATGGGAGAGAGCCCAGGAAATGCTGGGTGAGTTTCAGGTGCCAGCTGAGCAAAACCAGTGCTGGAACTGGACAAGGAGTTAAGGCAGAAGCAACCAGAGGCCCTGAGGATGCCATCAATGTTAAAAATGCCCTTGGAATTATTGGAAATAAATCCTAATTAAGAGCTGTGAGCAGAGTGTCAGATCACTCATCTAACTTGGGACAAAAACTGAAAGGAAGGAGATTTATTTGCCTGCCAGGAGCCAGGCCAGCTCCTCCAGCAGCTGCAGGGGTCCCTGAGGGTCCTTCCCAGCTGTGGGGACAGGAACCAGGGTCACAGCAAGGAGCTGAGCTGCTTCCAGAGATCCCATCCCAAACCCCTCTGCAGCTCCTCCTTGTCCCTCCACCCCAACAGACTCCCTCTTCCTCCAGGACTGCCTGCTCACAACAAGGATCCAACATTCCTCCTCCCTCCCAGGTTCAGTACTTTTATTTCATCCAAAGGAAATGGCATTTTCCAGGCTCTGTTCTTTTGTATCCTCTTGATTTGTCCTCCACTCTGTCTTTAGCCATAAGCTTCCAGTAAATGGGAAAAGATGGGAGGAAATGTAATTTCCAAGCTGCATTTCCTTGTCACTTGAATTGAGCATTCACTGGGTTGAACCCAGTCTCACCCATCCTTGGCAGCATTTCCTCACTCTTCAGCTTCACCTGGCCAGGTTCACATTCACCCAGCACATTCCCAACCCCAAATTTCACTGCTGTGATCCAGTTTGAGCTACAGGACACAAAAAACTGGAAATTCTGGGACTCCAGCAGGCAGATGATCCCCAGAGCAGCTGTGTAACTCATCAAGGTGAGCAGTGCAGTGGTGAGAAATCACCTGTTAAATGCTTTTAACTGCTGCTCCCATCACCAAAATTCAAATTATAATAGAGCAGGCTTAGAATCTAAATTAAAACTCTGTTCTGTGGAGATGCTCAGACAAAGCCAGCTGTAGGTCATGGGAAAATCCTATTTTTTAATAATGTAAGTATTGCTCCTTTGCTAAGTGCCACTTCTGTTTTGTTTTTAAGAGCTTAATTTATAAAAAGCATGAAAGGTTCACCAGTATCTGCTGAGTCCTTCAGGGAGCTCAGGCTGAGCTGCCCCAGCTGCTGCTGTCCTGAATCATCCCTCACTCTGGAACTGTAGAAATGATTTAGGCATCAGAAACTCCATCCCAGCCATGGCCAAGTGCCACCACTGTGACACTGAGGGTTCCTCATCGCTTGGAGGAACCATGGACTTCACTGGCAGGTGAGAAAAAAAAGATTAAAAAAACAAATAAATCCTTTGGAAGAGAGTCACTGAAAAGTTTCAATCCTTCCTATACTCACATCCAGTTTTCTTCCAAAGCAACAAGGACTGGCAATGAACATCCAAACCCAGGCAGAGACTGATTCACGGACCCAATCCCCCCCACATCTCCCTCTCCCACCCCACTTGCAACAGAGACACAACACATCAAGTCCTGCAGTAATCTCGACTATTTCTAGCACTGATTGGATGGCTGAACCTTTCCCAGAGAAGAGCTTCTTTACACATGTACAAGGTGGAATCGAAAAGAATCCCCTTCAGTTTCTGCCAGGGTCAGAAGTGCAACAGCGATGCCCAGCTCAGGGAAAACCAAGTCCAAAGGGGTGAGGAGTGGATGGAATAACAAATCTCAACCCCAGCCCTGTGGTGCAGCCACTTGGGGCTGGAATCTGTCCCTGGACAGGGCTGAGCTGCACCAGCCACGGGGACTGAGGTGGGGAAATGAAGGAAAACCAGAGATGAGCACTCAGACTCTGAATCCCACGTGCTGGATCAGCACAGGGCACCAAGGAGTTCTGGAAGGTTCTGCTGGAAGAGTTGAAACCTCAAGCACGTCCTCAACACGTGGTGCTCGCTCTGTGGGAAAGGACAGGCTGTGACATGGAGGTTGTCCCACTCCAGGATTCACTGGGCACTCTGGGCAGGCAGGACAGGCTGGCAGGAGGGATGGGAATTCCCTTCAGGTGTTTTTCCCTGGAAGCAGGGGTTAGGAGACCCTGATCATCTGTGTCATTGCTTCTTCGTTGCTTTGAGATGGATCCTGCAGACACAAAAGGGTGGAAATTCCACATTTTTCCATGAAGCAGAGAAACCCACACACAACCATCAGGAGGACTCGCTCCTACACTTCCCTTGATCCCCAAAACTGTCCTGTTTTTCCTGGGTTTTACAGGCCACAAAAATCCTAAATACCTCCCAGGAATTTGTTTTTTCTGGTATTAGGACCAGTATTTAGGAATGATTTTAGTTCAAAATAAGAAACATTCCCTAAAGGCACGGGACTGCTCTAAAGCACTGAGCAACCACAGAACCTGTTCATTCCACTCCATTATGTCCTTTCCTTTGAAAAATGCCTTGCACCTTTTATTCAAATCAAGATGCAGCTAAGAATCAGATATTCTCATTTTTTAATTTTCCATCAGATGCAAAGATAAGGAGTCTCTACCTTTAATTGATGTCCAGAAAGAACACCCCAGTACCCAGCCAGAAAGGCTGTTTTACAAACACAGAATGTTTGTGTGCATTTATCCTAAGAACTACAAAGTGAACACACTTCTATCCAGTTATTGTCACTTAACTCCTCAGGGCAAACATCCCTTGCTCTCCACAAGCCGTGACAGGAGGTTTTATTCCCAGGTTTTATTTATTTTATGCTTGGAATAAATCTAAAGGCAGGGAGGGCCAAGGGGGCAGCAGATGGCAGATTCAGAGGCAGGGAGGGACAAGCAGCCAAGCCCAAAAACCCCAAATAACGCAGCACAGACACCTCTGGTGTGTGTCCTGAAGGGCTGAGAGGGGATTTGCCCCAAAGCCCACTCACCTGCATGTGAGGGCTGTCCTTTTCCTTGGGGGAGAAGAAGCGACCGCCCTCTCCCCGTTTCCTGGCCATGGCGTGCCGGTGCCGGGACTCGTGCAGGTATTTCTGCAGGGAGGGAGGAGCAGCTCAGGGAGCAGCCACTCCTCCCAATCCCTGCCTTCCCAGGGGAAATTCCCAGTGCCCATCCATCCATCCATCCATCCATCCATCCATCCATCCATCCATCCATCCATCCATCCATCCATCCATCCTCTGCCCCACAGACTCCCAGTCACTGCCTCCACAAGGGAAATTCCAGTCCCTGCTTTACCGGAGGAAATTCCCAGTCCTCATCCATCCTCTGCCCCACATATTCCAGTGCCTGCTTTCCCAGAGGAAATTCCAGTCCCCATCCACCCATCCTCTGCCCCACAGACTCCCAGTCACTGCCTCCACAAGGGAAATTCCCAGTCATTGCTTTCCCAAAGGAAATTCCCAGTCCCTGCCTCCCCAGGGGAAATTCTCAGTCCCCATCCACCTCCTACCCTACATATTCCCAGTGACTGCTTTCCCAGAGAAAACTCCCAGTCCCCATCCATCCCCTGTCCCACAAGACTCCCAGTCACTGCTTTCCAAGGGGAAATTCCAGTCCCTATCCATCTCCTGCCCCCCAGTCTCTGCCTCCCCAGAAGAAATTCCCAGTCATTGCTTTTCCAGGGAAAATTTCCAGTCCCCATCCATCCTCTGCCCCACAGACTCCCAGTCACTGCCTCTCCAGGGGAAATTCCCACTCCCCATCTGTCCTCTGCCTCACATATTCCCAGTCACTGCCTTCCCAGAGGAAATTCCCAGTCACTGCCTCCCTAAAGGAAATTCCCAGTCTCCATCCATCCCCTGCCCCACAGACTCCCAGGCACTGCTTTCCCAGAAGAAATTCCCAGTCCTCAACCATCTTCTGTCCCATAGATTCCCAGTCACTGCTTTTCCAGGGGAAATTCCAGTCCCCATCCATCTCCTGTCCCACAGACACTGTGCTGACAGTCAGTGCATGCTCACACACAGCTCCAGACACTCTCAAAACCACCCAAAATAAGCAGGATTATCCTCAAAGCACTTAAAAAATTTACTCTGATGCAGCTCATCAACAACAACAAAACCACTGTAAAGCTGAGCAGCACCAAGATTCCAATCCTCATTTTCCAGCCCGGGTGGGATTCTGTGCCTTTGTCACAGAGGAACCCAGTGTTAAATCTGAGTTTTATTCTCACCCTTCTCTCTTTGGGGATTTTCCCCTCTGCTTCCAGCTTGGCCCGTGCCTGCCTCCTCTTCAGGATGCGGTGGTACTGCTTGGCATTGACATAGAGGGGCTCCTCTTCCAGCATCTCTGCTCCAGGCAAGGGATTCTCTGGATGGCTGGGACTGAGCCAGCTCCAGGCACCATCTGTACACACAGGGGGGGGTTAGTGCTTGCAGCCCAGCACACAAACTCAAAAAAAAACGGCATTAAAAAGCCCAATATTGAAATAGAAAGTGGGCGTTGCTCGGGTAATGCAGCTGCTTGAATGAAAAGGAGGAATGAAGCTGTTCTCAAACTGCAAACGCATCTAAAACCAATCTAAAAACCTATGCAAAACCAATCTAAACCTATGCAAAACCAATCTAAACCTATGCAAAACTAATCTAAAAACCTATGCAAAACCAATCTAAACCAACAATTCCTCGTCAGTCCTGCTGGTTTTTCCTGATAAAAAGTGTTCACAGGGGTCCCAGGATGAGGGGAGAGATGAGAATCCTGACTCCATGGTTCAGAAAGCTGATTTATTATTTTATGATATATATGTTATATTCAAACTATACTAAAAGAATAGAAGAAAGGATTTAATCAGAAGGCTTGAAAGGAAAGATAATAAAATCTTGTGACTGACCAGAGTCTGAGCCAGCTGGCTGTGATTGGCCATTAATTACAAACAACCACATGAGACCAATCTCAGATGCCCCTGTTGCATTCCCACAGCAGCAGATAACCATTGTTCACATTTTGTTCCTGAGGCCTCTCAGCTTCTCAGGAGGAAAAATGCTAGCAAAAGGATTTTTCATGAAATATGTCTGTGATAATAAAGGTAACAGTTCAATAGAATTCCTTGTGTTGCTGCTTCTTGGACAATTAAACAAACAGGACATGGCTGGTGCTTCCCTTTCTTTTGGGTTCTCTCTTATTTCAATTATTTCATTTCAGAGCATCTCTAAGCCAACACCGCAGAGCTGCTGACATCTAGTGGGGACCAGCAACATTCAAGAAGTTCACACTACAAAGAAACAGGAACAGGCAGGAAAAACCTCTATAAATGATGGAAACAAATCCTAAGGGATCCTCAAGAAAATCAGAAGTGAATAAATATATTTAAACCTTTGCTCATCAGCTCACAGCTCAGTTTGGATTTCAGTTTCTAGATTTCTGAGCTGCTGTGGGAGAAAGTCCAGAGCAAAGATCACAGCAGGATCCAGGCCTTTGGAGCTGAAAATTTGTATTGTTTAAACTTTAAACTAATGGAACTCACAGAGAGGAGTGACCAGGGTATATCTCAATCTCAGACAAGAGTTTATCAGAGAACCAGGGAATCACAGGATGGTTTGGGGTGGAAGGGATCTTAGGGATCCCCCAATTCCAACCTTCAGGGACACCTTCCACTATCCCAGGGTGCTCCAGGCAGGGATGGAGCAGCCACAGCTTCTCAGGGGTCCCTGTGCCAGGGAGAAATTCCTCCCCAATATCCCACCCAACCCTGCCCTCCTTCCACTTAAAGCCATTCCCACTATCCCCACCCCTACCCTGGCGAAAAGATTTGAGTACAAACACCTCAAAGCTCAGCCTCCAGAGGCAGCAGTGGGGATTTCACACCTACCATGACCATTCCCCCTGAATTGACCACGTTGCCAGCCACTGGCAGTGTCACTGTCACCGTCCCCTGGCCACTGCTGGTGGTGTTGGTGTTGGCTCCTGTTTGGACAATCTGGGCTCCAGCCAGGCTGGCTGCAGGAATGGTGATCATGCCTGTAACAGGGACTGTAACTTTAAGGAAGTAGAAAACAAAAGGAAAGGGGAAAAAAAAGAAAAAACGAGACAAAAAACAAGAGAGAGAGAGAGAGAAAGAGAAAAGAAACAGAAACACGCACACAAAAAGAAGGGAACAGCATTAGTCCCACTTCTGTGTTTTACTCATTCATCCTTCCAAAACATGCAGAGAGTCAGGAAAGTGCCACAGTGAGGGATTAAATTCCATCAGAATTCCTGGTTTTTGCATTTTTAACCTCGTTGTGAGTAACCACGTACTCTTGAGGTGGAAAAGCAAAATTCAGGGGTTTTATTCTACCAGGCCTTGCCAGAGACAAGGAGATTTTCTGTTTCTGGGGAAAGAACCCTGAAGTGAATTCCTGCAGAGCACACAAACGCCTCAATAAATAAAAAGCCTCTCCAAGAGGTGCCCTGGCTCCTCCCAGCCCTCCTACCTTGCTGCAGGATGGTTCCATCAGCATTCACAGGCTGGTACACGATGGTCTGGCCCTCAGCAGCCTGGGCAACCTGCTGGCCTTGCACTGCAATCTGCTGCTGGGTCTGAACAAAACAAAGAGCACAAAAACGTTACAAATTGCCTCTTTTTTCCACAGTGTTTACAATTCCTGAATGAACACATGGTGCTTGAGGTGTTCCAGGTGTCTATTTCTGCTGCCTCATTAGCAGCAGTAAGAAACAGGCTGGAGCACAGAGCAAATACCTGGAGATCAAACACCTGAAGCACATGTAAGATGCATTTTCCAACAGTTCCATAATGAAAAAAAATCCCAAATTCTAAGTTTCCTGTCTCACTATGAAGATGTGAAAGGAAGAACTGTTCTGCTCCAAAATTTAATTTTGGCCCCTAACCAAAAGCATCAGTAGAAACCCCAGGTGTGACTGGACTATTGCACACAATGGCCCAAGTATGGAATTAGCAATGCTTCATGTTTTCAAAATTCAACAAAGAGACAAAAACAACCACGAACCAATAAAATACAGAAACACGATGGAGAAAAACATGCAATCTGATTTTTCTGCCCCAGAGTCATGTATGAAACACTACAAAAACATGACACTTATTCTCAAGTTCTCCTCAATATTAATAATTCCTTTTTTTTTTATTTTACTTAACCACATTCTTTAAAAGTTTCTCTTCCTGTTCCTCTGCAGAAAAGCCTTTCATGCTGGTGCAGTTACCTGTGTCTGGCCAGCAGTAACTGCAGTCTGGGGCTGCTGTATAATGATCTGCTGGGTCTGGCCCTGCTGCCCCTGTACCTGCACAGCCTGCCCACCTTGAATCTGAATCTGACCTGGCTGGACCAACTGAATCTGTGGAAGAAAGAGTCAGAAAGGAACATTAACTATGCCTCTGATTTCTCCCTCCTCAGCCTCAGCATGACCAAGTCATCCCTGAGGGTGATTTACTGTTGCACAGAAAAAGGAAGCAGGGAGTCTTCTCTTTTTCCAGTTGAGAATGAGGAGTTTGGATGGATTGCTCCCTGTGACACAGCCACACAGGGCAGAGGGAGCAGCAGGGTGCTGTGTCACCGTGCTCCAGCAGCTCTGCGCTGCTTACACAATAAATCACTCGGGAGAAATCAATTATTCACATCCACTGGGAACAAACAGGCAGGTGGAAGAGGAGGACTAAGATTTAAGACATCTGGGGGGTGTGTTAATTATCCAGCACTCAGAAAGTATTTCTGGGATTTATAAAGTTGTCCTCAGCTTTGCAGAGTCTTTCCACCGCTGTGGAACATTCTTAGATTAAAAAAAAGAAGAGCTGAATACGGTTTGAAGTTTGTGTTTAAAAACACAGTTATGGATTTTCCTCCACCAACCAGACTGAGAAGAACCTCATACAAATTACAGCGGTTTGCAACAAAGGAAATGTTAAATAAACCTCTCAAAACACCAAGACATTGTTTGCCTTCCTGGACTCTGCTGGGTTCCTAAATCCCATCCTAAATCATCAGGACACTTCCATTATGTCATGGTTACAGTTCTTCCCTTTGCTTTTCAGCAACACTTCAACCACCTCCTTAAATTTACCAACTGTCTTTTAAACAAGTAATTACTTCCAAAAAAAATCCATTTTCTGTACCTCCTTCACTACTGCCTTCTGTGCAACAGGGATCTTTAAATCCCCCTTCAGCCATCACACATTACAGGGGCTCAAGCACAAATTACTTGCAAGAAGCTTTCTTAAGTAATTTTTTTTTAAAAATCCTCTTTCTGAGCCATAAATTGAACAGGCACCAGATCCCCATCTAGATTGCAAGGGCCAGATAAAATATCCCAAGAGACAAAACTCCTGCTCTGTGGGAAGGTATCCCACATGACAGGAATCCCTACTCCCTACAGGAAGGTATCCCTGCCTATCCCAGGAAGGTGCAACTGGATGAGCTTTAAGGTCTCATCCAACCCAAATCATTCCATGATGAAAAACCCCAAACCAACCCAGCTGTGTGTTAGCACTAAGAGCTTTGCACCAGGCCATAAACCATAAAAACTGAGCTCATAAAGGACTTTTACTCATTCCCTCTGTGCCAGAGCCACCCAGCAGCACCTCAGCCTGCTTCTGCTCAACAAACAAAACTCCTGCTCTGTGGGAAGGTATCCCATGGGACAGGTATCCCTATCACAGGTATCCCTATCACAGGTATCCCTATTCCCACAGGAAGGGTATCCCTGCCCATGGCAGGTGGGTGCAACTGGATGAGCTTTTAAGATCTCATCCAACCCAAATCATTCCACGATGAAAAACCCCACAGGAAGGTATCCCTACCTCTGGCAGGGCAGTGCAACTGGATGAGCTTTAAGGTCTCATCCAACCCATTCCCATGATGAACAACCCCAGACCAACCCAGCTGTGTTTTAGCACTAAAATCTTTCCACCAGGCCATAAAAGAACAGTTCATAAAGGACTTCTACTCATCCCCACGGTCCCAGAGCCACCCAGCAGCAGCTCAGGCTGGTTTTGGGGTGCTGAGCAGAGCCCTGTGTGGCAGTGGCAGCATCCCAGAGCTGTGCAGTGCCCCCGGGGTGTCTCACCTGCTGCAGCCCCTGTGTGCCAGACACGGGCACCTGCATGATGGTCTGGCCCTGGCCCCCGGGCACGGCCTGCACCATGATGGGCTGGCCCGTGGAGGTGATGAGCTGCCCCCCGCTCACCTGCACCATCAGAGGCTGCCCCTGCACCTGCAACAACAAAACAACAATGAAAACCCCGCCAGAACAGCCCCAGAGCCCACCCCTGCCCACCCTGTCTGTGGGGAACAGGCACTGAGCTGCTTCAAACCAGCTCTGGCTTCCAGTGCTAGGGATTTAGTGAGTTATCTGCTTCTCCTGCAGACTAGTTGTTATAAAGCATGAAAATCACATTTTTTCAGTCACATTTTTCATGCACAGCCCAAGAGCAAAGTGGGATAAAAAACTTCATTATTCACCTCGCAATTACTGATTTTTAGTTGAGGTTCCTATTGAGATTTTTTTTAGTTGAGGTTCCTATTGAGAGAACTCTGTTCTGACAGGGAGGTTCTGAGGTAGCTTCAGCTCTCTTCAATTTCATGCCTACAACATTCCCATTTCCAAACTGACATGGATGGAGCATGGGATGTGCTGGAGAAGAAACTCTCCATGGTTATCGAGGGAAATTGTAACTGGAGCAACACAAAATGGAGTTCAGGGAGGAAAAATCAAAGTGGATGAGCAGCAGCCACTTCTGGGCCCAAAAAGGCTTAGGCTGGACATAAATATAAATATATAAAACTATAATACAAATATAAATATATATAATTATAAATATAAATCTAAAATGTGAATATAAATATATTTATAAATATAAATATGAAGTGGGAGGGTGGGCAGGCCCTGGCACAGGCTGCTCAGAGAAGCTGTGGCTGCCCCTGGATCCCTGGAAGTGTCCAAGGCCAGGCTGGGCAGGGCTTGGAGCACCCTGGGATAGGGGAAGGTGTTGGGGTGGGAACTGGGTGAGCTTTAAGATCCTTTCCCACCCAAACCAGTCTGGGATTCTGAGGTAACTTTGGCCTGAGAATCTCTGGACTCTTGGACCTGGTATCTCTCTGGTCACTGGGAAAAATGCCCATGAAAACAAAAACAAGGGGAAAACCTCTCTGTTTGAACCCTCTCACCTGCCAAGCCCCCAAACTGCCCAAACACATCTTGAGAAATACTCTACCCCCACAGCCTAAATGCAAAATGAGTCTCATGAACTCGGGGATCACAGAATCTGATTTGTTTAGGAACAAGAACATCACAATGTGGTAAAGCCACCGAAGTTTCACATCCCAGGGGGTGAGGAGCCAAATCCTGCCCTGGGAATTGGAGTTTGCAGGTCCCCACTCTGTCCCTCAGCCTGTCCACGTCCCATCCAAAGCCCTCAGCCCCTGGGCTGGGTCACACAGGGAGGAGCATGCTCAGGTCAGCACAGAGAAGCACAGGCAGCAGCACAATACCCAAGAAGCAGAAAGGAAAACAAGAGACATTCCAGGATTTTTGTTAATGAATCACAGCAAGGCAAACCAGAAACAAAAACCAAAAAGGTGGGAAGAACAGAACAACAACCAGAGGCCCCAGTGAGTCCAGCAATCCAAGTGAGGCAGCATCTGAGAGTTGAACTCTGAACATAAAAAATGCTGTGTTCATTCTGCAGCTGGCAGGGCCATCCCAGCCCCTTGGGACCACCCTGCTCTGAAGAATTACAAACCAAACAGAACCAGAATAGTATAAAACTGCCAAAACTGCCCAGGGTCTGTCAACTGCTCTACAAAGGGCTCCTGGAAAGCCTGGGTGAGTTAAGGAAGTGGAGGCTGCAAGACAGGAAACACTTCACACTGAAACCAATTTCTTTCCAAACTGGGATGTATTTGCTGTTTGGATCCACATGGCTCCTGGGTAAATAAGAAATTGGATCTCTCAGTGCCTCAGAGGCCAATGCTGTCCCCAGGTGCCCTTTCAGGCCCAGCTGAGAAGGTTCCACTGTCCAAGCTCAGCTCTGGCACCAGCTCTGGGTGGTGAAGGTAGAGCCCTCCTCAGGGAAGAGCTCAGATCCCTCATTTCCCTGGAATTACAGGAAATCTTTGGGCTTTATCCCAACTGCTCCTTCCTCATTTTGCTGTTTATAACTTTAAAATCTCCCTGAACTTTATTCCCTCCCAGAATTCCTGCCATGCTCCAACGGGAACAGCTCCAATGCAAACCCCAGAGGCAGCACCCAGCAGAAATTCCTGCTCCACATCCCCCTGCTCCTCCTGGAAACCCTGGGAAAACACAGCATTAGATATGTGCTGCTGGGGAGGGGTCATGCAGTGCTCAGAAACACAATCAGAGAGGTCACCACTACCTGGAGGGTCTGGACTTGCTGGCCTGAGGCCGATGCCACCTGGGCCTCAGTCTGCAGCTGGACAGCTGTGACACCTCCCTGCTGCTGGGAACAGGAACAGGGAGAGCTTGAAACATGGAAATGCACAACACACTGCTGGGACAGGGGGTGGGGATCATACACACTGCTCCAGGAACACCAGGAATGGGAATTTTAGCAAATCTAAGGATGGAGTTTCCTGGAACTCAATATTCCAACTCACAGGGAACAGGACAGGTCATTTTGCAGGATTTCAAGCTCAGTTTCAGGGGTTTAGTTTTAAAGTTTCAGGCTTTAACATTCCACCTCACAGGGAACAGGGCAGGTGATTTTGCAGGATTTCAAGCTCAGTTTCAGGGGTTTGGTTTTAAAGTTTCAGGCTTCAATATTCCAACTCACAGGGAACAGGACAGGTGATTTTGTAGGATTTCAAGCTCAGTTTCAGGGGTTTGGTTTTGAAGTTTCAGGCTTTAATACTCCACCTCACAGGAATAGGTGATTTTGGGGACGTGATTTTGCAGGATTTCAAGCTCAGTTTCAAGGGTTTTGTTTTGAAGTTTCAGGCTTTAATATTCCAACTCACAGGGAATAGGACAGGTCATTTTGCAGGATTTCAAGCTCAGTTCAAGGGTTTTGTTTTGAAGTTTCAGGCTTTAACATTCCACTTCACAGGAAACAGGGCAGGTGATTTTGCAGGATTTCAAGCTCAGTTTCAGGGTTTTAGTTTTGAGGTTTCAGGCTTCAATATTCCAACTCACAGGGAACAGGACAGGTGATTTTGTAGGATTTCAAGATCAGTTTCAGGGTTTTAGTTTTGAAGTTTCAGGCTTTAATACTCCACCTCACAGGAATAGGTGATTTTGGGGACGTGATTTTGCAGGATTTCAAGCTCAGTTTCAAGGGTTTTAGTTTTGAAGTTTCAGGCTTCAATATTCTAACTCACAGGGAATAGGACAGGTCATTTTGCAGGATTTCAAGCTCAGTTTCAGGGGTTTTGTTTTGAGGTTTCAGGTTTCAATATCCCAACTCACAGGGACCAGGGCAGGTGATTTTGCAGGATTTCAAGCTCAGTTTCAGGGTTTTAGTTTTAAAGTTTCAGGTTTCAATATTCCAACTCACAGGGAACAGGACGGGTCATTTTGCAGGATTTCAAGCTCAGTTTCAGGGGTTTAGTCTGCTCACTGCCCGTGTTTTGGCACTGTGAAGGGTTCCAGATTTTGGGCACACTGGTTTGTCCAACAAAGCCCTTCCTGCAGCACAGTCTGAGCTCGTCTCTGCCACCCCTGTGTTGGCGGCTGCCCACCAGTGACCCTGAGGGACAGTCTGGAGAGGCTGCAGGAGCAGTCGGAGCTAAAAGCCTTTTCTATCTTTAGCCTCTTTGCTAAGAGTCCCAAAATACTCCCAGTAACTGTGTTAGCATGGGGAGATGAAGGACAGCTCCCTCCCAAGTGCTGCAACAGCCTGGTAAAACAACTTATTTCAGCAAAATGTTTCACATCAGACACAGGCTTTAAGAAGTTGTACTGAAAATGAAAGCCAAGAGTTGATTTTATCTCCTTTTCACCTAGAAAATGTCAACAAAGCAACTACATCTTTGGTTATCTGCTGCAAACAGGTATTTCAGATAATCCTTAATATAAAATGTTTTAATCTCAAGTGCAATCTTGTTCTGGCTGGAAAAATCAACTCCAGCTAAACCCAGGGGAAGGATTTGGTCACTGCTGAGGCCAAAGCAAAGCAGAGCTCCCTGAAAACATCCTCCAGTGGCTCTGCCCTTTGCATGGCAACCACCAAACCCCCTCAAACTAGAGCAGAAGATGCAGCAAAAATTCAGCAGCAGCTGGAAACACATCCCCAAATCCGGATATGGAAAGCTGAACAGCCAAAATCAGTAAGCCCTCTAAACTCAGCCCTGGTGTTTTGCACACTGAAACTTGAATTTCTTTGTGGGATGGATGAGTTCATCCAAAGCTCCTTGGTTGGTTGAATTCCTGTTCTGTTTGTTTTGCTCCACCTGTTGTTCTGAAACAATCTCTATAAATGTTCATTTGGTAAAGATGGAGGAAACCTCTGTGGGCTTGAACAAAATATATTTCAACTTTGGGGGAATTTTTCTTGTGGACAACTGATTGTTTCTGTTATTATTCTGTTTCCTCCATTTTCAGAGATGTGTTAATATATTTTTATATTTTACTTCCCCCACGTCACTACCATTTTACAAACTCCCTGCTGCACTGAAATTTGGTAACTTGTACACTCGCATTTTCATTTTAATTTTATATAAAATTTTGTATTTAAATAAAATTTTATAAATTTTATTTCATTTTAAAAATATAGCAAGTATATTCTAAAAACCACATTTACTCTGACTTCCAGGCAGGTGCCATCAGTGCCCAGGTGACAGAAGTCAGGTGAACAGGTACCCAGGAGGATCAGGATTGTGCTTTCTTTCCAAATTCTTTCCAATTAAACCAATTTCTTTCCAAACTGGGATGTATTTGCTGTTTGGATCCACATGGCTCCGGGGTTATTCACAGGTAAATGAGAAATTGGATCTCTCAGTGCCAATGCTGTCCCCAGGTGCCCTTTCAGTCCCAGCTGAGAAGGTTCCACTGTCCAAGCTCAGCTCTGTGTGGTGAAGGTAGAGCCCTCCTCAGGGAAGAGCTCAGATCCCTCATTTCCTTGGAATTACAGAAAATCTTTGGGCTTTATCCCAACTGTTCCCTCCTCACACTGCGCCCCTCTGAGGGGTGCAAAGGGCTCCCCCATTCCCCCATTCCATACCTGCTGCTGGATCTGCCCTGCCTGCACCACGATCTGCTCCGTGGAGCTGCTGCTGTTGGCTGTGTACTGCTCCATGGTGCCTCAGCCCTGCAAGAAAAACAAAAATCAGGTGATCTGCTGTCCCCAGGCCTGGCAATCCCCGCTGTCCCCAGGCCTGGCAATCCCCACTGGCCCCCAGCAGCTGCCAAGCCAAGCAAAACCAGGAGCTGCCCCAGGGCAGAGCTGCTCCATCCCAGCAATAAACAGAGGAAACACTTCAGGCACATCCAAACCTGAGTGAGCAGCAAAACCACCTCGATTCTGGCCCAGATTTCATGGACTCCACCAGTTCTGTGAGTCTGCACAGCCAGGGGCCCACACAGGGGAGTGGCACTGCTGGGAAAGCTCAGGAAATGCAAAACCTTCAGGTGTGAAATTGAACCTTCAGGTGTGAAATCGAACCTTCAGGTGTGAAGGTTTCTCTCCTCATTTTTCTTCCCTCTCCTCCTACTCTCATGGAATGGTTTGGGTTGGAAGGGACATTAAGGACCATCCAGTGTCACACCTGGCTGTGGGCAGGGACATCTTCCACCATCCCAACCTGGCCTTGGACACTTCCAGGGATCCAGGGGCAGCCACAGCTCCTAATCCTCACATGGAAGAATTTCTTCTCTAAACAAGTATTTCTGTACTCAAACACAGCCTTCATGGATTTTGGGAAGCAGATTTCCCAGCATCTCCATCCTCTCACTGCCCCTCACTCCTTGGCCATTTCCCTGCACACATCAACACCACTGTGCTGAAATAAAAACATCTTTTCCCTGCCACTGCTTCTCTCCTCAGCAGCCCAACAGCAGCAGAATTCCTGCTTTAGTGAGGTGTTTGATTTATGCCACAGCTGAACAACTTCCTGCTATACAAAAACACAGCCTGGAACTTTAATTTTCCAACAAAACCTCTGGCTCCCTCCATTTTTCAAGGAATGCTGACAGGATTAAGTCACAGACTCTCTGTACCCGTTGCTGTGGTTACTGCTGCTGTTTGAGTCCCATCTTTGCCCATTTCCTGAGACATTTCCACAGCCAGAATAAAAGAAGATAAATAATTCTTTCTGAAAATGCTGGTGTCAGGTTCCCATTTCAATTTCACACCGGATACTTAATTTCTGCCTTAAATTAAAAATTTTAATTAAAACATTAACAGCTCTATAATCCCAACACTCTGCAGCAGCTGCCTGAAGTTCTGGATGAGGTTTTGGATCCTCACCATCCAAGGGATTATCTCATCCCCTTCATTAAATGCAGAGTAGCCAAGTTAAATATTAATGATCAGGGATCAATCAATGGCAGAGGATGGCAGCACCTCCCGAGTGAGCTCATGGGCAGCTCCTCCTCACTGGGAATGCTCTGGGAACCAGGGAGTGTTGCAGTCCCAGCAGCAGATATTTATATAGACAACCCATATATATATATATACAAATATATATATAAATAATTATATATAAAATATATATAATATATATTTATATATTACATATAAATACAGATTTTTATATATCTAATATACATACATATTTATATATATATTTTAAAATTATATACATATATATATATACACACATATATATATATATATATATATATATATATAAATATATATGTACTGAGTTGTATGGGACTCATTAGGATCATCGAACTCCTGCCCCTGCACAGGATAGCTCGAAAAATACATAAAAACATTGGTACATACACATATAAAACACACATAATTTATATTTATACAAACATAGCCGCACCAGGAACAGTTTCCTCAACAACCAGCCCACACCAAGAGCAAACCAGTGCCACGAACAGCCCGAGAGCTCCGGAGCATCGCTCGAACCGTGTCCCCGAGCTCCGTTCCGCGGGATCCCACCGCTCCCGGGACACCGCACGCCCACACCGGAGCGGGACTGAGGATTTAACACGGGGGCGGGCTGAGCACGACATGTGGAGCCCGGGCTTGGCTCCTGACTCCCGGTGGAAGCCAGCCACGAACCGGGGCTGTTGTGGCACTACGGGAAGCCCCGGCCCGGGGGTCTCCCGGTGTGCTCGAGCCCCCGGCCGCCCCGAACACCAGCCCTGCCGCCGGACACATCAGGGCAGCAGCACCGCGCACACCGGCACCGGACGGGGGAGGCTCCCGGGGCGGAGCGCGCCGGGGGAACAGGCCGGACCCCGCCGCGGCGCTGGGCCCCGCGCCCCCCGCCCGGCCGCGGAGTACCCGACCCCGCTGCTCGCGGCCCCGCTCGCCCCGCGGCCCCGGCGCGGCCGAACCGAGCCCGGCCCCGGTTCCCCCCTCAGCCCCTGAGTGGCCGCGGCCCCGCCAATCCCGGCGCGCGGGGGCTCCATATTGGCCGCTCGCGCTCACCGTGCCGCGCTGCCCGGTCCGCGCCCCGCGCTGATTGGCTCCGCCGCGGGGCCCCGAAGCCCAATCAGCGCCCGCACTCGCCCGCCGCGCAAAATGGCGCCCAACCGCGGACAAAGGGGGCGAGGGGCGGGGCCCCGCCCGGCCGCGGCCGCCCAACCGCGCGCCTCGCCCTGCCCGCCGCCGCTGCGCCTGCGCGGGGGCCGTGACGCGCGCGCGCGGGGCGGGCCACGCCCAGCTCTAAGCTCCGCCCCCTGTCCGGAATGTTCTGGGCCGGGACCATGGAGAGGGTCCGCCCGCGCGCCGCCGCCATGTTGTGTGGGGCGGGGCCGCCATGTTGTGTGTGGCAATACCCCCCGTGTTGTGTGAGGCGATACCGCCATGTTATGTGCGGCCACACCGCCGTGTTGTGTGCGGCAATACCGCCGCGTTGTGTGCGGCAATACCACCGTGTTGTGTGAGGCGACACCGCCGTGTTGCGTGCGGCCACACCGCCATGTTGTGTGAGGTGCTGACGCCGCGTTGTGTGAGGCAATACCGCCGTGTGGGTTGAGGACGATCCGCCAACTCCCCTGCGAGGCGCATCCTCCATTTCGCCGCGAGGTGGAGCCGCTGAGGCTGAGGCGGTACCGGCAATGTCCCCCCTGAGGCGGAGCCGCCGTGCCGGCTGAGGCGGGGCCGCCCTTGCGGCTCGGCCGGAGCGATGTGGGCGGCGCTGGGCAGGCTCGGCGTGGCGCAGGCCGTGGGCCCGGCCCGGTTGATCGCTGTGCGCCCCGCGGGTGCGGCGGCCGAGTGGCGCTGAGGGGTGGGAAGGGAAGGAGGAGGAGGAGGAGGGTGATGATGGTGATGAGGAGGAGGGAGGCAGCCTGGGGGTACTCATTGTGCGGTGACCCAGGGCTGGGGCCTCCTCCCGGGCCAGAGCTGTAGGCGCCGCGGGAGCGGGTTAGGGGCTCCGGCACCTGTCATAGTTGTCCCGCTGTCACAGATATAATTAGGCTCGCCCCCTCTAACACACTCTTACTGCCTAGCTTGAGGTTCCTAATAATTGTTTTTCTCTCATCTTTCCAGCCGCAGGAGCCTTCTCCATACCCCACGTTACCATGGCCACCCACTTCTCCAAGGATCAGGAGAGAGTGCGTAGGAAATGGGTTACATGGGATATTATTGTCTGTGCAAAGAGGCTTTCTTCTCATTACAGCCCTGACAGCACGGCACTGGCTGCATGCTGCAGCTTCTGAAAGCAAAGTGTTGAAATCCGTGTGCTTTTTGTGTATAATGTCAGTGGGGCAGGTGCTGTGCAGCAGCACAGAGCTCACCTGCCTGCCTGAGCACCTCGGTGCTGCTGGAGGGGTTTCACTAATCCAGCTATGCTCCCTGTGACATAATTACCCTTTTAAGCTTTGATTTTTGTAAGATTACCTGCTGAGCTGGCACATGATGCTCATAAATGATCTTGTTGAGGAGGTGTAGTGGGTTTGTAATTCTGTGTACAGGATGTGTAATTCTCCGTTTGCGATTCTCTGTAGTGGGTTTGCAATTCTCTGTAGTGAGTTTGTAATTCTCTATATTGGGTTTGTTATTCTCTGGATTGGGCTTGTAATGCTGTGAATTTGGTTTGTAGTTCTGTCTGTGGAGTTTGTAATTCCACACGCGGGGTTTGTAATTCCCTCCCTCGGGTTTGTAGCCCGTGCCAGCTCAAACACTTAGGCCCTGCACAGCAAACTCAATCCCTGCCCCTCTTGCTGCCCATTCTCTGGTCACCAGAGCCCTGTGTGCTCTCTGAGGAGGTGTTGTTGCCCTGCAGATCAGGTGTGTCAAGGGGGACCTGTTCTCATGCCCGGGCACAGACGCCCTGGCTCACTGCATCAGCGAGGATTGCCGCATGGGCGCCGGCATCGCCGTGCTCTTCAAGAAGAAGTTTGGAGGTGTCCAGGAGCTCCTGGATCAAAGTGAGTGGTGCCTGGAGGAGCTCCTGATTTCCAGCACGGAGGGTGTTGGAGCTGTTTGGGGTTATGGAGCGTGGCTGTTGTAAAAACACCTTGGTTTTTGTGCTTTAGAGAAGAAGACGGGGGAGGTGGCGGTTCTGCAGAGGGATGACCGCTACATTTACTACCTGGTAAGGGCTGGGGTGGCACTGGGGCACCTCCCTGGAGCTAAACTGTCACATTAATAGTGTGGGGGTTTTGGTTGTGTTCATGGAATCGGGGAATCACAGAATGGTTGGGGTGGGAAGGGACCTTAAAGCTCATCCTGAGCAGGGACACCTTCCCCTATCCCAGGGTGCTGCAAGCCCTGTCCAGCCTGGCCTTGGACACCTCCAGGGGTGAGACAGCCCCAGCTGGCCTGGGCAGCCTGTGCCAGGGCTTCACCATCCTCACAGGGAACAATTCCTTCCCAATAGCCCATCTAACCCAGCCCTCTGGCATTGTGAAGCCATTCCTGTTGTGCTGTCACTCCAGGCCCTTGTAAATAAATAGTCTCTGTCCTGTTGGCTCCCTTTGGGCACTGGAATGTTCCTCTCAATAAGAGATTCGTCCTCAGACATTGCCTCTGAGGAGCAGCCAAGCTGTTGTGTGCACCTGCATTTCACCTTTACATGGACAGAAATGGCTGCTAAATTAGAATGTTTTAAGCTGTGAAATTCTTTGCTCAGGTCTTTCCACAGAGGCAAGTCTGGGTGTGGAGTTCTGGGATATCAGGGAATGTGTGTTTTGTATTTATAACAGACAGAGGTTTGCAGGGGTGATGCCTAAGGCACAGCTGAGCTTTTCTGGTTTTCTGTAGATTACAAAGCAGAAGGTTTCTCACAAGCCCACCTATGAGAGCATGCGGAAGAGTTTGGAAGCCATGAAAGCTCACTGCCTGAACAACGGAGTCACCGACATCTCCATGCCCAGGTGAGGGGCTCAACACCTGGATGCCAGTGTTGGCTGTTTAATTTCTAGAAGGATGTCTGAGGGATGATCCCCTGCTGTGAAATAAGAATTAAAACATCCACCTCTATCCAACTCCTCTGTTCAGTTGAGCAAATCTAATTTGCATTTCCCTGTGCATTTGTTTCCTTGTTCTCCCCGCGTTCTGTGGGTTCATGGGGAGCTGTGGCAGAGCTGCCTCAAACTGCAGCTGCTCCCAGGGCTGGTTAGGCACAGCACAAAGCCCAATCAAGGCTCTTCTGGTGCTTTATCTTCCAGGATTGGATGTGGACTCGACGGCCTGCAGTGGGAAAAGGTGTCAGCCATCCTTGAGGAGGTGTTTGAGAACACTGACATCAACATCACAGTGTACAGCCTGTGAGCAGAGCAGTCCAAGATCCCCATTTCCCCCAGTTTTGGGAGCAGAGCCTCTGAACGGACAAAGGGGGACCTGTGTGTGGAGCACGTTCTGCATTTGGGTGTCACTGACTCGTGTGACAGTGACAGGGGCTTCCAGCAGCAGCAAGCTCCAGAGAAGTTAATTTGGGCTGTTAATTAGCAGGAGGCAGCGGCGCTGTGTGAAGCCTGGGGGAGCTCCCAGTGTGTCCCTGCAGCCACCAGGTGTCACTGGGGCTCCACGCAGTGAAACGGAGCCGCTGCCCTTGGGGACTCGGGGTTTCTGTTTGGGCTGGTGCTGCCCCACGCAGCGCTGGCACCTCTGCTTTGTTCTGTTTGCCATGCCCTGCCTGGCACTGGGGTCACTCACCTGTTCTCACACTGGAACGGTTTCATTTCTCCTTTCCGGCCCCAAGTTGGGTTTGCTGAGGTCGTGCTCACTCAGGATCATGGTGTGATGTGAAATAAACACTGCCCTGCTGTTGGATTGGTACCTGTGGCTCTTCTGGGGACAGGCTGGGATTGCAGAGAATGCTGGAGGGGGTAAATACACCTGGTGGGTGTGTTTTATTCAACAGCTCTGTAATTTATAGTCTGTAGAGCTCTGTTTGCTGAGGATCCAAACAGGCTGGTGTGCTCTAAAAACTCACAGGATGGGGTTGAAGGTGGGGTTTTCACATTTCTTTGTTTGGTGCATTTGTAGTCCAGCTGTTACACAAAGGTTGGTGTTTGTCACCCAAAATGAAGCAAATCAGTACCACCACTGCTTCTGAGATCCATGGAAAACTCCTGATTTGGCAGAGTTTGTTCCAGAACTGAGGAATTGCCACAGACCTTCCCTTCATGTTTGGTTTTTAAACCCTCCCACAATAAAAAATCTTTTGGACTTCTGTCATTCTGCATGCCCAGAAAAGTACCAGGTGTGTTGAAGAAATATAAAAATGGGACAAAAGAGTTGGGAATTTTGTAGCATGACAGGGTTCCTGATTGGATTCCTTGGGAAGGGACTGGGTTACTCAGTTCTGTTTGTCTTTATCCTTACTCTCCTTGTTCCTTGCCCATATTTTGTAGACCTGTTTGGTGGGGAATTGCTGTAGCTGGGAAAAACAACAAAGAGGAATTTGGAGCAGTGACCTGATCCAGAGCAGGCATTGAGGCTGCTCATGGATTCAGTCTTTCCCCTTATTTGTGTCTGGGTTTTTGTTCTGGTTCCTTACTCATGGCATCCCCGTGAGCTTTGTATTACACAGAAAATGATCCTGCTCTCCAGCACTTGTGTGTGTACTCTGGAAATTTTTTTGGCATTTAGTTCTCCCTTCCCAGCTACAAAATATTCCCTGTGTGGCTGTCCTGGGATGTCCTTGAACTCAGACTTGTCAGGTTCAATTTAGGACTTCTTGAAAGTAGAGAAAAAGGAATAAACAGTGTGTTGGCTTTTGCAGTGGCTTCCCATTTTATTTCACTCTGCTTTTCCCAGGTTTTTATCCCAAACAACATTGCTTGATATCGAATTCTTGGGCTCCATCATGATTTGGAAGAGAGCAGTTGGCCCTGAATTAAATCACAGCTCTGACTGTTGAGGAGAACAGAGGGAGAAAACTTATTTTTCAACTTTAAATTAATTTCTTTTCCTCTTTCTAATATATTTATCTAACCAGCAGCTTTGTTCTAAGGTCTCTTCCCATGAAATATTCCCAGAATGTGATCCCACAGCCTGCCTGTGGCTTACTGCCATCCCTTTCACCACAGCATGGGTTTGGTTGGGGCAGGGAGGGGGAGGAACAAAAAACACCAAAAAATCCCAAACACCAAAGGTCTGTGTTGTGTGTGTGTGTGTGTTTGGAGTCCCACAGGGCCTTGTCTCCCACAGGCTGGTTCTCCATCCTGCTGGAATCAAAGCTTTGGGAAGCAGGACTGTCCCAGGTGTCCAGGTCTGTCACGTCTCTTCATGGATCCTTTCTGATCCTGGGGAGGGAAAAAGAGACATCCCAGGGACTCAGAGGTGACTCTTCAGTACCCCATAGAGAAGGGAACTCTGCAACCACTGGGATTTCCTTTATTGGTGGTTTTTAGACTTTGGGGTGTGAGTAAAATCCCCTCCAATCTCCATCCTCTCCCTGTTGTCCTGAGCATCATCCCTGTGGGGAACAGGGGGGTGTTTGGGTGGCCCTGGAACCTTTTTGTTCTTTATTCCTGGAGGAGAGGACAGAAAAGCATGAAACCCCTTGGGAATGTACTGGAAGGGGAAAGCCACTGCCTGGCATTGTTAGCAATATTCAGCTGGCAATAAGAGAAACTGGAACCCAAATTAAAGAGAGGAGAGTTAATGAGTGACCCCCTCACTCACCTGAGCCTCAGTGCAAGATCTCCGCCAGCTTCTCCTCATAGTACTGAAAATTCTCCTGGATATCCTCCCAGGGCACAAAGGACTTGGCCTCCTCCCCTTCCTCCTGCTCCACAAAGTTCTTCCAGACATATTCAAAGTCTTGAGGCTTCATAATCCTCAGCTTGCAGCCTGCCTCCTTCATGCTCCTGAGGGCCGCCTGCATCTCGGGTTCCTCCCACATGAAGAGCCTGCCCACCATGATGGTGAGGCGCAGCCCCTTGTTCTTGCGCAGGGCCTCGCAGATCCTCTGGGCGCAGGTGACACAGGGGCTGGAGGACACGTACCAGGTGACATCGTGACGGGCACCGGCCTGGCACGTGGGCAGGATGGTGTTGAAGAAAGCCATCTCGGCGTGGGCGGCCGCGTGCTCGTCCTCCAGGTACCCCCGGCTGGTCACCGGCTCCTTGCCCTGCGTCTCCACCACGTAGCACAGGAAGGTTTTGTTCCTGCCCGAGCTGTACTCCACGTTCCTGAACTGGAATTTGAAGAATATGGCTGGGAGGCGTTCCCTGAGGGGAGAGGAGAGCAGAGAGGAGGCTCAGAGGGAGATTTGGGTAAGGGTCACACTTTTGGGTCACCTCTACCCATGACCCAAATCCCATGAGCAAATCACTGCACCACCCCTGCTTTGTGTTCCAAGGTTTAGGCTGGGAGGGGAGACAGCAGAGAGGAGGCTCAGAGGGAGATTTAGGTAAAGGTCACACTTTTGGGTCACTTCTACCCATGACCCAATCACTGCATTGCCCCTGATTTCTGTGTTTCAAGGTTTAGGCTGGGAGGCATTCCCTGGAAGAGGAGAAGAAAGCAGAGAAGAGGCTCAGAGGGAGATTTAGGTAAAGGTCGCACTTTTGGGTCACCTCTACCCATGACCCAAAACCCATGAGCAAATCACTGCATCACCTCTGATTTCTGTGTTCCAAAGTTCAGGCTGAGAGAGGAGGCTCAGAGGCAGATTTAGGTGAGGGTCACACTTTTGGGTCACCTCCACCCATGACCCAGCTCTCATGGGCAAATCACTGCATCACCCCTGATTTCTCTGTGTTCCAAGGTTTAGGTTATAAAATATCCAGGATCAAATCCAACTTTGCTGTGAAAATGTGGATTTCCTGCTGGAGTCCCTACTGATAAACTTCACCTACTCCTTCCCTTCTGTGACTCCAAGATTACCTGGTGGTGGAACATCTCATGGGATGGCTCTGGAGATGGGAAGGGAAAGGGACGGAAAAGAGGGAAGAAAATGCACGTGCTTCCAAGAACAGCACATTTCCTGCTTGGTATCCTGGATAATGAGTGCTTCTTTGGCTGAGGATTCTTTAATTGATGATTTTTTGAAGGGCAGACACGAGACACCCATTCCACAGCGATGTCTGCAATGAGTGGTTTCACAATAACATCAGGTTTTTAAATACATCAGAGGCACAGGGAATTTCATCCCTGATTTAACTCTGACAGCAAAGGGGTCACAGCAGTGACGAGGTTGGCTCTGGCTTTTCATGGAACAGCTGAAGCAGCAGCAACCTGCTCCAGGATGGATTGACTCAGGCTGGATTGACTGGGAGCTGCATTTAGCCAGCCCTTCCTGATGGATTTTCTTGCTTATCTCGGCGTGTGCCTGGGCTTAGCTGGGATGTTCACCTCCATTCTGCTCCCAGCACTTCGGAATCTGCGTTAGTTCAATTAATAACGTTCCAAGAAGGAATAGAAACAACACTCAGAGTCTATTCCAGTGCCTGGCAACCCTTGATGTGAAGAAATTCCCCCTGATGTCCTCCCCTGGAACAATTTGAGGCCATTTCCCCTCATCCCATTGTCTGGGAGAAGAGGCTGATCCCCACCTGGTTCCAGCCTCCTGGAGAGTGAAAATGTTTATGGAAATAATTTAAAAACTGTTCACAGACACTGGATTCCCCAATATTCTCAATATAAACCCCTGCTCTGACACCAGGCTGGGGTGGCACAGCTCACCTGAGGATAGGAAAGGTCAAAATTGAAACCTCCCCTGAAAAGCATCATTAAATGACATTTTTTAGGGATTTCTAAATGCCCCAACCTAATTTATCAGTTTTCCCTGGGTCACAAAGTGATAGATCATATTGAGACCAAAAAAAATATTGAATTTTGAGGCAGAATCTTCAATCTGGGATTGAAGTTGCTGCAATCAGATGGGCTGGAAGAAAGAGCAGCTACCCAGTGTGACCCTGGCACTGTCACACAGGAGAGAAGGAAAACATCTAATGAGGAAATAAAAATGTGGATTATCTAAAAGAGTAACAAGGAATTATTCCTACAAGGAGCCTCATTTACACCTGGGGAAAGTGGAAATAAATGTGGCAGGAAATGCTTCCAGATTGGGATTACAGGCTCTGTTCAGCTAAAAAAAATGGGATAATATTCTTAAAGAGAGTAATTGGCTTCCCAGGGATTCCTGGAAGCCAAACTCCTGGAGTGTAAGCAGCAGAGGGAGAACTTGGCTGGGAGTCCTGAGATGCCCCTAATCCAAGGGCTAAAGCTGAAATGCAATTTAATTGGGTTTAAGTGCTTCTTCCCTGGCTGCACTTGTGTTTCCTCATCACTCCCATAACTGCCTTGACTGGCTGGGAATTTGTAAATCGCTGGAAAAACCCTGGTGGTGATCCCAGGTCGAAGCCTGGCCTGATCTCCTGGTGTCCTCCTTAAAATGAAACTAAAAAATCCCTGGGGTTTCTCTACCTCTTTGGGGCTCCTTTAGGATTTTTGTTTCATTTCCTGTCCCTTTTGCAGGGTGGAAAATCCTATCAAATCCTGGAACACCCATGGCATTCCAAGAAAGGATTTAACTGCAGGGTGGTGCTAAGGGACTTTTCCAGCCATGGTTAGCCCAGAGTCTTGGGCTTAGCGGGAAGTTTGGACATCCTGCTCAGTCCCTCAGCATTTCTAACTGCAGGCTGAGTGCTCCAAGGCTAGAAAACCCCATTTCCTCATTAAAATTCATTTTAGGACATGTCTTAAGTGTTCAGAATTTGGCCCAATGGTTTATATCCACAATTTAGCTCCATTCCTAGCAGAGGGATGTTCTTTCCTTAAAAGCCACTGCTAATCATTTATTTCTGTGATTATGTGTGACAGAGACTGCCCCAAGAAGGATTTTTTTATTTTGAGAAGAGAATGGAGATTTTTTTCCTTCCCTGAGCAGGAATGGAACCCAATTTTGTGGCAGGGCTGCTGTCCTGCCTCATTCATCCTGGTCAGAACAGGCAGCCAAATTTCACCTGCAGGGCCCATGGCACTGCCAGGAGGATTCCAGGGGATATTTTGGAGGCCTAAGTTTTAAGTTTAAGTTTAAGTTTTAAGGAGCTGGAAGAAATCCTGGATTTGGTTTATTTGCTGGGACACTTTGGTGACTGATAAAGGAAATATGAGGGGAGAAGGACTCATCCTGCTGCTCCTCCAGGGACAGACACCCAGGGCTTCTCCTACTTGCAGCTGTCAATTATGGCTGAGTTCAGCTTCCACCAGAGCCCTGGGATATTCTGCTTTTCCAAAGGCCAGGCTCCCTGCTGCCCTGCTGCCTTCAAAACTGCCTCTTGTTTTGGAGCCTTTCTGCGAGTTGGGCTTTTTGGTTTCTTTATGAAAGTCAGGTTCCAGCTGTGGCAGTGGAGCTCTTGAAAATGTGAACCTTTAGGTCTCTTGAAAAATCTGTCCCTCGGGCCCATCAAGCCAATCAGCCATAGCAGGGGTGTTTTTCCTGATCCACAGGTGGAGAAACTCTCAGACAAGAGCCATTGATCACAGCAAGAAATCGATACTGAGCTCTCATCAAAGCCAACACCTCCATCCCTGTCCTGTCAGTGGGGCTGGGAGGGAACCAGCACTGCAGAAACAGAGCTGTTCCTGCAAAACAAGGGCACTGCAGAAACAGAGCTGTTCTATAAAACAAGTGCACTTTTCTGCCTGCCTGGTGGGAGTCCATCCTCTAAAAGTCAGCAAAACTTAGAACAAAATCCCACAATAAATCCAAACCATTTCAGATTCTTCCAAAACGCGCTGCAGAAGATGCTGCTTGTGTTGGCCGACCTAAAAGCTGAGACAGAGCTCGCTGAACTCCCCCAATTCCATGTTTAAATCCCAATCTCTTACCCTGTGACAATCTCAAAGGGTGGCAGGTCCTCCCTCTTCACCTTCTTCTTCTTCCCCTCGCCCTCCTCGGCGTTGTCGGGTTCCCCGTTCTGGGCATTGCTGGGCTCCTCCTGCTTCTCTGCCATCTTCCCCAGGACACTGGGACCGAGCTGTGGCCACTGGGAGAGAGAAAGAGCAATTTCTGAGAGCTCTGGGAGCCGAGGGAGGAGGGAAAACAGAGCTGGGAGTTCCTGCCCCAGGCACAGTTGTCAGGAACTAAATATGGAACAAAGCGGCGCCGGTGGCAGGGGCTGGACAGGGTTGGGTGACCCAGGGCTCTCAGGTGTCACCTCCTTCCCCTGCTCTCTCCAGCTCCTTTCAGCAGCCCCTTTTGCTCCCCTTTTCATTTCAAACCAAGTGACAACTTCTCAGTGGGTGGGATGAGCCCATAATTTTCCCTGATGGAAAATCCTGGAAGCTCTGGCGGGTATTTATCCCGAGGGGTGACGGATGGCTGGCACGGGGCTCTCCCTGCTCTCACAGCCCTCTCCCTCCTGTGCCAGTGGATTCCACAGCTGACCTTGAAGGACCAGCTCAGCCTGGCCTGGCCCAGGCAAGAGGGGAAAGGGTTGTGGTCATTTTGTTGGAAAATCTCTGGTTTTGGTGGGTTTGGCTTCCTGGGTCACCTGGAGCATCCTGTGGTTCCTCCCAGCCTGCTCATGCAGGACTCTGAGGGGGAAATCTCCTGGTTGGAGCTGTAAATCCGAGCCAGAACCTTCTCCCAAATATTTGGAATTCCAGCTGGAATTCCCAGCGGGCAGCACTGCTGCTTCTCCCATTGTTCTGCATTTTCCTCCTGAGTGTTCCAGAAGTTCCCAGTGCACTGGGTCTATCTGGGGTTGGAGGGGTTTTTCCCTCTCTTTTTTGTTCCCTTCAGGATTATACAAAACTCCTCCAGCATCTCACTCTCAATTTCAATCATTTACAGTTTGTACCAGTCCTGCCTGAGCCGAGTTTAATTAAAAACCTGGGCGAGGTTTTCCCAGGGACCAATCCTGGCCATGCCATGGGGCAAAGGAGGGGAAAAGTGTGGCCGGGCAGGATTTTGGAATCAAAGCACACTGGAAATCAAACCTGTGGGCTCTGCTCAGAACCCACCACCAGCAAACTTTGAGTAAATGTGGAATATTCAGCTGTGTTTGATGGAGTATTCAGTCAGCATTAGTGGAAAAACCTGCTCTTAGTTTGAGGAGGAGAAGAGGTATTCCATAAAAATCAAATCAGTGGGAATATCTGCTTTGGAGCCAAGTCAGCCTTTGTGATCCTGTTAAATTCAGCTCTTTAGAGCCTTGGCAGGAGGCTGCACCATCACAAAGTGAAATAAATCCACACCACCAGGCAGGTCATTTATTATCAGAGAAAATTAATAACAAATTATCACAGATAATTAATTCTGGCTGCTCTTCCCAGCCCCCCTGCCATCACCCTGCCTTTGTTGGGATGGATATCCTTTGGAGCTTTTCCCCAGTGCCACCATGGGTGCAGTTTTTGGGGACAGAGCACCCCTTTGATGAGTTGTTGTTTGGGTGGTGTTGTTTAGGTGACAGAGCTGGCAGTGGTGACAGCCCAACCAAGGATTTGACAAATTTCAAGACACCCTATCCGTGGAACATTTATCTTCCATGGTGCAGGATTTTATTTATTTTTAAGCCTAGAATACTTTCCTGCAGGGCTGGGGTGGTGTTTTGCCTCCTGTGTGGTGACAACGCTCAGATTCCACCTCCCCTGTCCAATTGCTGTCACCTCTGACATTTCAGGGGCTGCTTTTAGGGTGGGAATCCTCTCCCATTGACTGACAGCTCATTTCCTCCTAATCCTGATATTTTCAAGCAGCATCTCAGCCCCTCTGCAGTCCCTCTGACCTGCTCTGCTTTATTTTTGGAAGCTCCTCATGGCTGGGGTCCCAGTTTTGCCGCAGCTTTAGCCTGGCCCCTGCGAGGGCTGAGCTCTAATCTAATCTGGGGAATGTGGCACCGAGGCTCCCCCTCTCTCCAGCCTTTCCCAGCTGCTCCCCAGCTCCTTCTAGGGCAGTGCTTGGAGCAGCCATGATCCAACCCCCGCTGCAGCCAAAAATATAAAAGGGCACCACGGAGCTGCTGCATCCGAGCTGGGGGTGGGCGAGGGCTCTGGGGGCTGCTTGTGACCCCCAATGTGTCCCCAGGGGCTCAGGGGGACCCCAAATTGCAGAGTTTGCGTTGAGGTTCCTCTCCACCTGTCCCTGTCCCCTCTGATTTCATATTTTACCCCCTTGGCTCTGAATTTGTTCATAAAATCCCTGTGGGATCATCGAGTCCAAGCTGAGCACTCAGTGCCACCTCCAGGTGACTCCTCCAGGGATGGGCGCTCCAAACCCCCCTGGGCAGCCCCTTCCAGCCCTTTCCATGAGGAAATTCCTGCTGGTGTCCAACCTGAGCCTGCCCAGCCCGGCCTGAGGCCGTTCCCTCTCCTCCTGTCCCCGTTCCCTGGGATAAGATCCCAAATCCCCCCGGCTGTCCCCTCCTGGCAGGAGCTGGGCAGAGCCAGAAATTCCCCCTGAGCCTCCTTTGCTCCAGGCTGAGCCTTCCCAGCTCCCTCAGCACCCTCCAGGCCCTTCCCAGCTCCCTCAGGACTCTCCAAACCCTTCCCAGCTCCCTCAGGACTCTCCAAACCCTTCCTGGCTCCCTCAGGGCTCTCCAAACCCTTCCCAGCTCCCTCAGGACCCTCCAAACCCTTCCCAGGTTTCTCCAAACCCTTCCCAGCTCCCTCAGGATTTCTCCAAACCCTTTCCAGGTTTCTCCAAACCCTTCCCAGCTCCCTCAGGATTTCTCCAAACCCTTTCCAGGTTTCTCCAAACCCTTCCCAGCTCCCTCAGCCCTGCCATGGGATCACAGTTCAGGCACAGGGGACAGACACCAGGACAGGCCTCAGGGACAGCCTGTGCTGGGAGAAATTCCAGGCTCTGCTGGAATTTTGGATTTTAAGGATCCTGCATCCATCCAAATCCAGAGCAGCTTCTCCAGTGGCTTTAGAGGCACCTCTGAGCCCTCTGATGGCTTTTGTCCCCAAACAGGGATCTCTGCAGCCCTGTGTCCCCTGCAGGTTGTGGCTGTCACCCTGATTATGTTTTTCTAAGCCTTCTGGTGTTTACATTCCTGTAACAAACTTTCTCACACACTTTGTGTAAATAACTTCTTGTTTTCCATTCTTTTATGGAGGAGGAGAAATTGGATGGACCGTTGGTTTGCCCAGTGTCATTGGAGAGGTGGCACCTTCCAATCCACTGTCACTTTTGGAAATCTAGAAACGTTGGAGTCAGAAATGAAATCTAAATCTGTAAACTAAATCTGTAAACATTGGAAATCTAGAAATGTTGCGGTCAGAATTTAAATCTAAATCTGTAAACTAAATCTGTAAACGTTGGAAATCTAGAAATGTTGGAGTCAGAAATGAAATTTAAATCTATAAACTAAATCTGTAAACATTGGAAATCTAGAAATGTTGCAGTCAGAGATGAAATTTACATCTATAAACTAAATCTGTAAACGTTGGAAATCTAGAAATGTTGGAGTCAGAAATGAAATCTAAATCTAAAAGCATTGGAAATCTAGAAATGTTGCAGTCAGAAATGAAATTTACATCTATAAACTAAATCTGTAAACATTGAAAATCTAGAAATGTTGGAGTCAGAAATGAAATCTAAATCTATAAGCATTGGAAATCTAGAAATGTTGGAGTCAGAAATGAAATTTAAATCTATAAACTAAATCTATAAACGTTGGAAATCTAGAAATGTTGCGGTCAGAAGTGAAATATTCTCTTTTTACCCTTGAGAGAGCCGCGTGTCGGTGTCATTCCGTGTCCCATAGTGACAGCTGTCCCTGTCCCTGCAGCAGCAGTTCCTGAGTTAACCTGGCTGTCCCCATCACCCACACCTGCCTGCCGCGGGCCCTGCCAGGAACAGGGAGCTTTTATGGCATTGTGGGGCCACGGGAACATTTCGGGATGGATGGGAGAGTGAAATAAGAGCCTGGCTGGGTGAGTCACGGCTCAGCCCTGCTCTCCATGCCGAGGGGACAGCTGGTGGCACTAACAAATGTCTCCCTGGAGACACTGTCTGGCACCAGCCCCCTCCTGCTTTTTCCAGCTGTAACTACGGCACAAATAAATAAATAAACACCGACAGCTTCCCTTCCTTCCTCCCTTCCCTTGGCCCTCTCCTCCTGCCTTGTCAGAACCCAGGAAATTCCTCTGCCTGCCCTGGAGGGCTCGAGCCCCTGCCCAGGGGGCTCAGGGACCTTGGCACAGCTCCCAGGACCCCTGTGCCTTTGATTCAGCCCCTGGCAAAAACCTTGTAATTGCAAGTCAACCACAGGGTGAAAAATTGATGCTTTTGATTTTGAAGAATTGCATGAAGAATTACAAGAAAGTTTAGGTAGAATAATAGTTTGTCACAGGGTGAAAAATAGATTTTTGAGGTTTTTAGAATGGGGGCTCGGGGTCCCTGTGCCTTTGATTTTGACCCATGGAAGAAACAATTACAAATTAGTATTACAAGATAGTTTATATGAATAAATTACAAGATAGATTTTTAAGTTTTTTAGAATAATAGTTTGATTTTCATGGAAGGTGAAAATGAAGAATCAAATTTGGTTTTTTAGAATCACAGGGGAAAAATAGATTTTGGGGGTCCATGTGCCTTTGATTTTGACACATGGAAGAAACAATTAGCAACCTTGATATGAAGAATTACAAGTCAAGAAAGTTTAAGTAGAATAATGATAGTTTGTCACATGGGGTGAAAAATAGATTTTTGGGGTTTTTAGAATGGGGGCTCGGGGTCCCAAGATGGAGGAATTTGGGTGTGCCTTGTCCTTTTTCCTTCTTCTTCCTAGCCTCCATCTTCTGGGTGATGTTGGCATTTTTAGATTGGTTTAGAGTAGAAACTCAGTGTCCTAACATAGGTGATAGGTATTGGGAAGTTATGGTAAATAATGCGCATGTAGTTTTTAGTATAAAAGAGAACACCAGTGTGCCTCAACCCGACCTGCCAGACAGACCTTGGCAGGCCAGGAGAAAGAATTTTATAGATAAAAAAGCAATAAACAACCTTGAGAACAAGAACTGAAGAGCTCTGACTCCTTTTTGGACTGCCAGGCTGGGAAAAGAGACTTCCTAACACATCTTGAGGTCAGTGTGAGCAGCAGAGATCCCGACGCTGCCTCAGCGCCAAAAGGGCTTCAAGGAGGGCTGGGAATGCTCCTGTCCCACCTGGGCAGTGCCCAAATCCTGCTGCTCCAGCTGTGCTGAGGGATGCCCTCACCTGGGCTCCTGCCTCACCTTCATCCCACACCCTCCTGGCTCTCATTCCCAGCCTGGCACCCGAGGAGCCTTGGCAGGAGCTGCTGCCTCCCCAATTAATTCCCAGCCCAAGTGGGAGTTAATGACAGCTCCCAGCAGCTCCTGCTGCTGCTGAGGGAGAGCTCCAAGCGCGGGGGTTTGTGTCCTGCAGCACCAGAGCTGTGTCACCTGCGCGGAGGTGACAAACCCTGGCTGGCACCTGGGTGGGGGCTTGGGCACATCCAGGGAGGGAAAGCAGGGAGGGCTGCAGCAGTGATGGGAGAGATGTGGGGTGAGAGGAGGGAGAGGGAAAGGGAAGGGAAAAGGGGAAGGGGAAAGGAAAAAGGGGAAAGGGGAAAGGGGAGAGGGAAAAAGGAGAAGGGAAAAGGGGGAAAGGGAAAAAAGGGAAAGGGAAAAGGGTAAGGGGAAAGGAAAAAGGGGGAAAGAAAAAGGGGAGAGGGAAAAAGGGGAAAGGGAAAAGGGGAAAGGGAAAAAGGGGAAAGGAAAAAGGGGCAAAGGAAAGGGAAAATAGGAAAGGGAAAAGGGGAAGGAAAAAGGGGAAAGGAAAATGGGGAGAGGAAAAAAGGGGGAAGGAAAAGGGGGAAAGGAAAGGGAAAAGGGGAAAGAGAAAAGGGGAAAAAGGGGGAAAGCAAAAATGGAGAAAGGAAGGGGGAAAGGAGGAAAGGAAAGGAAAGGAAAGGAAAGGAAAGGAAAGGAAAGGAAAGGAAAGGAAAGGAAAGGAAAGGAAAGGAAAGGAAAGGAAAGGAAAGGAAAGGAAAGGAAAGGAAAGGAAAGGAAAGGAAAGGAAAGGAAAGGAAAGGAAAGGAAAGGAAAGGAAAGGAAAGGAAAGGAAAGGAAAGGAAAAAGGAAAAAGGAAAAAGGGAAAAGGAAAAAGGAAAAAGGAAAAAGTATTTGCTCATTCCAAAGGCAAATCTGGGGTTGGGGCTGTACAAACATGAGCTTGGACAGGGCTTGGACCGACCTGGGACAGTGGGAGGGGTCCCTGCCCCTGTCAGGGGCTGATCCTTAAGCTCCCTTCCATCCCAAACCGTTCCAGAATCCCAGGATTCTGTGAAACCAAAGCTGCTTTGGGGCTGTGCTGCACCGTCTGGGCAAGAAACCCTCCAGATGACTTTGAAATGTCATTAAAGTTATTTTTATGCAAGGGGGTTCAGTGTATCTGTTTAAACAGCAAATGCACCAAATGATGCTTTAAATATTAATACAGGAGGGTGTCTCACTGAATTTAATTTTCCCAGTTGATTTCAAGTTGCTCTGGATAGCACAGGGAGGAATATTTGCTATTTTTGCTGCCTGTGAGAAGAGGCAGGAGGCAAAGAAAAGCTCCTTCAGCACTTACAGGTGGGCTGGGAGGAGGAGAAACTGGAAGGAAAACAAGAACAAGGCAGCCAGTCCCAGCAGCTGGAAAAAAATCTATTAATCTTCATTTCAGATTTTCCTTTGCCTGCAGAAAAAAAAGTGGGAAGGGGAAATCGACCCAATTTATGAAAGCTGATCAAATATGCATTCATCTATTTAATTGGAAATGTTATTAAAGAGTTGCAGGTATGAGCCAGATCTAGAGCCATCCATTTAAATGAGATTTAAATAATTCTCTCCCCTTTCCAAAAGGAGATAAAGGTTCCTTTAATCCCTCCTGCCTTCTCTGCATGGCCCTGCTCATCCCTGTTCCCTGAGGACGGGATGGGCACAGCCAAAATCAGCCTGAGCTCCCCCAAATCCAACATGCAGCCAGAGCCCACCTTCATTTGAGGGAGAAATAATTTACATTTGTCCTTTGGCACGAGGGACTTCCTGGGAGACACAGGAGCTGGAAATAGGAGCAGTGGTATCACAGGAAAGAGAGCCCTGAAGTGTTATAGGATTTCTTTTGTTTAATTTACTTTTTAAAATTTCTTTTATTTCTTTTTATTTTCTCTTTTTTTTTCTTTTATTTTCTTCTTCTATTTTCTTTGTTTGTTTTTTTTTTTTTGATGTCACCAGTGCTGCATCAAGAAGACTCCCAGCCTTTTCCTGCAGCTTCTCCTTAGGACACACAGCCCTGAGCAGAGAAATCCTGAGCCGGGGGGGGGAAATGATGGATCAAAGTGACAGAATCACCAAATTTTATGAGGAATTTTACAGATTGCAGCTGCTGGCAGCTGCTGGGGTTTGTGTCTCAGTGCTGCTGAGCCCAGGCTGGATCCAGGAATGTTCAGCATCTCCCAAAACCCAGCTGGATGGGGGTCAGGGGGGGCCCAGGGGCAGGAATGGTCTCAGAGCTGGGCTGGTGGCACAGAGGAGCCTGTGGGGACACAGGGATGGCCCCAAGGAGGGACCTTGGGCACCTTCTGGGCTCCAAACCCTGTGCTGGTGTTCTTGGATGAGGGAAGAGACGAAGGATCTGACTCCATGTTTCTGAAGGCTTGATTTATTATTTTATGATATATATGACATTAAAACTATACTAAAAGAATAGAAGAAAGGATTTCATCATAAAGCTGGCTAAGAATAGAAAGAGAAAGAATGAATAACAAAGGTTTGTGTCTCGGACTCTCTGTCCGAGCCAGCTGACTGTGATTGGTCATTAATTAGAAACAACCCCATGAGACCAATCCCAGATGCACCTGTTGCATCCCACAGCAGCAGATAACCATTGTTCACATTTTGTTCCTGAGGCCTCTCAGCCTCTCAGGAGGAAAAACCCTAAGGAAAGGATTTTCCATCAAAGATGTCCGTGACAAAACCCAACCTGGATGAATCCACCTCTGGAGCCTTCCCAAATCCCATCCCTGGATCCCTTTTGGGAGCCTCACCCCAAACCAGTGCAATGAGAAGAACTCAGATTTATTTATTTATTCTCCAAAGAACCAACGGCTTGTTTTATTCAAAGCAAATACGATTTATTACAATTTTACAGCCCCAGCTGAGCTCCCCCCCCACCCCCAATTACAGCCCAAATTAATTACAGCCCCAATTAATTACAGCCAGTGCCAGGAAGAAGATCCACGTGCCCCTTCTCTTTACATTTAGTGCTTTTAGCAGTTAAAAACGATGTAAATTCTGCCTGGACACACCAGAGCTTTTCTAGGGAAAGGGGTAGACAAGGGTGAGTCCCTTGTGTCTGATCCCATCCCATTCCTTTGGAATTCCTGTTATTAGGAAGGTTGTTATTAGGTTATTATTTTAACCTTTCCTGATTAATAATGGCAGGGAAATGCTCCAGGATGAGGCACTTGCACTGCACCTGACAGATTCTGCTTTTTGCCAATTATATAATTATATATTTAATTACAGCCTTCGAGGTAGCTGGAGCAGGCTCACCAATTTTACATACTCTTGCATCTCTGTACTTGAGAAAAAAAGAAGAACAAAATGAAGTTTTCTTCAAAGGCACTGCTGTGAGCTTTTCGGTTCTGCTCGGGAATGGCACACGGAGGTGGAAAAGAGGAATTTCCTCTTGGGAGAAGAATTTGGGTGCTGCTTTCCCCCTCAGCAGGGAGGGGAAGGGGTGGGGATGCTGCCCAAAGAGGAGGCAGAGCCCAATCTCCAGCCAGCAGCAGAGCAGGACCCAGCCCTGCTGGCAGATAAAGAGCTGAGCACAAACCAGGGCGTACAGAACATGAAGCAACAGCACAAAGGAAAAAAAAAAAAAAAAACAAAACAAAAAAAAAAGGAGAAATTTATTTTTAATAATCAAGCACTTTCTTAAAAAATCAAGTAATTAAAAAAAATCAAGTTCTTAGAAAAACAAGTAATTTCTTTAAAAAAATGAGTAGTTTCTTTCTAAAAAATCAAGTAATATATATATTTAAAAATTAAACAATTTCTGTAAAAAATCAAGTAATTTATTTAAAATATCAAGTAATTTCTTTTAAAAAACCAAGTAATATATATATTTAAAAATCAAGTAATTTCTTTAAAAACCAATTAATATATATATTTAAAAATCAAGTAATTTCTTTTAAAAAAACAAGTAATATATATTTAAAAAAAAACCCAAGTAATTTCTTTTAAAAAAAGTAATTTCTTTTTAAAAAATTGAGTAATTTCTTTTAAAAAATGAAGTTATATATACATTTAAAAATTGAGTAATTTCTTTAAAAATCAAGTAGTTTCTTTAAAGAATCAAGTAATTTCTTTTTAAAAATGGAGTTTTGTACATATATATATATATATATATATATGTATATATATATAGGATAAAGTCAAATGCATCATTTCTCTCTCCCCCTCATTGGGGAACGAAGTGAACACACTGTTTTTCCCCTGAAAATTCAACACACCTCAGGCCAGTTAAGGAGGCAAAAAGGGATTTTAGTCGCTCTTGCCCGACTGGTGCTGGGGGTTGTCCTTCCAGATGCGGATGGTGAGGCAGGTGGCCATGGCCAGCCAGCCCAGGTAGGGCAGCAGCAGCAGCGCTGCCAGCCGGTTGATGCGGTACCAGGAGCACAGCGTGCCCAGCGCCAGCCCGTCCAGGCACAGCACATCGATCACAGCCTGCGGAGAGACAGCGGGGGACACGGGGCTGGGGAACGCGGCACGGACCCGCCCGGGGCTGCCACAACGGCCCCGGGGACCGGATGGGGGGGACACAGGGATGGGGAGATGGGGGGATGGGGAGCTGGGGGGGATGGGGGCTGGGATGGGGGATGGGGAGATGGGACAGGGGATGGGGCAGGGCATGGGGCAGGGATGGGGGATGGGGCAGGGATGGGGGCAGGGATGGGGGCAGGGGATGGGGGGACACAGGGGCAGGGATGGGGGACACGGGGAAGGGATGGGGGAGATGGGGCAGGGATGGGGGACACGGGGCAGGGATGGGGGAGATGGGGCAGGGATGGGGGAGATGGGGCAGGGATGGGGGAGATGGGACAGGGATGGGGGAGATGGGACAGGGATGGGGGAGATGGGGCAGGGATGGGGGACACGGGACAGGGATGGGGGACACGGGACAGGGATGGGGGAGCTGGCACTGCAGTGACCTCAACCCCCAGTGTTGTCCCTGGGCGCTGATCAGTGACACCTGTGTGACACCACGAGTAATTAATGTGCTCATCTCTGCTCATTATCACATTCCCTTTGCTGACACAACCTGCTCCTGGTACTGGCTGTGGCCACTGAACAAACTCTCCAATGGCCAAAGTATCCCAGTACAGGTGGGTGAGTTGGGACAGGGATGGGGGAGCTGGCATTGGAGAGACCCCGACCCCCAGTGTTGTCCCTGGGCTCTGATCAGTGACACCTGTGTGACACCACGAGTAATTAATGTGCTCATCTCTGCTCATTATCACATCCCCTTTGCTGACACCACCTGCTCGTGCTGGTGGCCACTGAGCAAACTCTCCAAAATACCCAGGTACAGGGATGGGGGCTGGCACTGGAGAGACCCCGACCTCCAGGACACTGTCCCTGGGCTCCCATCATCGATCTCTGAGTGTGTCACACCACAAGCCCACACTAATTAATGTTCTTTTCTCGTTATCACATCCTGCAGATGAACACCCTGCTCATGGCCAGTGTCCCCTTTGCTGACACAACATGGTCGTGCTAGTTGGCACTGAACAAACTCTCCAAAATACCTGGGAAGTGGGACAGGGATTGGGGGGGGCTGACACTGGAGGACCCCAACACCCAAGTATTGTCCCTGGTCTCTGATCAACGTCTGGTGTGTCACACCATGAATAATTAATGTGCTCATCTCTGCTCATTATGGAATCCCACCCTGCTCGTGGCCAGTGCCCCCTTTGCTCACACACCCTGCTCCTGACGGTGGCCACTGAACAAACCCCCCAGCTGCACCTTTCACCCCCAGAGTGACAAAATCCAGGCGGAAACACCAATCCCTGGCTGTGCCTCTGCCACCTCGGGCCCTGGCACCTCAGGCACAGCCCGGTGGCACAGCCCAGGTGTGGCACAGCCTGGTGGCACAGCCTGGTGACAAAGCCCGGTGGCAGAACATGGTGGCAGAGCCTGGGTGTGGCACAGCCGGGTGACAAAGCCCGGTGGCACAGCCGGGTGGCACAGCCCAGGTGTGGCAGTGCCTGGTGGCACAGCCTGGTGACAAAGCCCAGTGGCACAGCCCGGTGGCACAGCCCAGGTGTGGCACAGCCTGGTGACAAAGCCCGGTGGCACAGCCCAGGTGTGGCAGTGCCTGGTGGCACAGCCCGGTGGCACAGCCGGGTGGCGCAGCCCAGGTGTGGCACAGCCCAGGTGTGGCAGTGCCTGGTGACAAAGCCCGGTGGCACAGCCGGGTGGCCCAGCCCGGGTGTGGCACTGCCCAGCCCCGCCCTGGCTGTGCCCGATAAACATCCCCCCGCGGGGATGGGACAGCGCTGTTGTCACCCAGGGTGTGACCCCACAAAGGGCTTTATCTCCCAGCCCCGAGCCTTAACTGGGGGCTGCAGCCCTGGCAGTGCCCAGCCCCGCTCCCCACCCCGGCTATCACGGCGAGCCTGCAGGGGCTGATACCCTGCGTGTGAGCAGGAGTGGCTGCAGCCCCAAATTCCCTCATCACTGCCCTCAGCACGGCCCCAAAGCAGGCAGGGAGGCCCCATTACCATGTTGAGGTTGTGGGCACCGAAGAACAAGGGTGGCCATGCCCAGTTGAGCGCCAGCTGCGCCCCGTAGAGCCCCATGGGGACGATGGCCTTGCTGCTGCAGCCGCCCAGGTCGTTCCACACCAGGTAGGAGGCGTAGCTGTGGGGAGGGACAGCTGTTAGTGCCACCCTGGGCAGGGACAGAGCCCCTCCTGCCCCTGTGTTTGCCCCAGCAGAGACTGGCAGCACAGCAGGGTCCAGGAGCAGGGACAGGGCCCAGGGGACAGCTCTGGGCAGGGTTAGGTTGGAAATCAGGGGAATTAGGTTGGAAATCTTCCCCCAGAGGGTGCTGGGCACTGCCCAGGCTCCCCAGGGAATGGGCACAGCCCCGAGGATGCCAGAGCTCCAGAGGGTTTGGACACTGCTGCCAGGGATGCCCAGGGTGGGATTTTGGGATCACCCATCTGCACTGGGTGATCTGCCCTGATTCCATTCCACAATTCCCCGTCCCTCCCTCCTCCCAAACCTCCCCTGTGCCACCAGAGTGGCTCCTGGCCCCTGCCCAGTGCCACGGCTGGTGGTGGCATCCCACAGGCTGTGTCCCTGCCTGCACACCTGGCTGGGACAGGCTCACACCTGCAGGGTCACACCTGGCTGGGACAGGGTCACACCTGGCAGGGTCACATCTGGCTGGGACAGGGTCACACCTGGCTGGGACAGGCTCACACCTGCAGGGTCACACCTGGCTGGGTCACACCTGGCTGGGATGGGCTCACATCTGGCAGGGTCACACCTGGCTGGAACAAGGTCACACCTGCAGGGTCACACCTGGCAGGGTCACACCTGGCTGGAACAGGGTCACACCTGGCTGGAACACACCTGGCAGGGTCAGGGCCATCTGGCTGGGACAGGGTCACACCTGGGACAGCTGGGACACACATCTGGCTGGGACAGGGTCACACCTGGCTGGGACACACCTGGCAGGGACAGGGTCACATCTGGCTGGGATAGGGTCACACCTGGCAGGGTCAGGACACCCCAAAGCTGGGGCAGAGCCTGGCGGCTCAGGGCTGTGCCAGGACCAGCAGGATGGGACACTCACCCCATGCCCATGTACAGCATGGTCCAGGGAGCACTCAGAGCCTGGCAGGGCTGTGCCAGGGCCAGCAGGACAGCAGGACAGGACACTCACCCCATGCCCGTGTACAGCACGGTCCAGGCCACAGGGAACACTCTGCGGGACGGGCACCAGGAAGGTTTCTTCAGCTTCTCGTACCACGCTGGGATCTCCTTCCTGTTCAGGAACCAGCCAAGGAATCCTCCAACGTGGGGCAGGACGGTGAAGCCCACAGTGTAAGCCCACATCCTCCCTCAGGGGCTTGGAATTGCTCTTTGCCTGCTCTAAGTTAAAAGCAAAATCACAGCACCACTTTTAAAGGATGGGGTTTTTTTCCCTTACTTCCATCCTCTAATTCCGTGTTGCACTTCAGCCCCTAAGGCAGGTGAAATTTAATTTGTTTGATTTAATGTGTTCAGCCCTCTCTGAAATGGGGATTATTCCTGTCTGGGATGTTTTCCCCCCTGATTTCCCCACTCTTTCACTGCAATATTCTGGTGTTTGGGCTGTCCCCATCCCTGCTCCTGGAGCTGCTCCTCCTTCTCTGCTGCCCTCAGGATGAAAACCCAAACTCCATCCAGACTTCCCCATGATTTTTTATGGGTTTCTATTTTAATTTCTATTTTAAAAGAGGTTCTGTGACAGAAAAACCCTTCCAGCAGCTCCAGGAACCCACAGCAGAGAGAACTCTCACCTTTGCACAGGGAGAGGTTCTGAATGTGTTCACGGAGTTCCTTTTATATAAAACCAAGGGAAATTTTCTTTAATAATAAAACTGTTGCCACGCAATGCAGGGTAAGACCAGGACACATCCAGAATTCAGTGTCTGTCCTGCATCTTCCCCTGCAGAGCTCCAAACCTGCCACTCTTCCATCCTCCCCACATTCCCTTTCCCTCAGGATCCATGCAGGAATGAAGCCCCCATTAAGATTCGTCAGGAATGCCAGGCAGGAGCTGCCAGCAGAGCAGTCCTGAGCTGTCAGCACGGGCACAGAATGCACCTGGGAGGGTTTGGGGTTTAGGAATGCAGGAGGAGCAGCCCCTGAGCCAGGGAAATGTCCCAGAGCACTGCCCAGGGAAATGGGGAATAGGGGATGGCACTGAGCTCCACAGGCTCTGCTTGGATTTCAGCTCACAATTAACACTCTGCTAATTAGCTAATTGTCATTGTCGTCACCACACCGTGCTTGGGAATGCCAAATTCCCACCTCACCGAGGAGCAAACACGCCGAACGCCACCTCAAGAAACAATTCCTTCACCTGACAATTTATGGCGCTCTCAAAGTATGCACAGAACCAGAAAACAGCTGAAAACTGACCCAAATCCAGTTCTGAAAACCGACCCAAATTCTGTTCTGAAAACCGACCCAAATCCAGTTCTGAAAACCGACCCAAATCCAGTTCTGAAAACCGGCCCAAATTCTGCTCTGAAAACCGACCCAAATCCAGTTCTGCTTTAAATGCCACCCAGCCCTGCCACGTTCTGCTCCCCACACACGCCACGGGAACGGAATATGGGAAAATACTGAGTTTCCCCCAATTCCTTTGGGGCTGCAGAGGGGAAGGAGGGTTGGAAAAGCTTCTTTTGTTTTTCAGCTTACCTGGGTCGGTGCCTCGTTGTGCCTGGCCGAAGGAAGGGCTGGGACATCCAGGACGGGCTGTCCCCACTGCGATCCCCGAGTGCCGCAGCTGCAGCCGCGTTTTACCCAAACGGCCCCAAACTGGGCGGGGAGCTGGGGCTGGGGCTGATTAAACTGGGAGCTGCTGCTGGGGACAGGCACTGGGAGTTTGGGGTGGTGGAGTTTGGGGACAATCAGTGGGAGTTCGGGGTAATGGAGTTTGGGGACAATCAGTGGGAATTTGGGATGGTGGAGTTTGGGGACAATCACTGGGAGTTCAGGCTAATGGAGTTTGGGGACAATCAGTGGGAATTTGGGGTGCTGGAACCTGGAGACAGTCACTGGGAATTTGGGATGGTGGAGCCCTGGGACAGTCGCTGGAAGTTGGGGTAATGGAGCTTGGGGACAATTGCCAGGAATTTGGGGTAGTGGAATTTGGGGACAATCGCCGGGAGTTTGGGATGGTGGAACCTGGGGACAATCGTTGGGAATTTGGGGTGCTGGAGCCCCAGGACAATCTCCAGGAGTTTGGGATGGTGGAACCCAGGGACAATCGCTGGGAGTTTGGGGTGCTGGAACCTGGGGACAGTCACTGGGAATTTGGGATGGTGAAGCCTGGGGAAAATCATTGGAAATTTGGGGGGCTGGAACCTGGGAACAATTGCTAGGAATTTGGGGTAGCGGAGCCTGGGGACAATTGCAGGGAATTCAGGATGGTGGAGTCTTGGGATAATCATTGGGAATTTGGGGTGCTGGAACCTGGGGACAATCATTGGGAATTCAGGATGGTGGAGCCTGGGGATGATCATTGGGAATTCAGGATGGTGGAGCCTGGGGATGATCACTGGGAATTCAGGACGGTGGAGCCTGGGGACGATCACCAGGAGTTTGGGATGGTGGAGCCCAGCAAGGGCACGGTGGCTTTGGGGCTGTCACCACCAGGATGGACCCGGATCCTCCAGCTGAGGGCACATCCCAGAGCGTGTCCCTGCTGTGCTGCACCGCGGGGTGTCCCTGGCACCTCGTGGGGTGTCACCGTCACCTTCAGGGGGTCTCCCTGCCTGTCACACTCATGGGATGTCGCTGTCACATTCTGGAGTGTCCCTGCCACCCTCACAGGGTGTCCCTGTCAAATTCACCCTGTGTCCCTGCCACACTCATGGGGTGTCACCATCACCTTCAGGGGGTGTCCCTGCCACATTCATGGGGACATTCACCCCTGTCACCCTCAGAGGTGTCCCAGCCGCATGTACAGGATGTCCCTGCCACACTCATGGGTTGTCCCTGTCACACTCATGGGTGTCCCTTCTTCATGTGAAGAGTGTCCCTGTCACACTCATGGGATGTCGATGTCACATTCTGGGGTGTCCCTGCCACATCCTCAGGGTGTCCCTGTCAAATTCACCCTGTGTCCCTGTCACACTCATGGGGTGTGTCCCTGTCACAGTTACGGGGTGTCCCTCACAGGATGACCCTGTCACACTCATGGGATGTCACTGTCACATTCTGGGCTGTCCCTGTCACACTCATGGGTGTCCCTGTCACAGTTACGGGGTGTCCCTCACAGGGTGACCCTGTCACACTCATGGGGTGTCCCTGCCACCCTCCTGGCCTGTCCCACCGTCCCCCAGGCCCTCATTAACACCCCAATAATTACCCAGGTGTTTCCTGGGGCCACCTGTGCGTCCCTTTGGCCGAAATTTCCCTGGCAGGTAAAACGAAGCTGTTCCAGGGCTGTGTAAAATGGCAGAGGGAGAAGCCAGAAATCAATTTCCATTAGGGAGCTGTCTGGCAGGGCTGGCAAAATGAAACACTAATTCCCAGCAGTTCTGGGTCATTACCTGGATTTCATGGAGCCAGGAGCAGGGCTGGCTCCTCACACACTGCAACAGGAATCGGGAAAATCTCCTCTTTCACTGAGCTCCCAAGGAAATGATTTTTTTTTTCATGGCAGGAGAAAGAAAGGAGGAAAAAAAACTGCTGTAAAAAGCCAGATTTTCATCCAGCCTGAATGCTGCCCTGCCGTGGGTTGGTCCAGTGGAATTCCCAGTTCCAGTGACAGATGCAGGGCTCATTAATCACACCCCAGCATCTCCTCCCAGAGCCTGTTGCTATTTGTGACTGGAAATTTGTGTCATGGAACCATGCAGCTCCTAAAAGAGCCCGAATGGTTTCCATCCCAGTCAGCTCCTGCTGCCCCCATCAGCTCTGGCAAAAAAAAAGCACAAAATTTGACAATTTTCAGATTTTCGTCCCCCTGGGCACGAGCCCAATCCCACAGGTTTGGCAGGAGTGTGCCCAGGCTGGTTTGGAATGGAATGTGCTGGAAGGTGGAGGAGCTGAGGGTCAAATCCCAAGGATCTGTGAATGTGAATTCCCAGCATTTCCAGCTGGGAATGCTGCTGGTGATGGGGGAACAGAAAATGGGAGGAGGGCAAAAACAACAGGGGCAGTTCCAGGCCTAAAAGTTCCTCCTGCCCTGGGCACCTGCTGGAGGATGGAACAGCCCTGGGAATGCTCTGGAAAAAGGGGATTTATGGAGATAGAGTGGGGAATTTGTGGGGATGGAGAAGGGGAATTTGTGGGGATAGAGAGGGGGATTTATGGGGATGGAGAAGGGAATTTGTGGGGATGGAGATGGGGAATTTGTGGGGATGCAGATGGGGAATTTGTGGGGATGGAGATGGGGAATTTGTGGGGATGGAGAGAGAGATTTGTGGGGATGGAGATGGGGAATTTGTGGGGATGGAGATGGGGAATTTGTGGGGATGGAGATGGGGAATTTGTGAGGATGGAGAGAGAGAGATTTTTGGGGATAGAGATGGGGAATTTGGGGATGAAGATGGGGAATTTGGGGATGTGGGGACGGTTTCCTCCTCTTCCCATGGATTTCCACCTCGATATTCCAGCTTTGGATCACTTCACAGCAGCCCAGGCTGAGCTGAGGCTGCTCTGCAGTGGCACCGTGTCCACGCTGGGGCTGGGGCCGCAGGGATTTGGGATCCTGGCTGTGCAGCATCCCCGCAGCCCGCGGGATGAGCAGGGAGCTCAGTTACACAACGCTGTTTGTTTTGCTCTCCTTAGCAACCCCCGCACGTCCTGCCCGTGCAGGATTAATTGCTCCAATAGAAAAGGCCCCGTTAACCTGAATATATTATTGAAAAGCAGCATATTTCAATCCGCCCTAGATTTGGAAATAGAGATGCAGGGTCAGCTCCTGCCATAAATCTGCAGAGCTCCTGGAAGCCGGCAGAGCTTCCCTGATTTACAGCGGCAATAAATGGGGATGGGGATAGGGATGGGGATGGGATGGGATGGGATGGGATGGGATGGGATGGGATGGGATGGGATGGGGATGGGATGGGGATGGGGATGGGGATGGGATGGGGATGGGATGGGGATGGGGATGGGGATGGGGATGGGGATGGGATGGGATGGGATGGGGATGGGATGGGATGGGGATGGGGATGGGGATGGGGATGGGATGGGATGGGATGGGGATGGGATGGGATGGGGATGGGGATGGGATGGGATGGGATGGGATGGGGATGGGATGGGATGGGGATGGGGATGGGGATGGGGATGGGATGGGGATGGGGATGGGGATGGGATGGGGATGGGATGGGATGGGGATGGGATGGGATGGGGATGGGATGGGGATGGGGATGGGGATGGGATGGGGATGGGATGGGATGGGATGGGATGGGATGGGATGGGATGGGATGGGATGGGATGGGATGGGATGGGATGGGATGGGATGGGATGGGATGGGGATGGAAAGGGGAAGATGGAAATGGGGGGATGGAAATGGGGAATGGAAAGGGGTTGGAGCTGGCTGGAGGAGGCTGGAAGGGGCTTCGGGGACAGAAAGGGCCTGGAGGGGACAGAAAGGGCCTGGCAGGAGCTGCCTGCTGTGATAACGCCGGCCAGGCTGCCCTTATCAGCAGCAGGAGCCGCTGCTCTGCGGCCACGGGAGCGAATTCCAGCGGCCCCGGCTCCTTCCTGGTGTTTTACCACAAAACGCTTTCCTTCTAACCCAAATCACCTGCGTTTTAACCCCACCTAGTCCTGCTACAATGCATCTTTTACATAAATATCTTTTAAATATTAAAAATATTGTAAAAATATTAGAAACATTAAAAATACTATAAAAATATTCTAATATTTCTAATTCTCTAAAATACCCAGTGTTTTCGCAAAGGTGTCCTTTTAAAACTTATTAAAAACTTATTTTTTGTTCAATCTCTCTCTCAGCGACGTCATCTCTATTCCAGGGCCTTCTTCGGTCAGCACGCCTTATTTCAAAAATGTACAAAATGCACAAAAATGTACAAAATACACAAAAATACACAAAATGCACAGAAATATGCAAAATGCACAGAAATATGCAAAATGCACAAAAATATACAAAAATATCTTGTATGAAGACATGCAATGTGTCAGCTTTCCGTCAGATTATCCTGCCATGGGATCCCAGCCAGGGCCTGAGGATTCCAGGCATGTGCCAATGAGGGAAATGAGCCCGGCAGGGAAGGATTCGGTTTGAAAAATGATAAAAACAGGAATGTTCTCCCACTCCCTTTCACTTTGTGCCCTGGAAATTACCTAGGAAAGCCTTTATTCCCACAAAACTTGGGGGTTTTGGAGTTTGGAAATCTTTATTCCCACAAAACTTGGGGGTTTTGGAGTATGGGAAATCTTTATTCCCATGAAACTTGGGGGATCTGGGGGCTTGAAAGAGTTTTATTACCACAAAACTCAGGTATTTTGGGGTTTGAAAAAGCTTCATTCTCATAAAACTTGGGTGTTTTAGGGTTTGAAAAACCTTCATTTCCACAAAACCGAGAGGTTTGGGAGTAAGGAAATCTTTATTCCCACAAAACTTTGGGGGTTTGGAGTATGGGAAATCTTTATTCCCACGAAACTTAGGGGATTTGGGGGTTGAAAGAGTTTTATTACCACAAAACTCAGGTATTTTGGGGTTTGAAAAAGCTTCATTCTCATAAAACTTGGGTGTTTTAGGGTTTGAAAGTGCTTTATTCCCACAAAACTTGGTGGGTTTGGCGTTTGAGAAACCTTTATTCCCACAAACCTGAGGTGTTTTGGGGGTTTGAGAAACATTTATTCCTACAAAATTTGGTGGTTTTGGGGTTTGAGGAACCTTTATTCCCACAAACCTGAGGGGTTTTTGGGGTGTGACCCAGTTTTGGAGACACTTGACTCAAATCCCATCTCCAGACCTCCCCTGGCACCAGGTCCTGGTTTCTGTTTGGGGTCAATCCCAAATCGGAATGGCCAAAGGCAAACACTGCAGTGAGCGCGTGCCCTTAATTATTAATTATTTTTTTTTTTGTGATTTAATTAGGAGCAGGATCTGGGTTTGGGGCAGGGCACAAAGTGGATTAGGGGAGCAGCTGCCTCTTTAACTGGGGCCATTTCTCCTCCCTTTGAGTTCGCCCTGTGCTCTCCCAGAGGCAGCTCCAGGCTCTGGGAATCCTCTGGAGATCCCAAAGAGGCAGAGCTGGGGGAGGTTTTTGGTTATTTATAACCCCCAAGGGCTGGAGGGGGATCTATTCCTTCGGATTCCGACCTTTAATCTGCTCCTGGCGGGTTCTGTGGAAACCCTGAGCCCCCTGCTCCTCCTGCAGCAGTTTTTATCCCAAGCTTCCCTCTCTGCTCTGTTCCCAGCGCATTCCCAGGGATTAATCCTGGCAGGAATCCTGTTCCACCCTCCTGGCATCCCAAAAGCCCAGCCCAGGGACCCCCGAGCAGGTGGAGCAGCTGCTTGGACATCCCCAAAATCTCCCACCTTCCATCCCCAAAACTTCCCCTTTCCACCCCAAAAATATCTCCCATCTTCCATCCCCAAAATCTCCCATCATCCATCCCCACAATTTCCCCTCTCCACGCCAAAAATATCTCCCTCTTCATCCCCAAAACTTCCCCTCTCCACCCCAAAAATATCTCCCTCTTCATCCCTAAAAATTCCTCTCTCCACCCCAAAAATATCTCCCTCTCCATCTCCACAAGTTCCTCTCTCCACACCAAAAATCTTTCCCTCCCTATACCCAAAATCTCCCATTTTCCATCCCTAAAACGTCCCCTCTCCACCCCAAAAATATCTCCCTCTTCATCCCTACAAATTCCCCTCTCCACCCCAAAAATATCTCCCTCTTCATCCCCAAAATCTCCCATCATCCATCCCCACAATTTCCCCTCTCCATCCCACAAATTCCTCCCTCTTCCACCCCCACATTCTCCCCTCTTCATCCCCAAAATCTCCCATTTTTCACCCCAATTTCCCCTCTCCATCCCCACAAATTCCCCTCTTCCACCCCCACATTTTCCCTTCTTCATCCCCACAATCTTCCCTCTTCCATCCCCCCAAATTCCACTCTTCCATCCCCAAAATCTCCCATCTTCCACCCCAATTTCCCCTTTTCCCTCCCCAAATCCTCTCCAGGGAGGCTCTGCAGCTCAGGGATGGCACCAGAAGCTGCACCAGCAGCAGATTTCTCTCCCTTTTAGCTCCTCTCCCTGGAAAAAACAGCTAAAGGAGACCTGGAATCCCGAAATTAAGGAGGCAGCTGAGGCTGGAGAGCTTGAGGAGTGAGGAGCAAAACTCCTGGAAGCTTCTGGAAGCAAACCCTGCACACAGCCAGGTGAGTCTGCACTCAGTGTACCATTTTTATTTTGACATAGATAGATATTTTTTATATATTACATCATTTTTAAAAAACAGATTATTTGTAAAAACACACGCTTTTGGTTTGGTTTTTTTGCAGGTCAAAGCTACCCCAGCATGTCCAAAGGGACAACCTGTGCATTCCCCCTCTTCTCCCACTGGAAAAACGAGGTTGGTGTCCTTGTCCCACCCTTCCAGAGCCACCACAAAGTGTCCCCTATGGCCCTGGGGACAGCTGGGTCCTCCTGGGGCCTGGTGAGGGGACGGAGAGCAGGGACAGGCTCCTCCATCCAGGGTTTATCCAGGGGATCCATCCAGGAAAAATTCATTCAGGAGGATTTATCCAGGAGGGAGAGGGTGGGATCAAAACCTGCCCTCAAATCGGCTCAGTTGGAGTAAAGAGGCTCAAAAGGTGTAAAAAGAGGCTCAGGAGGAGAAAAAAATAGGCTCAAAATGAGTAAAAACCGCTCCTTTGGGTTCTCAGCCCTTTTCCATGCATCACCCTAAATTCTGGGATGAATTCCCCAGGAGAAATTTTCCTGGGTGAATTCTCCTGGGTGAATTCTCCTGGATGAATTCTCCTGGATGAATCATCCTAGAGAAATCCTCCTGGATGGATCCACCTGGATGAATCCTCCCTGGATTCTTCCTGGGTAATTCCTCCTGGATAAATTCCTCCTGGGGGAATTCCTCCTGCACAGTCCCATTCAGTCCCAGTTCAGCACCCCCAGCCCCAGTTCAGCCCTCCCAGTCCCAGTTCAGCATTCCCAGTCCCAGTTCAGTCCCCGTTCAGCACTCCCACAGTCCCAGTTCAGCATTCCCAGTCCCAGTTCAGCCCCAGTTCAGCATTCCCACAGTCCCAGTTCAGCATTCCCAGTCCCAGTTCAGCCCCAGTTCAGCATTCCCACAGTCCCAGTTCAGTCCCAGTTCAGCCCTCCCAGTCCCAGTTCAGCCCTCCCAGTCCCAGTTCAGCATTCCCACTCCCAGTTCAGCCCACCCCCAGTCCCAGTTCAGCACCCCCAGTCCCAGTTCAGCATTCCCAGTCCCAGTTCAGTCCCCGTTCAGCATTCCCACTCCGAGTTCAGTCCCAGTTCAAGCATTCCCACTCCCAGTTCAGCCCTCCCAGTCCCAGTTCATCATTCCCAGTCCCAGTTCATCATTCCCAGTCCCAGTTCACTCCCAGTTCAGCATTCCCAGTCCCAGTTCAGTCCCAGTTCAGCACCCCCAGCCCCAGTTCAGCACCCCCAGTCCCAGTTCAGCATTCCCAGTCCCAGTTCAGTCCCAGTTCAGCCCTCCCAGTCCCAGTTCAGTCCCAGTTCAGCATTCCCAGCCCCAGTTCAGCATTCCCAGTCCCAGTTCATCATTCCCAGTCCCAGTTCAGTCCCAGTTCAGCATTCCCACAGTCCCAGTTCAGTCCCAGTTCATCATTCCCAGTCCCAGTTCAGCATTCCCAGTCCCAGTTCAGTCCCAGTTCATCATTCCCAGCCCCAGTTCAGCATTCCCAGCCCCAGTTCAGCCCTCCCAGCCCCAGTTCAGTCCCAGTTCATCATTCCCAGTCCCAGTTCAGCATTCCCAGTCCCAGTTCAGCATTCCCAGTCCCAGTTCATCATTCCCAGTCCCAGTTCAGTCCCAGTTCATCATTCCCAGTCCCAGTTCAGCATTCCCCCCAGGCAGGCTGGCAGAGCTGAGGGCAGAGCGGAGGCCCTGCCGCCCTGAGCGGCTCCTCCCGCGCAGATCCCCTGAGAACAACGGGCAAAAGGGAATTTTCCCTTTGTGCAGCACCCACCGAGGAGCTCCCCCCTCTGTCCTGGCCTCCACTGAGGCTCAGTCCTTCCCCAAAAATCTCAAAATTCTCCTTTATGGCCTCACAGCGGCAAGGGGAAGCTTTAGCTGGGAAATGAGAATTTAATGAGCACCAAAAGCTCTCCCTGATCCTCTGGAGTGCCAGGAGTGCGTCTGAAGCACCGAATTAAAGCTGATTTTTATTTTTTCCAAGTCCTGCTGGACGCAAGCCAAGCAGAGAACCGACGATGATTTGTCCATTAAGGAGGGAAAAGGGAAATAACCACCGGTGGATCGTACCCATCGTGGCCAAAAGGCTCCATCTGGCGGCGTTTGCACCCAAAAAGGAGGGGGAAGCACGGATCGTACTGGTCAAACTGGTTCCCAGCACAGGAAGGGCTTAAAACTCGAGGTAAAACTCGAGATTAAACTTCTCCCGAGCTGGGAGAAGAGGTGGCACGATGGGAATGGGAATTTTGTGTGGAGAAATGGACCTGCAAGGGGACAAAGCAGCCGGGGAGGGGAGGGGGGCACAAAACCGAAATTGTGGCCACAAAACCAAAATTGTGGCCACAAAACCGAAATTATGGCCACAAAACCAAAATTATGGCCACAAAACCGAAATTGTGGCCACAAAACCAAAATTGTGGCCACAAAACCAGAATTATGGCCACAAAACCAGAATTGTGGCCACAAAACCAGCCACCAAACCAAAATTGGCCCACAAAAACCAAATTGAAACACAAACCCACAAACCGAAATTATGGCCACAAAACCGAAATTGTGGCCACAAAACCGAAATTGTGGCCACAAAAACCTGAGCACAGCCAAGTTGTGCTGCCCTGCACAACCCAGCAGCAGTGGGAATAATACAGGAAATATTGTAATGCTTTTCTCTTGAGCACGTTCCCACCAGGGAAAAGGGGACAGCCAGGAGCAAAATGCCAAGCTCAGATATGGAAGCAGGCTGAAGAAGTTGGCGATTGTGTTAAAAAAAAGAGGCAGGGACAGGAGAAATGGGAGAGTTGAAAAAATCCAGGCTGGTCCTGCTCAGCCTGCAAGGGGAGGAGAGGGAGGGATCCTTCATCTGCAGCTCGGGCAGGACAGGGAACACCCAGCTGGAATTCCCAGGTCTGCGGAAATCAGGTTTGGGATGGGAGAGAGGAGCTGGCTCACCCCAAAATCACCCAGGCATGGTCAGGAACAGAACCAGCACAAAATCCAGCCCAGAGGAGCCTGGTCCCTGCTCCAGGGATGGGCCGAGCTCCAGTGGCTCCCAGTAAGAGCCAGGGAGCCCAACTGGGGCAGGAGGAGGGCAGAGCCACTGCCCGTCCTGGCACCTGCAGGCTTTAGTGCTGGGGGAGCTGCAGGGCTCCAGCCAGGAGGGTTTTCATGGAAAAGGGTCGGGATTGTCCATGGAAAGGCTGGGAAAGGCTCAAAGTGCTGGGAAAGGCTCAAAGTGCTGGGAAAGGCTCAAGTACTGGGAAAGGCTCAGGTGCTGGGAAAGGCTCAGGTGCTGGGAAAGGCTCAAGTGCCAGGCTCAGGAGCAGCAGGAGGTGGAGCAGCTCCTCTGGGTTTGTCCCTGCTGGGGTTTCCAGCAGCTGGAGCAGCCAGGGCTGGGATCACCCTGGGGCACAGGGCTGGAGCTGTCAGTGATGGGGAGGGGGCTCAGCTCCTGCCCCAGGGGCACAGCACCCACCAGGGGCACACACTGGCATTGTCACACGCTGCCAATGGGGCATTGTGTGGCACATTGGCATTGTCACACCCCTCTGCTCCTCCAGAGCAGCTGGAGGGGCAGGGATGTCCCATCCCAGAGACACCCTATCCCAGAGACGTCCCATCCCAGAAATGTCCCATCCCAGAGATGCCTCATCCCAAAGATGCCCTATCTCAGGGATGCCCCTTCCCAGGGATGCCCCATCCCAGAAATGTCCCATCCCAAAGATGTCTCCTCCCAGAGACAACCTATTCCAGAGATGTCCCATCCCAGAGATGTCCCATCCCAAAGATGTCCCATCCCAGAGATGTCCCATTCCAGAGATGTCCCATTCCAGAGATGTCCCATTCCAAAGATGTCCCATCTCAGGGATGTCTCCTCCCAGAGATGTCCCATCCCAAAGATGCCTCATCCCAGAGATGTCCTATTCCAGAGATGTCACATTCCAAAGATGTCCTATCCCAAGGATGTCCCCATCCCAGAGACACTCTAGCCCCGAGATGTCCCCTCCTCTGTCCCCTCCTCAGCGCCTTTTTGAGGCATCAAACACAACAAAGCAGAGCCCCCCTGTCCCCAGTCCTCTCCTGGGGGCGCAGAGCCCCCAGGCCCTGCAGCAGGAGGGTCCCAGCCCCCAGCCATGCTCTCTCCTGGAGGCTCCTGGGGTCCCCCAGTCCCGGGGGTGTGGGGCAGAGCAGGGGGTGCTCGGTGCCCCCCTCAGGGGGTGAAGAAGCGCCGCAGCACCAGGTGCCCCAGCACCACCACCGCGGCTGCCACCAGCAGGTACTTCACGTAAACATTGTCCAGGTTCTGCACGGCCTCCTGCCAGGGAGGGGACACGGGGGGGTCAGTCCTGGCAGTGTCCTCGACCCCCAAACCTGAGCCCCTGACCCCCAATCCCTGACTCCCCCAGCTGCCCTGCCCCCCTGACCCCAAAACTTCCCTCCTGACCCCAAAACTATAACCCCCCTGCCCCAAAGCTGCCCCCAAAGCTGCCCTCAAACCCTGCCCCAAACCCTGCCCCCAAAGCCTGCCCCCAAACACATCCCCTGCCCCTAAAGCTGTCTCAAAGCTGTCCCCAAACCTGCCCCAAACCTGCCCCAGAGCTGCCCCGTATCCCCAAACCCTCCCCCCAAGGCTGCCCCAAACCTGTCCCCAAACCTGCCCCCAACCTGCCCCCAAGGCTACCCCAAACCTGCCCCAAACCTGCCCTGAGCTGCCCCAAACCTGCCCCCAAACCCTGCCCCAAAAACTGCCCCCAAGGCTGCCCCAAACCTGCCTCAAACCTGGACCAAAGCTGCCCCCAAACCTGCCCCAAAAGCTGCCCCAAACCTGTCCCCTGCCCCCAAACCCTGCTGCCTGCCCCCAGACCTGCCCCATCCCCAGAGCTACCCCAAATCTGTCCCCAAACCTGCCCTCTGAGCTGCCCCAAAGCTGCTCCAAACCTGCCCCCAAACCTGCCCTGAGCTGCCCCAAACCTGCCCCAAAACCTGCCCCCTGATCTGCCCCAAACCCACCCCAAACCTGCCCAGAGCTGCCCCAAACCTGCTTCAAACCTGCCCCAAACCTGCCCCCAGAGCTACCCCAAACCTGCCCCCTGATCTGCTCCAAATCTGCCCCAAACCTGCCCTGAGCTGCCCCAAACCTGCCCAGAGCTGCCCCAAACCTGCCCCCAGAGCTGCCCCAAAAGCTGCCGCAAACCTGTCCCCTGTCCCCAAACCCTGCTGCCTGCCTCCAAACCTGCCGCGTCCCCAGAGCTACCCTAAGTCTGTCCCCAAACCTGCCCCCTGAGCTGCCCCAAACCTGCTCCAAACCCACCCCAAACCTGCCCAAATCTGCCCCAAAACCTGCCCCCTGATCTGCCCCAAACCCACCCCAAACCTGCCCAGAGCTGCCCCAAACCTGCTTCAAACCTGCCCCAAACCTGCCCCCTGAGCTGCTCCAAATCTGCCCCAAACCTGCCCCAAACCTGCCCAGAGCTGCCCCAAACCTGCCCCATGTCTGCCCCGCTCACCCATCCTCCTTAGGCTGGATGCGCGATCCAGCTGGAAGGGTTGGCCAAGCTGGAGGATCTTGAGAAAAATGATCAAGATTGAGGAAATGGCCCCAAATTGTACCAGGAAACATTTAGTTTGGATATTTGGGAAAATCTTTTCTCTGGAAGGGTTGCCCAGCCCTGGAACAGCTACCTACACTGGGGAATTTTGAGCAGTGCAGTCAAGATTGAGAAACAGCCCCGGTACCCAGGAAAAGCTTAGGTTGGATATTATTTTTTTTTTTTTTTCTCTGGAAGAGCCCCAGCCTTGATGCCCCACTGCTCAGTCTTGAGCAGTGCAGTCAAGACTGAGGAAACAGCCCCAAAATTATAGCAGGAAAAGTTTAGATTAGATATTAGGGATTTTTTTTTTCTCTGGAAGGGTTGGCCAAACTGGAGGATCTTGTGCAGTGCAATCAACATTGAGGAAATGGCCCAAAATTGTACCAGGAAAAGCTTAGGTTGGATATTATTGGAATCTTTTTCCTCTGGAAGGGTTGGCCAGCCTAGGAACAGATGCCCCAAGCTGAGGGATCTTGAGCAGTGCAGTCAAAATTGAGGAAACAGACCCCAGATTGTACCAGGAAAAGGTTTAGGTTGGATATTTTTGGAATTTTTTTGTCTTAAAGGGTCGGCCAGCCTTGGAACAGCTGCCCAAGCTGGAGCATCTTGAGCAGTGCAGTCAACATTGAGGAAATTGCCCAAAATTGTACCAGGAAAAGCTTAGGCTGGATATTAGGGAATTCTTTTCCTCTGGAAGGGTTGGCCAAGCTGGAGGATCTTGAGAAAAATGATCAAGATTGAGGAAATGGCCCCAAATTGTACCAGGAAACATTTAGTTTGGATATTTGGGAAAATCTTTTCTCTGGAAGGGTTGCCCAGCCCTGGAACAGCTACCTACACTGGGGAATTTTGAGCAGTGCAGTCAAGATTGAGAAACAGCCCCAAATTGTACCAGGAAAAGCTTAGGTTGGATATTGTGGGAATTTTTTTTTCTCTGGAAGGGTTGGCCAGCCCAACTGGAGGAGTCTTGAGCAAAATGATCAGGATTGAGGAAACAGCCCCAAAATTGTAGCAGGAAAAGTTTAGATTAGATATTAGGGATTTTTTTTTCTCTGGAAGGGTTGGCCAAACTGGAGGATCTTGAGCAGTGCAGTCAACATTGAGGAAATTGGCCCAAAATTGTACCAGGAAAAGCTTAGGTTGGATATTACAGAAAATCATTTAATGGGAGTTGAGAAAAGTGACTCAGAAATGGAGCCACACTCAGAATTTTCCATGGGAATCCAAACATTCCTGGGAAAAATGTGGCTCTGCAGCAATTTGCAAATTTACCTGAGTGTGACAAGGGTTAATTTACCTGAGTGTGACAGGGAAGGGACAGAGGTTATTTAATTTACCTGAGTGTGACAAGGACAGGGACAGGGGTTAATTTAATTTACCTGAGTGTGACAAGGACAAGGACAGGGGTTAATTTACCTGAGTGTGACAAGGACAGGGGTTAATTTAATTTACCTGAGTGTGCCAAGGACAGGGGTTAATTTAATTTACCTGAGTGTGACCAGGACAGGGACAGGGGTTAATTTACCTGCGTGTGTTGCTGCCTCAGCCAGCGCGGCTGCCCGGACAGGGGAGCAGGAAAAGGACAGAAAGGAAGGAGTTAAACACTGGAGAGAAGGAGTTAGACACAAACACCGAGCAGAGGGCACAGGGACAGAGCTGTCACAGCCAGAGGTGTTTGGAGCAGTGACAGGAGCCCAGAGACCTGTCCTGCCTGACCTGGGTGGGCATTTCCCTGCAGACAGAACCCCTTGGTGCCTCCTCAATCCAAACTTCCCTGGGAAGTCCTGGCAGGAAATTTTCCAGGTCTGTGCCCTCACCTGTCACTGCGCTTTGGGTGGCTGTCACCCACAGGCTTTGGGTGGCACCTGCAGGCTCTGTGTGTCACCTGTGGGCTCTGGGTGTCACCTGCAGGCTCTGTGTGTCACCTGCGGTCTCTGGGTGTCACCTGCGGGCTCTGTGTGTCACCTGTGGGCTCTGTGTGTCACCTGCAGGAGGCTCTGGGTGTCGCCTGCAGGCTGTGTGTGTCACCTGTGGGCTCTGTGTGTCACCTGCAGGAGGCTCTGGGTGTCACCTGCGGGCTCTGGGTGTCACTTGCAGGCTCTGCCAGCCCGTGGAGCAGCCTCCATACTGAAGTGTCCTCATGGTGGGCTGGGGACTCTGAGCCACCTCATCTCATGTGTGGCATCCTGGCCATGGCAGGGGTTGGACTGAGATGATCTTCATGGTCCCTCCCGACCCAAGCATTCCATGATCCCATGATTTCTGTGACCATCCCACCTCCAAAGCCTGTGGCTGGGGTTGTTCCCTGGGATGTCCCAGCCTGGAGCAGGGGACAGCAGGAGCTGGTTGTGACCTGGAGGGAGGGCTGGGACAGGCATGGGGGACATCCCCTGAGGGACCCCAGGCAGCTGGGCAAGGCCTGGGAGGGCACAATGATAGGAGCAGTGCAGACAGGCAGAAAACACAGGAATAACCCCAGAAAGCTCCCTGGAAGCTTGGCCAGTCCGGAGGGTGAACCTCAAACAGAGTGTGGGTTTAACCAACAGCACTGACCACACCCAACCTCCCCTTCCCTTCTCCCGCAGGGGAAACCCTCAGCCCACCCCAGGAGCTCTGAGGCCTTACCTGGAGGCAATTTTGGTGAAGTGCTCGTAGGCGTTGTGGCGGGTGGGCTGCAGGCTCTCCAGCATGGTGCGGAACTCGGCGTCGTAGCGCCGGTAGATGTCGTCCCCGATGATGGCCAGGCGCTGCCCCACCTGGCTGCCGGTGCTGCGGGGTGAGGAGGGGTCAGGCCAGGCTCCAGAGCACGGCCTGGGCTCAGGGAGAGGGGTGGGAGCAGGGATTTACCTCTCCAGCTCCTGCTGGATCTGCTCGATCTCGGGGTCGGGCGGCAGCTCCGCGCCGCGCTCCTGGCGCTCCTGCTGGTAGCGGTAGAAGGCGTAGCTGCGGAACACCTCCTCAGCCTCCTCTGCCACGCGGCCTTCTGCAGGGCCACAGGGACAAAACTCAGGCCACCTCTCTCCATTCTCAGGTTTGGAAGAGGCCATTGCCACAGAACGTCCTCCAGACCCACACATGGCCCCACAGAACCTCCTCCAGACCCACACACGAGTCTCTGCACCCTCACAACTCTCTTCAGAACACCTCCTCAGCCTCCTCTGCCACGCGGCCTTCTGCAGGGCCACAGGGACAAAACTCAGGCCACCTCTCCATTTCCAGGTTTCTCAGACCATTGCCACAGAACCATCTCCATTGGCCCCACAGAACGTCCTGCACCCCAGACCCTCCCAGAACACCTCCTCACATGGCCTTCCCCACAGGGACAAAAACCATCTCCATTCTCAGACCATTGCCACAGAACCATCTCCAGACCCACACGTGGCCCCACAGAACCTTCTCCAGACCCACACACGAGTCTCTGCACCCTCACAACCCTCTCCAGAACACCTCCTCAGCCTCCTCTGCCACGCGGCCTTCTGCAGGGACACAGGGACAAAACTCAGGCCATCCTCTCTCCATTCTCAGGTTTGGAAGAGGCCATTCCCACAGAACGTCCTCCAGACACACACATTTGTCCTTGTCTCCACACAACATTCTCCAGAACCACATAAGTGTCCCTACACCCACAGAACCTTCTCCAGACCCACACATGAGTCTCGGCACCCTCACAACCCTCTCCAGGTCCTCCTGGCGCTCCTGCTGGTAGCGGTAGAAGGCGAAGCTGCAGAATACCTCCTCAGCCTCCTCTGCCACGCAGCCTTCTGCAGGGCCACAGGGACAGAGATCAGACCACACGTTCATCCGTCTCCATTCTCAGGTTTGGAAGAGGCCATTCCCATAGAACCTCCTGCAGATCCACACACGTCACCACAGAACCATCTCCACACCCCTATAGGTGTCCCTGCACCCACCGAACCATGCTCTCTCCTGGAGGTTCCTGGGGTCCCCAAATCACACCAAATGCTTCTCACAGGCTTTGCCAGCTGCTCCCACCTCCCTGTCCTGGCTGGACCTGCCCTGCTTGGGTCACACCAGCAGAGCTGAAGGGAAAGAACAGCTCCTGTCACTTTCCAGGGGTTGTTTTCTGTCCCCAGGGGTTGTTTTCTGCCCCCAGGGGTTGTTTTCTGCCCCAAATCACACCAAATGCTCCTCACAGGCTTTTCCAACTGGTCCCACCTCCCTGTCCTGGCTGGACCTGCCCTGCTCAGGTCACACCAGCAGATCTGAAGTGAAAGGACAGCTCCTGCAACTTTTCCGGGGATTGTTTTCTGTTTCCAGACAGGGGTTTGTTTGGCAAACAAATCTCCAGATTTCCCCTCTCTTTCAATTTCTGAGAGCTGCATCTGTGACACTCCAAGGGGAGTGCAAGAAAATGAAACCAACTGAGTCAGAGTTTCAGGGAGAGGAGGGCAAACACTCAGCCAGACACAAGAGGAAATCTCTGCACCAAAAAAAATCCCTGGAGCTATTTTTAGGAACACCAGGACGGGAGGACACATCCACCCTTCCCACAAGTGCTATTCCCATTGGGATTTTCATGGGATCTCTCCCACCCAAGGGATCTGGATCAGGGTTTCCCTGGTGGCAAACAGTGCCAAGGGCAGGTTTGGAGCTGCTCAGGGATCTCTGGAAGGGAGGAACTGCTCCACGTCTGCTCTGTGTGTGATTTACCCTCCTCACCTGCCCAGCAGCACCGGGAGTCACCGTGTGCCACCCTTCACCTGCTGGGGTGAGCTGAGGGTTTTTCCTGCCAGCCCCATTCCCAGTTTCACCCATTAACCAGGGCAGGGCTGGGCTGGGCTCACATGGGGACAGTGGCCCTGCTCCCAGCTTGTCACCACTGCCCTGCCAGGGCACACAGGACCTGGTGTCCCCCCAAGGCCACCCAGACTGCCCGAGATCTGTGTTTTCCTCTGTGATTGAAACCCCAAACCCCTCCTAATCTCTCGTGCTCAGGGAAGGAAATGCACAGCACCAGGCAGCTCCCATCATTTTGTTCTCTCCGTGCCTCCAATCCCACCTTGCTGCCCACCCTGACCATCCAATGCCAAGCACACAATCCTTGGTTATTTTGGAAGGAAAAGAACCTCAAACCTCACCCAGGGACACCTCCCTCTAAACCAGGATGCTCCAAGCCCCCAACATGTCCCAAAAGCACTGAGCACCTCCCAGTCCAATCCAGTTCCTTACAGAGCAGATCTGTTACCCCAGCCTTGCAAAAAGCCCTGGAGACAGGAAATTCCAAAGGAACACAGCAGGGAAATGAATTAAAAAATAAAGGTTTGGAGAGGAGGGGAGCACCCAGAGCCCCCCAGAACCCTTTACCTGAGCTGAGGCTCTGGCTCCCCCGGCGTCCCTCATTCCCCTCATTCCCTGAGGCCATTGCAGAGAGGTTTGGGGATGGCAGCTTCACCTGGAAGGGGGATGGAGATGGTGAGTGCCTGGAGGAGCCCTGTGGTCCCTGGCAGCCCGAGGATCAGAGCTCTGTGCTTTTATCTCCTCCAGGGCTGGCTCCTCCCTTGCATGACACACATTCTGTACCCACAGTAGGGCTTGGAGTACACTGCTTTCCCCTCTGACTTCTCTGGGTTCCCTTTCTACGAAGATGCTGATGATGGTTTCACTTCCAAATCGCACCATGTCGACGTTCCCTTTGGCACTAAAAGTGACCTCACATCTCTAACGGACTTCCCTACTGCTCCCAAAACCTGTGGGCTGCACCAACTCCTCCTCAGCCCAGACCACAGAGCTTTCCAAAAGTCTGAAAAAAAAATTCCAGCAGCTCTGAGGCTTCCTGGCTGTGACCACACTGAGCTGCCTGATAACATCTTCAGGAGATGAGCCCTGATTTCCTCCAGGTTTCCTCCAATTCCCTTTGTTCTTTACATTTCCCCGCTCAGAAAATAAGAAAATTAAATAAATGAGAACTAAACACAAAGCTCATCTTTTCACTGAAGTTCACAGGTGTCCTGAACCCTGCAGTTCAGGGCTCATCAGAGCTCCCTGAGGCCACAAAGTTCCTGTTAGGATTAATGGGATCAGAGCAGCCCCTTGCTGCTGTCTGACATTCCAGAGCACATTCCCAGCCCACACTTCCACTGGGCTGAGCTGGGGGCTTTCCTCATCTGCACCAAGCCTGAAACACAATTCCTGACACCACAAAATTTAAATTGCATCTTGGAAAAATATAAAGAAGTGCTGGGTAGGGATAAATAACCACCCATGGGTATGGAGAAGTGCACAAGGTGGTTCAAGCTCATGAACCACACTGAAGATTGTTCAGAATTAAAAAAAAGAAATGGAAGTACAGCCCATTTCTGTGGGATGGGGCCTGGAAGTGCAAAGCTTGGAAAGCCACGAGGTCCTGCACAGCTGCACAGGGGCCTGAGCCTGGTGAGCAGGATGGAAATGCTGATTTTTCGTACATTCTGAGGATGGGAGGACAGGATTTGCCCTTCCTCCCCAAACACAAACATCCCCGTCCAAGGCAGAGCTGAGAAGGCAGTGAGGATCGTCAGCTGGGACAGGGGTAAATCCCTGGGGAGAGAACCTGGCCAGTGGCCCAGATCAGTGCAGAGCTGCCTCTCCTGGCTCTCAAAATCACAGAATTCCCTGTCCTGGGATGTGCAGATCCCCTGGGATGGGCAGATCCCTTGGGATGGTGCGGATCCCTTGGATGGTGTCCATCCCCTGGGATGTGCAGATCTCTTGGGGTAATGTCCATCCCCCTGGGATGATGCAGATCCCTTGGGATAGTGCAGATCCTTTGGATGGTGTTCATCCTTTGGGATGGTGTCCATCCCCTGGGATGGTGCAGATCCCTTGGGATGGTGGAGATCTTTTGGATGGTGTCCATCCCCTGGGACGTGCAGATCCTTTGGATGATGTCCATCCTTTGGGATGGTCCCCTGGGATCCCTTGGATGGGACTTTGGGGTGGTGCAGATCCTTGGATAGATCCTTTGGATGGTGTCCATCTCCTCTACTCAGGAGCCTCCTGTGCTTCCCCCTCTGCCATCCCAGCCCATGGCTGAGCCCACCAGCACTGGGAGGACTCAGAGCTGTCCCCAAGCTGGGAGCAGCTCCTCGGAGCTGTGGGAACAGTGGGAATTTCCTCAGTACCCCGCAGTGCCACGGCTCAGGTGGCACAGGATGCTGAGCAGGGTGTGGGTGCACACAGCAAAGAACTCAGGAGCCTCTGGAGCTTCTCCAGCTCGGCCTGCAGGGCAGAGAGCTGTGCCCAGGGCTGCCCAGGGGTGCCCAGGGTGCCCAGGGCTGGTCAGGGGTGACTCAGGGCTGCTCAGGGACTTTTCCTGCCCGGGATGAGTGAGTGAGGAGCGAGGACTTCCTGGAGCACTGTGCTGTCTGTGCAGCACAGGAGCCCAGAGGCAGATGACTCATGATTTTCAACTTGAGTTTCATTTCTGAAACCCTGCAGGGTTTTTTGTTTTCGGTTTCCTTCTGGGCCCTGGCAGCGCTGTTTCCTCTGTCACACGTGATGCCGCAGCCCTGTCACTGCTGTCACCATCCTCTGCCGGCCCCAAATGCCCATGTGGACTCCCAGAAGAGTTCACTGCCCATCTCTGCAGGGCTCAGAGTGCCTCAGGCCATCCTCTCCAGCTTCCAGAGCTGCTGCCCGTGCTCCTCCTGCTTCCCAGCTTCCCTGTTCCCCCTTTGTTACAGGAACAAGGGTGTGAACCAGGAGGTGACACCCAAACACCCAGAGACAGCCTGGGGCTGCAGGAAATGAAAACCCTCCAAGATCTGAGTCAGGGCTCAAGGGAGGGTGTCAGGGGAGCTGCAGGGTCTCACCCACCCTACGAGAGTCCTGTAGGAGGCTGCAAGGGGTTAAAAGCAGCTGCAATCCCTATATCCGACCCCAACCACGGGGCTCTGGAATCACCCCCTGACGTGTTATGAATGCCAGGAAATTGATGGAGCACCCCTTGGGACGAGCCTTTGGCAGCGATCCCTGCAGGCCAGAGATCCCGCAGGATCCCTGACCCCATCCCTGCCCGGCCAGGGGGGCCAGGGCCGCTCCTGCCCCTGCCTCTGCCCCGGGGCAGCAAAAATTGGCCAGTTTGGGGCCATTTGCCCAGTTTGGGGCCATTTGCCCAGTTTGGAGGTTGCACAGATTGGGGGTTGCCCAGTTTGGGGCCATTTGCCCAATTTGGAGGTTGCACAGTTTGGGGCCATTTGCCCAGTTTGGAGGTTGCACAGTTTGGAGGTTGCCCAGTTTGGAGGTTGCACAGTTTGGGGGTTGCCCAGTTTGGGGCCATTTGCCCAGTTTGGGGGTTGCCCAGTTTGGGGGTTGCACAGTTTGAGGGTGGCACAGTTCGGGTGTTACACAATTCGGGTCTGCCCACCCAGCATGGCCCCAGGGTGGGCACAGGACCCCCAGCATCCACCCAGCCAAGGTCGCCCCCCCAAGCCATGCCCGGGGGTCCCGGCGGGGCCAGCACAGCCACACGCTCCGTGCCCGTGTCCGGGTCACCGCCCGGGCGTGGCGGGACGGGTGTCACCCGATCCCCAGCGGGGACAGCTGTGCCCACCGGTGTCCCCTGCCCTGAGCCCTTGGGGCCCTGCGCGACTGATGCCGCGGGCACTGTCACCTCCCGGCTGGAGAAAATTCGGTTAAACGAGGGAAAACTCCCTTTTTGGGGCAGCTAAATTCCCTCTTTGGGTCTCGCCCGGAGCGACACCTCCAAACCTGGGGGTTTCTCGCACCCACCGCAAACTTCGTCCCGCGTCCCCCCTCCCGCACCCCGCACTGCCGCTCCATCCCTGCCCATCCCGGCCGGGCCCGGAGAACGGGGATAACCCATCCCAGGAGAGTCTGGGGAGGGGGAAACGGGGGGAAAACTCCACTCACCGCGTCCCGACGGTCGGGATACCCCGGCAGCTACCGCATCCCTGCCGGGACTCGCTCCATCCCTCCGGCCGCTCCCTTCCTGCCTCCTGCCCGAGCAAAGGAAGCGCGCGGGGCCGAGGAGGAGGAGGGAAAAGAAGAAGAAAAAAAAAATCAAGTAGAAACCCAACCCCGCTGACCATAGATAGAGCCGCGCTTTATTCAGATTTATTCAGCTCCCTCTAGAGGCACCAACCCCCGAGCTCCGGGGGTTTTTTTGGGGGGGGTTCTGGGGGTTCCTCGAGGGAAGCTGAAGCATCTCCCGGTTCCTGAGCGGCTCGGGGGGTGCCGGGTGCGGCGTTGGTACCGCGCAGCCCGTGTCACCCCCGGAGATCCTCTGTCCCAGACATCCTCGGCTACTCCCTGGCTTCTCCAGGAGCTTTTCCTTACGGCTGCACCTTAAATTCCTCCTCTGCCAGGCTGAGAGCCCCGTTAAAGTAACGAATTGAGAGTTTATTTTTCCTGGGAGAAAACTCGTATCGATCCAGCAGCAAAAAAAACCCAAGGTCCCCGGTGGCAGAGGTGGCACCCACCAAGCGCATCAGGGGAATTCGAAATCCGCGGAGATTTTGGGGAAATCCCAGCAGCTCGAGAGAGAGATTCAGCCCTGGAGGGTTCAGCAATCTGCCCCAGCTGCTTTTCCTCCCCTCGCCCCTTGGGCCTCTGCCAGGGCCGCTGCTGGGGCTGGCAAATGCCAGATAAGCAGCGGAGCTTTGGGGCTGGGCAGAGCCTGAGCGCGATTATCGCTTCACCCGAGCGGCAGGAGCGCTCCGAGCGCCCTGCAGGATCTGCTCTGCCCCGGGATTTTTGGGATTCCTGCCTGGAATGGGTCCCTTGGCTTTGGAATAGTTGGAATTTGAGGATCCTCACTCAGCCACTCCTGAGGGAAGTTCAATTCCCACACAGGGAGGGGAGGGGACAGCTCGGGGGAGTCACTGTCCTTTGTTTTGGGCTTGTTTTGGTCAGCAGGTGAAGGTGCAGGGCCCCCAAAAGCAGAGGTGTCCCTGGGGAAGAGGCTCTGGAACAGGAGCAGACAGCAAAGGGCTTCAGGTGAGGTGGGTGAGAGGATGGGGAGAGTGGGGGATGCTCTGAGGAGGGTCCCAGGCCTTGGAAAAGGGGTAAGGATGGAGAACCAGGAGCAAAACTGATCCCAGCTCTGCCAGGGGCCCCAGGGGTGTCCTGGAGGTTCTTCCACCCCTCCCAGTTGAGGAGGGAATAACCTTGGGATGGTGCTGAGGAGCGTCCCAGTGTCCCCAAAAAAGTGTAAGGATGGAGAACCAGGAGCAAAACTGATCCCTGCTCTGCCCTGTCAGGGATGTCCTGGATATTCTTCCATCCCTCCCAGCTGAGGAAGGAATAATCTTGGGGTGCTGCTAAGGTGGGTCCCAGTGCCCCAGGCCTTGGAAAAGGTGTAAGGATGGAGAACCAGGAGCAAAACTGATCCCAGCCCTGCCATGGCCCCCCAGGGGTGTCCTGGAAGTTCTTCCATCCCTCCCAGCTGAAGAGGGAATAACCTTGGGATGTGCCAGTCAGCAGTGGGCAGCCCTTGGCTTTGGGACTGCTTGGCCCATGGGTGCCAGGGCACATCTGCCCCGTGCCACGGAGCGTTCCAGGAGCTCTGGGTGATGAAATGGCCCCGGGACGGGGAAGGGTGGGAGCAGAGGGAGAGGTTTTTTCCCAGCTCAGCTGCTGGTGTCAGTTCCATCAGAAGGGAGCTGCTGGGCACTGTCAGCACTGACATCACCTCTGCCCGGTTCTGTTTCCACTGCAGGCTCCTGCCCTGGGGAATGGGATGCGAAGGGAGGAGTTGCTCCTGAGTGGGGCTGCAGAGAGCCCTGCACACCCCTGGGGTGTGCTGCTGCTCAGGAGCTGAGCCAGGACAGGAATCACCTGCCAGGGGCAGGGCTAGACAGGATTTCAGCAGAAATTCCTCCCTGGGAGGGTGGGCAGGCCCTGGCACAGGGTGCCCAGAGCAGCTGGGGCTGCCCCTGGGAGTGTCCAAAGCCAGGTTGGAGCAGCCTGGGACAGTGGAAGGTGTCTCTGCTGTGAAAAATGCCAATCACTTGTTTTTAAAATTTTAAAAGTTTAATAGTAATAAAATGGTTATAAAAATAGTCATGCAATTAGAATAATAATAATTTGGACAATTTGAATTAGGACAATATGAGACAATAAAGACAAAGAGTTACGGACGTCCGGGTTCCTTTTTTTGGGCAGCACGAGCCTGAAAAAGGGCACCTGTTAACAGAGGATTAACCCTTAAAAACAATAACCTGTTGCATATTCATACCCTTCATACATGATGCATAAATTCCATTCAAACACAGGATTCTGTCTGGTCAGTGTCAGCTTCTTCCTCTGAACCCTGACAGCGCCTTCAATGTGGGAAGAAGTTCGTTTCTTCTGATAAGAGATAAGAGGGAAATAAATTCTTTGTCTCTGAAAGATTCAGGTGTCCTGTGGCTGCTATCTCACTGTGAGTCCTTTCTTTAAAAAAAGTATAGTTTCTATTTTAGCATTTTTTATAACCCAAAACTATATTTAAAACACTACTTAAGAGAATTAACACAGCATCACTTTCTAACACAACACATATAGTATTCATTAGAATATTTGCCAAAAGCCAATCATAAAATACGCGCATTTTTCACACCTGCCGTGGCACTGGATGGGCTTTAAGGTCCATTCCAAGCCATCCGAGGATTCCGTGGTTCTGAACCTCCTCGGAGCACCAGGTGGCACTGTCCGACTTCCCAGCGAGCCGAGCTGAGCCGGGCTAACCCGGCTGGGAGACACCGACACTGCTGGCTCCAGCTCCGGGCAGGGGACAGCGGGGACAGCACGGTGGGACAGCGAGGGACCGGCTCAGCACGGGTCAAAGGGGTTTTCCAGGGCTTTTTTGGGTGGGTGGATTCACCTCCTGCACCCTCAGCAAATCCCAGAATGGTAAAAACCCCACCCCAGCAAAGCCCTGTTGTTGGTCAGGTTTGTCCCAGAGTTTCCTCCCGGTTCCCTCTGGGGGTCCCGAGGGGGACAGGGCACCTTTGCCATGGTGGCACCTGTGTCCCCACGCCGGGGTGTCCCCCCGTGCTGGCTCTGGGCTCTGCAGGAGCGCAGATCCAAGGGAGGAAATCGCTTTTTCCTCTCTCCCGGGCTGTCCCTGCCTGCGGCAGGAGCGTGCTGCTGGCTGAGGGCAGCCAGGGTCAGGAATTCCCCACAGGAATGGAGGTTTTCCATGGCCAGAGGGCTCATCCTGCACAAAGCCCCCCTCAGCCTGAAATTTAGAGGCGTTTACAAGTCCAGCACTGACCCATGAGGTGCTTTGGAGGAGAGGATCTGCTGTGCAACCCCCTCGCAGGAGAGGGGAAACTGAGGCAGGGAGTGCTGATCCACTCATTCCCAGCCCTCAGAGCATTCCCAGCCCTCAGAGCAATCCCAGATCCCAGAATATTCCCAGCCCCCAGAACATTCCCAGCCCTCAGACATTCCATCCCTCAGAACATTCCCAGATTCCAGAACATTCCTAGGCCCCAGAACATTCCCAGCCCTGAGAACATTCCCAACCCTCAGACATTCCCAGATCCCAGAGGATTCCTGGACCCCAGAGCATTCCCAGCCCTCAGACATTCCCAACCCTCAGAGCATTCCCAGCCAGCATTCCCAGCCTCAGAACATTCCCAGATCCCAGGACATTCCCAGCCCTCAGGACATTCCCAGCCCTCAGAACATTCCCAGCCCCCAGAGCATTCCCAGCCCTCAGAGCATTCCCAGGCCTCAGGCATTCCCAGCTCCTCAGAGCATTCCCAGCCCTCAGAGCATTCCCAGCCCCCAGAGCATTCCCAGCCCTCAGAGCATTCCCAGGCCCTCAGGCATTCCCAGCTCGGTCACGGGCCGCAGGAGCCGCTGGCAGCGCTGCTGGGGCTAATCTGGGAATTGTATGCCAGGAAGGGCACACCCAGCCGGGACAAAGGCTGCGCTGCTCGCTCCAGCGCTCCCGGGCTTCCCCTGAGCGCCCCGGGGCTGCTCCAGAGCCGGCCCGGCCTCGCTGCTCCCTCCCCGCACCTGCCCGGGGCTGGGGCACCTGCTCCAGGTGTGGGGACGCAGTTTGGTGACGCCCTGAGCTGCTGGAGGCTTTCCCAGCCCCGCCTCGTGTTCCTGCCCATCCCTGGGGAACGTCACAGAACAGGGATGTAGAACCCAAACTGGCCTGGCCAGCCTGGAACCGGGCTGTGAGAGAGGTGAGACTGGGTCTGTGAGAGAGATAAAACTGGGGCTGTGAGAGAAGATGTACACCATGAAATCAGGGATGTGAGAGAGATGCACATCCTGAAATTTGGGCTGTGAGAGATGCACACCCTGGCCAGCCTAAAAGCAGGGCTGTGAGAGAGATGCTCACCCTGAAATCGGGGCTGTGAGAGAGATGGACACCCTGAAATCAGGGCTGTGAGTGATGCATGCCCTGGTCAGCATTAAATTCGGGCTGTGAGAGACATGCACACCCTGAATTTGGGGCTGTGAGAGATGCACACCCTGACATTGGGGCTGTGACAGAGATACATGCCTTGACCAGGATGAAATCAAGGCTGTGAGAGAGATGCACACCCTGAAATCGGGGCTGTGAGAGAGATGCACGCCCTGCTCACCCCCAGGGTGTTTAATCTGGACCCTGACAGTGGCAAATTCACTCAGCCATCCTTGTTTTCCTGCCGGTGTGGTTTAGCAGAGCTGTCCTGGCAACAGCCCCTTCCCATGATGCCTTCCCAGGTACCAAAACTCTCCGTCCTTGACACATCCTTAGAAGCCTTGAGCTCCAAATAGACTCCAGGCTGTGCAAAACCGCCCGAGATTTCCCGAAGCTGTAGAAAATGTGGGGGTTATTATTAGAGCTCAGCCTCTGCCAGGGCAAGTGTCAAACACCACGGAGGTGTCAGGAGGAAGGGTTTGACCCGGGTGAGTCACTGCAGGGCAGTTCCTGGTGGGGTTCTGTGTCACCAGGATATTTTCTGAAAAATCCCTTTGCCAGGATTTTTTCTCCTGAGAAGCCTCAGAGGAAAAGAAAAACAACAATTATCTGCTGCTATGGAATGCAACAGGTGGATCTGTGATTGGTCTCATGTGGCTGTTTTTAATTAATGGCCAATCACAGTCCAGCTGTCTCAGACTCTCTGGTCAGTCACAAGATTTTATTATCATTCCTTTCTATTCCTTTCAAGCCTTCTGATGAAATCCTTTCTTCTATTCTTTAGTGTAGTTTTAATATATAATTTTCTTTTTAATATAAAATATATCATAAAATAATAAATCAGCCTTCTGAAACACGGAGTCAAGACTCTCATCTCTTCCCTCGTCCTGGGACCCCTGTGAACATCACCACAGTTCTGGGCACCTGTGAGGGAAGCAGCTGAGATGAGGCTGGCAGGGACAGCCAGGCCTTTCCTCAGTGTCACCGTGCTCCTTGTCCCATGTGGGAAGCAGAGACACCTCAGCCAGGCTGTGCTGGGGAGCTCAGATATTATAACTCAGATATTTTAACTCAGATATTATAATTCAGATATTATTTTATATTATAAAATGATTTCTAGAAAAATTATATGAATAATATGCATGAACACAAGCCCTATGAGGAATGTTTGAAGGAGATGGGGCTGTGTAGCCTGGAGAAGAGGAGGATTAGAGGTGACCTTATTGCTCTCTACACCTTCCTGAAGGGAGGCTGCAGCCAGGTGGGGTTGGTCTCTGACAGAACCAGAGGACACAGTCTCAAGCTATGTCAGGGAAGGGATAGGTTGGATATTAGGAAGAATTTTTTCACGAGAAGAATAATAAAGTACTGGAATGCTCTTCCCAGGGAGGTGGTGGAATCACCATCTCTGGATGTGTTTAATAAAAGACTGGACATGGCACTTGGTGCTATGGTCTGGTTGAGGTGTTAGGGCATGGGTTGGACTCGATGATCTGAGAGGTCTCTTCCAACCTCATCATTCTGTGATTCTGTGAATATGTTCTGTGAATATGAAAGAACATATTTGGCCCTCTAAGAACGATATATATCTATATTGGCTCTCTGAGGTCACTTGTCACCCTGGCGCAGCTGCAGTGACGCTGCCACATCCTGCTGGCGGTATTTTAAGGTGTTTTAAGGCGGTTGTTTACAAACAGCGCCTTGCTGCGAGGGCAGGGGGAGCTGCTCACGGACCGTGTGTGATGAAAAGCCCCTGCCAGCCTCGCTGGCTTCCCCTGCTCCATGGAAAACCGGGATCCAGCGCTGGAGAGCTCTCCCAGCTCCATTCCTTTCCATCACCCTGCTCCTCGCTGCAGCCTCGCCCTGAGCCACACGGGCTTGTCCTGCTCCTGCTGCACCTCCTGCTCCCTCCGCCATGCAGGGTGCTGCACCAACACGGAGGCAAAGAAAGGCCTGGAATGATGTCCAGGCTGAGATTCACGGGGCCCGTGAAGCTGCTGTAAAGTTGCATTACAAATGTGAGCCACTCGGATATTCCAGTGATCCGAGCCAGCAGAGGAGAATATTTTAAATGAAATATTCATGGGGATCCTCAGCCTGTGAAAGTGATAGAGCTCTGCAGCCTTCTGTGGACTCACACTAATTTATTTTTTATTATGACCCATTTGTAGGATGATGGGGCCGGGAGGCTCCAGGCGGTCGCCTCCAGCTTCAGATCCCAATTTTATTTTTTTTTTCAGGTGCTCTAAAAGCACAGAACAGCTCCACGATCTGTGCCCCAAATTCCAAACCGCTAAGGATGTAGCCTGGTATTTCTGACACACCAAACCTGGGCTCTGACACAGGCAGCAGCTCCTCCCTGCCCTGCCAGCTCAGACAGGCCACGGGGTCCCCTCTGTGCTGGTGGCACTGCCCTGGGGCCACAGGGTCCCCTCTGTGCTGGTGGCACTGCCCTGGGGCCACAGGGTCCCCTCTGTGCCACTGGCACTGCCCTGGCTGAGGAAGGGACCAACATCAAACCAACAAAGGGCACTCACAGCCCCGGAGCAGATGGCAGAAATATTTGCCAAACAAAGGCTCTATTTTCAAGGAAATCCTCTGACTTTCTGCCTCGAAGACAGAAATGATTCAAGCTCTGGCGCAGGCGGCCACGGGTAGGAAATTCTCCTGTCATGGGCTCTGCCGTGGCTGCAGGGAGAGCTGGGGCTGCTTTTCCAGGCAGATATCATTCCTGCTGTACATTTGGGAATGACTTGAACCCCTCTGCAGACTCCAGACGCACCTATTTCATCTCTGGAAGTGTTCCAGGGGAGGTTGGACAGGGCTTGGAGCAGGCTGGACCGAGGGAAGGTGTCCCAGCCCATGGCAGAGGATGGAATTGGGGGATTTTTAAGGTCTGTCCAACCTGTCCTGGAATATTTCCAGGGATGGGCCATCCCCAGCTGCTTCATCCACACATGCAGCCCTGCTCAGCACAGCAAACAGCTTTGGGCTCTGCTGGCGGGGTGTGAAATATGCTGCAGTATCACCTATAATCCTTAAAACCCCACAAAACAAAGCACTTGTGTTGCTCCCTTTTTTCCTCCCCGGCTGTAAATCCTGCCCAGCTCCGTCTCTTCCCCCTCCACCCGTGCCTGTCCCGGTTTATGGCACCGCCACAAGGCTGATTTACATGCGGAGTCCCTGCAGGTCGCTCCCACGCCGCGCTGTCCCTGGTCCCTTGTCCCGGCTGCAGTGACTCAGCCGCACAGTGACTAACTCTTCCCTGTCCGCCGAACCGGGATCGCGCCTTTGTTCGGCGCCCTGCGGCTCTGCTGGGAGCTGCCGGAGCGAGAACCGCCCTGGCACAGCCTGACTCGTGCCAGGAGGTGATGGAGGTGGTGTCCGGCTGCTCCAGCGCTGCTTCCCCCCGAGCGGGGCTGCAATGGGGCTGATCTCGGGGTTTCCAGCTGCTCAGAGTGACCCTGACATAAGTTTAAAAATCTCTTTTCTCAGCCCGGCTCTTGAAGAAGGAGTTAGAGCTCTTTATTTCTCGGTCTTAAGGTTGTTTATTGTATCTTAATTTTTTTTCTTGTCTTGTTGATGTCTGCTCAGCAAGACACTCAGAGGCACTCTGTTTGCCCCCAGGGTGGTGTTATCTTTTTATGCTAAAAACTACGTGTACAATATTTACAATTACTTTTTAATACTTATAATTTATGTTAAATAGTGGGAGGGTTTATCCACCCTGCTGGGGTTTGCACCCAGCCTGTCCTCACCCTCCAGCACGATGGGGTGGGCTTGGGAGTCAGGATTTTCCTCACCTGGGCTTCGGAGTGAGGATTTCCCTCATCTGGGGTTGGGAGTCAGGATTCCCTGGATTTGGGAATGAGAATTTCCCTCTCCTGGGTTTGGGAATGAAGATTTCTCTCTCCTGAGTTTGGGAGTCAGGATTCCCTGGGTTTGGGAATGAGAATTTCCCTCTCCTGGGTTTGGGAGTGAGGATTTCCCTCACCCTGGGAGGGACAGCCACCCGTGTCTGATGAGGATTTGTTACCCCCACGCCCAGTCCCCAGTTTGGGGTGCCCAGGAGGAATAATATGGAAGGAATTCCTGCCTCTGAGGGTGGGCAGGCCCTGGCAGTGCCCAAGGCCAGGTTGGAGCAGCCTGGGATGGTGGAAGGTGTTCCTGCCCATGGCAGGGGTGGAATGGGATGGGATTTAGGATCCTCCCAACCAAACCCATCCATGATCCTGTCCCAGCAGGGTGTGCAGGGTGCCCAGGGCACTCCTGGCCATTCTGGGATGGGCACAGGTTTGCCCTGAGCATCTCCAGTGCCATCCAAGCAGGAACAGCTCCAAGCTGGCACCCCATTCCTGACACTGTCACCTGGAGGAGCCCAGGCAGGCTGTGTGCACCAAGGGGAGCAGCCTCTGCTGTCCCCCCACCCCTTGGGGACATTCCCAATGTGACAGGGGTGGTGGCCTGGCTAGCAGGGAAGCACAGCCCACGGGCCACTGCCTTCCCAGCCCGTCACTCAGCAGGAAGGAAGGCAAGGCTGTGGTTTGCTCAGCCAGGGCTGTAATTAGGCTGATTGGCACTAACTTGCCTCAAAACTCCGGGGAGGAGGGGAGAAACCACAGCTCAGCCATTTTATGTGGGATTTTACTGGGAGAAATGGAGCCAGCACAGGGCTGGCTCTGTCCCTTCTCTCTGCGCCATTCCCCTGAGCCCTTTCAGAGCAGACCACCCCCATGATGAGCCTCACTGCTGCATCCCCCTGCTTCAAACCTGCCTGGCACAGCATCCCCAAAGCCCAGCTGGGGCTGGGATGGAGCTGAGCGTGCCCCGGGGCTGGCAGGGCACCGTGGGCTGCGTGCCCAGAGCACATTTCCTGCCAGGCTCTGATAAGATGTGCCTTCATTCACGGCTGTGTGCTGACCACAGGCCACATGAGAGGCTCAGCACAGCCTGCTTGGGAGCAGAGGAAGCACAGCGTGGCCTGGCAACCGCTCGGCAAGGAGCTGCTGGGAGGAGAGGCCGTGCCTGGAGCCCTTTGGGGTTCTGCAGGGGCTGGGCACGCTGTGGGATCTGATCCCAGCGCTGCTGGAGCTGCTTGGGAAATCTGCCCGTTTGTCACAGAATCCCAGACTGGTCTGGGGTGGGAAGGAGCTCAAAGCTCACCCCATTCCACCTCCTGCCATTGCCACCTTCCACTCTTCCAGGCTGCTCCGAGCCCTGATGGGACCAGGTCTGGTCTGGGTGCTGCCCTGGTGTACAGGAGAAGGCTTTGGGTGAATAAAGGAGGATTTTCCTGGGGTGTAAATCCTGTGGGGTTGAGCCAGTGAGGCTGGCAGTGCTGCTCCCACACTGGGCATGCTGGAAGGTGTTCCTGCCCATTTGGCACAGCTGGAGGATTTTGGGATGGGATTTAGGATCCTCCCAACCAAACCCATCCATGATCCTGTCCCAGCAGGGATGTGCAGGGTGCCCAGGGCACTCCTGGCCATTCTGGGATGGGCACAGGTTTGCCCTGAGCATCTCCAGTGCCATCCAAGCAGGAACAGCTCCAAGCTGGCACCCCATTCCTGACACTGTCACCTGGAGGAGCCCAGGCAGGCTGTGTGCACCAAGGGGCAGCCTCTGCTGTCCCCCCACCCCTTGGGGACATTCCCAATGTGACAGGGGTGGTGGCCTGGCTAACAGGGAAGCACAGCCCACGGGCCACTGCCTTCCCAGCCCGTCACTCCAGCAGGAAGGAAGGCAAGGCTGTGGTTTGCTCAGCCAGGGCTGTAATTAGGCTGATTGGCACTAATTTCCATTCCCCTCAAAACTCCGGGGAGGAGGGAGAAACCACAGCTCAGCCATTTTATGTGGGATTTACTGGGAGAAATGGAGCCAGCACAGGGCTGGCTCTGGGCCCCTCTCTGCGCCATTCCCTGAGCCCTTTCAGAGCAGACCACCCCCATGATGAGCCTCACTGCTGCATCCCCCTGCTTCAAACCTGCCTGGCACAGCATCCCCAAAGCCCAGCTGGGGCTGGGATGGAGCTGAGCGTGCCCAGGGGCTGGCAGGGCACCGTGGGCTGCGTGCCCAGAGCACATTTCCTGCCAGGCTCTGATAAGATGTGCCTTCATTCACGGCTATTATTGTTGACCACAGGCCACATGAGAGGCTCAGCACAGCCTAAATTTCAGAGGAAGCACAGTGTGGCCTGGCAACCGCTCGGCAAGGAGCTGCTGGGAGGAGAGGCCATGCCTGGAGCCCTTTGGGGTTCTGCAGGGGCTGGGCACGCTGTGGGATCTGATCCCAGCGCTGCTGGAGCTGCTTGGGAAATCTGCCCGTTTGTCACAGAGTCCCAGACTGGGAGGGGGTGGGAAGGGCTCAAAGCTCACCCCATTCCACCTCCTGCCATTGCCACCTTCCACTCTTCCAGGCTGCTCCGAGCCCTGATGGGACCAGGTCTGGTCTGGGTGCTGCCCTGGTGTACAGGAGAAGGCTTTGGGTGAATAAAGGAGGATTTTCCTGGGGTGTAAATCCTGTGGGGTTGAGCCAGTGAGGCTGGCAGTGCTGCTCCCACACTGGGCACAGCTGTAATGGGTGAAAAAGCAGCAGATTTGGGGCACAGCTGAGCAGGATTTTGAAGGTGGCTGCGCCCAGGAGGGCTGGGCAGCGCAAAACCTCTTGGGCAGCTGACGGAAGGGATGGGAAATGATGAGCAGGACTCTTCCCTCTGCCAACCTGACCCGGGCTGAGGGTACAGCTGGCAGCCCCAGCCCCTGCTCCACCCCCCAATTAACCCGTGTTTGCTCATTAGGGGAGTTACAAGCCTGTGCAAACACTTCCATTTGCTCTCGATAAAGCCGAGGGAGGAGAAAACCCTGCCCGTGAGGTGTGGCCGGACCCCGCAGGCTCCTCCCAGGGGTCTGGGGCTCCCGAGGGCCACCTGGCAAGGCCCGAGCATCCCTCCCTGCCCAGGTGTCACCCCCTGGCTGTCCCCAACCCCGCTGCTCCCACGGCATTTGTCCCAAACTTGGCCCGGTGTCGCTAACAGCAACTGCTAATTGTTCTCGAGCTCTGTACTATATTTAATTCCCCACTATTATTTTTTCCCCTTTTAATCATAAAAAGCCTAAATTTCCCTCGGGGAAGGTTATTGGCTCGAGTGTGGAAATATACCTGTGCCTTGCATGGCGCTGGGCCACGGGGGCTTTGGCTGTATTTTTAAATCCAAGTACAAAGTGTCTTCGCCATTTAACCCTTCCCAGGAGGGAGAGTGGGTGGAAAGGGGTTTGTAGAGGGGGGCTCTTCCCTTTTTCTCAGCTTCTGCTTGGAGCAGGATGGGTTTGGATGCATGGACAGCAAGGAGAAGAGTGGGGTTTGAGGAATTTACCCCATATTCCTGGCACTGAAGAATTTGGCTGTATTTTTAAATCCAAGTACAAAGTGCCTTCCACACCAGCTCCATTTAACCCTTCCCAGCAGGGAGAGTGGGAGGAAAGGAGTTTGTGGGGAGATTTCTTCCCATTTTTCTCAGCTCCTGCTTGGAGCAGGGTGGGTTTGGATGCATGGACGGCAAGGAGAAGAGTGGGGTTTGAGGAATTTTCCCCATATTCCTCTGGCAATGTGGGCTTGGAGCAGGATGGGGTTTGGATGCATCTGGCAGTGTGGGCAATGAGAAGAGTGGGGTTTGAGGAATTTACCCCATGTTCCTCTGGCAAGGTGAGCAAGGAGAAGAGTGGGGTTTGAGGAATTTACCCCATATTTCTCTGGCAATTCCTCTGCTTTTCCCTCTTCCAGACCCACCAGGAATGAGAGTGGGAAGAAAGGAGTTTGTGGGGGGTTTTCTTCCCATTTTTCTCAGCTCCTGCTTGGAGCAGGATGGCTTTGGATGCATGGGTAACAAGGTGGGCAAGGAGAAGAGTGGGGTTTGGGAATTTCCCCATATTTTGGCAGTGTAATTTGGGGTTTCCAATTTACCCCATGTTCCTCTGGCAAGGCGGGCAAGGAGAAGAGTGGGGTTTGAGGAATTTACCCCGTGTTCCTCTGGCAATTCCTCTGCTTTTCCCCTCTCCCAGACCCACCGGGCAGCCCCGAGCATCTCCTCCTCGCCAGCCGCCTCCTGCCCCCGCTGTGGGTGTGTTTTGGGGCTGGGGTGCCCCGAGGTAACCCGGAGCCTCAGCACCTTTGAGGATGTGGGCCAAAGTCATGCAGTCTGAGAGCTATTTCGGGGGAGAGCGGCTGCTCCCGCGGGAGCCCCGGCACAGCCGCCGCCGGAGCCGGCCGGGCACGGCTGGGACGGGCAGGGGGGAGCCGCTCCCGCCTCCTCCCTCCATGAAATCACCCGAGGGGGCTCAGCCCTTCCCCCGCAGACCTTGGGGCGCCTTTCAAGCGGCTGCTGCAGGGGGAGGCTTGGGGTTTGCAGCTCGGAGCAGATTTGGGGTGTCGCTCACATGGCTGTGGATGTTCTGCGCCGCAGGAGCGGTTTTGTTCAGTGTTCTGGGCTCTGAACGCTCGGGGCCGCCTGGTGGGTCTGGGAGAGGGGAAAAGCAGAGGAATTGCCAGAGGAACATGGGGTAAATTCTTCAAACCCCACTCTTCTCCTTGCCCACACTGCCAGAGGAATATGGGGTAAATTCCTCAAACCCCACTCTTCTCCTTGCCCACCTTGCCAGAGGAATATGGGGTAAATTCTTCAAATCCCACTCTTCTCCTTGCTCACCTTGGCAGAGGAATATGGGGTAAATTCCTCAAACCCCACTCTTCTCCTTGCCCACCTTGCCAGAGGAATATGGGGTAAATTCCTCAAACCCCACTCTTCTCCTTGCTCACCTTGCCAGAGGAATATGGGGTAAATTCCTCAAACCCCACTCTTCTCCTTGCCCACCTTGCTACCCATGCATCCAAAGCCATCCTGCTCCAAGCAGGAGCTGAGAAAAACGGGAAGAAAACCCCCCACAAACTCCTTTCTTCCCACTCTCATTCCTGGTGGGTCTGGAAGAGGGAAAAGCAGAGGAATTGCCAGAGAAATATGGGGTAAATTCCTCAAACCCCACTCTTCTCCTTGCCCACCTTTCCAGAGGAATATGGGGTAAATTCCTCAAACCCCACTCTTCTCCTTGCCCACCTTTCCAGAGGAATATGGGGTAAATTCCTCAAACCCCACTCTTCTCCTTGCTGTCCATGCATCCAAACCCATCCTGCTCCAGGCAGGACCTGAGAAAAACGGGAAGAACCCCCCGCTATAGACTCCTTCCTGGGAAGGGTTAAACGGTGCTGGTGTGGAAGACACTTTGTACTTGGATTTAAAAATGCTCGCTCAGAAGGAGAAATGGGATTGAAACAACCCTTTTTTTCCGGCCTGGGGTCAGTCCTGGTTTCATCCATCCCAGCCCTGATGCTGCTTCTCTCTGGGGTGGGAGGATGGGGCAGCAGCTGAAAGGCTCCACGCAGGCTTTGTGCTGCCTCTGGGTGCTCCTGACCCTGCTGCTGCCCCCAGAGCCACCAGACGAGGGGACAAATTCCCCTCCTGGCCCGAGAGCCCCCGTCCTCTGCCTGACCCTCAGCAGAGCCCTCTCCCTGCCTGCTCTGCCCGGCACAAGGGACCGAGTGTCTCCCTCCCTCCTCCTCCTCAAACAAAGGCAGCCACAGTTATTTTTCTCCTTCTTCTTCTCCTTCCAAGTGGTTCCACCCTTGAGTTGCCGGCCTTGATTTGGGATTCCTGAGGGGACCAGAAGGCAGAGGGGCCCTGGCAGGGTGCTGGGAAGCTGCTTGGGCACTGGCACCCATCTGCCCTCCCCAGCTGCTCCATCCCCTCCCAGGGCACCTGGACAAAGCTGAGCTCCAAGCAGGCTCCTGTGGAGCTTTGGGGGTGAGGATCCAACCCCGGGTGATCAGTTCTGGGAATCCAACCCCATCCCAGGGCAGGGCACGCTCCCTGCCAGCATGGGAAGGGTGGGCAGGTAAGGGGAGCTCTGCCAAGGGAGCACCCTGTGGGCAGGGCGGGGGCCTGGGGCAGGGAGGGGACCCTGCAGCTCCTTCAGAGGAGCAATTTCAGCATGAGAAAGGAATGTGGCTCCCGGGCCTGCCAGGGATGGGATGGGATGGGATGGAGGCTGTGCTCAGGAACAGGGATGATTTCTGCTGGCCTGACTCACTGGCAGCCTCCTCGCAGCCGCTTCCTCTCCGGGAGGCAGAAACTCCCAGTTTTTATTTATCACACGGCTTAAAGTAGGGGTGAAGGAAGGAAATGTTCTTATTTTTAACTGCTCTGTCTCTCCGGGGCCTGGGCCAGTGCTGGCGTGGCGAGGTGGCCACCAGGAGCATTGCCATGGCCAGAGCTCCCCCTCACCTGAGCCCATGCACGGAGTGTCCCTGAGGTTGGGACCATCGAGGGACCCTGTGAAGGGTGGGGACACCCAGGGTGGGCAGGGGGATGGCTCAGTGTGGGCACAGCCAGGCTGAGGGCACCTGAGATCCACTGAGCCCTGGGGAAAATTCATTTCCCTTTCCTTGAAGCCACCTGCTCATGCTGCTGCTCGTGTGGGGACATACCTTGGGGACCTCCTGGGGGTCCCTCTTTGTGCCCCCACAAGGACAGAGCTGTCACCAATCCCAGGATGCTGGGTGTCCCTCTTTGTGCCCCCACAAGGACAGAGCTGTCTCAGAGCTGGAGGATGAGGAGGGTTTCATCCATCCCAGCTCCATCCAGGGGTGATTTGATGACGTTGTGTCACCATTCCCAGGGTTCAGAGTGGGCAGGGTGGCACCCCTGGAATATTTTGGGTTCCTCAGCTGAGCTGGGACATTCAGTGGCTGAATGGGACATTCAGTGCCTGCCTGGGCGCTGGCAGCACCCTGGTGGTGCCATGGGTGGGATGGAGGTTCTGTCCTGCTGTTCCCAGTTCTCCTGGGCGCCAGAAACCAGGCCAGGTGTCTGTTTGTGTAGTGCCACGGGGGTTTCTGCATTTCCAGAGGGTTTTCCTTGCCCAGCCATGCCCGGTGAGGCTGGTGGCACTGGTGTGGCACTGCCAAAGTGCCCCTCAGCTGAGGCACTCCTTGTGTCTGTGCTCAGAGCAGCTGATCCAGGGGTGAACTTCAGGACTGTGGTTCCTTGGGGCTTCCCTTGAGCTCCTGTTGTGAAACCTTCCTTTGCTTCTAAAAGCAGTGAGTTTTTGTTGGTTTGGTTTTTTTTTTTCTCATGATCTTCTCTTTTCCCCCTCTGTTGCCCTGAGATAAAGGCTTCTAAATTTGTCCTGTGCTGAAAACGCAGCTAATCCTGATGGACCTGAATTCGCATCTCCCCCCCAGAGGAATTGCACTAATTTTTTTGCCTTTGTTCTGCCAGGGGACCTGTCCGTTTCCTAGTGGAAAGAAGAAGAAGGAAAAAAAAATCACTATTTAGGGCAAGGTTTATATTCCCGAAACCTGTGTTTGTTTGTGAGAAAAGAGGACAGGAGGGAAATAAATGAGAAAAGCATCATGCTGCTTTTTTTTTTTTTCCCCGGCTCCCGATATTGTTTTTACAGCAGGCAAATTTTAATTAAAGTGAGGAACTGGGTCGCTTGTGCTGTCCAGAAGATGCTCTGAGGACGTGCTCCTTCCCCACCAGTGTTAATTTGGGAGAGCTGGCCCAGCCGGGAGGTGTTGGGAAGGCTCCTTGAAGGATTCAGGCGCAGGGTGGGCTCTGGAGGAGGGCGTGGGGGTCTCTCCTTCTTTCCCACACCCCCTGGCAGTGATTTGGAGGGGTTGGATGTGGCCCTGTGCCACCCAGGGCTGGGATGTCACCGCGGCGGGGGGGACAGGAGGGGACGGCGCTGGTGGGAGGCAGAGCAGGTGCGAGCTGGCCCTGCTGGGAGAGGCAGGAGCCACCTGGGCTGCGGGAAAACCGCGAGGGGCAGAAAAATGGCAGAAAAATCCAGCGAGAGCCGCCTCGGCCTCAGCTGGGGCTCTCCCGGCTGTGGGACCGGGACAGGGACGGGGAAAGGGACAGGGATGGGGACAGGGATGGGGGACAGGGATGGGGACAGGGATGGGGGACAGGGATGGGGACAGGGATGGGGGACAGGTATGGGGACAGGGACAGGGATGGGGACAGGGATGGAGACAGGGGCGAGGACAGGGACAGGGATGGGGACGGGGACAGGGATGGGGACAGGGATGGAGACAGGGGCGGGGACAGGGACAGGGATGGGGACAGGGATGGGAGACAGGGATGGGGACAGAAACAGGGAGAGGAACAGGGACGGGGACAGGGAGGGGGACAGAAACAGGGAGAGGAACAGGGAGGGGGACAGGGAAAGGAACAGGGACAGAGATGGGGACAGGGACAGGACAGGGGACAGAGACAGGGTCACAGGGACAGGGAAAGGGATGAGGACAGGGACAGGCATAAGGACAGGGAAAGGGAAAGGAACAGGGACAGGGATAGGGACGGGGATAGGGATAGGGACGGGGACAGGGATAGGGACGGGGACAGGGATAGGGACAGGGACAGGACAGGGACCTGCGGCTCCCGCGGTGCCACCTGAGGAGCGGCTGCACCCCGGGGGCGGCACGGGAGGGGTCGGGGCCAGGGAAGGAGCGGCGGCAGTGCCCGCTCGCTGTCGGTGCCTGGGGGGGCTCCCCGCGACCCCCGGGGCCGTCCCAAGCGGGGCAGAGATCCCCGGGCTGGGCTGGGCTGGGGGCTCCGTGCTGGCTCTGAGCGACCCGAGCGGGGTCCGTGCCGGGGCTCGGGGGTCACGGAGCCGAACCGGGGCACCGAACCGGGGCTCGGGGGTCACGGAGCCGAACCGGGGCACTGAACCGGGGCACCGAACCGGGGCTGCCCGCGGGCACCGCGGCTCGGGGGTCACGGAGCCGAACCGGGAACTGAACCGGGGCTGCCCGCGGGCACCGGGGCTCGGGGGTGGCGGAGCCGAACCGGGGCAGTCGAACTGGGGCAGCCGAACCGGGGCTCGGGAGTGGCGGAGCCGAACCGGGGCAGCCGAACCGGAGCTCGGGGGTCACGGAGCCGAACCACGGGCACCGGGAGCGGGGGCACCGAGCTCGGGGCTGCCGGAGCCGGCACCGGAACTCGGGGCACACGGGGCTGCCCGCAAGGCACCGGGCAGCCGAACCGGGGCACTGAACCGGGGCACCGAACCGGGGCTGCCCGCGGGCACCGGGGCTCGCAGCCGCCGCCCCCCCCCCGGCGGGAGGCGGGAGGCGGGGGTGGGGCCTCCGGTGGCCCCCCCCGTCCCGGGCGGCCCCGGGTCCCCTCCCCGCACGCTGCTGCCGGCGGGACTTCCTGATCCCGCCGCATTGGCCGCAGGTAGCGCAGCTGTGCGGGACGGGGCACGGACAGACGGACAGAGCCCATGCGGACACTTAGCTGAGCTTCATCCCCCGCCCCCCCTCCTCCTCCTCCTCCTCCTCCTCCTCGTCGCCTTCCTCCTCCCTCCCTGCCCGGCTCCCTTCCTGCCCGGCACATGTAAAACTTGTGCGTGGGGCTCCGCTCCCGTCGCGCTCCCGGTGCTGCTGGCGGCAGGAGCCGGGCTGGGATCGTCCCCGGCGGAGCAGAGACCCCTCCTCACCCCCGGAGCGGGGACCCCCCCGGCTCCGCTGGCCCATGCTGGATTTCGGCCCGGGAAGGTGACTGCGGGAGGAAGCGGCGCCGCGCCGGGGCAGGGTAACCATGAATGAGATGTCGAGTTTCCTGCACATCGGGGACATCGTCTCCCTGTACGCCGAGGGCTCCGTCAATGGATTCATCAGCACCTTGGGGTGAGCCGGGGGCTCCCGGGGCCGCCCCGCGGGGATTCCGGCATGGACGGGACGGGAGAGCCGTGGGAAAAGGAGCCGGGAAGCTCCGAGCGACGGGGACAGGAGCCGGGCAGGGGGACAGGCTGTCCCCGGGCTGGCAGGAGCAGGATGTGACCCTGCAGGGACCCTCAGCCCCCTTTCCTCTGGCCAGAAGCTGCTTCGCCCCATTCAGGGCTGGGGGATGAGATGGGGTTGAGCAGCGCGGGGTCGGTGGGGTGAGGATGGGGACATGAGGGGGTGACAGCTGGGCCACCCAAGGTCCCTCCTGGGCACGGGGTCATTCTGTGCTCCCAGCTCTGCCCAGTGTGGCCGGCCCTGCTCAGGCAGCGGCGGCTCCCGCTGTCCCCTCAGTGTCGCACACAGCCCGGGGGTCAGCGGGGATCGCTGCAGGGACACCAAGCGGGGCAGGGGGACAGGGCAATGCCAGCTCCGGGAATCGCTGCAGGGACACCAAGCTGGGTTGGGGGACAGGGCAGTGCCAGCCCCAGGTTGGGGGACAGGGCAGTGCCAGCCCCAGGAATCGCTGCAGGGACACCAAGCGGGGCCGGGGGACAGGGTAGTGCCAGCCCCGGGACGGGGGACAGGGCAGTGCCAGCCCCAGGAATCGCTGCAGGGACACCAAGCGGGGCTGGGGACAGGGCAGTGCCAGCCCCGGGCCGGGGGACAGGGCAGTGCCAGCCCCGGGCCGGGGGACAGGGCAGTGCCAGCCCCGGGCTGGGGGACAGGGCAGTGCCAGCTTCAGGAATCGCTGCAGGGACACCAAGCCGGGCTGGGGGACAGGGCAGTGCCAGCCCCGGGCTGGGGCAGCCCCCTGGACGTGGCAGGACGGGCCGGGGATCTCTGCCCAGCCTGGGGACCTGTCCCGTGTCACCCCTGGGCACAGCCAGGCCAGCGATGCCCCCCTGCTCCCCCCGGGAATGCTTGCCCGGGGGCACGGGGACAGGGTGGGTGACAGGAGGGGCACCCTGGGGCACGGCTGGGTTTTTCCTCAGCCTCATTCAGGAGCCCAAAAGCGCCCGCAGCCCCGGGCAGGGGGGATGCGGGGCCGTGCCAGCTCCTGCCCCACGCTGCTGCGTGTAGGAGAGGCTGAGCTCAGGCAGGAATGCTGACTTGGATGGGATTCCTGGGGCAGGAGCTGCCCGGCTCTATAATCTGCAATGAATGCACTTGCTCCCACATGCCTGCGCTGCACATACCTGCGCCCACACGCCTTCCCTCAGCCACCACTGGGCACGTGTGGCACTGGGCTGCTGCCCACCGAGGCTCCCTGCACCTGGCTGCCCAGAAATGGGGGGCAGGAGTGCCCAGACACCCCTGTGTGCAGCCCCAGCGCCGGGCAGCAGGTCCTGCAGGTGCAGCCTGGCTGTGCCAGCCCTTCCTGCATCCCCAATTTTGGGGGGCTTTTGGAGAGCTGTCCTTGGAGCTGTGCCCAGGCAGGGGATGCTGAGCGCTCCTCCAGCCCCTTGGAAATGGGGTGTGCAGGGGGCTCTGCAGGGACCAGCGCTGGTTGTTGTCCCCAAACACATCCCAGTGGCTAAATTAGAATTAGTGGCTCATTTTTCAGAGCTCTGATCCCTTTGCAGCTCTGGCCCTCGCATTCCCCTTTTTGCCAGGTGTTTTTTCTGACTTCCTCAGAGGCAGCTGAAGAGCGGGGCTTGCTTGGGGAGCCTCTTCTCTGCGGCCCAGCACATCCTCTGCTGGGCAGCCCCACTTTCCCAGGCTCGGTTCTTTCCCTCCTCCCTCCTGGAACTGTTTTCCCTGGTGCCCTGCGACATGGGAGACCCAACCGCACCTTAAATCACTCCCGCGATAAGGGGCCAGGTGACTCACCCGGCGCGCTCCTCCTGCCACCGGGACCTTCCTGAGCTCATTTGCAAGGCAAACAGCTCTGCCAGCCCACGCGGCCGCCCTGCCCCTGCGGAAGCCTCCCTGGCATCCTTCCTTGTGGAGGGGCTGCCTCCGGGCTCCGGGTCTGCAGCGGGATCCTCCCTCCGTGGGGTGACCCCAGGAGTGTCCCCGGGTGTTGGTCACCAGTGTCACATTAAGGGTGGCTGCTGTCACATCCCTGTGGAGCCTCTGGGGCATGCAGGGGAGGTGGGGGGAGCCCTGCAGCCCCACCTGAGGCTCCTCTGCTCCCCAAATCTCTCTGTAGGGCACGAACCCTCCCTTTTCACCCCATCTTTGCTCGTGAGCAGGAAAAACATCCCTGGACGGGCGTGGAGCTCAGGCTGGGCTTGGGGGGAGTGCCAAGATACCCAAACCAGCCCAAAGCAGGGCCCTGGGAAGGCAGAACCGGGCTCAGGGCTGCTCACAGTGACCCTTGTGGGCCTGGGGGCACGGGATGGGCAGATTGGAGTGACCAGAAGAGGTTTTGGGGGTGTTGGATTTGCCCAGGAGGATTTTGTGCTGCCCCATCCCTGCCAGGGGCTCCTTTCGCGCTGCCCCATCCCTGCCAGGCTCCTGGAACCCTTCAGGGGCTCAGAACGGGCGCTGGCAGAGGGGAAGGGTGGGTGACAAACCCAGCTGGGTGCCGGGAGGCTGTTTCAGGTGAAATCACACCTGTAGCTGTGGTTGCAGGTGGATTTCGGGGTGGAGATGCAGCTGGTTAAAGGGTAACTCCAGCTCTGCCGGGGGGATCCTGGCAGCCTCCTGGCACAGGACAGCATAAAAAGCTGCAGCTTCACTCTCTCTCTCCTCCTGGGCAGATGCGGGTGCCAGAGGGGCTGACCGGCTCTGCAATGAGCCCATCACCCTCCTCTTCCTCCCTCGTCCTCCTCTTCCTCACCTCAGGGTTTGCTGGGCTTTCTGTTGGGGTTCTCCTGGGGTTTAAGTAGAAGAATTCCCTGGACCCAGCATGCCGAGCCCCTTGGCATCCTCTGTGCCACATCTGGGGATGGTTTCTGCCCAGTCCAGCTGGGGACCCGACGGGGAGGAGGGGCTCGGGAGGTCGGACCTCCCCGAATTTTGGACGAGCTCCTTCTCCCCTGACCTGGGGAAGGGCACGGGGCCAAACACGCTGGTCCAGGCCCAGGGAATCGCTTTGTGCTCGGGGTTTGGGAAGCACCAGAAAACCCCGCTGGACCTAAGGAAGAGCCCCCCAGATGCTCACCAGTGCCTTGAGGGGGGCTCATCAGGGCTGGATCCTCCTCTGGGCTCCCGGGGGGGGGGGGCAAAATGACCTTCCATGGGCGAACTCAGGATCCTCTCCCGGTGCTTGGACACCGTTTTCCCGTTAAAAGGTGCCCCTCGCACCGGTCGTGATTAAAAGGAACACATCCCCGCTGTTCTTTGGGGCTTCTCTGGCCCATCCTGGGCTTGGGGAATGCCAGTTATTGTCCAGCCCCCAGCAGGCCTCTGGGGTGACTCATGTCCACTCTGTCAGAATCCCTTTTTTTTTTTTTTTTATTTTATTTTCAGCAGATTTTTAGCTGAGGAATGTTCGCCCAGAGTATCAGTTTAATAAAAGAACACTTCTCATTCCTGCCCAGCGTATAATCCTGGGATTAAAGATGAAGGGGAGATCGGTAAGACTTCCAGGCTGGCAGGTCACTGTCTGTGATCCCGGCCTGGTGGGGAGCTGCAGTGCCGGGAGGCTTTTTCAGGTGAAATCACACCTGTAGCTGTCTGGCCGGAGATGCAGCTGGGGTAACCCCAGCTCTGAGGGCAGGATGATCCTGTCCCTGCCGGGGGGAGGAGGAGGAGGAGGAGGAGGAGGAGGAGGAGGAGGAAGCCGAGCCCTCCTGGCACCGGGACAGCACCAAAAAGCTGCATTTTTGTGGCTGCCCCGCTCGCTTCACTCTCTCCTCCCTGGGGCAGCGCCCACCCTGCGGGTGCCAGAGGGGCTGACCCGGCTCTACAGCCAGCAATGAGCTCTCATCACCCTCCTCTTCCTCCTCGTCCTCCTCTTCCTCACCTCAGGGTTTGCTGGGCTTTCTGTTGGGGTTCTCCTGGGGTTTCGTAGAGAAGAATTCCCTGGACCCCAGCATGCCCGAGCCCCCTTGGCATCCTCTGTGCCACATCTGGGGATGGTTTCTGCCCAGTCCAGCTGGGGACCGACCCCGAGGAGGGCTCGGGAGGGTCGGACCTCCCCGAATTTTGGACGAGCTCCTTCTCCCCTGACCTAGGGGAAGGCTCTGCCTCGCACGGGGCCAAACACGCTGGTCCAGGCCCAGGGAATTGCTTTGTGCTCGGGGTTTGGAAGCACCAGAAAACCCCGCTGGGGCTAAGGAAGAGCCGGCCAGATGCTCACCCGTGCCTTGAGGGGCTCATCAGGGCTGGATCCCTCCCCTCCTGCTCCCGAGGGGGGAATTCGGAATGGCAAAATGACCTTCCATGGGCGCATCCTGCCTCGCTCAGGATCCTCCTCCCGGTGCTTGGACACCGTTTTCCCGTTAAAAGGTGCCCTCGCACCGGTTTCCCATTAAAAGTGCCCTCACACATCCCCGCTGTTCTTTGGGGAGCTTCCCTGGCCCATCCCACGGCGGGAATGCCGGTTGTTGTCCCGGCCCCAGCAGCCTCCCAGGTGACTCATGTCCACTCTGTCAGAATCCCTTTTTTTTAATTTTTTTTTTTATTTCATTTTCAGCAGATTTTTAGCTGAGGAATGTTCGCCCAGAGTATCAGTTTAATAAAAAGAACACTTCTCATTCCTGCCCAGCGTGTAATCCTGGGATTAAAGATGATGAAAAGTGCCTTGAGATCGTTAACTAATTAAGACTTCCAGGCTGGCAGGTCACTGTCTGTGATCCTGCCTGGTGGGGAGCAGGGCTCAGTGGAGGGAGAGGCTCCCGTGCTCTTTTCTTCAGTGCTGAAAATAAACCCGGCAGGTCAGGCACTTCCTCAGGGACCCCCCAGCAATGAGTGCAGGATTCGGGGGTTTAACGTGCCCAGACGAATCTTTCCAATCGAGTCTTTCTGCCTCCATGGATGTGCTGAGGGTCAGGGCCTCGCTCCCTGAGCCCCACCCATGGGTTGGTGTCCTGAGCCCTCAGTGGTTTTTGCTCCCAGGCTCATCCCAAGGGTTTGTTCTGCCCCTGGACCCCCTTCAAAAGAACAGAACAGAAACCAAAACTGCCCCCGAGTGACACCAGGGCTGGGCCGGGGCTTTGCATGTCCCCGTGGCGCTGCAGCTGCTCTGGTTTCCCCTCTTTCTGCCTTTCCCTGCCCTCCCAAGGCTCTGCAACAATCTGGGAATGAATGTCCCTGGCTACTTCCCTGCTGTCCCAACCCAAGGAAAAGGTGTTTGGAGAGCCCCAAAGCCCCTGGTTTGCAATGCCCAGGCAGCCCTGTGTGCCCACAGCTCGTGGCTTTGGGGTTTTTCCAACCTTCCAGGTCTTTGCTAATGGTTTTGAAGCTTCTGCTGCCACCAGGCAAATTGCTTTTCTCCCCTTCTGTGAAATGTGAGGCACGGAAAGCAGCACGGGGGTGTCAGAGCCCGGTGCCAGCCCACGCCTCCTCGCAAGGCCACGGCAGCCCCGGGGTCCCCGGGGTCCCCATCCATCAGCACCGAGGCCAAATTCCTCAGTGCCGAGCCAAAGGAATTCTCCCCTCCTCCAGAGAGTGGCTGGGCTGAGGGAAGGAGGCTGGAGCTGCGGCTGGGATGGATCTGCTCAGGGGTTTATCCCTCTGCAGAGCCATCTCCGGGTTGTTTGGGGAACACCCAGAGTCCCCTGGGGACAGCAGGGACAGCCCAGGCTCCCCTCGCTGCTCCAGGCTGTCCCTGCCCTCCTGTCCCACCATGGGGGAGCACTGCTGGCCGTCCTCACACCCTCCCGAGGATGGGGACAGGCTTCCATCTGTCTCTGTGCCGGGCAGGAGCAGAGATGCTCCTGTTTCTGCAGCTTCCCAGGGCTGGGAAAAGCGGCTGAGTGGGTCCAGCCTGTCTTGCTGGAGCTCCCAGTTCCCTCCCAGCACAGGGAGCCCCTCGGGGGATGCTCCCCCCTCTGATCCCCCTGCCTGCCGGGCTTTGCTTTCTGTTCTCCCTAACTCTGAAAAGCAACGTCCCACCCACCCCAAAATCAGCCCCCAAACCTGTCCCACCCACCCCAAAATCAGCCCCCAGCACCCAAGGCTGAGCCTGTGCCACCCACCCCAAAATCAGCACCAAAAGCCAAGCCTGTGCCACCCACCCACCCCAAAATCAGCCCCCAGAACCCAAGGCCAAACCTGTCCCACTCACCCCAAAATCAGCCCCCAAACCTGTCCCACTCACCCCAAAATCAGCCCCCAGCACCCAAGGCTGAGCGTGTCCTGCACACCCCAAAATCAGCCCAAACCTGTCCCACCCACCCCAAAATCAGCCCCCAGCACCCAAGGCCAAGCCTGAGGGATTTTGCTCAACGCTGGGAAAACAGAGGTGGGCAGGGAGGAGACACAGAGCCTTGATCTGATGGGCAGAGCCTGCAGCTCTGATCAGATAATAATTAATAACTGGGTTTGGGGGCCCTGCCACCTCCATGTACAGCACCTGCACCCTCTGTGGGAAGATAATAATTCATTACTGGGTTTGAGGGGCCCTGCCACCTCCATGCACAGCACCTGCACCCTCTGTGTCCCTCTGATCAGATAATAATTAATAACTGGTTTTAGGGGGCCCTGCCACCTCCATGCACAGCACCTGCACCCTCTGTGTCCCCGTGGGAAGAATTCCCAGCCAGGGAAGGAGAATTGGTGAATGGAGCTGAACTCCTCCTGGTTTTGCTGGATTAAAAGTGCAATCACAGAGCTCTGTGTGCAGCAGGGAGAGCTGGGCAGGGCAGGGTCCCCTCTGGCACAGGTCACCCTGCAAAGGAACCTTTCCTGGTCCCTCAGTGCTGTGTGCCCAAGGCAGGGCATGGAAAACATCCAGGGAAGCAGTGGGAACCAAGGGAAGGGGGGTTCGGTTCCTGAGGAATATTTATGGGTGGGAAACAGGAGGTGAAGCTTTGGATTTGTCACTCTGGGCCATGACAACCCTCCGCACCCTCAGCCCCGCTGCTCCTGACCCTGCTCCTGCTTTTTGTCCCCCTCAGGCTGGTGGACGATCGGTGCGTGGTGGAGCCGGCGGCTGGAGACCTGGACAACCCCCAAGAAATTCAGAGGTGAGGCTGGGGCAGCTCCAGCTCTGTGAGCAGCCCTGGGGCCAGTCCTGGCCCTGAGCATCCACCAGGGATGGGATGGGATCCATGGGATGGGATGGGATGGGATGGGATGGGATCCATGGGATCCATGGGATGGGATGGGATCCATGAGATGGGATGGGATGGGATCCGTGGGATCCATGGGATGGGATCCATGGGAAGGGATGGGATGGAATTGATGGGATTGATGGGATGGGATCCAAGATCTTGACATCTCCAATGCCATGCTTTTTATAAGCTACAAGAATGTAAAATTTGGTGGATGATTGGTTGATGATTTATCATCATGGTTTGTATTTTTGTTTGGTTTTGGGGGGGGGGGGTTAGTTCTGGGGTTAATTCTGTGTTTCTTTGGGAGTGGTTGTGGAGTGATGATGACAGTTGGTTATTGCTTTTGATACTAGGAAATGTAGAGGAAGGTTAATTGATACAATCCATGGGATGGGATGGGATGGGATCCATGGGATGGGATGGGATGGGATGGGATGGGATGGGATGGGATGGGATGGGATGGGATGGGATGGGATGGGATGGGATGGGATGGGGGCACAGCTCTGCCCTGTGCTGCACCCACCTGGGAGGTGCTGGCGTGGTCCTGACTGCCCCAAGGGCTCAGGGTGCTGCACACTCAGGGAAGGGCCCTATCCCAGCAGGATTTGAGTGCCTGGATCACACAGCCAGGGAGCAGAGAGATGGGAAATGTCCCCAAACCCATGACAGGAGTGCTGGATTTGGGTTGGTTTAGAGCAGCTGCTCCTCTCGTCCCCCCTGTGGTCGTTCGGTCTTCTTTCAAATAAGACTTTTTAAATATCAGTTCCCCACTCTGCCTTGGGCCTCCACCTTTCTCTCAGGATGGCTTTAAGAGCACCCACCCCCCTGACCACCCTCCTTTCCCCCAAAACATCCCAAGACATCAATTCTTCCACTCTCTCAGGACCCCACCAAGCAGCAACCTGCCTCTCCATAGGAGCCATTACCATTAATTCATTAATTAACCTAATTACCAACCCATCCAGCACCTCCATCCCCATATCCCACCCTGGGCTGGATGCTCAGCAGCCGCCCCATCCCCTTCCCTGGCCATGCCTGTGGGTCCAATCTCTTTTCCAGGCGCAGGTTTTTGGGCTCAGCCTTGCTTTTTGCGCTCCAACCACAGGAATCATTACCATTAATTCATTAATTAACCTAACTAACAACCCATCCAGCACCTCCAGCATCACCCAGCACCTCCATCCCCATATCCCACCCTGGGCTGGATGCTCGGCAGCCGCCCCATCCCCTTGCCTGGGTCCCAATCTCTTTTCCAGGCGCAGGTTTTTGGGCTCAGCCCTGCTCCCTGCAGCTCCCTATCAGGATATCCAGCTGTTTGTTTTAATGGCCGGAAAGGTAGAGCTCTCGCTGCTCGATAGCCATCGAGGTGGAAACAAGGGCTGGGGCTGCTCCTGGCTGGCCCCGAGGCCGCCTGCGGGGGATTTTCGTGCTCTGTCGCCGTCCCCACATCCTGTGGCCGGACCCTGCCCTATCCTGCAGCTCCACACGGGTCGTGCCGGGGCTTCCCGCTGGGAAAACAGCCGAGCTCAGCTCCCAAAAGGTTCTTTGGAAATGCCAGAACCCACCTGGGAGCTGCTCCCGCCCGGCTCCACACCTCGCAGTTATTTGCTTTTTTTGCTTTTTTTTTTTTTCTTGCGGTTTCTCTCCCCTCCCTCTGCCGAGGCTCTTCCCAGCCCAGCTCAGGCTCGGCAGGAAAAGCTTCCACCCTCCCGGGCAAGGGGACAGCAGGACCTTCAGCTGTGCCACTGCTCTCCCTGGTTCCCAAAGGAGCCACCTGGAGGTTTTGCCCACCCAGACCTCTCTGGATGGAGGTTTTGCCCCCAGAGCCTCTTTGGATGGAGGTTTGTCCCCAAAGTCTCTCTGATTAGGAGGTTTTGTCCCCAAAGCCTCTCTGGATGGGAAGTTTTGCCCCCAGAGCCTCTCTGGATGGGAGGTTTTGCCCCCAAAACCACTCTGGATGGAGGTTTTGCCCCCAGAAGCCTCTTCTGGAGTTTTGCCTCTCTGGATGGGGAAGTTTGCCCCAAACCTCTCTTGGAAGGTTTGAGACCTCAGACCTCTCTGGATTTTGCCCCCAAAACCACTTTGGGTGGAGGTTTTGTCCCCAAAGCCACTCTGATTGGGAGGTTTTGCCCCCAGAGCCTCTCTGGATGGGAGGTTTTGCCCCCAAAGCCACTCTGGATGGAGGTTTTGTCCCCAAAGCAACTCTGGGTTGAAGTTTTGCCCCCAGGTCTCTCTGGATGGGGAGGTTTTGCCCCAAAGCCTCTCTGGATGGAAGGTTTTTGCCCCCCTCTCAGACCCTCTGGGTGGAAGTTTTGCCCCCCAGCCTCTCTTGGATGGGAGTTTTGCCCCCCAGACCTCTCTGGATGGGAGGTTTTGCCCCCCCCCTGGGTGGAGCCCCCTCTCTGGAAGTTTTGCCCCTCCTCCCTCTCTGGTCCCTGTTTTGCCCCCCAATCCTCTCTGGTTAGGAGGTTTTGCCCTCTAGACCTCTCTGGATGGAAGTTTTGCCCCCCAGCCCTCTCTGGGTGAAGGTTTTGCCCCCAAAGCCCTCTCTGGGTCAAAGTTTTGCCCTCAAAGCCATTCTGATGGGAAATTTTGCCCCCCAGCCCTCTCTGCTTAGGAGGTTTTTCCCCCAAAGCCTCTCTGGGTGGAAGCTTTGCCCCCAGACCTCTCTGATTGGAGGTTTTGCCCCCCAGCCTTCTCTGATTAGGAGGTTTTGCCCTCAGACCTCTCTGGGTGGAAGTTTTGCCCCTCAGACCTCTCGGGATGGAGGTTTTGCCCCCAAAGCCGCTCTGGCTCCAGCCCCACATCCCCCTCCGAGCTGCCCACTCCGGGCACCGCTGCTGCCGGAGCCTCCTTCACCTCCCCTCTTTCCCACCCTAATCCATTTTCAGAAATCTGGCTGTTCTTTGGCCCAGGTACCAAAACCTCCTGCTCCCAACACGAGCTGTGCTGGGCATTTTCCACACGCAGCCCCTGTCGTGCCTCAGTTTCCCTCCTTACAAAGCCAGGCCTTGGATTTGCAGCCATTTCAGAGTCGCTGTGCTGGGGTTTTTTTACCTCCCCTTGGCTTCTCCTTCCCACCAGCATCTTCCACAGCAGCTCCCATTAATGACCCATTAATTACCCATTAAGGGAGCCCTGTACAGGTGCTCGGGGGGGGGGCTCACGGCCGCTGCCCCGGCCCTGGGGGCTGCTCTGGCTGCTTTGCAAACGGGGCTGGCAAAGGAGATGTGAAACCTGGCCCTGCCCCAGCCGGTGAGAGCGGCACTCCCAGGTAAATAAACACACACCCGGGCCCGCCGCCAGCCAGGGAAGGCACTTTGGCTTTTTTTTTGCTTTTTTGTTTTTTTTTTTTTCAAATTTTATTTTGTGTCTGAAAAAATTTTCTTTTATTTTTTTAAATTTTTAAAAAAATTTTTGTATAATTTATATGTTTTTATAAGATATGTTTTATATAATTTACATAATTTATATGAATTTTATAATATATAAACTTATAATTTATATGGGTTTTATTTTTTTAATTTTCTTTTTGTGTCTGAAAAAAGTATGTTAATTTTTAATTTTAAAAATTTTTTTATAATTTGTATGTTTTTATAATGCATGTTTTATATAATTTATATGGTTTTTATAATATATAAATTTATATTTTATATGGGTTTTATTTTTTTAATTTTCTTTTTTGTGTCTGAAAAAATTATTCTTTTTTTTTTAATTTTTTATAATTTTTTTTTTTTACTATATAAATTTATAATTTATATGTTTTTATTTTTTAAAATTTTCTTTTCTGTGTCTGAACTTTCTGGGCTGCTCTTTCAGGCACAATTAGGGCGATTCAGGCTGCAGAGCCCTTATGTTTTATATAATTTATATAATCTATATGGTTTTTAGAATATATAAATTTATAATTTATATGTTTTTTATTTTTTAAATTTTCTTTTTTGTGTCTGGGCTGCTCTTTGAGGCACAATTAGGGCGATTCAGGCTGCGGAGCCCTTCCTGCCCTCCCAGCTCGGGAAGGGGGTTGGTTGGTTGTCTGCAGACATCTGCTCTCCTGCTCCAGTTCCTGGCCCTGGATGTCTGCACTTCCCGCCCACCATCCTGGGGGAAATCAGGAGAATGGGGGCAATCTGCACTGCAGGGAGGCTTTGGAGGAGCTGGGATGCATCTTGTGCATCCTTCAGGAGCTTGAAATAGCGCTGCTGACACCGAGGTTTTGGGAGTGGGTGCTTGCGGCATCCAGTGCTGGTGATCCAGGTCACGGAGGGATGGGTGCGTGTGTCCTGATGGCCACCCCAGGTTCCTTCCACAGCTTCTGCAGGCTCAGGGTGTCCCGTGGGTGACAAAGCGTGGTTTGAGAGGAAGTGAGTTTTTTGGGATGTTGTGGTTGTGCTTAGATTTGAATATTGGCACTTGGCGTGGCTATTGAGGATATGGAAATGCTTCTGAGAACACAGGGGGTTAAAAGCAAAGAGTTCTTAGGAAAACTTTCTTTTGGTTCTGGTCAGTGAAAGGTTTAGATTGGGCAGGGCTCACTCGGTTGGTAGAGCTTTGGGTGTTAACTAATCAGGTGGCTTTTGCTGGATGCTGCTCTCAGTTTTCAAAGATTTCTCACTGAATGCTTTCAGTGAGGTTTTTAACAGTCTGTTGCACTTCTCTACCTTGTTTGCAGCTGGTGCATGGTAGGGGACATGGTACCCCTGCTCAGTGCTATGTTCTTTAGTGTAGGTGTTGATAAGGCTGGTTTTGAAATGAGTCAAGGGACCTGGAGGTGGCTGATGGTGTCCCAGCCTCCCTCCTGGATCCTTCCCACCAGGATCCTCTCCTCCTCTGGTGCAGCTGGGCTCCATCAGAGCTCCTTCTCCCCCCTGAAGCTTTCCTTCCCGACCAGCACAGCCATTTCCGATGGGAACACTCCTAATCACGAGTCCGAGCAGTGCAGTAATTCCTGGACTCATTATTTATCCTGATTTAGAGCCGGCCCAGCAGCCAGCACACGCTGACGTGACCTCCAGCAGTCCTCCCTCGCTGATGGGGGGACAATCCCAGGAGTGTCCCTGCCCCTCGGGGACATTGGCCCTGCTGGGGACACCCTGGTGGCCGTGCAGCCTCAGCAGGCTCTGCTCTGTGCTCTGTTCCCAGATTGCCTCTTCAAGGTGTGTCCCATGAACCGCTACTCTGCCCAGAAGCAGTACTGGAAGGCCAAGCAGACCAAGCAGGACAAGGACAAGATCGCTGACGTGGTGCTGCTGCAGAAGCTCCAGGTGAGCAGGAGCGAGGAACGCAGAGCTGGCAGTGCCCACCAGCCGGCCGGGGAATGGCATCCACACCTCTGCTCGTGCTGGTTTGGGATGAGAAGGGGTTCCCAGCTGTGTTGTCCCCCTTGTCCCCTGCCCAGCCATGGCTGTGTCACCCTCCTGATGCTTCTTGTGCAGTGGTGCTGTGGCACACAAGCCTGTGAGCAGAGCTCCGCACCCTGGGGCACTCCAGGGCACCCCAGGACACCCTTCACCACCCCAGAACACCCCAGGGCACTCCAGGACACCCTTCACCACCCCAGGGCACTCCAGGACACCCTTCAGCACCCTTCAGCACCTCAGGACACCCCAGGGCACTCCTCAGCACTTCAGGACACCCCTCAGCACCCCCAGGACACCCCACTTTTTAGCAGGACACCCCAGGGCACCCTGGAACAATCCTCAACAACCCAGAGCAGTTTTCAGCATTTCAGGGCACCCCAGGGACCCCCAGGACACTCCAGGGAACCCTTCAGTGCCCCAGGACACCCCTCAGCACCTCAGGACATTCCTCAACACCCTAGAGCACTTTTTAGTATTTCAGGACACCCAGGGCACCCTGGAACACCTTTCAGCACCCTGGGACACCCCTCAGCACCCCAGGGCACCCCTCAGCACCCCAGAACAATCCTCAACACCCCAGAGCACTTTTCAGCATTTCAGGACACCCCAGGGAACCCTTCAGTGCCCCAGGGCACCTCAGGGCAACCCTCAGCACCTCAGGGCACCTCAGGGACCCCTAAGCACCCCAGAGCACCTTTCAGCATTTCAGGGCACCCCAGGGCACCCCTGAGCACCCCGGGACACCCGTGCAGGAGGGAGCCCTGCTTCCAGGACGTGCTCCAAAGGGCTGGGGAAGGGAAAGGCTCCCGTTGGCTTCCCCCAGCCTTGGCCAGGGCCCACATCAAACATTGCACAACGGCCTGAGGCAGCTGGCGAGGCCCCGCCGATGATTCATAAAGCCGAGGCTGGGGAGGGATTTCACTAAATCATCTCATCGGGCCTCCGGCCCAGCCCCAGCCCCGCCAGCCCCAGCTCTGCCCGGGCCAGGGGGGGCTGAGCAGTGCCAGGACAGGCTGTCCTGCCCTGGAGGTGCCAGGGCAGGGGCAGCGCCCAGCCCTGAGCCATGCCCCGGCACACAGAGCCCGCAGAATCCTCATTTTCCTGCTCCCCTTAGCCAGGCTTGTACCGTCCCAGCTGGCCTGGCCACGAGTGGTCCCAGAGGCTCATTTCTGAGCCTGATTGATTGCACCTTGCTTAGGGCTCGTCTTAAAGAGATGCTGCCATTTCCTGGCTCCTTGCTGCTGCTCCCGGTGTTTCCCAGCCCCGCCGAGCTCTGCAGGCGCTGTCCTCATCAGGGAGGTGACAAACAGCCTGAGAACATCCCCCAGCCCACGGGGGTGATCTCCTGAGGCAGGGGCACCGGGTCTGGACTGGGGGAGCCCTGCCTGTGATGCCTTTCTGAGCTCGTGCCCCTCGCTGCTGTGCTTCAGTGGGTTTAAACTCTGTTTTCTTCACCCAAAGCAGCTCAGACAGGCTGGGGGGCTTTCCAGCCCCTCTGCTGATGTTCTCCAGTCCTCTGTGGGCATCCCTGACTGGGCCTGGGGACAGATCCTGCCCATGCAAGGGACAGTGTGGGAACATCAGCCCTGGGAACTCCTGCCAACCCCCCTGGCTCAGATCTGGAGGGAGATTGAGGATATCTGAGGGGCTGGATCTCCCATCAGAGCCCTGATGCTCCCTGGAGTTGTAGTTAAAAAATCAGTGTGGGATTTTGGGAGAGGGGGCAGGCTGTGGGGGTTTGTTCATGGAGGGGCCTCATGGCACCCAGCCACTGAGGGCATGGAGGGGGCAGTGAGGTGGGCATGGAGGGGCACCCTGAGTGGCACCCAGAGCTCTGAGGGCATGGAGGGTGACCCAGGTGGCACCCAGAGCTCTGTGGGCATGGAGGGTGACCCTGGGTGGCACCCAGAGCTCTGAGGGCATGGAGGGTGACTCCACGTGGCACCCAGAGCTCTGTGGGGACAGGTACCAGGCTCAAGAGCCATCACCTCCTTGGGCACTCAGGACCTGCAGCCCCATCCTCCCTCCCAGTGATTCCAGATGTTTCCCAATTCCTCTGCCCTCAGATGAAAGGGGTGAGAGCAGGATGGGAATGGGCAGAGGCTCTCCCAGCTCCATCCTTCTCTGTTTCCCACCTTCCCATCTCAATTTTGGGCATCTCTGGGCTGGAGGTGCCCGGGCTGTGCCCAGCCTGGCGCCAGGGCTGTCAGCGCTCCCTCACCATTCCCAGATTTGCTGTGGGAGCAAGTTTCTGCCTCGCTCCTCATGTGTCAACATCCCCTCTCTGCTCCCACTGCCAGAGCCAGCCAGTGGAAAATCTCTGTGGTTTTGGAGAGGGGCTGCTGAGCCTTCTTCACTCCTGGGGGCACCTCCTGCAGCAGCAGCAGCAGGTCCAGGCCTGCTCCATCTCTGGGCATGGCACAGCTGGCACTCTGCCTTTGCCTGCCTGGCTTTGGTGCTGCCAAGAGCCCCCAGTGCCCACATCCCCCATTTTGGGTGTTTGACCCCCATGCCCAGCCTGAGCCCAGCAGCCCTGTTCGGTGTTACCCCCAAACCTGCTGTCCTGGGGGAATTCTGGTGCCATTTCATCCCCGTGCCAATTTTTTGAATCTTCAATTTAAAGCCCTCTGTTTTTAAAATCCTCAATTTAAAGCATTCCGAGGGCTGGTCAAGGCCACACCTTGGGCTGAGCTCTTGGATGGCCCTGGGCTGGAATTCCTGCTTGAATTCATCCCTGGGGGACAGAGGGTGCTGACCCTGATCCCAGCCCGTCCCACCCTTCCCAAAGCCGGGGCTGGGAGTGACCCTGCTGGGATTCGCTCCTGGGGGGGAGGGAGGAGGGTGCTGCTCCAGCCTGAGCTCTTCTCCTCTCGGAGCAGCACGCGGCGCAGATGGAGCAGAAGCAGAACGAGACGGAGAACAAGAAGGTGCACGGGGACGTGGTGAAGTACGGGAGCGTCATCCAGGTACGGGGCAGCACGGGGCCAGCGGGGATCAAACATGGATCAAACATGGATCAAACATGGATCAAACGTGGATCAAACAAACATGGATCAAAAAGGGATCCAGCAGGGATCAAACATGGGGCCAACATGGATTCCAACATGGATCCAACACGGATCCAGCAGGGATCCAACAGGGATCCAACATGCACCAACATGGATCAAACAGGGATCCAGCAGGGATCAAACAGGAATCCAGCAGGGATCAAACATGGGGTCAACATGGATCAAACATGGATCCAGCAGGGATCAAACAGGAATCCAGCAGGGATCAAACAGGGATCCAGCAGGGATCAAACATGGACTCAACATGGATCCAACATGCACCAACATGGATCAAACAGGGATCCAGCAGGGATCAAACAGGGATCCAGCAGGGATCAAACATGGATCCAGCATGGATCCAGCAGGGATCAAACATGGATCCAACATGCACCAACATGGATCAAACAGGGATCCAGCAGGGATCAAACAGGAATCCAGCAGGGATCAAACATGGGGCCAACATGGATCAAACATGGATCCAGCACAGGTCCAGCAGGGACCAAACATGGATCCAATATGGACCAACATGGATCAAACAGGGATCCAGCAGGGACCAAACATGGATCCAGCACACATCCAGCATGCATCCAACATGGATCCAGAATGGGTCCAACATTGATCCAGCATGGATCTAGTATTGATCCAGCATTGATCCAACATGTATCCAACACGGATCCAGCACAGGTCCAGCATGGATCCAGCACAGATCCAACATGGATCCAGCATGTATCCAACGCGGATCCAGCACAGGTCCAGCACAGATCCAGCATGGATCCAACACGGATCCAGCACAGATTCAGCATAGATCCAGCACGGATCCAACACGGATCCAGCATGTCTGGGAAGGGGCTGGTGGTACCTTGGAAGGGGCTGCACTTCTCATCTCCCCGTTGTCTCCTCCAGCTGCTGCACATGAAGAGCAACAAGTACCTGACGGTGAACAAGCGGCTGCCGGCGCTGCTGGAGAAGAACGCCATGAGGGTGACCCTGGATGCCACCGGCAACGAGGGCTCCTGGCTCTTCATCCAGCCCTTCTGGAAGCTCAGGAGCAACGGGGACAACGTGAGCCTGGGGCCCAGCAGTGCCTGAAGGGAGCTCCGTGCCCGGGCTGGGCTCCACACCCAGGTCTCACCCTCGCTGCCCTTTTCCCATTTTGCTCCCCAGGTAGTCGTGGGAGACAAAGTCATCCTGAACCCCGTGAACGCCGGGCAGCCGCTGCACGCCAGCAACTACGAGCTGGCTGACAATGCTGGCTGCAAGGAGGTACAGGAGGGGCTGCTTTTTTCCTTTCTTTTTTTCCTTCTTTTCCTTTGTCCTGGGGTCGTGACCACGCTCTCTTGCTCTGCAGGTGAACTCGGTCAATTGTAACACCAGCTGGAAAATCAACCTGTTCATGCAGTTCTGCGACCACATGGAGGAAGTGCTGAAGGGGGTAAGGAAGGAGGTTTGGCTGCTTGGACCCGGCAGGCTCTGGGGGACAGGACGTGTGAGCAGCCACCTGGCTCTGTGACAAGGGCACAAAAGAGCTCCCGCCTTGAGGGCTGTAATTCCCGCTTGAATTCATCACCTGGAGAACAGCACAGGGAGGCGGAGCGGGATATTTTAGGATCTGCTGGCAGCAGGGAGCTGAGGGCACAAATTACCGACCTCAGGGTGGTGAATTGACTTTTGGGGACACCCCCACGCAGTGCCAGCAGTGGCCTCTTGCGCAGGGACAGTTCCAGCAGCTCAGCCGTGCAGCAGGGTGGCTGTTGCCTGGGAAAGGAACTTTCCCTGCTGAGCTATTGTTCGGGGCCGAGGTCCTCCAGGAAGCAGCTGGATGGATGTGGATTGTTGGGATCTTGCAGCCAGCCCTTCATCCCCAGGCACTGTGCTTATCCCAGCTTCCCACATCCTCCTTCCCGGGGTGTTAATGCCTTAAACAGTCCAGGAGTGGAGCCTGTGCCTGCTCCAGGGCTGGAAAGTGATGGATTCACATCCATTTATCCCCTGGGGGTGGAAGCAGGGGTCACTGCATGGATGATGGGAGTGATGGCAATGCAGGGTGCCTGTGTGCCCTGTGCCCTGGGCTCACAGGAGCACTTGAGCTGCCTGGGACAGGTTTTAGCAGAGCTCCAGGAGGTTGGACGGGAAGAGGTGACAGTGTCCTGTGGTCCCCAGGGTCACACAGTCCTGCCATGCAGTTGGGAGCTGTGTCTCCAGGAGGAATCCTGTCCCCTTTGCAGCATGAGGGGGTCACAAGAGGAGATGCATTGCAGGAGAGTCATGGAGAAATTTCTCCACTGACTGAGGGGTTAAACATGGGAACAGGCTCCCCAGGACAGTCGCCATCCCTGGGAGTGTTCCAAAATGAGTAGACAGACACTTCAGGTTACGGTTTGGTGGGCACGGTGGTGAAAGATTGGATTAAATCATCTTGGAGATCTTTTCCAACCTGAAAGGTTCCAGGATTCTTTGCCCCTGACCCTGACCCCCGTGTCCTGGTGCAGGGGGACGTGGTGAGGCTGTTCCACGCCGAGCAGGAGAAGTTCCTCACCTGTGACGAGTACAAGGGCAAGCTGCACGTCTTCCTCCGCACCACGCTGCGCCAGTCAGCCACCTCGGCCACCAGCTCCAACGCCCTGTGGGAGGTGGAGGTGAGCAGGGAGGGCGTGCAGGGGCTGTTTGGAGCTCTCCCAAGCTGTCTCAAGCTGTGGCTGAGCCCTCCCCTGCCTCCTCCAGGTGGTTCACCACGACCCGTGCCGAGGGGGAGCCGGGCACTGGAATGGCTTGTACCGCTTCAAGCACCTCGCCACGGGCAACTACCTGGCAGCAGAGGTAAGGGGGTGGCAGAGGGGTGCAGGAACGTGCCCTGGGGCTGGGGCACCCCTTGCAGAGGCAGTGCCCACCTCGGGCAGGGAGTGATGCCCAGCGTTTCCTCTGGTCCTCTCCGGTTTGCTCTGGGAGCCCCTGTGGCTCCTCCTTGGTGCAGGAGATATTGACCCCTGACCACCATCATCATTTACCTGGCTTGGGACCAAATTTGCCCCCTGAAATCCCCCAGTGAAGGGGTTCACTCGCTCAGATGGCTGGGTTTGGCTCCTTTTCTAGCCCAGGGGGACAGGAGGGGGTGGCTGGGGCATTTCTGTGCTCACCCCATGCCAAGGGACTGACTGGCACAGCCCAGTGTGTTGGAAGTGGGACATGACTCATCCTGCTGTCCTCACCTGGCAGAGGGTGGGGGCAAAATCTGGGTCTGGAAGCACCATCTGCCAGGTTTTTCTGCTCCCTTTTAAGGCCAGCTCAAGGCCTCCTGATAGAGGCACAAAGGAGTTGTTGCACTTGGATACTGGGGCGTGTTTGGCACTGCCAGCACCAAGGGCTGTGCTCTGCTGCCAGGGCAGCAGGGACATCCTGGGGATGCTTCCCAGCTGGAGAAAGCACCCAAGGGCAGCCCCCAAGACCCTTCCATCACTGCTGGATGGAAACCAGCAAACAGTGGGGCTCTGAAATGGGTGCTTCAAACTCAAAGACACTCTGTTAACCCTTGAAGACAAAATAAGATCTCAAACTGAGCCCATGCTGGGCTGGTGCTGCTCACTGGGAGCTCAGCCTGGAGCCTCCAGGGAGTTCTTGCTGCCACACAGAGCCCAAGTCTGCTCCCCTGGCTCCCCATCCTCCTCCCAGGGCTGGGACATCGTGCACTGGGCACAGGTCACATCCTCCAGCCCCACCTGGGCAGGTTTCCTCTCCGTGCTGTGTTCAGGGAAGGCAGGAACAGGGATCACACACCATCCCCAGGGGTTTGGAGGGACCGAGCAGGAGGACTGACAGCTGCTTTTCATCTCCCTCTTTAACTTTCCAGGAAAACCCAAGTTATAAAGGAGACGTGGCTGAGCCCAAAGCAGCGCCCACGGTGAGCAGAACCGCTGCTGCCACTGCCCCAACCACGCCAGCTCTCAGCCAGGGCCTGAAAGCAGAGAAATGCCCCAAAACAGAGCCCTCTGAGGGGACTACAGCCGAGTTTGTCCCTCTGTGCCAGCCCAGCATCCCTGCCCTGCACTTAGAGCAGTGTCCCACAATGAGAGGGCCCTGCCAAAACCTCTCAGAGGGGTCCCAGTGCATGTTGGCTCCCCAGGCCACAGGGAAATGCTTGGTGGAAGAGAGAGCTGGATGTTCAAGGGGGTTTTTCTGTGCTGTTGGTGAGGTTTGGATCAGGGGGGCCTCGTAGCTCAGGTGCATCCACGCTGCTTGTGCTCCACTCATGCGAGGCTCAGCCCCAGCAAAGCTTCTGCTGCATCCCCCCGATGCCCTGGGCACAGGGGACCCCCGAGCCGGGCTCAGAGACCCCCTCCCCACTGTGCAGGGGGGCAGCAGCCGTGCCAGCCGCAGGAACACCGGGGAGAAGATCAAGTACAGGCTGGTGGCCGTGCCCCACGGCAACGACATCGCCTCCCTCTTCGAGCTGGACCCCACCACGCTGCAGAAGACGGATTCCTTCGTCCCACGGTACAGCAGGGGGGTCGGGGAGGAGGCTGAGTGCCGGGGAAGGGCAGTGCTGGTGTGTCCTGTGGGGGTCACCTGGCAGGACACTCTGTGGGGGTCACTCAGCAGGACGCTGTGCTGTTGGCAGGAACTCCTACGTGAGGCTGCGCCACCTGTGCACCAACACCTGGATCCAGAGCACCAACGTGCCCATCGACATTGATGAGGAGAGGCCCATCCGCCTCATGGTACAGCCCTGCTCCCTCCTCCCTCCCTGGGCTTGTTCCCTGTTCCCCAAGGGCTCTTTGGGTGCTCCTTCCCTCCCAGCCCCCAGGGACTGAAACACCCTGGATGATCCAAAGGGGTGGGTGGGCACCAGCCTGGAGCCCACCCCAGCCCCTCTGATGGGGACAAACTGGGTCACTGATGTCAGCAGGGGTGGTGGCAGATGGTGGGGACACGCCTGGCATGGCCCTGTCTGTGTGATGCTGCTTCTCTGTTGCTTCCCAGCTGGGCACGTGTCCCACCAAAGAGGACAAAGAAGCTTTTGCCATCGTCTCTGTGCCCGTGTCTGAGATCAGGGACCTGGACTTTGCCAACGACGCCAGCTCCATGCTGGCCAACGTGGTGGAGAAGATGAACGAGGGTTTCCTCAGCCAGAACGACAGGAGGTAAAAGGGAGATGGGGCCGTGCTGGGCTCCTCCAGGGGCTCCCCAGCAGGACGGGGCCCCTGCCTGCTGCTGGTGCCAGCGCTGCCCTTGCTTCTCTGCCCACAACCCCAATCCACGCCTGCTTCTCCCAGAAGCCTGGCGAGGAAACCAGATAACGGCACAGCCCCGCTCTGGCCCCTCCTAGAAAAATATCCCAGAAAAATATCCTAGAAAAATATCCCAGAAAAATATCCGAGGGGCTGGGAGATGGCCCCACGATAGGGGCAGCCGCCTTAGTCACTGTATTATTTTTAGGTGGGTGGGTTCTTGGTGCTTCCTGAGCAAACACAGATCCCTGTGGGACAGAGCGAGCGGTTCCGCCCTGCCAGCCTGGCCCAGGGGGTGACCACAGGGGAAGAGGCGTTAAATGCAGAATCCCTGGTGTAAGCCACAAACAAAGCCCCCCTGACATTCACCCTGGCATGTGTAGGAACCATAGGGGCTGCAGATCCAGCCATTGACCTCCATTGGGGAGTGCAGGCTCAGCCAGCAGCTCCCCTGGCAGGTTTCTGAGGCTCTTTGGTCCCCAAAACCCACCAGCATCACTGCAGGGACCTGCACTGGGCAGGTGAGCAGCCCCCAGCCCACTCACCTCGTGTTCCTTTGCAGGTTTGTGATCCAGCTGCTGGAGGACTTGGTGTTTTTTGTCAGTGATGTCCCCAACAATGGCCAGAACGTGCTGGACATTGTGGTGACCAAGCCCAACCGGGAGCGGCAGAAGCTGATGCGGGAGCAGAACATCCTGAAGCAGGTGGGTGGCCCTGGGGCCCTGCACCCCAGCAAGGCTGGCACGTGTCCTGTGGACATCTCCTGTCCTGCTCAGGGCCTCTCTGGGGAACAGAGGAATGGAAAACACCACAGAGGAGGGTCTGGCCTCCAGCTCACACCATGGTGTCCAGCCATGCACGGGGGGCTGGTGTGGAGCAGGACACAGCCCTGATCTCTGCTTTTGGGCAGATCTTTGGGATCCTGAAGGCCCCGTTCAAGGACAAGGGCGGGGAAGGTCCCCTGGTGAGGCTGGAAGAGCTGTCGGACCAGAAGAACGCTCCCTACCAATACATGTTCCGCCTGTGCTACCGCGTGCTCCGGCACTCCCAGGAGGATTACCGCAAGAACCAGGTGCCGGGGGGGACTCCCCATCCCCGTGGAGCCTCGAGGGGACACGGGGACATCCATCCATCACTCACATCCCTTCTGTGCCCACCGCAGGAGCACATTGCCAAGCAGTTCGGGATGATGCAATCCCAGATTGGCTACGACATCCTGGCCGAGGACACCATCACGGCCCTGCTGCACAACAACCGCAAGCTGCTGGAGAAGCACATCACCAAAACCGAGGTGGAGACCTTCGTCAGCCTGGTGCGCAAGAACCGCGAGCCACGGTGCGTGCGTGGGGGCCCTGCTGCGGGGGGACAGGGGAAGGGGGGAGCCATGGGGTCTCGGGTTGCTGTTGATATTCACTGCCCCGAGATGTGCAGGATGTCTCTGCTCCAGCCCGTGCAACTGAAGAACGAGTCTGGATTCTTCACTTTTCGGTCTTGAGGTTGTTTATTAATTCTTATCTATAAAATTTTCTTTCTGCCCAGCCTGAGATCTGCTCAAGGCAGCCAAGGCGGTGTTGTCCTTTATACTACAAACACTATAACATATTTACATCAATACCTATCACCTGTGTTAGTGTTGTCCATATTTTATACCTATCACCTATGTTAAACTTCTACTAAATATAACATATTTACACTTAATTCCCAATACCTATCACCTGTGTTAGACAGTGCACTTCTACTCTAAATATAACATATTTACAATTAATTTCCAATACCTATCACCTATGTTAGACAGTGCACTTCTATTCTAAACCAATCCCAAAGCGCCAACATCACTGTAGAAAATGGAGAACAAGAAGAAAAAGAAAGGCTGGACACACCCAGGTTCCTCCATCTCGTCCCCATAACCCGCATACCAAAAATCCTAAAATCTACATTTTCACCCTGTGATAATTTTATTATTACACTATTCAAACCTCTGTGACTTTCAGGTCCTCATACAAAGCTGGTAACTTGTCCAGGGGTCAAAATCAAATCCCCAGGTGTTCTGGGCTGCATGCCAGGGTCTCCAAGCCCCCCGGCGGGGTCCTCGGCAACTCTGGACACCTGGAGGGTTGTACTGAGTTCCAACAATGGGGGAACCCCCTCTCATGGCAGAGCTGCCTCTCCCCCGGCAGGTTTTTGGATTATCTCTCGGATCTCTGCGTGTCCAACAACATCGCCATCCCCGTCACACAGGAGCTGATCTGCAAGTGCGTGCTGGACTCGAAGAACAGTGACATCCTCATCAAAACTGAGTGAGTGGATGAGGAAGAGGTTTTCCACAGCAGGGGTGTGTTGTGGGGTGGTTGTCAGGCACCCAACCAAAGCTTCTCACTCTGCAGCTGGAGAGAGGAGAAAAAATTTATGGAAGGGTTCATTGGTTGGGATAAGAACCAGGAGAAATCGCTCATCAAATACAACCAAAGGCAAAACAGGCTCTAGTCAGGGATATGAATTAATTTTACTCATAACTAAATCAGAGCAGGATAATGAGAAGGTAAATAAAACCCTTACACCTTCTCCCCACCCTACAAGAAACCCACCACAGGATGGGCCTGGTCCCACCAAAGCTCCATCACCTCCTGAGGTGCAGCCCCTCCATCCATGGGAGCATCTCCAGATTTCCCCTTTCCTGTCCCAGGCTGAGGCCAGTGAAGGAGATGTCCCAGACCCACGAGTACCTGAGCATTGAGTACTCAGAGGAGGAGGTCTGGCTCACCTGGACGGACAAGAACAACGACCACCACGAGAAAAGCATCCGGCAGCTGGCACAGGAGGCCCGGGCTGGCAATGCCCACGACGAGAACGTCCTCAGCTACTACAGGTGATGCTCCTGTGGCACCTGCTGTCCAGGTGAGGCTGTGCGGGTTGCACGGCCTCACTCCCTCTCCCCCTCACCCCTGGGCAGGTACCAGCTGAAGCTCTTTGCCCGCATGTGCCTGGACCGCCAGTACCTGGCCATCAAGGAGATCTCCCAGCAGCTGGGGGTGGACCTGATCTTCCTGTGCATGGCAGATGAGATGCTGCCCTTCGACCTGCGTGCCTCCTTCTGCCACCTCATGCTGCACGTGCACGTGGACAGGGACCCCCAGGAGCGGGTGATGCCCGTGAAGTTTGCTCGGCTCTGGACGGAGATCCCCACCGCCATCACCATCAAAGAGTGAGACACGCCAGGGCTTGGGACGGCTCTGAGGGACAGGGCAGGACAGGGGGTGGCAGGGGAGTGTTTGTGGAGTGACCAGGCTGGGTTTGAGCCTTCAGAAGGAAGTGGGATCCATCTGTCACAGCATCACTGCTGGCCACAGGGGCTCTGGACGGTGCTCCTGCCAGCTGGGTGTGAGGACACCCGCTGTCCCCAGCTCACCCCGACGTGTCTGTCCCCTTGCAGCTACGACTCCAACCTCAACACCTCGCGTGACGACAAGAAGAACAAGTTTGCCAGCACCATGGAGTTTGTGGAGGACTACCTCAACAACGTGGTGAGCGAGGCCGTGCCCTTCGCCAACGAGGAGAAGAACAAGCTCACCTTCGAGGTGCGGCACCTTGCAGGCTGTGACACGGTCCGGCTGCTGCTGCCCCTGCAATGTCCCTGTCCCCCACCACAGATTCTCCTGCTCAGCCCCGAGCAGGGCGAGGTCTGGAGATGCCTTGTCCTTCCCCAGGTCGTCAGCCTTGCCCACAACCTCATCTACTTCGGCTTCTACAGCTTCAGCGAGTTGCTGCGCCTGACAAGGACCCTGCTGGGCATCATCGACTGCGTCCAGAACCCTCAGCTGATGATGCAGGCTGTCTACAACGATGAGGTGACAGGTGAGTCCCTGTTTTCCATGGTCTGCCCAAGGTTTTCCATGGTCTGCCCAGTGCTTTCCAGTTTTGGTGGCAAGAAAAGCGGACACTGGCTTGCTGATGTGGCTGGGTGTGCTGTAGGACATGGAGTGGTGAGCCCTTGGCTATGCCAAAAGAAATATTTGGTGCCTTCCGCTCATTCTCTGATTAAGCCTAGAGCATTTTCCAGTCCAGGTGGGTCCTTCCTTGGTCCTCTGCCACCTCCCTCTCCACCCACACTAACTGTGGCTGCCTCTGCAGGGAAGAACGTGCGGAGGTCGATCCAGGGCGTGGGGCAGATGATGTCCACCATGGTGCTGAGCAGGAAACAGTCCATCTTCAGCCCCCCCAGCCTCAGCGCTGGCTCTGCCCCGGAGCAAGTGGACAGAGGGAGGAGCATTGAGAACGAGAACATTGTGGTGATGGAGACCAAGCTGAAGATCCTGGAGATCTTGCAGGTTGGAGCCAAAGGAGTGGTGGGACCTGTGGGATGGGGGTGTGCAATGTGATTTTCTCAATCAGGGGCACAGTTGGCGTGAAGAGGGCACTCAGTCACTTCTGGTTTCTCCTTCCCTGCTGCTTCCAGTTCATCCTAAACGTGCGGCTGGACTACAGGATCTCCTACCTGCTCTCTGTCTTCAAGAAGGAGTTTGTGGAGGTTTACCCCATGCAGGACAGTGCAGCTGATGGGACAGCTCCAGCCTTTGACTCCACAAGTAACTCTCCCACTTTGCTCCTGGTACACCCCCAGCTCAGCAGGCCCCAGGGGCTGGGAGGGCACAGGTGGCAGAGGTGGCATCTTCAGCAGAGGTGGCATCTCCAGCAGAGGTGGCATCTCCAGCAGAGGTGGCATCTCCAGCAGAGGTGACATCTCCAGCAGCTGCTGCTGGCAGGGCGCAGGGAGGGATGGAGTCTGTGTTTTGGTGGGAGCAGGATCAGGGAGCTGGGTTGGTTCCTGTGGGTTCCTGCCAAGACGCAGGGCTGGCATTGTCCACCCTCGTCACTCCCTTCCTCTCCCTGCAGCTGCAGCCATGAACCTGGACCGGATCGGGGAGCATGCCGAGGCCATGTTTGGTGTGGGGTGAGTGCCTGTCCCCATAGCTCCCCTGGCCATAGGGCCCTTCCCCTTCTGTCCACCCCACCCAGGCTGGGAGCTGCAGGTGATGAGCAGGAGGAGGCTCTAAAGGCTGCAGAGCTGTCCCCATCAGCCCCTGAGCTCCCTGTTAACACCCAGCACTTCCATCCCACTCCAGGAAGTCCAGCAGCATGTTGGAGGTGGATGACGAGGGAGGGAGGATGTTCCTGAGGGTGCTGATCCACCTGACCATGCACGACTACCCCCCACTCATCTCTGGCTCCCTGCAGCTCCTCTTCAAGCACTTCAGCCAGAGGCAGGAGGTCCTGCACACCTTCAAACAGGTGACCTGGAGATCCCACACCTGGCTGTGGGCGGGGGACGTGGCGTGGATCCTGGCCCTTTCCTTGGGAGGGAGATTGGGAGTGGGATTTGTGCCCCAAGCTGGAATCCCCTGGGAATGTCACTGCAGGTCCAGCTCCTGATCTCAGCCCAGGATGTGGAGAACTACAAGGTGATCAAGTCAGAGCTGGACAAACTCCGCACCATGGTGGAGAAATCGGAGCTCTGGGTGGACAAGAAGGGCAGCACCAAAGGGGACAGCACAGGGGAGGGGAACAAGAAGGAGAAGAAGGAGGTGAGAGCCCTGAGCAAGACCCTGTGATCCAGGGTGGGGAAGGAGTGGGAGGCAGGGCAGGGCTCACCTTAATCCAGCACCTGGTGCCTCTGGATGGGCTTGATGGGGAGGCTGCAGAGGGTCCTGAGGGGTGTGGCTGGAGGGGCACAGTGTGACCCCAGTGCTGCCGTGTCCCCTGCAGCACGGTGCCGACGAGGAGGTCATTGCTCCAGGAGAGAAGAGCAGTGAGAACTACCAGATAGTGAAGGGGGTGAGTGAGACCAAGCCCTGGCGCACCGGCGGGAAGGAAAGGGGCAAAATCCTGGGGGAATCCCAAGTTCTGCTGTGCTTCAGTAGAAACAAGTCCAAGCCTGGCTTGCTTCAACCAGCTCAGCACAGGGAAAAGCTGTCACATCCTTGCACTGGGGGGACTGGAGGGGACTGGGTGGGTGACAGCTATGAGGGCTCTGCATGGAGGGTCCCTGAGGGGGGCTGAAATTCGTGAGCAAAGCAGGGAACACCCAGGATTACGGAGGGAACATGTGGAATGCAAACCAGCCCCAGTGCTGGTGGCCATCCTGAGCGGCTCCAGGCTCAGCCCCTGCCTGCTGTGGTCCCTCTGTCCCCAGATCCTGGAGAGGCTCAACAAGATGTGCGGGGTGGGCGAGCAGGTGCGCAAGAAGCAGCAGCGCCTGCTGAAGAACATGGATGCCCACAAGGTGATGCTGGACCTGCTGCAGATCCCCTATGAGAAGGTGGGTGGACAGAAACCAACTGGTCCTGAGCACCCAGGGCAAGGGGGGCACACGAGGACCCCCCTGAGCGGCCTCCTGCCACCCCCATCCCTCTCAGCTCGGTGTGTTTCTCCTCTGTCCCCTCCTCAGGGCGATGCCAAGATGATGGAGATCCTCAAGTTCACCCACCAGTTCCTGCAGAAGTTTTGTGCTGGCAACCAGGAGAACCAGGCCCTGCTGCACAAACACCTCAACCTGTTCCTGACCCCGGGGGTAAGGAGAGGACACGGAGGGGCAGCAGCACAGGGAGGGACGTCGGCACAACTCCTGGGGCTGGGAGCGTGGGATGGAAAACCCAGGAGGAGACACCAGGCAGGGCAGGAGCTGGGGACAGTTCCTGCAGCCCCCTGGCCTCACTCTGCCCCTTGTCTCCAGCTGCTGGAGGCAGAGACGATGCAGCACATCTTCCTCAACAACTACCAGCTGTGCTCGGAGATCAACGAGACGGTGCCGCAGCACTTCATCCACTGCGTGGCCACCCACGGCCGCCACGTGCAGTACCTCGACTTCCTGCACACCATCATCAAGGCCGAGGGCAAGTACGTCAAGAAGTGCCAGGACATGATCATGACTGAGGTGAGGACCTCTCCTGCAGGGCGGGAATGGGGGGAAGCAGGACAAGGCTCTTGGGAGCTGCACTGTTGGCTTCTTCCTTGAGAAGAGCCTCACAGCCATGCTGGATCCTCCCTGGAACCAGCCTCAGTGCTGGTGGACATCTTGAGTGTCCATCACCCATCTCCAGGGGTTCAATGCAAGGTCCAAGAGTCATTTTGGGAGTCCCACAATTTTTGATTGCACTGCAAATGCCTGGATTTCCCTGTAAACACAAATCTCTGTCTCCTTTCCCAGCCATTGCTGCTCATTCCCCAGTGCAGAGGGGACACCATTGGCCTTGGAGGCTTCTGACCTTCCACAATTTTTGATTGCATTGCAAATGCCTGGTTTTCTCTGTAAACACAAATCCCTGTCCCCCTTCCCAGCCATCCCCCACTGTACAGGGGACACCATTGGCCTCGGAGGCTTCTGACCTTCCTTTTCAGAGTGGTGAGCACTGAGCACTGCCCCTTCCCTGCAGCTCACCAACGCTGGGGACGACGTGGTGGTTTTCTACAATGACAAAGCTTCGCTGGCCACCCTGCTGGAGATGATGACAGCGGCCAGGGATGGGGTGGAGGAGAACAGCCCCCTGATGTACCACATCTCCCTGGTGGACCTGCTGGCTGCCTGTGCCGAAGGCAAGAACGTCTACACCGAGATCAAGTGCACGTCCCTGCTGCCCCTGGAGGACGTGGTGCGGGTGGTGACACACGAGGACTGCATCACAGAGGTACGGGGTGGCAGCCAGGAGGACACTGGGGCTCTGCACTGATTGTCCCCTGACGGCGCCCCTGCCCGTTTCCCCCTCCCCGACAGGTGAAGATGGCCTATGTGAACTTTGTCAACCACTGCTATGTGGACACGGAGGTGGAGATGAAGGAGATCTACACCAGCAACCACATCTGGACCCTCTTTGAGAACTTCACCCTGGACATGGCCCAGGTGTGTGGGAAGGGCTGGGTGGGAGGGACATGGAAGTGGTGGCTTGGATGGGGACAGGGTGGTGTCACCAAGGCTCCCTTGAAGCCTCCTGCAGGGCGTGGATGCTTGTGGGACCTCATGCAGCTGCCACACTTGGGGCTGGGGAGTGGTCAGGGCACAGGAGCTGTGTCACTGGCCACATCCCTCAGCTCAGCGTGGTCCCAGCAGCCTCTGGGCAGGCAGGAGCTGGCTCTGGTGCCATCAGCGTCCTCCCTGTCCTGACAGATGTGCAAGAAGAGGGAGAAGCGCCTGCCGGATGCCACGCTGGAGAAGTACGTGCTGACGGTGGTGCTGGACACCATCAATGCGTTCTTCAGCTCACCCTTCTCGGAGAACAGCACCTCACTGCAGGTGACAAGGGCGGGCAGGGTGGCAGAGGAGGACAGCAGCTCAGCCAGGCCCCCAAAACACGGCTTGGATGCGTGTGCTGACACTCCTGTCTCCTCCAGACCCACCAGACCATCGTGGTGCAGCTCCTCCAGTCCACCATGAGGCTGCTGGAGTGTCCCTGGCTGCAGCAGCAGCACAAGAGCTCGGTGGAGTCCTGCATCCGCACGCTGGCCATGGTTGGTAAGGAGCCACTGCTGGGGACAGGGGACAGGGGACAGGGCCACCCTGGGCCAGCAGTGAGCAGGACACCCTGTTGTCACTGCAGGACACGAAAAAACACAAGCACACACCGCTGTTCTCAAGGTGAAGGAAAAAGGGAAGCTTATTTTCTGACTCCAACATTTATAGTTTTCTGAAAGTGACAGCGGATTGGAAGGTGACAGTGCCACCTCTCCAATGACACTGGTCAAACCAAAGTCCATCAACTTTCTCCTCCTCCATAAAGGAATGCAAAACAATGAGTTATTTACAGAAAGTGTGTGAGAAGGTTCACCACAAGAATGTCGACATTAGAAGGCTTAGAGAATCTCAAAAAGCCAAGGTGACACCCTGTCCCTCCTGTGGGGGTGGCAGGACACCATGGTGAGGGGCTGCCAGCTGGGGATGGGGACATTCAGCTCCAGGATGGGCTTTTGTTTGAGCTTCATCTCAGCATTCCCAGGATAATGTGAGGATAACCAGAGCCTGGGCTCGGCTGGGAGCTCCCTGGTGTGTCCCTGCCCGGACACAAAGCCAACATTGACAGTGGTTTTCCCTGGCCAGGACTTTGCCCTCGGTGTGCAGCTGCCTGACTCAGGCTGAGGGCTGTTAGCACTGAGTCACCGTGGAAAGGATTGCTGGTGCCTGGCCTCTGGGTGGGGATTTCCCTTTGGAATTCCAGGCAGGGTGCTTGCAGCCTCCCCACGCTGGGCTTTCCCAACCAAAAACTGGGGCTGGGGCCAGTTTCCACCCTGTGTGGGGCTGTGGGTGTTGGGACATGTGGGAACACTCCAGCCCATACTGCCCTGGAGGAGTTTACTGGTGTACTTACCCCAAATCTCTGCTGCATATGAGGTGAACACTGATGAAGGGTGCCCAGACAGGGTGGTGGGACCCAGCTGGGTGGTGGCTGTGCCAACCCCACCCCTGTGTCCCCCAGCCAAGAGCCGCTCCATCGCTCTGCCCATGGACCTGGACGCCCACGTGAGCTCCCTGCTCAACAGCAGCTCCACCAGCACGGTGCAGAGGAACACCTCGAGCTACAAGGCAGCCACACGCTCCTTCCCCCGCGTGTCCACCACCCCCAACCAGTGGGACTACAAGAACATCATCGAGAAGCTGCAGGTACAGGGCAGGGCGTGGCGGGGCTCAGGTGGGCGCTGGCCTTGCAGGGTCCCTGTCCCGTGTGTCCCCTGGCTCTGAAGGGGCTGCTGTGGCTTGCAGGACATCATCAACGCCCTGGAGGATCGCCTGAAGCCGCTGGTGGAGGCTGAGCTGTCCGTGCTGGTGGATGTCCTGCACCGGCCGGAGCTGCTCTTCATGGAGGGGTTTGGACCAGGGGGTGTGGGAAGGGTTTCCACCGTGGGTGTGGGAAGGGTTTGGGACCCTCACTGTGGGTGCGTGTGGGAAGGGGGGTTCCTGTGGGAAGGGTTTGAGCCTGGGCTGGGGGTCCTGGGGGTCCTGAGAAGGGTTTGGGACCCTCACCGTGGGTGTGGGAAGGGTTTGGGACCCTCACCATGGGTGCTGGGAAGGGTTTGGGACCCTCACCATGGGTGCTGGGGGTGTGGGAAGGGTTTGGGACCCTCACCATGGGTGCTGGGAAGGGTTTGGGACCCTCACCATGGGTGCTGGGAAGGGTTTGGGACCCTCACCGTGGGTGCTGGGAAGGGTTTGGGACCCTCACCGTGGGTGCTGGGAAGGGTTTGGGACCCTCACTGTGGGTGCTGGGAAGGGTTTGGGACCCTCACTGTGGGGGTGCTGGGAAGGGTTTGGGACCCTCACCGTGGGTGCTGGGAAGGGTTTGGGACCCTCACCGTGGGTGCTGGGAAGGGTTTGGGACCCTCACTGTGGGTGCTGGGAAGGGTTTAGGACCCTCACTGTGGGTGCTAGGAAGGATTTGGGACCCTCACCGGGGGTGCTGGGGGTGTGGGAAGGGTTTGGGACCCTCATCCTGGGCGTCCCTGTGTGCCTGCAGCTGGAGGGGTGATGGGGGTGGTTCCCCCTGGGGTGCCCAGGTCCCTGACAGCTGTGTGACAATGGCTTTGCTGTGCCAGGCTGGTGCAGCACACTAAGGACCTCATGGAGACGGAGGAGAAGCTCTGCATCAAGGTGCTGAGGACGCTGCAGCAGATGCTGGTGAAGAGGAACAAGTACGGAGAGAGGGTGAGCACCATGCTCTGTGTCCATCCAGCCCCACTCCCAGGCTGGCAGAGCCCACCCAGGGCACCCAGGGGTGCTCAGCTGGTTCTGCCCTGGCCCCAGCCTTGGCATGGGGACATTGGTGACATTTGTTTGCCTTGGCAGGGCAACCTGCTGAGGAAAATGCTCATGAACAATTACCTGCAGAACAAGAGGTCCAGCTCCAAGGGGGAGATGGGGGATGCTGCAGGGGGAGGTGAGTGCCCCTCTCCTGCCCCTTCCTCAAACTGCTTGGCTCCCAGGCAGCGATGGGACCAGGTCTGGGCTGGTTGCCAGCTCCACAGAGGAGCAGAGGATTTGGGGAGGTGAAGGGGGGGCACAGAGATGCCCTGGCAGTGGTGGAGCTGTGCTGGCTCTTGCTGCCACAGCATCACATCCCTCCTGCCCTCTCACTCAGGCCAGGACCAGGACTGGTCGGCCATCGCCGCCGATCCCAGTACCCGGCTGGACATGAAGGGGCCACCAAGCTGGTGGCTGACCTCATCATGAACACCAAGAACGAGAAGATCTTCCAGGAGAGCATCCTGCTGGCCATCCGCCTGCTGGATGGAGGCAACACCGAGATCCAGGTGCTGAGGGAGGTTGGGCAGCCAGGGGTTGGTGTGGGCAGGGTGAGGGTCCAGTGCTCAGCCCCAGGCAGTGGGTTTGGCCAAAGCACCTCTTGCTTGTGCTGAAATGTGATGATTTGAGTTTCCCAGCTCCATGGCAGGCTGTGGGAGGGGCAGGTGGTTCCAGGTTGTTTCTGGAGTTCTGCTGATGCCCTCTGCCGGGAATTCCTGAAATGGTTCAGGGCTGCAGTGCTGGTGGGGGACCTCCAGGGTTATCCCAATCCCTTTGTCACAGGGAAGCTGAATAATGGTGAAAAACCCAGTGGGGCTCCAGCCAAAACCAGGTTATGCTGGGCAATGCCTGCAGTGCTGAGGCTGCTGCCCAGAGGGACAGGCAGGGACACTTTGGATGTGGTGGTGGGGACTGAACCGAGTGTCCTTTCACCAGAAATCCTTTTACAACCTCATGACGAGCGACAAGAAGTCCGAGAAGTTCTTCAAGGTTCTGCACGACAGGATGAAGAAGGCGCAGCAGGAGACCAAGTCCACGGTGTCGGTGAACATGAGTGACATCGGGAACAAACCCCGTGAGGACAAGGACGAGCCAGACCCTGGCACCAAAGGTACATAGCAGTGTCCCCTTGTCCCCTCGGGAGGGCCAGAACTGGCTTGGTGACAGGCTGAGCTGAGGAGGGGACAATTCCTATGGTGGTGGTCGCAGGGGTCTCAGGATGAGGGAAGAGATGAGAATGTTGACTCCATGTTTCAGAAGGCTTGATTTATTATTTTATGATATATATTATATTAAAACTATACTAAAAGAAAAGAAGAAAGTCCATCCAGCACTGGCTTGGTGACAGACTGAGCTGAAGAGGGGACAATTCCTATGGTGGTGTTCATAGGGGGAAGAGACGAGAATGTTGACTCTAAGTTTCAGAAGGCTTGATTTATTACTTTATGATATATATTATATTAAAACTATACTAAAAGAATAGAAGAAAGGATTTCTTCAGAAGGCTAGCTAAGAATAGAAGAATGATAACAAAGGCTTGTGACTGACTGAGACAGTCCAGACAGCCGGACTGTGATTGGCCATTAATTAGAAACAACCACACGAGACCAATCCCAGATGCACCCGTTGCATTCCACAGCAGCAGAAAACCATTGTTCACATTTTGTTCCTGGGACTTCTCAGGTGAAAACACTCCTAAGGAAAGGATTTTCCATAGAACATGTGTGTGCCGTATTCTCCAGGACGAGGAGACCCCTTCCTGCTGCCCGGCACCCCGACGGGGGTACCGATGGCCGTGGGGTTCCGCAAGGGCCCTGAGCCCGGGGGAGCAGGGCCAGAACAACGAGATGGGGGTGACAGTGCTGATCATGGAGCCCATCCTGCGCCTTCCTGCAGCTGCTCTGCGAGAACCACAACCGGGACCTGCAGGTTGGTGCTGGGCTCTGGGCTTGGGGAAGGTTGGGTGTCACTGTAAGACACGAAATAACACGACGTGGGCACGCTGCTGTTCTCAAGGTAAAAGGGGGAAGTTTATTTTCTGACTCTAACATTTATGGATTTCCAAAAGTGACAGTGGATTGGAGGGGGGACAGTGCCACCTCTCCAACGACACCGGACAAACCAACGGCCCATCAAATTTTTCCTCCTCTATAAAAGAATGCAAAACGATAAGTTTTTTACAGAAAGTGTGTGAGAAAGTTTGTTACAAGGATGTAAACATCAGAAGGCTTAGAAAAACTTTAAAAATCAGGGTGACAGTTGGGATCTGCCCCAGTTTGGCCCCGAAATGCTGTGGCACCCAGCAGCTCTGTGCCTCAGTTTCCCCATGAGCACCATGATCTGTGTCCATCCAGCCCCACTCCCAAACATCCAGTTTGGGGTTGTGGGAGGAGTTCCTGGCAGGAGTGGCTGTGGGGCTGAGGTCTGTAGGCAGGGCAGCCCCAGCCCAAATGTCCCTCAAACTGCGGCTGGAGGAGAGAGGGATGGGGGCCCCATTGCTGGGCTCTGCTCCACAGAACTTCCTGCGGTGCCAGAACAACAAAACCAACTACAACCTGGTGTGTGAGACGCTGCAGTTCCTGGACATCATGTGTGGCAGCACCACGGGCGGGCTGGGGCTGCTGGGCCTCTACATCAACGAGTACAACGTGGCTCTCATCACCCAGACCCTGGAGACCCTGACCGAGTACTGCCAGGGGCCCTGCCACGAGAACCAGGTCTGGGGGGGCCTTCCCCACACCTCATCACACACCAGGGGAGCTTCTGGGGGGATGTGGGGGAAGAAGGGGCAGGTTTTGGGTTCAGAATGTGGAGCAGAATGTGGGAAGCAGAGGTCACAGGGTTCCTGCACAAGTCACCAGCTGCTGCAAAATGGGGTGATGCAGATGGGGGTAAATGATTCAGTGGGGTGAACAGGGTCCTTTGCAGGGAGAGGGGAGGTTTGGGGGCCCAGGGCTGCAGGCAGGGCAGAGTTTCAGACCAGGGCTGTGCTGGAGGGTGGAGCTGGGAGGACTGGAAGGATCTGTGGGATAACACACTGCCCGACTCCCCCAGAGCTGCATCGTGACCCACGAGTCCAACGGGATCGACATCATCACAGCCCTGATCCTAAACGACATCAGCCCCCTCTGCAAGTACAGGATGGACCTGGTCCTGCAGCTCAAGGTGCACAGAGGCCTGGGCTGGGGTGCTGGGGACATGTCTGTGTGTCACTGCGTGTGTCACTGCGTGTGTCACTGCGTTTGTCACTGCGTTTGTCACTGCCAGGACTCACTGGCAGGGTCATGGGGTGTTCTGTGGGGTGAGGCTGTCACCGTAGAGGGGACCCTGCCTGTGTCAGACCCTTGGGTGGAGCAGGGCTGGGGCATCTCCACCACGCTCAGATGCCCCTGGCACAAGGGATTTGGATAATTCTGCCCACCCCAAAGCCCGGGGCAGTGGCAGGGCTCATCTCCCCTCACCAAGGGCTTCTCCTCACCAGGACAATGCCTCCAAGCTCCTGCTGGCCCTCATGGAGAGCAGGCACGACAGCGAGAACGCCGAGAGGATCCTCATCAGCCTCCGTCCCCAGGAACTGGTGAGGGAACTGGGAATGTCCCACTGGGAATGAGCCCCAAACCCACAGCTGGGCATCCCTGCCCTGGCTCCTGCTGCAGTTTCTGCCTCCCCTGCCCCACTGCTGCTCCTCCTGCCCAAATCCTGGCTGAGGGGAAAGCAGGGGTGAGGAGGAGCTCAGTGCCCCTGTGCTGCCTTGCAGGTGGATGTGATTAAGAAGGCCTACCTGCAGGAGGAGCTGTGAGAACGCTGAGGTTTCCCCCGGGAAGTTGGACACAACATTTATATCCTGGCGCTGCAGGTAGGGGCTATAAAAGCATCCTGCCAGGCTGTGCTCACAGGTTGCTCTTTTCCTCCATAATTCCATAATGGGGCATTTCCCTCCATAATTTTGCACATTCCCTCCATAATTTTGCACATTTCCTGCAGCCAGATTGGCCTCCTGTGGAGCCAAATGTGCCTTTGGCTGTGGGAGCAGCCATGGCTTGCTGGCCATCCCAGAGCCCCCATGTCCCCTGCCATCCTGTGCTCACTGTCACCACCCCTGTCCCCCTGCCAGCTCTCCCGACACAACAAGTCTCTGCAGCAGCTCCTGAAGCCAGTGAAGGAATCCAGGAGGAGGAGGAGGTTTGGGAATCTCATCCATGGTATGGAGAGGCACCTTCCCCACAATCCGCCCTGATCCTGGGGCTACAAAAACATCTTGAGAGCCCACCTGGGCTTTGCTGGATTTGATGGATTTTGGTGTTGCACAGGGATTAAAGAGGGAGAAACACCTAAATGCCCTTTCAGCCAGAGGTAGGGCCCCAGGAGGGTGTGTGTGCCCTGGAAGGTGTTTGGGAGGCACCATGGGCCCTGGGGGGTGCTGGGGAGGGTCCCCCCCCCTTCACCCTGGGTGAAAGGAAGGGCTGAGTTTTTGCTGCTCACGGGGGTTCTGAAGGTTTGGAACCCTCACCATCACCATGGGTGCTGGGAAGGGTTTGGGACCCTCACCGTGGGTGCTGGGAAGGGTTTGGGACCCTCACCATGGGTGCTGGGAAGGGTTTGGGACCCTCACCATGGGTGCTGGGGGTGCTGGGAAGGGTTTGGGACCCTCACCATGGGGTGTGGGTGGAAGGGTTTGGGACCCTCACCATGGGTTGGGAAGGGTTTGGGACCCTCACCGTAGGGGTGCTGGGAAGGGTTTGGGACCCTCACCGCTGGGTGCTGGGAAGGGTTTGGGACCCTCACTGTGGGTGCTGGGAAGGGTTTGGGACCCTCACTGTGGGTGCTGGGAAGGGTTTGGGACCCTCACCGTGGGTGCTGGGAAGGGTTTGGGACCCTCACCGTGGGTGCTGGGAAGGGTTTGGGACCCTCACTGTGGGTGCTGGGAAGGGTTTAGGACCCTCACTGTGGGTGCTAGGAAGGATTTGGGACCCTCACCGGGGGTGCTGGGGGTGTGGGAAGGGTTTGGGACCCTCATCCTGGGCGTCCCTGTGTGCCTGCAGCTGGAGGGGTGATGGGGGTGGTTCCCCCTGGGGTGCCCAGGTTTCCCCTGCAGCTGGAGGGGTGATGGGGGTGGTTCCCCCTGGGGTGCCCAGGTCCCTGCCAGCTGTGTGACAATGGCTTTGCTGTGCCAGGCTGGTGCAGCACACCAAGGACCTCATGGAGACGGAGGAGAAGCTCTGCATCAAGGTGCTGAGGACGCTGCAGCAGATGCTGGTGAAGAGGAACAAGTACGGAGAGAGGGTGAGCACCATGCTCTGTGTCCATCCAGCCCCACTCCCAGGCTGGCAGAGCCCACCCTGGGCACCCAGGGGTGCTCAGCTGGTTCTGCCCTGGCCCCAGCCTTGGCATGGGGACATTGGTGACATTTGTTTGCCTTGGCAGGGCAACCTGCTGAGGAAAATGCTCATGAACAATTACCTGCAGAACAAGAGGTCCAGCTCCAAGGGGGAGATGGGGGATGCTGCAGGGGGAGGTGAGTGCCCCTCTCCTGCCCCTTCCCCTCAAACTGCCAGCTCCCAGGCAGCAATGGGACCAGGTCTGGGCTGGTTGCCAGCTCCACAGAGGAGCAGAGGATTTGGGGAGGTGAAGGGGGGGCACAGAGATGCCCTGGCAGTGGTGGAGCTGTGCTGGCTCTTGCTGCCACAGCATCACATCCCTCCTGCCCTCTCACTCAGGCCAGGACCAGGACTGGTCGGCCATCGCCGCCGTCCAGTGCCGGCTGGACCGCGAAGGGGCCACCAAGCTGGTGGCTGACCTCATCATGAACACCAAGAACGAGAAGATCTTCCAGGAGAGCATCCTGCTGGCCATCCGCCTGCTGGATGGAGGCAACACCGAGATCCAGGTGCTGAGGGAGGTTGGGCAGCCAGGGGTTGGTGTGGGCAGGGTGAGGGTCCAGTGCTCAGCCCCAGGCAGTGGGTTTGGCCGAAGCACCCCTTGCTTGTGCTGAAATCTGATGATTTGAGTTTCCCAGCTCCATGGCAGGCTGTGGGAGGGGCAGGTGATTCCAGGTTGTTTCTGGAGTTCTGCTGATGCCCTCTGCCGGGAATTCCTGAAATGGTTCAGGGCTGCAGTGCTGGTGGGGGACCTCCAGGGTTATCCCAAACCCTTTGTCACAGGGAAGCTGAATAATGGTGAAAAACCCAGTGGGGCTCCAGCCAAAACCAGGTTATGCTGGGCAATGCCTGCAGTGCTCAGGCTGCTGCCCAGAGGGACAGGCAGGGACACTTTGGATGTGGTGGTGGGGACTGAACCGAGTGTCCTTTCACCAGAAATCCTTTTACAACCTCATGACGAGCGACAAGAAGTCCGAGAAGTTCTTCAAGGTTCTGCACGACAGGATGAAGAAGGCGCAGCAGGAGACCAAGTCCACGGTGTCGGTGAACATGAGTGACATCGGGAACAAACCCCGTGAGGACAAGGACGAGCCAGACCCTGGCACCAAAGGTACACAGCAGTGTCCCCTTGTCCCCTCGGGAGGGCCAGAACTGGCTTGGTGACAGGCTGAGCTGAGGAGGGGACAATTCCTATGGTGGTGTTCGCAGGGGTCTCAGGATGAGGGAAGAGATGAGAATGTTGACTCTTAAGTTTCAGAAGGCTTGATTTATTATTTTATGATATATTAAAACTATACTAAAAGAATAGAAGAAAGTCCATCCAGCACTTGCTTGGTGACAGGCTGAGCTGAAGAGGGGACAATTCCTATGGTGATGTTCACAGGGGGAAGAGATGAGAATGTTGACTCTAAGTTTTAGAAGGCTTGATTTATTATTTTATGATATATATTATATTAAACTATACTAAGAGAATAAAAGAAAGGATTTCATCAGAAGGCTAGCTAAGAATAGAAGAATGATAACAAAGGCTTGTGACTGACTGAGACAGTCCAGACAGCCGGACTGTGATTGGCCATTAATTAGAAACAACCACACGAGACCAATCCCAGATGCACCCGTTGCATTCCACAGCAGCAGAAAACCATTGTTCACATTTTGTTCCTGGGACTTCTCAGGTGAAAACACTCCTAAGGAAAGGATTTTCCATAGAACATGTGTGTGCCGTATTCTCTCCAGGACGAGGAGACCCCTTCCTGCTGCCCGGCACCCCGACGCGGTACCCGATGGCCGTGGGGTTCCGCAAGGGCCACGAGCCCGGGGAGCAGGGCCAGAACAACGAGATGGGGGTGACAGTGCTGATCATGGAGCCCATCCTGCGCTTCCTGCAGCTGCTCTGCGAGAACCACAACCGGGACCTGCAGGTTGGTGCTGGGCTCTGGGCTTGGGGAAGGTTGGGTGTCACTGTAAGACACGAAATAACACGACGTGGGCACGCTGCTGTTCTCAAGGTAAAAGGGGGAAGTTTATTTTCTGACTCTAACATTTATGGATTTCCAAAAGTGACAGTGGATTGGAGGGTGACAGTGCCACCTCTCCAACGATGCCGGACAAACCAACGGCCCATCAAATTTTTCCTCCTCTATAAAAGAATGCAAAACGATAAGTTTTTTACAGAAAGTGTGTGAGAAAGTTTGTTACAAGGATGTAAACATCAGAAGGCTTAGAAAAACTTTAAAAATCAGGGTGACAGTTGGGATCTGCCCCAGTTTGACCCCGAAATGCTGTGGCACCCAGCAGCTCTGTGCCTCAGTTTCCCCATGAGCACCATGATCTGTGTCCATCCAGCCCCACTCCCAAACATCCAGTTTGGGGTTGTGGGAGGAGTTCCTGGCAGGAGTGGCTGTGGGGCTGAGGTCTGTAGCTTACAGGGGCAGCCCCAGCCCAAATGTCCCTCAAACTGCGGCTGGAGGAGAGAGGGATGGGGACCCCATTGCTGGGCTCTGCTCCACAGAACTTCCTGCGGTGCCAGAACAACAAAACCAACTACAACCTGGTGTGTGAGACGCTGCAGTTCCTGGACATCATGTGTGGCAGCACCACGGGCGGGCTGGGGCTGCTGGGCCTCTACATCAACGAGTACAACGTGGCTCTCATCACCCAGACCCTGGAGACCCTGACCGAGTACTGCCAGGGGCCCTGCCACGAGAACCAGGTCTGGGGGGCCTTCCCTGAACCTCATCACACACCAGGGGAGCTTCAGGGGGGATGTGGGGGAAGAAGGGACAGGTTTTGGGTTCAGAATGTGGAGCAGAATGTGGGCAGCAGAGGTCACAAAGCTCCTGCACAAGTCACCAGCTGCTGCTTGGCTGCAAAATGGGGTGATGCAGATGGGGGTAAATAATTCAGTGGGGTGAACAGGGTCCTTTGCAGGGAGAGGGGAGGTTTGGGGGCCCAGGGCTGCAGGCAGGGCAGAGTTTCAGACCAGGGCTGTGCTGGAGGGTGGAGCTGGGAGGACTGGCAGGATCTGTGGGGTAACACACTGCCCGACTCCCCCAGAGCTGCATCGTGACCCACGAGTCCAACGGGATCGACATCATCACAGCCCTGATCCTAAACGACATCAGCCCCCTCTGCAAGTACAGGATGGACCTGGTCCTGCAGCTCAAGGTGCACAGAGGCCTGGGCTGGGGTGCTGGGGACATGTCTGTGTGTCACTGCGTGTGTCACTGCGTGTGTCACTGCGTGTGTCACTGCCAGGACTCACTGGCAGGGTCATGGGGTGTTCTGTGGGGTGAGGCTGTCACTGTAGAGGGGACCCTGCCTGTGTCAGACCTCAGGGCTGGGGCATCTCCACCACGCTCAGATGCCCCTGGCACAAGGGATTTGGATAATTCTGCCCACCCCAAAGCCCTGGGCAGTGGCAGGGCTCATCTCCCCTCACCAAGGGCTTCTCCTCACCAGGACAATGCCTCCAAGCTCCTGCTGGCCCTCATGGAGAGCAGGCACGACAGCGAGAACGCCGAGAGGATCCTCATCAGCCTCCGTCCCCAGGAACTGGTGAGGGAACTGGGAATGTCCCACTGGGAATGAGCCCCAAACCCACAGCTGGGCATCCTCTGCCCTGGCTCCTGCTGCAGTTTCTGCCTCCCCTGCCCCACTGCTGCTCCTCCTGCCCAAATCCTGGCTGGAGGGGAAAGCAGGGGGTGAGGAGGAGCTCAGTGCCCCTGTGCTGCCTTGCAGGTGGATGTGATTAAGAAGGCCTACCTGCAGGAGGAGGAGTGTGAGAACGCCGAGGTTTCCCCCCGGGAAGTTGGACACAACATTTATATCCTGGCGCTGCAGGTAGGGAGCTATAAAAGCATCCTGCCAGGCTGTGCTCACAGGTTGCTCTTTTCCCTCCATAATTCTGCGCATTTCCCTCCATAATTCTGCGCATTTCCCTCCATAATTTTGCACATTTCCTGCAGCCAGATTGGCCTCCCTGTGGAGCCAAATGTGCCTTTGGCTGTGGGGAGCAGCCATGGCTTGCTGGCCATCCTGTGCCCCATGTCCCCCTGCCATCCTGTGCTCACTGTCACCACCCCTGTCCCCCTGCCAGCTCTCCCGACACAACAAGTCTCTGCAGCAGCTCCTGAAGCCAGTGAAGCGAATCCAGGAGGAGGAGGAGGAGGGAATCTCATCCATGGTATGGAGAGGCACAGCCCCCACAATCCGCCCTGATCCGATGCTGTAAAAAACCCTTGCAGAGCCCACCTGGGCTTTGCTGGATTTGATGGATTTTGGTGTTGCCCAGGGGATTAAAGAGGGAGAAACACCTAAATGCCCTTTCAGCCAGAGGTAGGAGCCCAGAGGTGTGTGTGCCCTGCTGTGGGGTGACACAGGCTGGTGGCCCTGGGGGGGTCCTGCCCTTACCCACTTCCCCCCTTCCCTTCCCTTCAGAAAGGAAGGGCTGAGTCCTTTGCTGCTGTTCCTTGCCCAGGTAGCTCAGATCCCGACAAGATTCAGCAGGAATGTGATTTCCCCGGGGGGTTTTGTGAGCACTGGTTTGTAATTTGTGGATTAGCAGCACTTGGATGTAATTATTGCAGGGAATCGATTGTCTGTCACTGCAGGGAGCACTCACACCCCTCACGGAAGCTTTAATTCATTTGCCTTTCCCTGAAAACCTCATCAGCCGCGGGAGATGTTGAGGCACGTTGTGGGAACAGTCAGATCCAGCTTCTGGCTGGATCCTCATCCTCTCCCTTCCCCTCTCCCCATCCAGCTCAGCCTTAACAACAAGCAGCTGTCGCAGATGCTCAAGTCCACGGCCCCAGTGCAGGAGGAAGAGGAGGATCCACTGGCTTATTACGAGAAGCACACGTCCCAAATCGAGGCAAGACCTCCTGCCTGTTGGCTTTCCATGAATCCCACCCGGCTCCAGATGCCTCATGTCTGATTATTTAGCACCAGGAGCTGCCCCCTCTTCCTATCCCCATGCTGGCAGGAGCATTAGCTCCAGGAACTGAGGGATGAGCAGCCCCTGGACCCTGCCCTTCTCTCCCAGCAGCAGTGGGATGCAGCTGATCCACAGCCTCATCCTTGGCATGGATCCCCCATTCCCACACTCCCACTTACCCCAGGCAGGGCTGCCTCTGCCTGGGGCAGTTTGGAAGTTTTAAATGAGTGGCTGACAATATTTAGACCCTGTGGAGCAGGAGGGAGGAGGGGGAAGGCACAGCTGGATGTGAGAAGGAGGAAAAAGCCCCAGCAGGGCAGGATCTGAGGGCTCTGCATCCTGCAGATCGTGCGGCTGGACCGGAGCATGGAGCAGATCATCTTCCCCGTGCCTGGGATCTGCGAGTTCCTCACCAAGGAGACCAAGTACAGGCTCTTCACCACCACGGAGCAGGACGAGCAGGGCAGCAAAGTCAGCGACTTCTTTGACCAGTCCTCCTTCCTGCACAACGAGATGGAGTGGCAGAAGAAGCTGCGCAGTAAGAGCGAGGCAGAGCCTCCCTCCCCTGGGCTGCCCCGCTGGGAATCTGGGGACATTCCTGCAGGGAAAGGACTGGGAATGGCGTGGCTGGGCTGCCTGAGCTCTGCAGAGCACCACACACCTGGCACAGTGCAGAGAATGAGGGATCAAATCCAGCAATGAGGCTCCTCTGTGCTCTCAGGGCAGTTTCTCCACAGCCTGAGGGGCACCTTGCTCACGTTCCCTGGGATTCCAGCTGAGGTGTTTTCCCTGGAAAGCCCTTTCAGTTGCCTTCTCCTAAGCCAGGGTCTTGTAGCTGCAGATGGGAAATAAAAGCTGTTTCTCTGCCCCCTGCAGACCTGCTCAGGGGCTTCCAGGGTGGAAATCCTGGCTGTAAATCCCAGGAACTGAGTAGATGGTCACACTACGGATACTGGGACACAGCTGAGGAGTAGTGTAGGAGCTGTGAGGGAGGACAGAGCCAAGCTGATTCCAGGGTCTCAGGGCAGGTTTCCAGAGGGCTGGGAAGCTGAGGAATGTGAGCAGAGCTGCTTAGAAGGTGCACTCCTAACAGACAAGCAGGAATGTTTTCAAAACACTTCATGAATGGTTTGAAGAAGGTGGGAGCCTGGGTTGGTCTGGGGGCAGCAGCTGCAGAGCCCACAGGGGTCTGGGATGGCACAGAGGGTCTGGGATGGCACAGGGGCTCCAGGAGGACCCGGTTGGCACGAGGCTGGCTGAGGTTTGTGTGTTGCCTCCTCTCCCCCCAGGCATGCCGCTGATGTACTGGTTCTCCCGCAGAATGACGCTCTGGGGAAGCATTTCCTTCAACCTGGCCGTCTTCATCAACATCATCATTGCTTTCTTCTACCCCTACGTGGAAGCCACTTCCATGGGTAAGTGCCCCAGCACCTGCTGCTCCTCGGGGTGGAAGGAGCAGGTTCTTGGGCTGGATAAAGGCAGATCCTTGGGCTTCTACAACCCCAGCTCCTTTCTGCTGGATAAAGGATTAATCAGGATTTCAGTTTCCAGCCCTCCCACCCCTTCCTTCTCAGGGAAACCTCTCTTCTCCTGGGCTGCCCTTCCCCTGTTTGTACAATGTGGGGAGCAGTGATGGGATACACTCCTGCTGTCAGGCAAAGCCTCCATCACCTACAGTGGCTCTGAGCTCTTGGATAGAAGATGTTAGAAAATGTATCAGCAAAAACCATCTGAACCAGCACAAACCCTGCAGTGCAGCATCATCATTTCTGATAAAGGGCTTGTGACCGTGCTCACAGGGGTCTCAGGTTGAGGGAAGAGATGAGGATTTGACTCCATGTTTCAGAAGGCTTGATTTATTATTTTATGATATATATTATATTAAAACTACACTAAAAGAATAGAAGAAAGGATTTCATCAGAAGGCTGGCTAAGAATAGAATAAGAAAGAATCATAACAAAGGTTTGTGGCTTGGACTCTCTGTCCGAGCCAGCTGACTGTGATTGGCCATTAATTAGAAACAACCACATGAGACCAATCCCAGATGCACCTGTTGCATCCCACAGCAGCAGATAACCATTGCTTAAATTTTGTTCCTGAGGCCTCTCAGCTTCTCAGGAGGAAAAATCCTAAGGAAAGGACTTTCCATAAAAGATGTCTGCGACAAGAGCTCATTAGCGTGGCTGGACAGCCTGGCAGCAGCAGTGCCCCTGCCTTTAGCATCCATGTGTTCCCCTTGCCAGGAGTGCTGGATTCCCCACTGATCTCCCTGCTCTTCTGGATCCTGATCTGCTTCTCCATCATGGCCCTGTTCACCAAGCGCTACGGGGTGCGGCCGCTGCTGGTGGCCCTGATCCTGCGCTCCATCTACTACCTGGGCATCGGGCTCACCCTCAACATCCTGGGCGCTCTCAATGTGAGTTCTCCACGTGCTGGGGGATCAGGAACCTGTCCTGCAATCCCACAGCACAGCCAACCCCCCTCCCTCCCATCAGTAAGGGGACATCACGCCATGATCAATATGATCAAGTGCAGCCAATTTATTACAAAAAGCCATTTTTATACTATTCTCTATTGTTCACGCCTCAAGCTGATACATGATTGGTTAAACCCTTTTGATGCACGCATTTTAATATTTCAGTTAATTTAGTTAGTCTTCCTTCTTCATGCATCTCACTGGTGTTTCCTTGTCTGCCTTTGCATCCTGAACTGTCTACTTTTGAGCATGTTCTTCTCCTTTTGTGTCCCTCAAGGACATGGTGACCTTACTTCTCAGAGTTTAGTTGTTAATTGCAGCCCCGAGATGGGCAGGGTGTCTCTGTTTCGGCCCGTGCGTCCGAAGAACGAGTCTGAACTCCTCAGTTTGCAGTCTTGAGGTTGTTTATTAATTCTTATCTATAAAATTTTCTTTCTGCCCAGCCAAGATCTGCTCAGCAGGGCAGCCACAGGCACTCTGACCGCCCCCGAGGGCGGTGTTGTCCTTTTATACTGCAAACTACATATAACATATTTACACTTAATTCCCAATACCCATCACCTATGTTAGACAGTGCACTTCTACTCTAAATATAACATATTTGCAATTAATTCCCAATACCTATCACCTATGTTAGACAGTGCACTTCTACTCTAAACCAATCCCAAAGTGCCAACATCACAGCAGAAAATGGAGACCAAGAAAAAGAAGAAAGGCTGGACACGCCCAAGTCCCTCCATGTTGTCCCCAAAACCCCCATTCCAAAAATCCTAAAATCACCTTGTGATAATTTTATTATTATACTATTTAAACTTCTGTGACTTTCAGGTCCTCATACAAAGCTGGTAACTTGCTCCACGGGCCATAATCAAATCCCACAGGTGTTCTGGGCTGCGTGCCAGGGTGTCCAAGCCCCCCGGCAACTCTGGACACCCGGAGGGGTGCACTGAGTTCCGACACTTACTCAGTCTCTATGAAGGCTGCTTTGTGCATCTGTTGCAAATGTCCATTGTCCTGCAAAAAACTCTCAACACCCTCCCGTTTCTGGCTGTCCCCAGCTGACCAACAAGATCGTGTTCGTGGTGAGCTTCGTGGGCAACCGAGGCACCTTCATCCGTGGCTACAAGGCCATGATCATGGATGTGGAATTCCTCTACCACGTGGGCTACATCGTGACCAGTGTCCTGGGGCTCTTTGTGCACGAGCTCTTCTACAGCATCCTGGTATGATAAATTCAGGTGCCTGGGGGGCACAGGCAGCCTGGCTGCTGCTTTAGGAGCTGGAAGGTTCCTGTGACACCTCCCAGGGGCTGAGTGATAGCGGAGAGAACAATTCCCTGTGCTCTAATCTTCGCATGGGCTGAGCTTTCTGCCTCCTGACAGTATCTATTGCCGTCTCTCCCCTGGTCCTGGGCTGTATCTCTCCTTCTAATCTGCTGTGTGCTTTATCTGGGTCAGCTGGGAGGCAACGTGAGCTGCTGAGGGCAGAGCCAGGGTACATGTGGCCTATTCTTGGCTCTCCTGCTGTGTATAAGTCACTCCATTCTTCTCTGCTTCCCTTCAGTAAGCTGGGAAACTTAAAGGCTTTGTGAGAAAAGTTAGTCAAGGTCTGCTGAGCGATCCAAGATCTCAGGATAAAAGGGGATATAGATAGGCCAGGCATTATCAAGAGAAGCACCCTGCAGCATTTCTTTGCTCCTGGGTCCTTTCAGCTGTTTGACTTGATCTACCGTGAGGAGACCTTGTTTAATGTCATCAAAAGCGTGACACGGAACGGGCGCTCCATCCTGCTGACAGCCCTGCTGGCCCTCATCCTCGTCTACCTCTTCTCCATCGTGGGCTTCCTGTTCCTGAAGGATGACTTCATCCTCGAGGTGGACCGGCTGCCGGACAGCAAAGCCAAAGGTTGGGCAGGGCTGGGGGTCGTGGGACACTGTGGGACCCTCCACACACATCTCGGGGTGTGCTGGGTGGGGTTTTACACTGGGAGCACTGGTTTGGGGGTCGCAGAGAGGACAGCTTTGCGCTCGTGCTGCACGGAGCAGGGTTTGGGGTTAGTGGTGGCAGAGAAGGGGGCACAAGGAAGGGTCAGCTCTGAGGGGTCACAACTCTGAGAAAAAGCTTCAGGGCCTAGGAAAAGTAGGAGAATATGAGGCAAGCTTTTCCCAGGAAGGTTGGCATCTTCCTGGGAGCCCATGGCAGTGGTTTGCTGGGGAGAAGTGCTGCTCTCACACTGCTGGGGTCTCTTCCTCTGCAGATGATCCCTTGGGGATGCAAAAGAACGTGGAGACCTTCATGGAGTCGTGCAGCAGTGACAAAATCAGCTGCTCTGCTGCACCCACTGCCTTGGAAGGTAAGAGAGCCCTGTGGAAATGCCAGCTGTGTGTGGCAGTGTGGATTTGCCAGCCAGCTGAGGAAAATCCCAGCTTTTCCAATGCAGAAACTCAATCTGCTTCCTGGGACGTATTGGGCAAGAGGCCTGTGAATTTTGCACTGACCCTGGCATAAAAAATGTTGGGATGGATTGATTTAATCAGAAAGGAGGTGGGAGCTGCAGGAGCGTTTGGCTGCTGGAGGAGCTGCTGGCTGGGACATCACAACAGCAGCAGCTGCTCCTGTGTCGCTGCCACTGCAGCTGGAACCGTGCCACTGCCAGGCTCGGGTGCTCTGCTGTGCTCTGAGTCCTTGCCCTGCTCTCCTCCCCAGAAGCTGAGCCGGAGCAGTGGGAACGTGCCTGTGACACGCTGCTCATGTGCATCGTCACCGTGCTCAACCACGGCCTGCGCAACGGCGGCGGCGTGGGGGACATCCTGAGGAAACCCTCCAAGGATGTGAGTGGGGACAGCACCTGGGACTTCTTTCTTCTGCCAAACCCTGCTGCAATCGCTGCTGGCTCCTCTTGCTGGGAGCTGCAACACATCCAGCTCCATCTCTCACGTTCTCCTCCTCCCTGGTGCCTCAGGCACAGCTGTGTCGCTGGGCTGGCTGGAGCAGAGCTGTGCAAGACACCAAATTCTCCCTCTCATCCATTACAGGAGTCCCTGTTCCCTGCTCGAGTTGTCTACGACCTCCTCTTCTTCTTCATTGTCATTAATCATTGTCCTCAACCTCATCTTTGGGGTCATTATTGACACCTTTGCTGATCTGAGGAGTGAGAAACAGAAGAAGGAAGAGATCCTGAAGACCACTTGTTTTATTTGTGGTGAGCACTGGGAATACAGGAATTGCCCCAGAGCTCTTCCTCCCTTCCCAGGTTGGGGGAAGGAAAAGAATTTCAGATTCTGGTTTTTATTTATCACTGCAAAACTTGAATCTGTTCATTGAGGGGTCACTGCACTGGGAGGGGTTTAAACAAGGGCACAGCTGGAGGGAAATTCTCGGAGTTGTTCCCCACCCTGCTAATGAGGTGTTAAACTAAAACCACATTGTGGGATTCTTGTCGTTGTGCATCTCAGTGCAGAGACCTTCCCTTGGCCAGTGAGGGAAAAAAGCAGCAAATCACTGGAGAAATATAATAGAGAAAATGCTCTGGAATCCTTTCAGTCAGCAGTAGGCATTAAAAAATAAAGAAAACCCCAGTAAATCTCTCAGCTTTTTTTCCTCTAAAGATCCTCTGGTTTATTTTACCGTGCAGAGGCAGAGCCAGCAGGACATGGGAAGAAATTGTTCCCTGTGAGGGTGGTAGGGATCCTTCCAGCCCCTAAAACAGGGTGCCCAGAGAAACTGTGGCTGCCTCATCCCTGGAAGTGTCTGAGGCCAGGTTGGACAGGGCTTGGAGCAACCTGGGATAGTGGAAGGGGCTGGAAGATCCCTTCCATTCCATGATTCTCTGACTGTGATTTTAAACAGAAGTCTCCTGAGCCTCCAGCTGGGTTGTTGCCCCCTGGTTTGGATGTTTATGTACTAAATGCCATCTAATTATTAAAAGCACTTAAATGTCACCTTTGGGAGGGGATGCACTGGGCTGAATTTCCTTCCACATGTTTGCTGCTCACTCACCTCCTCCCCACATCCTCCCTGTCCTTCTCCACCCTTCCCTGCCTTTCCCAGGGCTGGAAAGGGACAAGTTTGACAACAAGACCGTGTCCTTTGAGGAGCACATCAAATATGAGCACAACATGTGGAACTACCTGTACTTCATCGTGCTGGTGCGGGTCAAGAACAAGACTGACTACACCGGCCCCGAGAGCTACGTGGCACAGATGATCAAGGTACAGGTGCCCTCAGGGCAGCTTCTTGGCCATCCCAACCTGCCTGCCCCGGGCACAAGGGGCTGGCCAAGGAAAAACAGCTCCAGGAAGTCATTTTGGAAAACATCGGCTAATGTTGCAGTATCTGAGTTTGTTCTTTGCTGGTTTTTTCCACGTGGTCTGTTTGAGGGTTTGTCCTGTGGGTTGAAGAGTTGAACCAAGCAGGGAGTGGGGCTTCAATGGGGTTTCTAGGCAAGGGAGGGAAAGGAAAGCAAGCAAAGGAAAACTTCTGCACTTGAGCCCATGAACCAACCTAGAAATGGATCATGCATGGAAAAATTGCAGATTTTTGCAATGAGAGTTTCTTTCATCTTTAAGCACAGGGAGGCTGCCTGTTAAACTCTATCTTCCCTCCTCCCTCTGACCCCTCACCCCAACTCCCCTTGTCCATGGTCACTTTCCCAGAACAAGAACCTGGACTGGTTCCCCCGGATGCGAGCCATGTCTCTGGTCAGCAATGAAGGGGAAGGGGAGCAGAACGAGATCCGCAATCTGCAGGACAAACTCAACACCACCATGAAGCTCGTGTCCCACCTCACCTCCCAGCTGAACGAGCTGAAGGAACAGGTAAGGAAATGGGAAATCCCCTGTAGGAACCCTCTGTCCTTCCCAAAATAGCCACTGAGGGCAGGGAATGGGAGAAAGGACCTGCCCAAGGCAGCACAAAGAGAAGCACAGGGCTCCTGCAGCTTTTTTTGGGGGAATTGGGGACACCTGGGACACGTGGGTTTGGGAAGTGCCTCACCAGCTCAGAGCTTGCTGGCAGAGGCTCAAAGCAGCACAGTCAGACACTTGGGAAGCACATCCAAGAGCAGGAGGGCCTGGAATTGCCTGAGCGTGTCCTTGTTGGAATTGCAGATGACGGAGCAGCGGAAGCGCAGGCAGAGGATGGGGTTTGTGGATGTCCAGAACACCATGAACCACTGAGACACAGCTCCAGCCACCGAGGGACTGCACCTGTGTCAGCTGAGGAGGCTGCTCCTCCCCGGGCTCCAGGCATGGATTGGCACTGCCTGGGGACAATGGACCATGTGGAAAGGGCTTCCCAGGCAGCATCTCCCTTAGAGCTTGTAAGCAATCCCAGGAGCAGGGACTGGCCGCAGCCCACCCCACACCTGGGCCCAGGTGTTTTTCTAACACCCTCGTAGGAAGATAAACCATACAGGACTTTCATTCCTCATTGCAATAACTCTTTTATTTTGCAACTGTGGAGGGTTGTATCTTTATCTCCATGTGCTCCAGCCCCCCTCAGCCGTGGGGTAAGTAGCTGTAGGGCCGCACTATTTAACTTATTCCGAGTGCCACTCGTCCCTGTGGATATTTGCCAAGCAGCCCTCGTTATCTGCTGTGCCTGCTCCACGCTGACCCCTCTCCATTGGCAGAATTCTTTCCCTCCTGTGGTGCAGTAAAGAGCAGCTGAACTCAAGGAGGTGGATTTAATTTCATTAACTTGCCAGATGAGGAGCTGAGCTTGTCCTAGTGGGAACTAAAAGTCTTTTGCCTTCTGCGGACCAAGGATCTTTGGGCAGCAGTAGTAGGAGCCTGCAGGTTTACAGGAGTTCACTGTGAAGGGGTGTTCTGTGTTTTAGTTTCATCTCTGGTGTCATGTTTTACCTTTTTTGTTGTTGTTGTTTTGGTTTTTTTTTAGTTGTTATCATTGTTACTTAAGAACTGAAGTGTAAATTGCCTTAACTAAATTAAATACAGAATCATGTTATAATAAAAACTTCAACGTGGTAAAGAAAAGTCCCCTCCCTGTGCCCTCTGTGTGATGGGGCTGTGGAACAGAACCCAAAGCAGGGCTGGCACCCAAGGTGCTCCCCAGCCTGCTGCTCCCAGCTCCAGGTGTTGCACATCCCCTGCCAAACGCTGCCATGAAGAGCCACCATCAGCACCAGCCTTGGTTCCTGGAGCTCTGGACCAGAGCCTGCTGCAGTTTCAAATTCTTTCAGTGCCTGCCAGGAAATCACTGCTGAAACCCATAAAAAGGAGCAGCTGTTGGTGCTGTGGAGCCCTGGCACAGCTCTGCTCCAGACACTCATCCTTCCCAAGCCAGCCCCAGCTCCAAGCCCAAGAACAGACACTGATAAAAGCAGTAAAGCTCTAAAAAGGAATAAAAAAGCCCATAACAGTGAAGTTGCAGAACACTTGAAATGTGTTTATGGCTCCATCTAGCAGCATGTCATTTAATCCTGCCTTCACCCTCAGCTCTGCACTAACCCACACATCCCTCTCCTCAGGCTGGGGGGGATCTGCACAGAGCTGGCTCCTCCAGCAGCAGCAGCTGATTAAAATCTCAATTAAACTCGTGCTCCACTGTCACCATGGCAAAGTCACCCTCTGTCCTCTCTGTCTCCTCCGAAGGAAAATAAATGTGGTGATTAAAGTTCTCCCTCCCTGCAGGGCCCTGGTCCCTGGGCTAACACACAAACACAAGCACACAGAGGTTTTCACATCCTCTCTGTTCTCTTCACAAGAACATTTAAAGCTGCACCTCCTCCCTCCGGGCAGCTCCTGCTTGTTCCATTTTTTGGGATGCAAAGGGCCAGGTTTGACACCACAAAGTTCCCTTCCCTACATTGCTCCAGCATGGATGTATTAAGCTCTGCCCCAGATTCTCAGCAGCAAAAAAGGAGGCACTAAATATGAAGAATGTAAAGGGTAGGGCTGAACAAAAATGCTGTTGCTAAGAGGAATAAGTGGTTTTATTCATCATGGCAACACACAGAGCTTCAGGGATATGTACAGTGGAGAAGCTGAGAGCTGGGCCCTCACTTCAACCCTCCTCGGGTTTCTTGGCAGAGAACTTTTCCCGCAGTCTTTTCCACGTCCCTTTTTTCCTGTCTTCCATCTGTCTCAGAATGTCTGCAAAAAAGAGAAGGGAGACAGAGATGGGGCCAGAAGAAGATAAGCAGGCAAGCAGAGAAATGAAACCCTCTTAAAACAGCTCTGCCTTCCATCTAATTTCCTTTCCTGACTTCTCCTCTTAATGAATTTTCATTCCAGGCCCGAGGCGAGGTTGGTTTCCCTTCCAATCAATGCAGGGAGTCTCTTATCACCAACAACTGATACTCAGTTTCCACGCACTGCAATCAAAGTCAGGAACTGGAGCAGAACAAAGCTGCTCTGGCTCCCAGCTCTGCCCTTCATGAGGGATGTGGTGAGAGCATTTCTGTGTGGGACACCAGCTCCTTCCCAGGGTCTGACACACAAGGAGTACCAAGGGAACTGGAAGATGGTGAAAGAGAAGCTGAGCTCAGTGTTGGGCTGACGTAGCAAACGTGTTCCTTTCACACAGATCCTGCTGTCTGACCCCACAGAGCCTTTGCAAACCCTCTGTGGTTCCTGACAGTGCAAAACCCAATTGATTCTTCACCCCAAAATACTGAGTTACTCCTCAGCTGAATTATTCTTGAACTTACTCCTCATCCAACAGCTCCACAGAATTGCAGGCAGCCCCTTGGTGCCCTCCAGTCCCAGGGGAAGGATGCAAGGGAGCACCCCAAAAACCAGAATGTCCCTTTCCCCTGCCCTCTCAGACCGAGCCCAGCAGCAGTACCTGTGGCCAGGATTGTCCTGCAATCCTCCACTGTCACCCCGGTGAAGGTGGTGTCTTTCAGGCGTGGGTACTTCCCAGGAGAGCAGGAAAAAGAGGGAGAGAGACAAAGAATTCACTTGTAGTGCATGAAAAAGGTGCAAATGTCACCAGCTGGCTCAGTCTGAGAGCGTTTTAGCTGGGATTCTGTTCATCCACACCAAGAACCAAGCCTGCCCTGCTCACCCAGCAGCTGCCATGGGTGACCACAGGCACGGCTGCACCATCCACCCCTCAGCTGTCCCTCAGGCATTCCCAGCAATGCTGCCATTCCCAGGAATCCTGCAGCAGGAGGGGCAGAGGCCAGTGCCTCAGCTCTCACCTTGTTTTTGTAGAAGTTGGTGTGGATCTTGACCAAGCTCTCGTACATTTGGTCACAGGCCTCAGGGTCAGGGATCTGCAGGGGACACAAGTGTCACACAAGTCTGGTTTTGCACCTCCACAGCAAAATCCCTTCTCATTCCAAGGGACAATCAGAAATCCCAGTGCACTGCTGGATACTGTCCATCTGCTGTCCTGCTCCAGGTTTTTCCCCTCCATCTCCCCCCAGCTCGGCCTGCAGGAATAACAACACCTGGGATTTCCAGAATGGATCTGAAACTCTGCCCCAACAAGATCCAACAGTGGATACACAGCCCCAGAGAATGTTATTGGCTGGTGCTGTGAAATCCGTGCCCCTCCTGCTGCGAGGCCGCTGCTGTCACTGCCTCATTGTAGGGAATCACCCGGGACAAGGTGCCAGGACTCCCTGTAGGGGGCTAAAAACAACCTGTAATTGATTAGGGAAATCAGCACAAATGACAAGGAACAGCCTGAAGGGTAACTGGATTTCTATTTCAGCTGGAAGATGCAGCTCACCCCGGTGTCTCTGCCTGGCACAGCCCCTGCTCAGCTGCTTTCCCAGTCTACACTGCTTTCCCTGTTGGGTTTTTATTGTGGTACAATGAGCCCAGCTCACCCCAGAACTCAGTGTTGGTCCATGAATGGTTAAAATAAGAGTAAAAATAAGACAAAAGGTGTCACGATGAAGTAGGAAGAGTAAGGAAAAGGTCTCTGCAGGAGAGAGGATACAGGGACAGCCACATCCCCCTGCAGGTGATCCCCAAGGCTCCAGCAGATCCAGCCATTAAAAGGGTGGCACAAACAGCATCCCTCCCCTGGAAATCCAGCAGATCTCATTCCATTAGATGGCTAAAGAAGCCCTGTGGCTCTAGTTCCCCTCTTAGAAGCTCCTTCTGCCAGCACATTCAGCCTCTCTACACACAAATTGCCACCACTGCTGCAGGCATCAATTCCGATTTCCAGGATCAGTGGCAGCTTTGGGATCTTGGAGCCAACTGGTGCAACACATTAAGCTGTCCTGAGCATATGGAAAAGCAATAAAACCCTTCCTAAAATGCCTGCTGCAGACTATTCTGGTCACCAGTACAGGATTAGGAGCCTCTAATGGCCCCTTGAGGTCTAAAGTGCATCTCTGGAACATTGTTTTTATGCTAAGAAAGGGCACATTTGCATTCTGCAGCAACACCTCCGCGCCTGGGAAGGTCTGCAGCCAAGTCAGGCAGCAGATTCCCTAATTTATTTCAGCAGCAAAGCCTAAACTCCAACAGAATTACAGCTGGAGGCGGAATTCAATTGTACAACCACTGCATTCCATCAGTGTCAGGCAGTGCTGCAGCATCCCATCATCCCACCCTCGAGGTAAGGACATCACAGGAATTAACTGGATTCCAGCAGGGCTGACAAATTCCCAAAGCCCTGTACCCCACTCCCACAACCATAGGAACGGGGTTCTCCAGAGAACATGGTGTAAAGGGTGTAAGAACTGGGTATAAACCTGTTATCCCTGAGGATAAAACAGTTGTCCTGGGTATGAACCGGGTGTCCTGGGTATAAACCTTTGTCCAGGGCACCAACCAGGTGTCATGGGTACAAATTGTCCTGGTCATAAATTGTCCTGGGCACCAACCATGTGTCCTGACTACAAATTGTCCTACTCAGAAATTGTCCTGGGCACCAACCAGGTGTCCTAGATACAAGCTGTCCTGGTCACAAACTGTCCTGTGTACCCACCAGGTGTCCTGGACACAAACCATTTATCCTGGGTACAAACCAGGTGTCCTGGGCACAAAACCCAGTGTCAAGGGTACAAACCCGGTGTCCTGGCTACCAATCATTTGTCCCAGGTACAGCCCAGGTGTCCCGGGCACAGTTTGCCCCGTGGAGGCACAAGCCCGTGGCCGGTATTCCAAAGCCTTCCCGGGATGTGTGTTTCCAATTCTGCCAAGCTCGGCCCGGGAGCAGCCGGGAGCGGCAGAACTCCACCACCCCTGGAGTTCTCGTTCCCTCCCAGCTCTAATATTCCAGAAGCCCCGAGCACAGCCTCCTACAGCCCAGCGAGCCCCGGGGCAGAGCCGCGTGTGAGCCCCGACCCCCGCGCTCCGCCCCGGCCCCTCAGAGCCCCCAGAGTCCCCGCCGGGCCGCTCCCGCGCCCTCCCAGGCCGGCGCCGCGGGCGTGCCGCCCTCCCGCCTCTCACCGGCGTGTTCTCGCCCTCGCGGAAGGCCTGCGCCACCTTCTGCCGCAGGAAGGAGCCCAGGTCCCGCTGCTGCTTGGTCTCCTCCACCGGCCATTCCTCGCAGAGCCGCAGGAAGCGCCGGTACCGGCTGGCGGCCATGGCGCCGGGTCACGTGCGCCGCGGGTCACGTGGCGCCGCCGCCGGGTCACGTGCGGGCGCGGCTGGGCGGGAACGCCTGAGGGGGGAAAATCCTGACAGGGGCGCGGGGTCCCAAAGTTCGCCCGGTGCCCGGCTTGTTGGCAGCCCGGAGTGCTGAGAGCCGCCCCTCCAGCCATGGGGGCTCCAACACCGCCCCGCCAGCCCCTTCCAAAGCCTCACCGCCCTTTCCGTGAGGAAATTCCAACCTGAACTCCCCTGCCTCAGCTTGAGGGCGTTTTCCCTTGTCATGACCCTTGAGAGCAGAGCACGACCCCCTCCGGCTGTCCCCTCCTGTCAGGGAGTTGTGCAGAGACAGGAGGTCCCCCCTGATCCCCCTTTTCTCCAGACTGAGCCCCTTTCCCGGCTCCCTCAGACTCTCATGGGGCTCCAGACCCTTCCTGGCTCCCTCAGCCTCTCATGGGGCTCCAGACCCCTCCCAGCTCCCTCAGCCACTCCTCCCAGGATTTACGATGGTTTGAGTTGAAGGGACCTTAAATTCCATCTCATCCCACCCCCGCCATGGGAGGGACACCTCCCACTATCCCAGGTTGCTCCAAGCCCCATCCAACCTGCCCTAGGACACTGCCAGGGATGGGGCAGCCACACACACTGTGCAGGTGTGTGAGGGGTAAAAAGGGAAGACACATAGAGATTTTTCTAATTATTCAGCCAACAAGTTGTTTTCTGTGCAGCAATGAAGAGTGAGGGGCTGCCCACTGAGCCATCCTGGCTGTGGTGTCACAGCCAGACTCTTCTCATCCCTCCCGTGTCCTGCTGTGCACCCTGAGAATGCTCAGGTGGCTCTGTACAAACTCATCCACAAAGCCACAAAGTCTTATCACAGACTTCTGCTGGGAGCCAGGACAGTCTGTGGCTCAACCCCTATTGAAATTGAGTGTCTGCGGCTTTTTTTTTTACAATTTGTGGTCACGCAATAACCCGACACTGAACAAGAGTCTTCCCAGGTGGACTCCGGGCCAAGCAAAACACACAACTGGGCCAGATGTCTTAAATTTTCCAACTATAAATTGCAGCAGCTCCCCAGCTTTGTGCTGTAAATCCAAGTGAAGCCTCTCCCTTGGGATCTAGTGTTTAAACCCGTGGCAATAAGAGCTCTCTTGGAAATGATGGGCTTAAACAAAGGATAAATGTACCTCAAGGATGCTGCAGGAGGGGAAAAAGAAGAGATGGACAACGGTGGGAGTTACTTCCACAGTTTTATTTATATCCCCTCTCCCCATTAGTGGAGTTCTGTAGCTCTATTCCTTGTGCAAGGACTTCTCCTTCAGATTTCCCACACCATGCAGGAAGGAATTGTGTTTGTTCCATCATGATAATAAAATCTGTCCACAAAAGCTGTAAACATTAGTCTTAGAGTCTTTTGTTACTGTCTCCTTCAAACACACACACACACACACACACATACACACACACACAGTATTTGTATCAAAGAATTTCTGGGTGACCTTTGACGTCCAGTCCCTGACTCAATCTCACACTGTTTTTTTCCTTTTTTCTTGTTGTTTTTTTTAAGCAAAAATCCCTTGATGTGAATGTTTTTTGTGGCTGATACCTGACAGAATCATTGCATTCCCACACCTCCAGCCCCAGCGGAGCCTCTTTCCTAGAAAATCCGTGGAAAATTCCCTGTTATAACCCCACAGGGATGTTAAAGCTTGGTGAGGTGCAGCTCTTGGTCTGAACACGTGCACACAGAATCCCGACCAGGGGCACTGGGAATGTTGGAGGGTGTTTTTCCCTCCCACCTGAGCAGGAGCAGGAAGGGAAGCTCCAAATGGAAGCTCCATCTGTTCATTCCTGCCTCAAACCCCCTCCTCCCGCTCGGCTGCGGGGCAAGCATCTCCTGGTTTATCATTAAGACTCTTCCCAAGTAATGCTTTCTTTGGCTCACAAATAAATCAAGGACAGCAGTAAAACCAGAAAGGAAAATAAATCTTCTGATGGATGGCAGAGAGATGGCAGAGAGCAGATTCTTCCAGCTCTCTGCTTTCCACGCTTCAGTTCAGTGACGGCACATGGAAAATTTTCAGCACATCCCGACTGATCCGTGCTCGTTCCGTGCCACATCCAGCGGCCGGAGGGTCCCACACAGCCGACCCCAGGCAGGATTTTCAGGGCTATCAGTCATTAGGAAATCCAGGCCGTTTCACAGAAATTCTCACTTCCCTTCCAACAGGCTCTGAAGGATTTTGATGAGGTTCTCCAAGCCAAAAATGTAGCCATGGTCCGGCCCATCGTACGGGGTGGGGTTGGGATTGCTCTTGGAGCCTTTGAAGGTGGTGTGGGCAAAGTCTATCATCCTCACATCCACCCTGGAGGGGTTCGTGCCGTGAGTTTTTGGGAAGGGAAGGTGTTGATCCACACCCTCCTTGTGCTCCTGCCCGTCGTAAATGATGAGGAGGGAGCTGGAGTAGAACCTGTAGGAGCTTTGCTTCCTGATCACCGCCAGCAGGGCCTTGAGGCGCAGGATGATGGGCTCCAGCAGGTCGCTCCTCAGCTGGTTCCCGTTGCACAGGAACTGCCGCAGGGTCTGCCGGAATCCCTCTGGAGAGAGCTTCCTCCCGTAGTATTTGTCTTTGCACAGGAAATGGCCGGTGTCTGCCTGGTAAACCTGCAAGGGAACAGAGGAATAATCCATAAAATCATCCTGAGTTGTGAGGGATTCGCTAATGATGCCTTAGAGATAAAGATTTTCGCCTTTATATTTTTCAAATCCTGTGCTGCATTAATGCCTAACTCTAAACTTCATGTAACTACTTTGGTAGTTAACACTTGACACTGACACACTTTGGTCAACAAAACAATTCCTCTGGGCCTGGAACCCAAGGACACCCTACATAAAAGTATAAACAAGAGTAAATTGGGGAGGTGCAAACTGGGGGTATTTGATTTCATTACCTGAAGCTCTAATTGGAGAATTAACCCCTGATAGACCAAACATATCTGTCTGAAAAATTTGTGACCATCTTCCATCTTGGGTGTAGCCTCTGGGAGGCTTTTGACTGCCCAAGGTGTATCTATTTAATAAATACCTAGTTTATTCTCTTGACTCTGTCTAGCCTCTGTTCTAGGTAGCCACTCCAAGGATCAATATGACCACTGAAGTTCAACTCTGCCCATACAAAGATGCCAGAGATCAGAAGAGGACATGGGGTTTGACTTTATATATTTTGCTTCATATTCTATTCTCATTATCCTTCAGCAGGGTTTTGAAACCTGCTTGAGAATAGTGAGGGAGGGAAACGTGTGGTTTGGGTTTCCAGGAGGAAGGATGGGGATTTCCAGCAGGAGAAATTTAGTTCAAAATGAACCCCTGGCTCTTCACAGCTCAGTGAAAGCACAAGTGGAGCAATGTGGTGCTTTTCAGTTTTTTCGTGCAGCAGCCAAGAATTGAGCAGGAATCTGTGTGTAAAAGCAGCTTCTCAGATGGGGTGAAGGGTTCCAACTGCTCACACTGGTGGCAGTGGCACAGAGAAAGGGTCACCCTAAATGTGCCATATTTGACACCTTCTCTGAGAGGATGCAGAGCTGAGTGGCTGTGGGAATCCTTAAATTCAGAGGGTTTCTTCCTAATATCTTGCTAGATATGCTTTTCTGTAGCTTAGGGAGTTATTCTACCCAAGTGTTAATACACAGACTATTGTCCTATTTGTCCTTATTTCTACTTCTTATATAACTTTCCTGCTGACAAATCTTGGGTCTACTGCTCAGTTCTTCTGAGGCCTGCCTTTTGCAGCTTTCCCAAACCTCTCTGATTTTAAGGATTCCCACAAGTGGCCACTTTTTACAGCCAGTGTTCGGGGCAAAAAGAGAATAAAACTGCTTCAATTCACACCAGCCAAGAACCCCTGGAGGTTCCACCTTGGTTCCAAGCGAGGAACCAAGGGGGGAACCAACACCCTGAGGGGATGGAGGCTTTACCTGCATCCCACAGATGCGCACGCCCAGCGAGGCCGAGGTGCTCTGCTCACACTTCTTGATGTGCCGAGCTTTCTTCTCCTCTGAGGCGTCATCCCCGTGCTGCCGAGTGCCCATCTTCAGGTCCAGGATGCAGGGATAGCTGTACTTGGACACCACGTTTTCCAGCAGGAGAAACTCTGAGCGTGACTTAAGGGAAACCCAATACTTTGAAATTCTAATTGAAAGAGGCCTTAAATCAAAGCAACTGCTGACACTCTCCAGAACAGCTCACAACTGTAATGAGACTTTCTCAGCCAATTTCTCCGACGTGTCATTGCTATGGGCCTCTTGCTGCCAATTCCAGTTAATTTACTGTACTACAGCCCTACCAATTAAAGCCCCAACAGCTCCATTCTCCAGTGACACCGTAGCCCTGGGCTGTCACTCTGACACCTTCCCTAGGTGCTGAGCTCGCTCCAGTGGGTGGGGGAAGTTGTTAAACTCTATTACTCACATGACTGGTGGGTAATGAAGTGTAATAGGAAAATAAAAGGCGAGGCAGCTGCTAATTCCTGTATAGTTGTGTTTTTAAATGTATGCCAAGGGGATCTTTGACTTCTGCTGAGAACTCTTTATGGGAAATGGGTTTTTTTCTTTCTCTTTTTTATTTTTTTAGAAGATAACAGAGAATATTCCTTATTTTCCAATAGAAGGGGATGCATTCCCCTGCAATAAACCCTACACTGATTCCCAGCTGTTAGCTGTGGCCAGGGCTGTGCTGGAGGGGAGGGAGGAGAAAGGATACGATGAAGTTTGTTCTCGTTGTGCTTGGAGGACATGCGGTTCAGGTGCTGCCGGTGACAGTGCAGTCCCCAGGGGTTGTAGCTCTTCCTTTCTGCCTGCTTCCCATTTGCATCCTCCAAAAGGGAATCTGTGTGGTACTGAAGGTCTGTCCTCAAAAGCATCTTCCCAGGGCAGCTAGACAAAGCACACAAAGGGACACGTCAGGTTTATAAGCTCCAGAGGAGAATATTCTCTTCTTATTCTTTTCTCTATTTTTTTTTTCTGTAGAGCCTCAAACTTGATAAGGTGGATTTTCAGGGACTCTCAAAGGAACCATATTGATCATACCCAACCTGCAGAGATCCTTTGTTACTCCATAACAGTAATTTTCAGAAAGCCAGCTATTGCTGCCTGCCAATACTTTTCTTTCATTATAATTTAAAGTGTGCTGGCTCCCTTGAAAAGCCATTCACAGCCCCAGCTGCCAGGGATCTCTATTTATCCACCTAATGGGCACAGCACAGGCAAATGGTCCAACAGTGGGAATGATTCCCAATTTGGAAAGGCTGGCTCCAAGGAGGGGAGGGAGGGAAAGAGTCATGAGAAGATCTGTTCTCCTTGGGGGGTCATTCCTTGGTCTTGCTTGTCCCAACTCCACCACTCCCATCACTCCAAAGGCAGCAGGGATATTCCACCTCCAGTCCTGGGTGGCCCAGGGCTGCACTGAACCAGTTTGGGATGAAGGATGTCCTGCAGAAAACCTCTATGAGGCAGAGGGGCTGGGAGCACTGGGTGCCTTCCTGGGAGAGCTCTCTCCCCTGGGATGGGGTGGGATGGGATGGCACTGAAGCCCCTCTGCTGCCAGCAAAGGGACATTCCATGCTGGGTGACTGTTCTCCCATGGCCTCTCCCCTCCTGGAGCGTGCTCTGCTCCGAGGAGTGGGGTTTAGAGCAGAATTTGAGGCAGATATTTGAGCAACAACATCCCAGATCCACCTCACTCTGTCCCCACCCCAGGAAAGAGCAGAACTACGCACACAGGGCTTGGCTCTGCTGTTCTTCACCTTGGCTGGGTCCTTTTGCCTTAAACCCACAGCTGGACCACCAAACCCATCCCAACCCCATCCCGACCCCATCCCAACCCCATCCAAGTGGCAGATGGCAGCCAGGAGGACTGCAGGGACCCTCACCTGTCTTTGAAGGTCTTGGTGACCTGGGTGTGGCTCCACTTGCATTTGTGCCACAAGGTGACAGCAGGGTCACCTCCGGCGCTGTCCAGGCGGCCGCAGGTGTCAGGCTGGCCCAGGCCAGGGCTCGCAATCAGGGTCAGGTTGCCCAGGCTGTCCTTCTTGAGGTGCACAGACACAATGCCTGGACAGAGGGGAAAACAAAGGAGACAGAGATGAGCCCGTGGGGCATCACAGAGGCCTGGCCACCACCTCTTGTTTTGGTGGCCTTTCACTGATCCCACTCTGATTTCAAGCCCAATAAAGCATCATTAGGCTGAGATCCTGGAAAATACTCTCAGGATGTTCAAGTGTTCCCCTCTCAAGGCTCAGTTTGAAATCTGCCTCCTCTGAACCCCACATTCCTTTGTCCCCCACCCCTCTGAGCTCTGCTGTGCCCCAGGTGACCCAGAAAAGCCCCCCAGTCCAGATCAGGAGCTCCCAACTTATTTATCACAAGGGATTTAAGTGCTTTTTAAAGACAGCACAAGGCTGGAAACACTTTTCATTGGCAGGAGCAAAGGGAGGGTTGGGGACAAGGCATTTTCCAAGGACACCCAGCATGCCAACTGCTTCTTTTAGTTGGAGAGCCCCAGGAGCAGGGCAGGGCCATGGGCTGGCAGTGCTGCCCACACATTGTCATGGCCGTGTCCTTCCCCCAGCACCAAGGACCAGCACCCAGATATCCCACGGGGGGCTGGAGTGTCCCACGTCCTGTTTTTGTGCCCTACATGGACCAGCACTGTGCCCGGAGGTTATTTTTTTCCACCCCGAGTGCTTAAAACACCATTCTGCATTTGAACATTGCAATTTTCCCTGACTCTGACAGGAATCACAGGGCTCAAATGCCAGCCAGTCCAGCACGGATTTAGCCCAACACGAGCCCGTCCCTGGCACGGGGCCGGCTGTCTGCGCGTCTCAAGTGACAGCGCAGGAATGGCCACGGACCGCGCTGCCGCCGGCTCTGACCTTTCTGGGAAGGGCTGATAACGCCAGCCCCTCTCCGGAGCTCCACCACGGCTCCCTGAGCCTCCCCACGCTCCGGGGGTGTCCTCAGAGCACAGCTGCACCACGAGAAGTTTAGGTTAAATATTAAAAAAATAATGATTCTTCACTGAAAGAGTCATTGGGCGCTGCAATCGTCTGCACAGGGAGGTGGTGGAGTGTTTAAAAAAGGCTGGATGTGGCACTCAGTGCTGTGGTTTAGGTTAGGTCATGAGCTGGACTTGGTGATCTCAAAGGTCCTTTCCAGCCTGGTTCATTCTGTGATTTGGGGCTTGGGGGGCTGCCAGCTCCCAGAGAGGACAGGAACCAGGGACAGGGCAGTGGGACCAGCAAAAGCAGCCCTGGAAAGAGCCCAGCTGGGGGCATGAGGAGCTGGGCTGGATCCAGCTGTGCCCAGGGCATCCTCCCCGGGTCTGCTGGGCGTGTGGGGAGATGATCTCAGCAGTTTAACAAACAGTTCTGCTCTCCCAAGCAAAGGTGCCAAAGCAAATAAAGGTGCAAAGCCCCTTCTCTCCATTTCTAGTGTGATTCCAGCGAGCAAACACCGAGCAGAGGCTTTGCCTCCCGTGCCTGCTGGGCTCCGCTGCCTCAGGGGTTTCCCCACCTGAATTGTCCCTGCAGCCACCCCTGCTGGACTGGGGTGTCCATCCCTCCCTGGGTCCTGCACCCCAAAACCTTGGGTTTGGATGCTTTTCCCCTCACCACAACCATTCCTGGTCCTTTCTGCTGTACAATCAGCATTATTGTGAACAAGCTGGGTTAAATGGGCTGACTTTACACAGAAATGGGGAGAAATCTACCGAGGCTGCTCTGCCAAAGGAGCTGAGGGGCTGCAAACCTTCATTAGGGGGAAAAAAATATTTTTAGCCCTCCCAGCGCTCTGTGGTGAGCTCAGGGAGTTCCATCGTGCTCAGGCTCCAGCATTATCTTTTCCCTGAGTCCTATTCTTAAAAAAATCCATATTTCTGAGAGCAAACAAATCTCCTCTCAGCCTGGATGACTGCTTCACATTTTCAGGGGATGTAGGCATGGAAAAAAAAAAAAAAAAAAAAGCCAGCATGTCTTTCCCTAAATCAAAGCCTTTTTTATTTTAAAAAGTCACGGGGAGGCGACCAGAGCCCTCGATTGCAAACACCATAACCTTAAAAACTGTCCCAGTTCCTGCCTGCAGTCAGCAGGGCTGTGCTCATTTGCATAGTGCTGACGGGCTGGCCCCAAAAAAACTTATATATAGCGTGAAAATAAGAGTTGTTAACTATCAGCCATTAATATGAAAATTAATGGGGAGATTTTCAAAGGCGAGAACCGAGCGTTAAATTGGAAGGGAATGTGATCCTCTCCCTCCTCCCAGCTGGAAATTCAGTCCTCAAAAACCTGCAGCTCAGCCTGGAAAGTGTTTTTTGTCTCCTGGGGGGATTCCACGGGGGTTTGCAGGTGTCCTGCCGTGACCTGTGTGTGGCAGACAACCCCCAGAGCTCCTCCTTTGCTGCAGTGGGCAAACATCTCTGCAAAGCCTTGGGGTGCCTGTCTGTGCTGGCCTTTGGTGTCGCTGACACCCCAGCGCCCCTCCTGCCGGCAGCAGCCAGGAGCCAGAGGGTATTTCTGGGTGCTGTCACCACGCTGGTGGCATCCAGAGGCTCTCAGGAGGTTTCACTCTTTAACTCTGCCCTCGTGGGTTTATTTTTGTGTTTACAAGCACATTCATCTACGGCCGAGGGCGCTGAGAACCTGAGCAGAACTGGGCTGGAAAACAAGCCCAGCATCCCCCTGGGAGCTCAAGTGGGACAAGGCAGAGCCTTCAAAGGGGGTAAAAGTCGGTCCCAAGGTCACCAAAGTGCCTGATATGGGTGAGATGAGCAGGAAAAGCCACGGGCTTGGAGTGAAGCTTGAATGATATTTGATCCCCATTGTGGAGAATGTCACCATTACACAGAATGTCACCATTGCACAGAATGTGACCATTACATAATGGTCCCAGGGCCGTTCCCACAGCCCAGAAATAGAGATGAGGTACATGGATACGTGTGGATGGGGGATGGAGCCACCAGGATCATCCCCCTCATCATCCTCACAGGAAAGTGTTCCACCTCTTTAATTGCCTGGGACAGCCAGGAGAGGAATAAACCTCTGAGCCCAGTGCCAGACTGGAGAATTGCTTTTTAATTACCCCTCATCAAAAATTCTCTGGGATTTGAAATAGGAGAAGACACAAAGGTTTGAATAACCAGGGCACCCCTGGACTGGTTAAACTGGGACTGTTTAAAGGCTTTATCAGTGAGGGCCCAGTGCTGCAGCACCAAACCCAGCTCCTGCCAGAGGAAACCACTCAGAGGAAACTTTTCTCCCTTAAGCATCTTTTTAATATTGTCCCATAAATCTGCAGAGGCCCCTGACTTTCTGGGAAGGGAGAGATTGGGCTGGAAGCACATTGGAGCCGTGGCTGACTGAGCTCTTTGCTGTAACGCCGAAGGACCAAGAGATATTTTAAGTTTTTACGTGACAACCGAGCTTCTCACCTCCCCCAAAAGCCAGGGTCAGGAGCTTTATGAGCAGCACAAGCCTGGCAGTAAAAGCAGAAAATACTGAAGGAATAAGAAAGAGAAGGGAGGGAGGATGTCTTAAAAAAATGCTGGTGCTGCTTTCCAGGGGCTGAGAGATTCAGCTGGGAAATGGGGTCAGGGATGGGGCAGCAAGCAGAGGGACAGGCAGGAGAACCCTCTGTGCCTGGAAAGGCCTCACCTGCAGCAGCTGGGGATGCTTTTGAGGCAGGTGAGAGCTCTGTGCTCCCCTTACCTTTGTACTGAGGGGTGAACTGCCTCATGGCCAGGGGCAGGGACTCGTAGAAGCTCAGCTCCTGCGACACCAGGGGCTTGCAGATGGTGTGCTCATCGTAGGTCAGCATGCTGGTGTGGCCTCCCACCTGGTGCACGAAGGGCTGCAGGAGCACAGCAGCCCTGGGCTCGGCAGGGCTCTGACCCACCATGGTGCCAGGCACAGCCCAGGGGGCTGCAGACCCCTCAGCAGCAGCAGCAGCACACACGGAGCTGGCAAACACCGGCTGGCACGGGCAGGGCTGGGCCGGTTTTCACCCACTCTGGTGTTTCCCCCACGCTGGGTTTTCCTCCACGCTGGCCTTTCACTGATGGAATCTGCAAAACAGAGGGGATGAAGGAATTAGAGGAGAAGGGTCACCCAGCAGCTGGGTGGGATGAGGTCTGTCAGTGCCCAGGGGATGGCACAGAGAGTCCAGGGAAGCCCCAGTTTTGATCTGCTGGGGACAGGAGACAGCGATCAGAAGAGCTGTGAATTAAAGCAGTGACCTCATCAAGGCAGCAGGATCAGGGATTACCACACTGCACTGACGCTGTGGAACACCCCCAGTTTGGCCCACAGGCCATGCCAGGATGGTGCCAGGCCTTCCCTTGGACATTCCCTGCACAGCAGCGTTGCTGCAAAACCCCTGCAAGTCCCCAGGCCCTCCCTGGCTCTCCAACACTGCAGGAGGGGTGAGCAGCAATTCCTGCAGCTTCCAGAGGAACCTCAGTTGGGACTTTCCCTGTCACTGAGCGCCTGAGCAGCAGCAGCAGCGTTTCCTTCCCAGGCTGACACACACCCAGGGATGTGGATGTGTCACAGCAGCACCCACAGGGCTCACACCCAGATTTCCATCCTTCCCCCAGCAATGGATCCATGCCTGATTCCAGAAATTCCTCCTTGATTCTGACAGCAAGTCTCAGCTCTAAAGCAGCAATGTCGGAAAATCACAGAGCACATCCGTGGTGCATCCCCAGCAGCAGCACCCACCAACACCTGCTCCTTCTCCATTCCTCACAGGACACCCATGGACAGCTCCTGGACATCAGGAATTGAATCCCACAGGCACCAAGGATGGCAAAAAAGAGCTGATGTTGGTGCTGGCTTCACACCAGAGATGGACACTCCCCACCCCAGACTCACAGGAATGGAAAAAAAAATCATTAAAATCATCATTTGAGGAGGGGTCCATGGCAGCACAGGCCCTTTCTCCTGATTGCTCCACCTTCAGCACAACCTGGGGTGGGGGGACCTTTGCACCCCATTTTTGCCAGCAGAACCCCAGTGCAGGGGACAAGGGTGGCTTTGCAAGATCCAGTTGTGCCAGGAAAGCCTCCAGGATGTGCTGCCAGGTGAGCAGCTCCACCCCTGCCAGCCCCAGGGGACAGGTGTGACCTGGGCAGTGCCGTCACCCCTCCTCGTGCAGCAGAGGGGTGGTGGCACCTCCAGGAGGCACCTGGAGCTTCCCATGGTGGGAAGAGCTTTCCCTGAAGCCAACACTGACCTGGAGCTGGATCATTCCCACCCTGCAGGAAGGATCCAGAGCTCAGCAGTTGGATCTTTCCGGGTCCTTTCCAACCCGGGATATTCTGGGATGCTCAAATCTCCCCTGCTGGGATTAACCCCAAGGGAGAAGCACCTGGCGCAGGTTCCTGCTTTGTTCCCCACCTGGAGCAGTGGGATGGAGTGGGCTGAAGGCAGAGAAGAGCCACTCCCACCTCCCAACGCTCCTTTATCCCCCCAGGGTGGGGTTTTTCCCCTCCCATTATTCCTCCTTGGAGAGGAATTCCTGCTCTACAATTACCTTTCCCCAAGGAACAAAGCCAGGCCCCCGAGCCCAGCGCTTTCCAGCGGCTCCTCCAGGAGATTTCCTGGGCGTTAATAAAAGCATTTTGTTAAGTTGTGGCAATTTTTAAAGAGGATTTTCTGCCTCGGGAGCCGCAGGTTTGTTGTGGTTTGTTTTGTGTGGCCTTTGCCCCCCCTTTCCTCCCATCCTTAAAAAGAAGGAGAAAAGCCAAAAGCAAGCGGATTTGTCATAACACCTCTTTGGAGCAGGAAACAACATGACTTAAATCCTTTCTTGCTTCTGAGAAAGTCCAAGGCTCAGATTCAGCTGCCACAACCCCCTGACAGCTCTGGCAACTTTAGCATTGGGAAAGGGAGCTGGGGAAAAAACATCCACAATTTGATAAAGGTCCCGAATGTTTTCTCCCAAGCAAAACTCGGAGCAGGATTTGCTGTAGGAGAAGGAGGTTCTTTTCTGGGAGTTTCTGCTGGGAAGCAGCTCATCCATTCGGAGCAGATAAATGTTCCTGTGAACACTGAGCTCCCCTGAAACAAGACACTGGAAATAAATCACTTCCACTGGCTCAAGGTATCGCAAATGCCAGGAGATATTTACGTCACTAAAAATACACAGAATTACAGATAAATCCAGACCCTCCAAGAAAAACCAGAATCTGTCAGCGATTTTCCCCCATCTAAAGGAAAAGCAGCTCAGGTGCTGCAGGTGGAGGTGAGCCAGGAAATATCAGGGAAGGAGGATATGGAGAACATTCCTCTGCATAGAGGAGAAATATTCCATTCTCCAGGAAAGGGATGGGGATTTGGAGAAAGCATGGAAGGTGTCCCTGCTCCTGGCAGGGCTGGAGCTGGATGAGTTCTGTCCCAGTGCTGGGGACAGCGCTGCTCCCCTGGCACTGTCACCTCCCACCCTGCTCCCAGGCAGGGCCAAATGTCAAAGGAGTCTCAGTGAAACAGGTTGTTTGTCCCAACTCCAAACCGAGCCAAAAGGAACTGGGCAGGTTCAATTCTCTGATCTTAGAGTGGCACCTACCCCATTCATCCCACCCCATCCCATCCCATCCCATCCCATCCCATCCCATCCCATCCCATCCCATCCCATCCCATCCCATCCCATCCCATCCCATCCCATCCCATCCCATCCCATCCCATCCCATCCCATCCCATCCCATCCCACCCCATCCCATCCCATCCCAAACAGGACTCGTGTGGCCCCAAGGGGAATGCACAGCCAGGCCAGAAACACCCAGCAATATTAAAATACAAAATGCCTCTAAAAACAAGAGCTCTGTGCACAGGCCTGTGCTCTCAGTGTCACCCCTCGTGGCATCCCAGAGCTCCAGAGTTGGGTTCCAAGCACTGCACTGCAGATTCTTTGCTTCATTGAAAGGCAAGAAAAGCAAATGGCTGAGATCTGTGCATGCACAACTGACAGTGCTGGAGCTCACCTGGAGCCACAACCAGCCAGCCCTGCATGGAGCCCCAGAGCTGGGACCTGGTGCCACCACAGGATCTGGTGCCACCACAGACACAGTAACACCAGAGAACCACGGACAGGGTGCCACCATAGGATCCGCTGCCACCACAAGATCTGGTGCCACCACACTCTGCAGAAAAGGGCACAGGCTCCCTCACCCCCCTGCCCACTCTCTGCCATCCACAGCACCTCCCTCCCCTCCTCCCAGCCCAACACTCTCCAGCCATTCCACCATGGGGAACCGAGAGCCACCAGCTCCAGGGTCACTGCAGAGATTCCCCCAGCCCCAAGTGCCGCCTGTCCCTGCTGCTCCCATCCTTTCCCACCTGCCAGAACCTTCCTGCCAACCTCCCAGGCACCTCCAAAGCCGTGCCCACCCTGCCCCATCCCTCCTGCCCTGGGATCCAGCCCGGAGCTCACCTGGTGCTGCAGGTGCCCGCCGGGGGCTGCCTGGGCCGGGCTTCTCGCTGCTTCTCGCTGCAGCTCCAGAGGGAGCAATGAGGGAACATTTGGGCATGGCCCGAGTGCGGCGGCGCTGGCAGGAGCCCGGAATGTCCAGCTGACATTCCAGGGGGCTGTGCTAGGGAGGGACAGCCTGGCTGGGACAGGGGAACAGCCGCGTGTGAGCGAGAGGGAACAGAACGAGAGGAGCCGGCTGCACGCCCCGGCTGCCTTGGGAAATCGGCTCTCCAGGAAAACAACTGGGGAGTTGTTTGTGTCCATCTGTTTGCCACGGAACTCCCCCCCTCTGCTCGGGTTTGTCACCTCCCTGCAGAGTGGGCTGACACTGGGAGAGGGATGGAGCTTCCCAGAGCTCCCAAACCACGCAGGGACATGCAGGAGGAGAGGCACAGGGGGTGACAAGGGCTGGGGGACACCAAATCCCCTCTGTGGCACAGGAAGGGTGTGGGCAAAAGGAGGGGAAGGCTGGGACTTGCCCAAAGCCGGGCAGGAGGTGAGTGGATCCAGAGCTCAGCCCTGCCAACGGGAAAAGGGACACGTCAGAGCTGGGAGCCGTGATGGGAATGGAAAAGTCCCAGGGAGCTTCCTGCCAGGGCCACAGTGTCCCCTGCAGCCATCCTCAAGGACAGCCTGTCCCCCCCTGTCCTGTACAGCGAGTGCCAGGGGCTCCTGCCAGCCCTGCACCCCAAAGAAATGGGATCCAGGGGTTTTTTAGGGAATCACAAGGAACACCCAGCCTGGGCAGCACCCAGGACAAGGAGGGGACAGTGCCCACGCTCACCCCCAGGCCCCAGCAGGAACTTGGGGACCTCAGCACAGCCATGCCCAGGCCTGGACCCCCCAGGGATGACATGGAGGAAATGCTGGGGAGGAAAACCCCACAGCTGGGATAAAGATTGGAGGGGAGAAACCAGCTCAGGAGGAGCAGAGGGATCAAACTGCTGGTGAGGGCAGAGGCTGAGATGAAAGACAAGGATGAAAGAAAGACCCAGATTGCCAAGGCCTGGCTTCCCAGCTCCCCTGGATCTTTCCAGGAGAACTGGCCCCGTGCCCTGACTCCGTGCCCATCAATAAGGTGCAGCATCAGCTGTCGTGTCAGCAGCAGGAAAAACATCCCGTGGGAAGGGCTTTAAATGGAAGCAGGAAAGGAAAAGATGAAGAGCTGGGCTCATTTCAGAGCCCTCGTTGGGCAACGTTTGCCTCCCTGACAGGGAGGGGATGCAGCAGCTCCGGTGGATGAGTTATTTATAGAAATGTGGGTCATTATAGAAATTTACTTTGCAACAAAGTGGGAAAGGGCCCTCAGCAGCTCTGCTTGGCAGTGGGGAGAGCAGGGCAGGGGGGCAGAACCTGCAGGAAAACTCAGAATTCCCAGTCCTGTCTGGCATGGAATGGGGCTGCTCCAGCCTGGAGAGAGGAGATGGAGCAGGGGACACGGTGGGGTGACAGTCACAGCAACAGCCCCTGGCACAGGGAATGGCTCCAACAGCACCATTTCCTAACTTGGAGCAGATTCCAGCTGTAACTCAGCAACCTCACCCAGGTGAAAGCATCCCGCCAGGAATGGGGGGCCTGAGGAGAACCAGCCTTGCACTGATTCCCTCCCTTTTGTTCCCAAATCTCAGCAACAACTGCAGGCAGAGAGGAGGCACAGAGCCACCCCCTTCCTGTGCCACTGGAAATCCCCTTTGTCACCCAGAGCCACGGGATGGGATGGATTCATCCAAACTGAGTCACCCCTTTCCACAGAAGTCACAGCAGTGAGGAACCACTCCTGCCACACCCCAGAGCTTGGGAGAAGCTGCAACTCGACCTGATGCAAGCAAAAGCACTTGGGACAGTCTGTGATGTCTCAGCACAAATAAAAGTAGTAAATGATTGGTAATAAATTTATTTTTGATATTGATTTTGTACAGAGCTAAATGGAACATAGAAACAGCACCAAGCCTTTGAAGTTTGTTCTACAAAACCAGGTTTAATACAAAAAGGATGACAGCAATGCCTGACTCTGCGCTTCTGGACGGTTAAAAAAGCTCACCCAAACCCCACCAAGAGTTTAAAAAGGTTTAAGAACAGAGGCACCGGTGTTTGAGAGAATTTCTCTGGCAGCAGTGATGATCTTGATACATGTGGGAACAATCAAGGTTGCCTTTATTCCCAATTTATTGCAGTGCAAGGGGCTGGTCCTTGCCTAGGAGAGCTGTTGAGTCTCCTGCACAAACACCCACAGCCAAAACTTTGGGGTAAGAGTCCCCTCCATGCAGGATATTCCCCATTTAATGGGAAAGATCTCCTGGTTTTGCTCCTGGAGAGCTCAGCTCCACCCACGTGGGGAGAGGTGCAGACTCTGCCAGGTGAGCAGGCACCAGGAACACACCTGGAGTGGCATCACCTGCCCAGGGCTGTGCCCTCAGCCAGCCCAGAGCCCGGGACAGGAGCAATCCGAGCATCCAGCCCCAGGATGTCCTCAAGGAGAGCAACACCCAGGGGCCACGGGGCTCAAATCACAGCTGGCTTCACTCTGCATCTCCTCCTGCCCGAGGCCAGCAAAGGATTTGGGTCCTGAGCTGCTGCAGAGCCCTGGGAAGAGCAGAGCAGCAGCTCCACTGCTGAGCCTGAACTGCCACACTCTGGTGCCATTTCCTGGGAAACAAACGTTCCTTCACTGGACAGAAAGAGAAGCTGAAGTAACCAAGTGATTACAGACACGATGCAGATACGATGCAGCAGGGCTGGGACAGAGCCAGGCTGCTCCTGGGACCCTCGGGGGGCTGCAGGAACAGCGACAATCCCAGAGCTGGCACCTCCCTGCTCTGACACAAACACAGACACTGCAGCTGCCCAGCTCAAACACGAGCCCTGAGCCCTCAGAGCCCCCCCAAAGCTGCTCTGGAACAGCCACAGAGCAGTCCTGGGCATCAGCGCCTTTAGAAGCTTCCTATATCCTTTATTTTCCACCCAAATTCCCCCCCACCCCCCAAAACAATAAAAAAGCACACAGACTGCAGACTTAAAAATGTAACAGGGTCACAAACTCTCCTCCACCACCCCCAGCCCAGCCCAAACCACCAAGGCACGTCAGGCTCCCCCCCTTCCAGGCCCACCTTCACCCAATTCCCTTTCTCCCCATTTTGGATGGATGAAGCCAACACAAAACATTTTCCTTGCTGGGAAGCAGCAAGTGCTTCCTCATTGTCTTTGCACTGATAAAAACAAACGCAAACAAAGACACACCTGCAACTACCACCCTAATGTTTCCATGGGAAATGTTCTCTTTCAGCACATTCCCTGATGGACTTTGCCACCAGTTGGCCTTTGCAGAATTGAGGTCAAATTTTGCACCCCCAGGCTCTGGCAGAGCCCCCCAGCCCTCGAGAGGGGTGTGCAGTTATTCTTTGTAGGTTGTTGTTTGCTTGCCACGGGAGCCAGGTCTCTGTGGAAGGCTCACTTTGGTGCAATCCCAGCTTCCCACCAGCTCAAGCCCATCTTCTTTCCAAGCCAGTATTGCCCTGAACGTGTGTGTTTGGAGAGTTTCAGCAGTGAGAGCAAACAGAGCCTGGGCCAGGCCCTGCTCCTCCCACCACCAGCGAGGGCCCTGAGGCCTGCACAGGGTCCATGTCCCACCCTGCTGCTCCTCCTGCTGCCCTCAGTGCTCAGAATCCGACAGGTACGAGGGCTGAGTCCATCTCCACACCAGCATGTCCTCCCCTGCCACCCTGTGCGACTCTGTCTGGATCCGGGACTCGTTGGAGGCCAGGAAATCCACGGCTCTCTCCCACACCCGCTTCATCTTCTTTCTGCAACGAACAGCAAGAAAATAAATGAGAATCTCGAGCTGGTTGTGCATCGGTGCCTGCAGCAACTGGGCCTGTGGATTTGGCTGCCTGCTGTTCCCTGTGCAGGCAGAAAAGGGCATCAAACAAACCCTGGTTTAGAGATTTCAGACCAGGGCATGGCCACACAAATCCTGCCTGGGGGGAAGATGAGAGGCTCTGTCAGTGCCCTGAATTTCTGCCTCAATTTGTGCTGCAAAGGAACTCGATGAGCAAATCACCCTCCCCTGTCCTGCACACAGAGCTCTCAGCCAGGGGGACACCCTGATGTTCACTCCAGCTTTGGATCCAGCTGTCCTGAGCATCTCACACCCAGGGATAGCTCAGACAGCTGCAGTCATCCCTTGTAGGAAAAGGAACCATTTCTGGTACAGAGGGAGGACGTTTAACACTTCACAGGAGGACAAAGCAGCTCCATTTAACCAAAACACAAGAAATGACCCTGCAGAAATGGAGCACAGCACGAGGATCCAGCCTTGCAGCCCCACCACCCACAAAGCAATGAGCTCAACCACAATTCCTGTCTGAGAAAACACCAAACCCGACCTGAGAAAACACCAATCCCAATCATCTCACTCCAGCTCCTTTCCCAGCTGCACAACTCAAACTGGCCCCTTTCCAGGCACACAATCACTGCAGTGGAGCCCCAATATCCTGTTCAGCCCATGGGATTTGTTTTTGAGAGCCAGGCAGAATGGCTGGGAAAGGGGACAGCACCAGACACCCAGTAGAGGACAGCTGATGCTCCAGATCCAAGCAAACCAAATCCAGGTAGTGCTGGACAGAAGAAGGACAACACACATGTGGCACTGCACAAGTGACAACCCACCTGTGGCACTGCACCCAGTACCAGCCCTGGGGCTGGCACACTGATCTGCACCAGGTGCAGGCACAGCCTGGGCTGTGCCCAAGCCTTTCCCAACCCAAAGGCTCCAGCCTTGTCCTGCAGAGCAGCTGCAGGGATTGATTTTGGAGCTGTGCTGAATCCCATCCTGCTGCTTCCAGCCCTCCTGAGTGCCCCGAGCAGCTCACCTGCTCTGAGGAGGGATCAGGCTGTCCCGCACATGGAAGATGCCGACGTAGGGGTAACGCTCCAAATTCCGCTCCCATTCCTTGTAGTGGTCCTGGACAACAGCTGCAGGACAGAAGGACACAGCTGTGAGGGCTCAACCCTGCAGGAGCACAGCAGGGCTCCCTGTGCTCCCACAGCTCCTACCTATGATCTTCTTCACCATGTCATACATGGCTTGTTCCTCCTCCTCCATCTTGCGCCAGCGATACCGGAGGTAGAGCAGGATGCCCCAAAGGGTTATCAGACCTAGGAGAATAAAACCAAAGGGATTCAGGAACTGGCAGCTGTGTGCTTGCTGGATGCAGTTTTAGTTCTCACACTGTGACCCAGGCCTGCTTGGAACTGAATGCCAGTGATTCCTTTTGCTCCCCAGAGTAGCTGTACCCCAAAAACCCCTTGGTGCTGCCCCCCTGCAGCACAGGAGCACCTGTGGATGTGGGATCAGGTGGTGGGAAAGCCTCAGCACGGGGCTGCCCTCAGGAAAGAAACCTCAGCACAACCACAGGGCCTCAGGTCTGCAAATCCCAGAGGAGGCTTTACCAGAGGCCTCCCCTACAAGGATCACTCTGGAAGACTGTCAGGTTTCACTGCTCCATGGAGAGCTGCTGGATAGGGAAATAAAGCCTGGGGCTCCAGTGGCAGCCCAAAATGCAGGAGATGTGTATGGAAGGTTTAGCACTTACAATGCCCCCAGTAGGAGACTTCAGTGTCTGCAATAAACAGAACTGTCCCTTGTCACCCCCTCCCTGTCAGGTTGGATTAGAAACTCCTGCAGTCACACAGCTCTCGTTATCACCTCGCTGGGTAAAACCCCTGTCTCAGCTGAGGCGTGACAGACTATTCCAATAAAACCTCCAACCCTGAAATGCTACAAGTCATTATTAAAGAGGCTGGAGGACTTGGGAGCTTAGAGCAAGAAAAAAAGAAAAACTGACTCCTTAAGGTAAGTTAACACACTTATTCCGCAGCCCATAATAATGGGCACTTGAGGAATACCCAGAGAGCTCATCAGCTGCCTGATTTAAAGCAACTTTTAAGCACTCACAGCACAAGAGGAGGGCTGTGGGTCTCCTGTGCTGCCAGAACAAAGGTTAATTAGACATTAACTCATCAGCAGATTTATTTCACCTCTGTTAGGTGTTTCCTATGGCTGAGCAATGTGTGATCACAGAGCTTCATCCCTGCAGCTGAGCCCCAAGAGCCACTTACTCCAGAAGAACAGGAACAGGTTCATGATGGCCGTGACCACAGCTCGGCGGAAGCGGCAGCCCAGCCCCATCTGGGGATGGGCAGACTCCAGGCAGAACACTTCCTCCACGCTGGAAACGGGCTCTGACAGGTCCCTGCCTTTCAACCTGATGGGAAGAGGAAGAAAATCTCATTGAAGAGAGCAGGCTGCAACTGCAGTCTTCAATCAAGGAGAACAACCAGACTGCGGATGCAGCTGCTCGCAGGAAATGCCCCCACACCCAGGCACAGCCTCCTGCCAGAACATTTGGGGACTGGTGCTTAGCCAGGGATGGATGTGGCTCCAGGAAGGCAGCAGGGCTGCAGCTCCCACCGGCACGCTGAGTATCCCTGCACTGCCTCTCTGACAGCCCCTCTCAGCGTGCACAAGATTGAACTCAGAATTGGATTCCCACCTCCCAGCACGGAGATGTAAACGTTCCCTGAGTCAGAGCCACTGCTCAGCCCCAGCAGTGGGAGCTGGGGGACCCAGGCTGGGAGCAGGAGCAGCTCCAAGAGGGGCAGAGCACCAGCACAGAGCCCTGCAGAGCCCTCAGCTCCCCTCCCTGCAGCACTGCTGCTCCCAAACCCAGGCTCACGCCACACTGAGCCATTCCCAGAGCACACAGGCACTGAGGGGTCCAAGGGACAGCCAGCACATCCAGGGGAATGGAACAAAGGGCACTGTATTTTTTAAGCTCCTAATTATGAACAGCCCATTAGACAAAGAGGTTTGCTAATTTACAGGTGCTCAGCTCATGAACTGCAGAGAGCTTGGCTGGTTCTGGGTTCTGCAGGAGCTGCACACACACGGTTGTTTCCCACCCCCTGGTCTTATTTACAACCCAAATTCCACGGAAATATTTCAAACACACAACAGAATCACCCAGTGCAAAGCTCATTTTCAGTCCTGCCTCTCAGACTAGCAACTAAAAAATAATCTCATGTAGTTAAAAATGCCAGGGGCAGGGTTTTGGGGATGCTGCCACGCCAGCTCCGGGGAGGCAGAGCTGTTTGGGGACCAGCCAGCAGAGCTGCTAATTAACAATACAAAAAGTGGGAGGATATTGTATCCCACAGCTTCTGACTGGAAATGTGCTGGAGTATAAAAATACAAAATTTGAAAACTCTGCATCCCAGCCCACCTACAAATGCAGCCCTGCCCCTAAGGAAGCCGAGCCCCGTCCTGGGAATTTGCACAGCCCAGGAATCAAAGCAGCAGATGCTGTCTGATCCGTGGATCACAGCAGCAGCTGCAGGAATATTTAAGAGCAAATGGAGCACTGGGAATTCCAACAAGCTTGCCCACCAACCCCAGCACCACAACTGCTCCAATTCACTTAATCACAGACACATTTAGCAACGTGCAAATGCAAACAACTGTTAAGGCTTTAGTGTTAGAGCAGACTGGAGGCAGCCCACGCTCCCCAGAGGAAGGTGATGATGGCTGCTGACTCTGGGAAAAGTGACCTCGTGGGCAAGTTAAGGAAGAGCTGTAGGCACAGGACCATGGGGAGGACACCAGGAGCACTCCACAGGAGGCACAACACAACCAGTGATGGGCACAAGCAGTCCTGAACTCCCACCTCCATCTCACCTGTGTCCCACAGCCTGGGCTGGGAATGAGACTCCTGGAGGGAGCCCAGTTCCCACCCTGCTGCAGGGCTGTACTTTTCCTTTGGAAGTTTGCCCAGCAAGCTCAGCCACAGCCAATCCCAGCCCAACGAGCTCTGGGAGCTGAAGGGCACCACTGACCCTGTCAAATTCCACCCCAGCCAAACACCCAGATGCCCAACTTTGACACAGTGGGCTCCTGCCCACCCAATTCCCAAATCCCTGTTGCTGTTCAGTATCAGCAGATCCCAAACTTTGACACAGGGGGTTTCTGCTCACCAAATTCCCAAATCCTTGTTGCTGTTCAGGATCCAGTGCAGGGCAGCTTCAAACTTCTGTGAGGAACTGCCAGTTACATTCTGTGCAAAGGAAGCCATTAGAAGATTAGCCCTCCATTCATTTAAAATACTGACCAACACGATTTCATTACAGCAGTGGGAGAATTCATTCCATAGGGACTGAACCCAGGTTAATTCTTATCAGGATTCTGCAAACTGGAGCGAGGAGAACTAAGCCTGAAGATCTGCCTGGCCTAAAGTCTTCTGACTGGGGAGATGATGCATGAAGCACTCAGTGAAATAACACCATCCCAGACTGTTAGGGCTAACCACTAAATACAACATAATCTTACTGACAGGTTACCAGGAAAGAAATGGAATGCTGGATCAGAGCAGTCTGTCTCCTGACACTCTGCAGCAGAGAAAAATCCTTCTTCTGCCCAGCCCTCGATCCAGGGAAATTTCTGGTTGCACAAGACTGATGGCTCCAGTGAAACAACAAACCATTAAGATTTACAGGGGGTGAAATCAGAGATGGAGGAGAAAATGATTTTCAAAAGAACTGCTGAGAACAGGACTGGCCAAAGGGGAAGTGAGAGATATGGGAGAGAATCAAAGCAGGATGAGGAAGCAAAATGGATGGTGAATTGTTTTAGTGTCTATTATTTATTGCTTTATAAGAGACTAAGCACTGGGTTGTAACAAAGCTGCTCAGAGCCCACTCACCAGCACGTGATCCTTCACCTCACTAACCCAAATGCATTTGCTTTTTAGGTTCTCAGGGTTTCCACATTCAAAATTACCTGGTAAGAAAAGTCAAATTAAAAAATCAGGTTTGTAAAAAAAGCCTTTGAACAGCTCAGAACCAAGCTCTGAATGTACACCAAGAAATGCTCTCCTTTCCTAGCAGCCCCAGCCCTGAGCAAAATCATTCCAGGGTGAGATTTATATTGCAGGCAGATCAGATGACTATTAATAAAATGCTCAGCCACTGCACGGAGGTTGGATAAGGGCAATCAAACCTCTCACTTCAGAGCTGCTGCTGGATAAGGGCAATCAAAGCTGACACTTCAGAGCTGCTGAACACACAATGAGGGGGAAACTATTGCTCCTGCCCCTTGCAGAGCACAGAAACCACAGCTGCCACCAGGTATCCGGTGTGGAGCTAATGATCAGTGTTCAAAATGCCTCCAAGGAGCTGAAATCACAGCTCTGCCTCCAACCCAGGCACAGAAATGCTGGCAAGGAACTAAATCCTCTAAATCTTGCCTCACCAAGTTGACTAAACAAATGTGCTAAGTAAATCTGGTGGAAATCCGAAGTCAGATTTGAAAAGATTTAGGAATTCTGTGCAGCTTCAGTATCCAAAGGTTTCAGCCTTGAGGTCTGAAATGCAGAAAATGGAACTGAAACCCTTTTACTGATTACCACTGCTGTGAATCTTGCTGAACAAGTCCCTGCTCATACAGTGGATTTCTAGCAGCTACTCCATTCCAAAACACCAGTGATGGGCTGGATTTACTCCTGGAGTAGGGACTGTGCTGGGTCAGCTCCTTGTCTCCGAGAGCCTGTCCCACTCTGTGCTGAGGAAAAGGAGAGGCACTCACACGTCTGCCGTCACATTTCAGCAGAAATGACAATTTCTTAGGACACTTCATGTGTAAGAACACATCAGTTTACACTCCTGCCTCTATCCTGAAGACAATTTCAAGCTGTTGGTAGAAAAGAATAACAAACCCAACCAATCCTACCTGAAACTCCCAACACTTCAAGCACAAAAAGGCCCACTCACCCAGGCAGGGTGACAGGAGTGCATCAGCCAAGCACCGCTCAGAACAAAAATAAACCCACCTTCCCCTGTTTTCCAATTCCCTGCCTGCCTCAGAAGTCCTCAAAGGGAACTGCCTGTTCCATAAACCCCTCCAGAGTGGGACAGGAGCGAGCAGGAGCTGGGAGAGGCAGCTCCTGCAGCCTCAGCAGGGTGGGGATGTGCTGGCACTCACCTGCCTGCACGGACAGGTAGTTGTAGAGCTCGTGCAGCATGGCCATCATCACGTCCTTGTGCTTGGCCTGGCAGAACTGCAGGGCACAGACAGGGACAGGGACACACATCAGCAGTGCCACGGGGACAGTGGGAGTGCAGCTCAAACACCAGACAGAACCACAGCACTGGGGTCTGGCTCAGTGCTGCACCACAGCTCGGGGCACATCTCCTGAGCAGGGGAACCTTCCAGGCACAAGTGACCCTGAGCATCTTCTGGAAGTCCCTGCCCAGAGGAACTGGATGAGTTTTAAGGTCCCTTCCAGCCCAAACCAGTCTGGGATTCTGGGGTTCTGTGAAGTGCCACCAACCCACAGCCCAGCCTGCAGCACCAGCCTCGGACCCACCACGGATGAATCCATCACCTCCAGAACTTCCCAGCACACAGAACTCAGAATCCAACACAAAACCTTCTCCCTCCTAACCATGGAATGTTTGGGCTGGATTGGAAGGGACCTTTAAAGTTCACCCAGTTCCACCCCTGACACCTTCTCCTATCCCAGGCTGCTCCAAGCCCTGTCCAACCTGGCCCTGGGCACTTCCAGGGATGGGGCAGCTTCTCTGGGAGTTCCATCCCAGCCCCTCCCCACCCTCCCAGGGAAGGATTTATTCCCAATATCCCATCCAAACCAGCACACAGAATCCTGGAATGGTTTGGGTTGGAAAGGATCCTGCCACTATCCCAGGCTGCCACTTTATCCCCTGTCCAACCTGGCCTTGGGCACCTCCAGGGATGGGGCAGCCCCAGCTTTTCCAAAATTCCATCCTGACAGAGGGAGCAGGGCTGTGCAGGCACTCCACGCTGGAGGTCAGGGAATTAGCTGGATTAAATCTTGCACTGTTAAAGCTGAAAACAGCTTTATTGCAAACCAATAACACTGCTGGTACAACTGTTAAAAAAGAAACTGATTCACGTAATTGGGAATTTAAATTTTTATCTTTCAGAGTCTCATACACACTCCTAACTTCATCTGGCCCATTAATTTCAACTCATCAAGTCCCAATTTTTCTGTAAAACAACAGAACTAATCATTTTACAGTGATACTGTTATGGATGGAATAGACTACCTGGAATAATCACTGTTCTGTGAGAGCTCACAAGATTGAGAATAAATAAATAAATGCTTACATCATCCGTTCTTTTGTCACAATCCACAGGCAAGAGATTAACTAGGAGAGAGAAGAGGGTGAGTTAGCTGGCTGCAAACAAGAGCTTTGATCAAGAAAATAATTCTCTTTTTAAAAGCAGGTTCAACTTAAAGCCTGGTTCTGCTATTGTTCATCTCCCCCTGGCAGCACCTGGAGATGCAAAGAGCCCCTCCAGGAGCTGCTTTAGGAGCAACCCTGAGGAAAAACACACCAGTGATGGAGCTGATGAATGTGTTCAGCTGGGGAGTGAAAACTGGGGCTGGATGTTTTAACAGCTCCTGTTTGAGAAGCTTCACGCTGATCTTTACACTCCAGTGCTGCCTCTCGCTGCCCACCAGGGTCACCTGAAATATCCCAGCTCAGCCAGGGAGGGAAATGAACCCCCTGGAGGGCTGATTGCAGCTCTGGGCTCTGCAGGGCTTCAACAGCTCCTGGCAGCTGTGGCACAACTCAAACCTGGCCACCATTCCTGCCTCCAGAGCTCCTGTCACAGCTGGACCAGGAGCATCCAGTGACAATGGGCAGCTTTATCCCAGCTTTAGGAATGCAGCCAGCCCACACCAAGGGCACAGTGTGCCAGGCTAAGGACCAGCACCATCCCAAATCAGCCCCCAAACCCTTCTTTGTTCAGCTCAAAGCCTGAAATATCCCCATTTCCAACTGTTCCAGCTGGGGAACTCTGCCTTAAAAACCAGTTGCTGGGGAAACCCTTTTTCATTTCTCATGGAAGAGAGACTCTGCCACACCTGAAGTGCTGAATTGATCTGCTGCACATCCCCCTTGGACAGAATAAAGGCTGGGAAGGTCCGTGCTGGCAGAGGGAACATCAAAAACACACCCCAGGTACTACAAAGACCTCGTGTCACACCATAAAATCCATCCTTGGCCCAGCAGGAATGGCACTCTACATAAACCCCATGGCTCTGAGGCACTGAAGGCCAAACTCGTTTGGAAAAAGCAAACTTTTCATTTGCTTCCCATGACTAACAAGGTTCCCCATAGGAAAGGGGAGATGGGGAAAGGGACAGAAACAGAGATGTCAGGTTATGGCAATGAGAATGATAAATGTGATGGGGATGGAAGCAATAAAGGGAAAGCAGGAAGACAGGTGAGGAATAAAGTTTAAATGAGAATTAAACCAGTGCACGTACACCTCTCCTCTCTCCCGTCCAGCCAGCCTGACCCAGCCATCTTCACCACGAGGATGCCCAGAAAAATCAGCAGCAGCACCAAGCTGGCGAAGCAGAGGAACTGGGACAGGTAATACTCCAGGCCTTTCCCCTTTCCCTCAGGCTGGGGCCGGGGCGCTGAGCGCAGCAGGGCCGTCCGTGGGGTCACTCCGTGCCCCCCATCGCTGGCTGCCCGCCACGGGAAGCGGCGGATCAGCCCCCCAGCCCTGCTGCCCGCATCCCGCTCTGCCTCCTTCCCAACGCTGGCAGCCAGGTCCTCCTTCCCTCTCCTGAACAGACTGCTGAACCTCCCCGGGGCCGCCGAGGAGCCCCACTGGGTGCTGGGGGTCACCTCGCTCTCCCGTCTCCACCAGCTGTTGGAGGAGAGCCCCCTCCTCTCGCCCGCCGTGTCCCAGGCAGCCCGGGAGCTCTGCGCCCCAATCTCCCCCTCCCGATGTCCCCCAATGGCTCCTGGGTTTCTCCTCGCTGGGAAGGGGTTTGGAGCCTGCCAAGGAGCCAGTTCCCCCTCCCGATGTCCCCCAGTGGCTCCTGGGTTTCTCCTCGCTGGGAAGGGGTTTGGAGCCTGCCGAGGAGCCCCAGTAGGGTGTGGAGCTCAGCCCCCCAAGCCCATCCAAGCCCGAGCCCGCCCGGCTGCCGAGCCCCCCGCTCCTCTCTGCAGAGGGGCTCCACTGGGACGTGGAGTTTGAGTCCCGGAACCTGTCCAGGGTGGGTCTCAGGCCACTGCTGAGCCCCCCACTCCTCTCTGAGGCGCCCCACTGCAGTGAGGAGCCCCGAAACCCATCCAGGGTGGTCCCCAGCCCCTGGCCGAGCCCCCGGCCGTGCTCTGCGACATCTCTGGATGTCTCCCAGTGGGACGCAGAGCTCAGCGCCCCGGCCCTGTCCGCCCCCAGGCCCCCGCTCCTCTCTATGGACGTGTCCCACTGCGAGGTGGAGCTGAACCCCCCGTGCCCGGCCAGGGATGCCCCCAGCCCACCGCCACCTCTCTCCACACTCGTCCCCCACTGCTCCGAAGGGCTCAGCCTCCCCAGGCCGTCCCGGGAGGAGCCGCCCTCAACCCTGATGCCTCCGGCCCGGCCCGGCGGGGACCCCCGGGGATCCCCCCAGGTCTGCCCGCCGCTTTCCCCCGACGTCCCCCAGCGGGACGTGGGCGGCCGCCCCACTTCCTCCTCCTCTTCCTCCTCCTCGTCCTCCTCCTCACTCTCACGAGCGGCCGCGCCGCTGAAGCCGGAGCGCTGCCGCGAGGGCGAGGCCTGCGGCGGCCCTGCGGAGGAGCGGCCCGGGCTGGGCGGCGCGGTGCGGCCGCTGCGCCGGGCCGCCGCCACCTCGGCCCGCAGGCAGCCCAGCTTCTTGATGTAGACCTTGCGGGTGGTGGCGGTGATGGGCCCCGGGCGATAGCCGAGCGCCAGCAGCTCCTTGCGGAGCTCCGCGTCCGTCAGCTCCGCCATGGCCGCGCCAGGCCCCGCCGGAAGCGCCCCGCGGGCGGGAAGCGACGCCGCCATCTTGGGAGGGGCCCCTGGCGCCGCCATGTTGGGAAGGGCACGGGGCGTGTGGGGAAAGGGCGCGGGGGCGGGCGCCATGTTGGGAAGGTCAAGGCCGGGTGTGGGTTCCACGTCTTGAGGGAGCAGCGGCTCTCGCTCCGCGCCGCTCCCTCAGGACCGGGAAAAAGCGGGAGAAATGAGGAAAGCAAAAGGCGAAAGCTGCCTCATCTGCGCTACGAGCCGGTGTCGATGATGGCTTGTCCCCCATCGCTATGTGGGGCAGCTCCTGCCTCACTCACACTGATGTTCTGACATTTTTAGGGCCATTCTCCCAAAAAATGCCCCTTTCCCAGCCACCTGCCACCCCCACACGCGTTTCCATCATCGCTGCCCAGTTGCTGAGCTCTGCCAGAACCTCAGGCAGGACCAGGATCCAGCTCCATGAAATATTTCCTGGGAAGGAGGGGTCCCTCCACGCCCCACACCTAAAACAGCAAACCCAAGCGTTGACTTGTAAATTTATTTTGGCACAGCTGTGATGAACAGTAATTGCTTTTTCCTGCTGCCGCCGCTAAAGAAAGCGATGAAAGCGGCTGAAATACGGTGGCGTCATGTCGGAATTTAATTAAAGGTAATGGAGCAGCGGTGCTGAAGGTGCTGAGGGCTGGTTGCCTGCCACGGCAGGTGATGGATGTGTGACACTGGGGTGGGGGACACACTGTGGTCCCTCAGGAATGGCACCTGTGGGGAAAGGGAGGCTCCAGAGGAGCATGAAGCTGAAAGAGCTGAGCTGTGCCTTCCCAACATGAATCACAGAATTCCAGAGTCAGTGAGGCTGGGAAATCTCTCTAACACCATCGACCGATCCCTACCTGAGCGCCACGTCCAGACTTCCTTGGACACCCCAAGGATGGGGACTGCAAACCCCCCTGAGCAGCCCCTTGCAATGCTAACAAACCCTTTCCACTGAGAAATTCCTCCTGATGTCCAGCCTGACCCTCCCCTGGCACAGAATGAGGATATATCTTCTTGTCCTGTCACTAATCCTTCTTTCAGGAACTCACTTCCTTAGCAGGCCCCCAAAGCTCACCTCACTCTTCCCAATTTATCCAAGAAAGCAGCAACAAGATGCTGAGATTTGTTTGTCAGGTTGGCAACAGCAAATACATCCTCAGCAGAGGCCAGGGAGCCCATTAAAAGAGCAAACTCAGCTGTGCTGGGAAGTGTGAACGCGCTAAGCTGAGCTTCCTCAGTGCTCCTCTGCCAGCTCATGATGTGGAGAGGGGTCTAATGTAAATAAAAAATTCCAATTTGCTCCTATCACACAGATCCTGTGAGCTCACAGCTCTCACTTTGCAGAAGCTCTGCCTGGGCATGCAGCTGCGCGCTGGCTGAGCTGGTGCAAACCTGGGAATTACATGAACTCACCTTTTTCTGGAGAAAACAGCAACAAAAGCCCAAACCTATCCTTTCAATTTGTGATTCTGCCCATCATGGGAATTACCCCAGGCCCAGCAGCCTCATTGCACAATCTTTGGAAGAAAAGACATGGGATTCATGTTGGACAGCTGGAGGATGGGGGAAACGCTGTGATTCCTCCTCAGAAAGAGGTTGGCAGCACCAAAGCTCAGCAGGATCAGGTGCCTGTTCTTTGTGGAGAGAAATCCACGACCCCTTTCCCTTCCTCCCCTTGGGAGAATCCCTGCCTTCCCTGGAAGGCATTTGGCCCCCACAGGGAAGGCAGCAGGAGCAGACGTGTCAGACCCTGTATCCCCATGGGCAATCTTTGTTCCCATCCCCTGCCCACAGTGCCAATGCTGAATTTGACAGTGGATTTTCTATTTTTGCAGCCCCTCCATCATCCTCATAGCTCTGGGAGCACCGAGCAGTGCCGAGGCTGCAGATGGGCTCTGCAAAAAGCGTTTCTTGGCTGGAAACAGCCGGAGCTGGCTGTGAGAAGCTGGGACAGCACGGAGGGACAGCCTCCACCTTCCCTGCGAGCCCAGAAGCTGCCTCAGAGCTGCTGGCAGTGCCTCCCATGCCAGCGGAGCAGACACGCCGCGCCGGCTGCTCCAGTTCTGGCAGCCCGGAGACAGGGCTGGTGTGAGCAGAGCCCTGGGAATGGATCCGTGCTGGAGCAGGGAATGGCTGCACCCCAAACCCCGCAGCTGAACCCTTCCACCACTGACTGATGGGCTGCTGAAACCCCGTGTCCCCACCCACCTCCTTATCCGTGGCTGTTGGGTGCCAGCCCTGCACATGGCACCCGGGAAGTGTCAGGGCTTTCTTGGGAGCCGACTGTGCCCGTTTGTCACCCTGTCACTCACAGCCACAGCACAGGTGTGACCCGAGAGCCCTCTGCCTGTCCTGGGCCTGCTCAGTTCCTTAGCAAGTCAGAGGTGACTCCATTCCCTTCCCTCCTCTTTCCCCCAGCTGTTGGGCTGCTCATCCCACCATGAAATTTTTGTTTGGTTTCTGGAGCAGCGGATTCTTCCTGCCTGTCTGCAGGTGTGACCTGGGTGCTGCTGCTGCCAAAGCATCTTCCAGGGCAGGGGAAAATGCAGATCTGTCCTGAAACCTAGAGAACACTTCCTTCCTAGCCAGAGCCAGAGCCCTGACAGCCTGGAGGGGGCTGGTTGGGGTCCCTCCATCTCTTTCCAGTGGAAATGTTTCTGCTTCTCCTTCTCAGGCCCCTGAGGGTGGAAGGAATTTACTCCCAAAAGTCGAAGGTGTACTTTGGTGCCTGTTTGGACACCACAGTTGGTGCTGCAGGACAGGACAGGGGTTCCTGTGGTCTCTGTCACAACCAGCCATTACATCCTGAGCTCATTTATAACTGGGACAAGTGGGACGAGCAATGGAAAATCCATGGCGGGGGCCCTTGCTGATGCAGCTTGTCTGGGTCCAAGGGTAAGAGTCCTGCTGGTGGATCTCCCTCTGGAATTTTCCACAGCGTCAGCCCCACCATCACCCCAGTGGGAAATGGTCCAGGAAGCAAATCCAAGAGGCTCATGTTCACCTTCTTTCTTTCCATCACTTTCCTTCCTGCATGGCACAGGGGACGTGTTAGCCTAGAGAATGACAGGAGTGAGGGAGCTGGAAAAAGGGCACACTGGAGGGACAGCTCTGACCCACAGTGGAGCTTATGGAGGGGGTTTGGGGGCAGTTTTCCCTTTGAGGGGGAATTCTCCTTTGTTTTCATGTGGCAGAATCAAACCTGGAGTAAAGGTTTGGGTGTCTCTGAAGTGACAGGCCAAGAGGCGCTCTCTGAAGCAAACAAGACTCTGACCTTGCTGCACACTGGTGTAAATGTGGCACAGCTCCTCCTGTGATTGCCATGCCAGCTCTTCCATGGATATCACCCCTCTGCAGATGGAGCTCCTGCAGCCCAGACTGCTCTCACTCCCAGCCTAATGGAATGTGTTATTTCCCATCTCCCTCCCACTCAGAGTCATTACAGAGCTTCCACAGCTCACACTGCCTCAGCATTACTGGGAGCTTCCTGGAGCTGATCAGTCCCTGGACAAGGAGCGTGCCTTTGGATCAAACATTAGAGCTGTAATCCACTGCACGCTGCCTGTTCCATTACCCATTGGGAGCTTTCTCCTCTCCCCAGGGCTGCTTGCAGCAGAGTGCTCCAAGGGGTGTTGTTCCAGCACAAACAGAGCTCTTGGAATGAGCTCAGTGAGAACAGAACTCCTGGTAGGTTGGGAGGATAAAATTGGATTGGAATTGGATATGTTCACGTACATACCATTGATCTCATCCATCCGTACTTTACATATGTTGGATTTCCTGCTGCCAGCAGAGAGGAGTAGCTCTCAAATAAGCCAAAGGTATGGAAATGGAGAGCAGGATGTTCAAGTGGAATTAGGATGTCACCTTGGGGTGTGTTTGAGAGGCAGGAGAAAGGGCAGAGTGCAGTTCCCTCACACTGCGCCCGGCACAGCTGCTCCTCACTGTGCTGGTGGATTTACAGCACCAGGCTGCTAGGAGGGGTTTGGGCACAGGGAGGGGCTGCCCTTCAGGGCTCCTGTGTTCCCCAGCAGTGTGGGAATGTTCCAGAGCACTCTCCTGGAGCAGGGAACTGAGTTAGGGACACACAGGTCCCCCCCTTATGTCACCAATTTGGCCAGGAGATCTGGTAAAGGTTTGCCTCAGTTTCCTTCATTGCTAAAAGGGAGGGATAAGACTTAAACTCCTCAAAGATTGATTCCTCAGGCTCTGACACACACTTTCACAGAATCCCAGAATCCTTGAGGTTGGAAAATCCCTCCAGGATCATTGAGTCCAACCTGTGCCCACCCTGAGCACTCAGTGCCACCTCCAGGTGACACCTCCAGGGATGGGAGCTCCAAACCCCCCTGGGCAGCCCCTTCCAGCCCATTCCATGAGGAAATTCCTGCTGGTGTCCAACCTGAGCCTCCCCAGCCCAGCCTGAGGCCGTTCCCTCTCCTCCTGTCCCCGTTCCCTGGGATAAGATCCCAAATCCCCTTGGCTGTCCCCTCCTGGCAGGAGCTGTGCAGAGCCAGAAATTCCCCCTGAGCCTCCTTTGCTCCAGGCTGAGCCTTCCCAGCTCCCTCAGCTCCTCACAGGATTCTCAGAGCAGTGCTAGGAAAACAGGGATGTTGCCCACAACCTGGAGCCTTTCCTCTCTCTTCTTTCCCACATTGGGGCACTCCCCATCTGTTTGAGAAGCTTGCAGGACAGAAGACACAAATCCTCCTTTTAATTACGCTGCACATTTATTAAATCACCTCAGATTTTGTTAATCTCTCTCACAAATTTCGTTTACATAAGTGGAGTCTTTCAGCTTGAGCAGCTCCATCACTTTCTCTTCTGATCCTGCAGATATCAGTCAGCTAAACAGAAAAGAGAGAAAAGCACAAATGTCCTTAAAGCTCTGGAAAGCCTGAATGAATGCCAGATTTATGTGTTGTTTCCTCCTCCTCGGCTCCCCAGCTGAAAGCTCAGAGGCAAACTGGGATGAGCACAGGCAGAGCAGAGCAATCCCACAGGGAGAGCAGGACCCCCTTTCCTGGTTTAAACATCCCAGAAAAGGCAAAGGCACAGGGACAGCCCCATCCCACCACCCCTCAACCTGCAGGCAGGAAGAGCAGCACAACAGCCTGCCCCTGGATATTTGCTGCTGCAATTCCCACACACGATTTCCCAAAGGAAAAGGAGGATTTGCAGCAAATTGCAGTGTAATTAAGTGTCAGTGTTAAGCCCCCGTGCAGGCAGTGAGGTGTTCCAAGCTGGCTGCACATGCTGAGCTGCCTCGCAGGTACAGTTGCTGTTATAAGCTCTGCTGGAAATTGTTCCCTGGAGACTGAGGACTTTTTGGGAGGAGGAGGAGGAGCAGGGAGGTGGCAAACAGAGCTGCTGGGAAGGGTTGTGCTGCTGCTTCCAGTCAATATCAGCTCTGGGCAGCACCTTAGGAGGAAATAACCTTCCCAGAAGGGTGCACACGGGAGTGGTTGGGATCTGAGGGGTCCACAAAGTGAGCAAACACGACACAAAAACCCTTCTGGGGAATATAAATATCTCTGTGCTGATGAGCTGGTGAGAAGAAGGAAAGGCAGAATTCCCAAGGCAGAAATCAACCCTCTGACAGTACCATCTGGGGTGTCCTGTAACAGCTCTGCCAGCAGTTTCTCCAGGACATCTTGGTATTTTTCCAGCTGCCTTGGGGTGAGCCAAACTCTGACAGGAAGGGCTTGCTGTGGAGGAAACCAAAGAAGTCAGAACAAAAAGGTGAGGGGAGCAGAGGGAGGAGGTTGGGGTGCTTTAACCCCACTGGGATCGAGTTAGTGGAGGGTTTAGGATTTGGAGGGAAGAGGATGAGGCTCACATGGGGAAAAGCAACATTTTGAAGGCAACACACTCTTGAGTTGTTCAGAGCGCTGTTGCATAACCCGTGGGCTGGCTCAGAAATCCAGATAAAGGCACCTCCTGGCAGCAGGGATGCAAAGAAAATAATTTCTGAACCTTCTAATCCTCCACTGTGTGGCACATCGACCCTTCCAGCCGGAGCCTGCAGAGCTCCTGCCCTAGCAACAGCTGAGGACGAGCTGTGGTCCTGCTCCAGCCTGCCGGACTTGGAGCCAGCTGTGCCTGAAGCAAAGAGCTCTGTTCTGGTGCTGGCCAGCTGAGGGATGTGCTGGGGATTTCACACTTTGAACTGGGCATTTTGCTGTTTAAATCCTGTTACCGAGTGCTGGTGCATCACAAGTGCAGGAGGAGTTGCACATTAAGCTGTGTCTTGGCCAAATTCCAGCCTGGCTGGTCCTGCTGTCTGTCCCACTGGGTCTGTCCCTCCCAGGGGGATCTGCACCCTCCTTTTGCTGGCAGAGCACGGCCAAGCTCCCTGCAGGAGTGGCTGCCCACACAGGAAAAAGTTCCCTGTGCTCAAGTGGCAAAGCACAATTTTCAGACTTGGCTCACCAGGTCCATCTGCCTTTGAGGGCTTAGCCTGGCACTTCAATCCCTAAAATTGCCCATTTTCTGCTCTGTGTACAGACTTGGAGCCCAAGTTTTTACGTAAGGCCTCTCCAGTGCAGAGAACTGTGGGGACAGAGGTGACACCAAGCAGGAGCTGAAGCAGGACTGGGAGTTCCTGCCTTGCACCTGGCTGGGCTTCACTGCCTGGGAGAGACCTTGAGCTGTTCTCATCTTCCTCAGGGAGAAGCTGTTGGGTCTCAGGGGTGACCTGGCTGCTGAATGACCAGGATAATTTAGAGTGGAGCTAAAACTTCTCTCTGATGTAAGCAGGCAGGCTGGCAGAGGACATCTCTTGGGCTCCTTGTCCCCTGCATGTCCTCATAGACTTCTCAGAGTCAAGTGGCTCCACATACCTGGAGGGTCTTGGCTGCATTGACATCCACACCAGATTGCTCAGAGAAACCTTCCTCCTCCAGCTGCTGCAGCGAGCTCAGGGACTTCTTCTGCCCTGCCTTGTTCCTCTCCTTTTCCTGCAGTTTCAGGGCAGAGAGCAGAGGGGGCAGTTGGTGATGCTGGGAGCAGCAGCAAACCCACTCTGTGCTGTCCCAGCAGCCAGGAATCCCCAGTGCTGGGCACAGAACCAGTGGGATGGTGGAAGGACCCATCAGCTGTGGCCTGAGTGGCCTTTGGGGACTGAAATCCAGCAGTGCTGGGGGCGAGGTCAGGTTACGGGGCAGGGTGTGAAGGTCTCCAGTAAACAGGAGCCACGTGCGGTGGGGGAACCCTGTCAGCAGGAGATGGGAGCTGACAGCACTGGGACCTTTCCCTGGGAGCTGACAGCACTGGGACCTTCCCCAGCTGCCCACAGAACCTGGCCAGGTGCTGGAGCACTGCAAGGAAACTGAGCCCAGCCCTGCACGTGCAGAGCCCTGCATGTGCAGAGGTCACGTTCTCCCAGCCTTTCTGCAGGTCTGTAATGTCAGCCCATCCCCGTTTATTTAGCTGCCTTCAGGACCCTCTGGAAAAAGCCAGAGGTGCTTTGGAATATGGCAGACACACCAGGACACACCAAATGTGGCACAGGCCGTGCTCAGTGTGCAGTGTGTGAGCACAGGAGGGGCAGGGACAGCCTTTGGGGGACTGATTTCCCCTTTGTTCCTCCAGAAACCCCCAATCCCTGGCAGACACGGACCTACAAGTGCTGTGGGGCACAAACACAGCCCATGCGTGTCCCCATCCTCCCCAAGGACTTCGAAGAATGCCTGCGCTGCCCACAAAGAGCCATTGTTTTCCAGGGGGAGGTGTTGGGAATGGGATTTCTCCCGGTATCCAGGGGCTCGGCAGTGCGGGGGAAGCTGGCTGGGGCTGCGTTTCAGAAGCTGCCGTCTCCGAGCCTGCCTGACACCTTTCAACGGTATTTGTTTCACTTCAAAAGAAAAAACGTTCTCTCGGCACGTCCCAGAGGTGACAACCAGCCGGGGGATGGTTAATTATTTGTTACAACAAAAGAGCCATCACTGAGCTGATGGGAGGCTGCAGCTGCTCTGGAAGAATTCCAGCACCAGGAAAGGGAAAGGACCCTCAGGGACTGCAGGTGACACCCCCACAGGTGTGGCTGACCTTTGGTAGGGGGGTCCAGGCTCTTCCTTTCTATCTCACACCTTGAAAATTCCCTCTGCCTCGCCTCAAAGGTGTGGATTTTGGGAGGAGGATATCACAGTGTCTCCTGTTGGTGTGCACTGCAGTTTGGGGGATGAGGGCAGGAGAAACCTATCCTGGTTTATTCATTCCAGAGGGGTTACCTGCATTTTCTGGAAGTCACTCTGGGTGAAAAAGGGCATGAAGCCTTGGGTCTGCTCAGCCAGCACGGACAGCAGGGACACCAGCAGCAAACTGGCCACCACCTTCCTCGAAACCATCCTGAGAGCCTGGACAGCACAGGAAAGGAGACACCAGGAGCGGAGAGGGAGGTGTGACAAAAACGCCTTTGGCTCTGCACCAGCGGCAACCCAGCTCAGCCCCAGCCCACCTGAGGGATATTTACTCTTCCAGTTGCTCCTGAGCTGAGAATAGAAGTGCTTTGACTGAGCATAGAAGTGCCTTGACTGACAATTCTCTTCTCAAAGCTGTTTGTGTAAACAGATTCGTTCTTGAGCAACATCTCCAGGGATTTCAAGCCCAGCCCTTCAGGACTGCTCAAGCCTCCCTGAGTTCTGGAGCCTCAGCCCTGCAGCTGTGTTGGTTTAAGACCTGAACACATGCACAGCAAACCCATCAATCCTAGCATGGCAGACAGAGGTGCTGCAAAGAGAAAATCCTTCAAACAGCTGGTTTTTAAATTTTTGTTTTGATTTTCCTCACCACTGGAAACCTTCCTGGGTGGACTGGATCTCTTAAGAAGCCTCATTGAGTCCAAGGGAAATGGGAAAGGCATTTTCTGTCTGAGCCTGGAATAAAGGGCTTTAAAAACCACCTCCGAAGTGATCTAAATGTGACTTCACCTCAGGAAAGGACTTATGTAAACATTGAATGTTCTCTTTAAATATTAAAATATTCTCGCTGGACAGACTTAATGAAGTCTGGTCCTACAGCTTAACTTCTCCACCTGATTGGAGCCTGATCCTTAATTAGTTTCAGCAACCTCTTGGTTTGGACATTATTGAGAAGACATTGTTAAGTTAGATTTGACTCCTGAATTAGATTTCCCATAAATATCAGCTGGTATTGAACCGAGGGCCAGTGGAAGTTAATAAATATTCCCTTTCCATAGCACCTGTCTGTCACACCCTCTCCTCTCCCTTCCCTGGGCACTGCACTGGTGCCATCTCCCCCTGCCCACCCAGACTGGGCCACCAGAGCCACCTCCTGCCGTGGGACATCCCAGGGTGTCCCAGCCCTGTTTCCTGCAGGGCTCCAAGCAGGAATTCTCCAGCTCTGCCCTTGCAATGCAACCTCAGCAACATCAATCTTTGGTGCTTTTTCATTTGTTCTATCACTGCAGTAAATATATAAATAAATAAAATACTGCTGAATACAAAGAAAATACACCCAGTCACTTCCTTCATCTCTTCTTGGCTAATCCCTTTGGGAATTGATTCTCTCTCCCTCTTCTCCCAGAAAAACACCCACACAGACCTCTCCACTCAGAAATGGCCCTGCTGAGAGCCCTCCCTTGCTTGGCAAGCAGGACCTGTATTCCAGCCCCGAGATCTCCAGCTCAGCACCTCTCCAGGCAGAGAACACTTGGTGGATTTGCTTCCCAGCTCCAAAGGGAAAAGTAAAAAAGCAGGAGGATCCTGAGTTCAGCATCAGCCCTGTGGGCACACAGGGCTGGGACACCCCCCAAAACCCAGTCAAGTGCCAGTGTGGAGGCAGGAGGGGTGGGCAGCTGGCACAGTGACAGGGCAGGACATTCACTACTGAGCTGTCTCCCAAAAATCCAACCATTCCTGGCACTGGGACCTGTCTGAGGGTCATTTTCTGCCTGCTCAGAGAGCACTGGGGCTCCCCACAGCTCCGTGGCAGTGCCCAGTGTCTGCCAGGTGCCCACAGGAGGCAGGAGCTGCTGGAATTGGTGCTCCCGAGGTGGGGATGAGGGAAAAGCACCTTCCCCCTTGTTTCAGCATCGATTTTGTTCCCTCTTTCTCCTCCTGAGCTGGTTCTGCTGTGGCCAAGAGGTGCCAAGACCTACCTGGGAGCACAGCCACGGGACACTGGAGGTCGGAGCTCTTCTCCCTCCTGTCACACCTGGGTGCTCCTGCTGGTTCTCCTCCCTTTATAAACCCATGCAGGCACTGCAGTCACTCACCTGTGACCCTGTCCAGCTGCCTGGCCTGCATGGAAACGCCTTTCCCAGGCAGGGAATGTTATCTGCACTGGAGGTTTCTGAGTTTCTCGTTTCCAGGCAGATCCCTTCTGCTCCCTGCCCAGGTTCTTCAGCTGTTCCTGGTGGTCCCACAGCTGAGAAAGATCAGCTGCTGCCTCAGTTTCTCCATCTCTAAGAGAAATTCCTCTGTCCTGGCTTGTGTTTCTAGACACTGAGCCTGCAGAATGAGTATTTTAGGTTGTGAATGTCCCAGCACTACAATGACACCTGTGTCAATTATATTTCTACTGTAATTGCAAATCACAATAACATCAAAATTTCCACTTGGAGTCTTCAGGTGGCTCCTTCTCCCATCCTCACTGAGCCTGGCACACTGATCCCCCTCGGGAACACAAATCCTGCACTGTCATCCCTCTCCAGACAAACGAGGTGCTGAGAGAGGGAGGGAATTGTGCAAGAGCTCTTCCATGCTCTCCCAGGACCATCAGCCAGGAGCTGATGCCAGAGGGTTTGGGATCAGGCCAGGCACATCCTGGTGCTGCTCCTGAGGGAGTCTGAGAGCAGCCAGGCAAGGAGCAGGGGGAAAAACCAGCTGGGAATCCATGAAATCCTCCTGCATCCAGGGGCTCCATGGGCTGGGAGGGCAGGGAGCATTCCTGCCTGCCCGGGGAGGGATATCGGGAACAGCCATTGCCCAGCCCGGGAACGCCATTTGTCACCTGGGAATGGCGTTTGTCACCTGGGAATGGCGTTTGTAACCTGGGAATGGCGTTTGTAACCTGGGAATGTCGTTTGTCACCTGGGAATGGCATTTGTCACCTGGGAATGTCGTTTGTCACCTGGAAATGGCGTTTGTCACCTGGCCCCATCGCAGCCAGTCAATAGGACACGGGCACACCAGGTGTCACCAGGGAGCTGCTGCTGTCACAGCTGTCAATAACGCTCGATTTGGGACAAAGCCCTCCTGAAAAACCTCGTGTCCAGCACTCAGGTGCTTCCCGGATCCCTGGGCATCCTCCCCAGCTTATCACAAAGCTCCCAGAGACTCCAGCACAGCTTTGCTCCCTGGAAACCTCCCTGGGAATGTGGCTGGGGGTGATGGAAAGGATGTCACCCACACAGTGTGGGGTGACTCCTCCCTTCCCTAAACAATTTGCACAAACCCCATCCCATTCCCATTTTTATTGACTTTTCCAGTGCTTTTCTTCACATGGTTGTGATGGATGCAGCTGAGGAGTCAGCAGATGGTGCTGGGAAGTGACAAATGAGTTACCAAGAAAGGTCACTTTTCCAAAGCACTGAACTTCCCCGTGTCTTGTCCCACTGTCCCTCCAAGACGCATCTGGCTGGCAGCTTTCCATCCATCTGGGATGGAGCCTTCTGCCTGGGGAAGGACAACCTTCCAAATCAAACAGAGGGATGAAAATTAATCATATCTGTATTAGCTGCATGCAGCCTGCCAGCTTCACCTCTTAATTATGCAAGAGTGCTCCGACAGGAAGGAATCGTGGAGCTGAAAAGAAAGGATCTGACTCCAGGTCTGGGAGTGCCAGGGCAGGTGGGAGCAACAGGCACCTCCTGCCTCTGGCTTGGCCCAGTCCATAAACGCAGCTTTTGGCACATCCTGGCTGCAAAACAAGGATAAATGAAAATAAAAAATCCCAGCTGGAGGTCTCCCTGCCAGCGCTGTAATTCCACAATTCCATCCTGCTGCATCCCTGGCACAGTTTGCAACCTGCAGCCCCTGCAACTCCCCTTTGGGCTGCGGTGCCAAGTGGCAGCAGAGGTTAGAGGCAACAGAAACACGATGTGCAGGATGGGTTTGAGTGCAGTTCTGCTTGTTCTGAAACTTAAACATTTGGCATAACTGGGAGTCGTTTTCCCAGGAAACTGGCAGTGGAGTGCAGTGCATTGGGCCTGGCAGCAGTGGCAGTGCCAAGGAACAAGGGGCAGAATGAGCTGCCTGTGCCAGCAGCACACCCACACCTCTCTGGAAACCAGCTCTGAGGTGACATGTGCACCCCAAAACTGGGGAAATTCTGCCTCAGTTCTCCATGAAAGAATAAAAGAGAGGGAAAATGGTTTTCTGGACAGAGCCTGGGTGGATTTGGCTTCTCTGCAAGGGTTGGAGGGGACAGGCACTGACCAATAACAATCCTCTTTCACTGGGATTAAAAAAAAAATTAAAAATCCCTTTTTCTAATAAAATAAGTGTCTGGTCTTATAAAAACTTTCTCTCCTCTCAAATAAGGAAAGAAATAAACAGGAGAAAAATGTTTCATTGCCTGATTTCTCTACATTTTTGGTCACTCCTTTGCCACCCTCTCCCCGATGTGGAAGGAGTGAAGAGAGAAGGGAGAGGAGGTGAGAAAACACGATGGATGCAGCTCAGCTGTTCCCATTTTGGTTTTCAAATCTGAGCCACCCGGTTTTCACTTGAGGGATCAGGAATATTTTTAGGAATGGTACAAAATGCAGCCTCACACCCGGGGAGGGGATGTGACTGGTCTGTCCCGTGGGGCTGGGTGACATCCCTGGGCACCCCACTGTCCTTTTGGGGTGCTGTGACCCCAGGCAGGAGATGGAAGAGCTCAGAGCCAGGGAAATCACTCAGATTTCAGCCAAGGGGATCCCTGCCCTGCTCCCAGGGGATATTTATTCATTTTGGTGAGGAGGAATTCAGCTTTGCCACACTCCAGGCACCCTCTGACCTTTCATTGCCTCATTGCCTCCTTCCCCTGCCCTGTTGCCATATCCAACACCAGTGGATCGGGTTGAGCTCTGCAAGCACCACAAAAAGGCCCAGGTGGTTTTTGGGGGGCTTTTGAGGGGAAAAGGGGCAGGGAAAACAACTGGGAGAGGGAGAAAAGGAGGGAAAGAAAGAAGAGGGGGAAAAGAAGGGAAGGAAAAATAACTAGAGGGGAAGAAAAGGAGGGGGGGGAAAAAGAGGGAAAGAAAGGCAGGGAAAACAAGCAGGGGAAGGATAAAAGGAGGGAAAGAAACAAAGAAGAGGGGAAAAGAAGAGCAAGGAAAACAAGCAGAAGGAAGAAGAGGGGGAAAAGAAAGAAAAGATGAGGGAAAGAAGGGAAAACAATTGTGGGACAAGAGGAGGAAAAAAGGAATAGTGAGAAAGAAGAGCAGGGAAAACAATTGGGGGGGAAGAATTAAAAGATGGAAAGAAAGAAAGAAAAGGGGAGACAGAAGGGGTCCAGCATTGTTGTGCTCAGCAGTGCCAGCTGCCAGCAGATTTCCCAAGACTGGATGATGCCAGATTCCCAGGATTTATTGGTGCTCTCACTGGAGTCTCCCTGTTCATCCCAGCACCTCTCAGCAATCAGTGGCCATCTATCTGCCACAGAGGAGAAGGGTTCTGGCTCTCAAGGCACCAATTCATCCTGGGAGGAACAAGGAGGCAGAGCTCAGGGTGAAAAAGAGACTCATGTGGCAGGTCAGTGAGCTCCTGGGTGAGGAATCCCAGGAGAGACTGGGGAGAGGAGCAGCAGCACACCCATCCCAGCTGGGATGTGGGAAAAACAGAATGGAAAATTGTGACAGCAGCAGAAAGATCTGCAGAGCCTCAGGGCCTGTGCAGCCAGGCCTGATCCCAGCCCAGGGCTCACTTTTGATAAAATGCCCGTTTAATCCGTGGATATTTTGCTTTGGCGCAGAACAGCAACCTCAGCGAAAGCCTCTCAACCACAAAGGCTTTAGAGGGCTAAACAGTAAAGATTGGGAATTAAGAAGAATAAATATTAATGAAAGGGGTGGGGAAATGCATCATTTCTCCAGACAACCCTGCCTGTGCTCCCCTGCACGGGGCTGTTGGGTTTATTGTTCCCTGGAGCAGGAGCTGCACGTGCTCGGAGGGATCGTGCTGGGATGGAGCCACACAGAGCCTGGAGAGAGCCCACATCCCACAGGAGAGGGAAAAGGGAGCAGATTGCCCAAAAAAAGGGTCAATATGGGATTCAACATGCAGCAAACCCTGCCCTGCTCTCAGTGGCTGTGGGTCAAGCACAGCCAGAGCCAGAGCTGTTACATAAAGGGATGGGGAGCAGCCCAGCCTGGGCTGGATGGAGGAGATGAATCCAATTACAGGATGAAGGGCACGGGGAGAGGATGGACACATTTGGTCTGGAGCAAATCCCTAAAAGGCTTTAAGGCAGGGACAGCGAGAATGAATCATGGTAATCATGGTGCAGGACACGCAGCCGCCACCGAGAGGAGTTGGGGCATTGCAAAGGGGCAGGAGGCAGGAATGGGGCTCTGCACCTGGCTGAGGGACAAACACTGCCAGGATGTGGTTCTTCTGGGAGCTGGGACACCAGTTTGGCTGTTCCTGGGGATGTTGGAGTGAGGAGCCAGCCCAGCCAGGCAGCGGGGAACAGCCCTGCTGGAAAGAGGAAACAAGCAGGCAACCCCCAAATTTCCTCCGTGCTGATTCCCGTAAGATTATAACCCAGCTGCCCGTGTCACAGCAGGCTCCAGACTTCCACTGAGAAAACTAAGGGCTTCTATTAGAAAGAAAAAAAAAAATAAAATAAATTGACCCAGTTATGACAAAACGAAGCAGCACGTTCACAGCATCGCTGTGGAAACCCATGAGCAGCCACAACAAGGCCCTCGGGAGTAACAGGATTCCACTTCAAATGAGATTTACAAATTAAAAATAAAAGAGCTGGATTATTTCTGTGTGCCTGAACCCCCTTTCCTGGCTGCTCAGCCAGCCTCAAGTGGACACTGCAGGGTGCGGACAGGTGCCATGCACATGCAAACCTCAGGAACTGGGGAAAATCCTTTCCTTTGCCTCTCTGACTTTGCAGTCAAGCACCTGCCCCATGCCAGGCAAAGGAGGAGAGCTGGACAGAGATCCCTGGTAACTCCCTCAGAGAACCCAGAAACCAGACCAAAATCCAGACTGGTTCCAGTTTGCCAGGCCCAGACCAAAATCCAGACTGGTTCCAGCTTGCCAGGCTGGGAGATCAGTGCAGCGTTTTTGCCGTTGCTCTTGGCAGAGTACAACTCGCTCTGGGTGCAGCCTCGGGAGCTCTGCTGGAGGTGCTGGGATCTCCCAGAGGTGCTGGGATCTGCTGGGATCTGCTGGAGGTGCTGGGATCTGCCAGGATCTGCCAGAGCTGCTGGGATCTCCCGGAGCTTCCAGGATCTGCCAGAGCTCTGGGATCTGCCGGAGCTGCCAGGATCTGCTGGAGCTCTGGGATCAGCCGGAGCTGCCAGGATCTGCTGGAGCTCTGGGATCAGCCGGAGCTGCCAGGATCTGCCGGAGCTCTGGGATCCGGAGCTGCCAGGATCTGCCAGGATCTGGGATGGAGCTGCCAGGATCTGCTGGAGCTCTGGGATCTGCCGGGATCTGCCGGAGCTGCCGGGATCTGCCGGCTGTGCCGGCGGCTCCTCTCTGCAGGGCCGGGGGAATGTCTTGCACACCTGCCCACTCTGCCACAGCCCCGGGTTGTCACCGAGGGAGAAGTGTTGACAGCACCACACGGAGCGGAGCAGGTTCGCAGCTGAGCCGGCATTGCTCAGCTCCTTGGCAGGGAAATGACAGGGCCCAAAGAGCGCCTGTCTCTCCAAGGAAATCCTGCAGCGCTTGGAGAGACATTACCTGGATCAGCAGCGGGAGGAAAAGGCTGGGAGCTGACAGAGTGTGTAGAGGCTGGCATGGGGGAGCTCTCCCCACATCCCAGCTGCTTTGTGGCTCAGGGGGAGAGCCTGAGCAGGATGGAGATGGAGAACTTGCACAGGAAAACAGGAGCTGAGGTCCCTCCTGCTCAATTTTTGTCCATGAAAGACAAAAGTCAGCGTACTGTGCTCATATTTCTTGGGAAAAAGCAAAGTCACCTCCCTGTCCACCCCCAGGCCCTGCCCTGGGTACCACAGAGCCACCAGAGCCAGCCAGGTAATCCCTGCTGGGGGAGGGCCGGCCCAGAGAACCCAATTGTAAATACATCAGTGTCCTCCTTCTCCCTGCCACACGTTTAAATCTATTTGATCCACTCTAATGGATTGATCTACAAGTTTGTGCACACACATCCTGCTTTGGACGGGCGGCTGGCAGCGCCTCGCCCATCACGGCCTGTCAGCTCCACTCAGCCTCACCTCGAGCGCAGAGCGAATCCAATTACAGGATAAAGGGTTTTCTTCCCCTCCATATGGTCTCTATAACACTGTGGCTTTATCTTGCCTTAACCCCTTTCCTGGTGAGGGAGCTCCCAAGCCCGGCCTAAGCGGCTCAGCGCCGCGGCCCTGGGTGGCTGCTATGTGATACGGGAAATGGGGTCTTCCCAGGGCACCCAGAGGCACATTCCTCCCTCTTTACCTGCCTGTTGGGGAGGAATGAGCCCCTACAGGAGGGAGATTCAGGGCAGCACTGGTTATAAAAGCAGCCAGAATGAGCCCAGCCGTGCAGTCAGAGCTGTGCTCACAGCCGGGGTTCACGGGGCTGTGCGTCAGCCCAGCACCAGGAGCTCAGCACAGATGTTCCCTTCATGACTGATTTGTTGTGCTCTTGCATTTCCCTCCACCTTGCTCTGCCAGGTGTTCCCTGGGTGCCCCTGGGCAAGCGGCTCCTGTGCCCAGCAGGGCTGGGGATGGGCACCACAAAGGGCTCCAGGAGCCTCCCTTCCCCTGTGTGAGCTGTGCCTGTCGCTGATCCCTGTGAACCAGGCGTGTCGGCTCTGTGCAAGCCGGTTATTTGATTATAATTATCATCCCTTGCTCTACACAGGACATGAAAGCCCAGAGCAGCTCAGGGCCCCGTCACGCCGTGCGCCAACAAACAATGAGCGAGAGACAATCCCTGCTCAAAGCAGGAAAACCTGCAAGGGGCAAGAAAAGCCTTTTCTTGAGGACAAACACAGAGCAGCAAAGCTCTCCTCCCGCATTAGGCAAGGCTTGGAATTTGCTGCTGTCGTAGAGTCAGCACAGAAAACAACCGGGAGCTCTCCTGGAGAGAGAGCAGCTCATAAACTTTCCCTGCTAAGAGACAGCAAATTAAAGCCATCTCTGTGACAGGGCTGCAGCAGGAGCTGAGGTTGCATTCAGGACACGTCCTGGAGGGACCAGGCACTCTCAGCGGTGTCATTTCCCTGCTCGGGGTTTACTCGAGGCCTTGGCCATTGCTCCGGCTGTGCTGACCTGCCCAGAGCTCTAAATCCACCAGCCTGGGGACAGTGACCCCAGGGGACACGTCCATGAGGACAGCTGGGAGGGGACAGCCCTTTTACAAAGCACAGGTGGCTCAGGCTTACCTGCTCCACAGGCAGCTCCCAAAAAGGGGAAGGACCTGGTCTGGGTCAGTAGAAACCCTCTCAGTCCTGTTGTCCCTTTGAATGGTGTCTGGTGGCCACCCATGAACCCAAATCTCCTCCACACTCAGCTACCAGGTGAGTGGAGAGGATCTGCTGAGCCAGGAAAGGTCCCTCTCCCAAAAAGTGCAGCTGAGTGTTCCCCCAGCACCCAGACTCAGTGTCCCTGTTCCCCCCACAGCTTCCTTTGCACCACTCTTGACTTTAGAAGAGGGCAGGATGCCCCAGAGGGGTGCCAGGAAGGGATGGGAGGTAACAATTTACTTTCCAGTGGGGTACCTGTGCCCAGATGCAAAGCCTTGGAGAAGCATCAGAATTTTGGGATGCTGCTGGCACTGGCAGCGAGGTCTAAATGTTTTTGAAGTGAAATCTTGGAGCTGAAGATTTGCTTTCTCTTTTGAAGGTGGGCCACCACAGTGAAATATTGGAGCTGGAGAGAGTTGCTTTTTCCCATAGGAGCTGGGAGGAGCTCACTGGAACTGAGATGGATGCACAGCTGGTTTTGTGGATTAGAATTTCTGGGATCTCCTTTGATATTCACCTCATTCTGCAACAACGGGCCAAATTTTTGTACATCTTGAGCTTGACTATGGCCAGGAGAGGCAGGAAATTCCTCCAGGGAAAGCTCTGTGAGAAGCAGGGCCATGGGACTCCTTCACTTTCCCCTCATCCCCTCAAGGAAGACCTGGACCAGGAATTTGGTGCCTGGTGGTTTCACGGTGTGATGATTCCAAGAGGCACATCCATCCTGTGAGGAACCTGCATGCCAGGGCACCTGAGGCTGGCCTGACCCACTTCCCTGCACCATGTCCTACTTCTGCACCCACTGGATCAGGAATTAGGACACCATCCATCCCAACACCCCCTTAGCCTTCCGCTCCAGCTCAGAGATGCTCCAGGCGTGCAGGAGACCTCATTCATCCATGGGACAACCGTGACTTTTTCCATGGGCCATGCCTTGAGGAGGAGGAGGCCCAGCTTACCTCGTTATCCGATCAGCTCCCTTAACCCCCCACATCCCCAGGATTAATGGAAGAGCTGCCCTAAGGCGCCTTAGGCAGCTCCCCTGGAGAAGGAGCCCCCATGACCCAGAAGGAAGAAATGGGGAAGAAGAACTTGGATGAGATGGAGCACTGGCACTGGCCCTGGGGATCCCACAGTCCGTGCTGGGAGCCTGGGAAAAGCTCCCTTCCATCCCTCTGGCTCTCCCAGGCTGTGCTGGTCTCTCTGCAAAGAGTTCAGGACATCTTTGCTCTCCTTTGCCCCGTGGCACAACCAGGGGTGTGATCAGGGTCACACAACCAAGAGTTCTGCCCCAAAATGCTACATTTACCAAAAAATTACCAACTGCATTACCTTTGGGATGGGAAGTGGCTTCTCCTCCTACCTTTTCCCAGCTCCAGGCCCTTGGCTGTGTCAGCAGAGCCTGGATTTGGGATGAACACCCCAGCAGTCCCCACACTGAGCCAGGCACCTGAAACAGAGCCCAGCCAACAGCTCAGACCCACAAAGCTCAGTCCAGTCTTCCCCCAGTGACCTCCCCAAGGTCAGTGGGGCAGAGCTGGCCACTCTCAAGTCTCCAAGTGGTCTCACAGGGTCCTTCAGCCACCCAGGGACACCCCAAACCTGTGACACACTGTGGACCCCGGAACAGCCCATTTTCACATCGGCCCCTCCCAAACCCCCCACTGCTCCTCCCACCTTTGCCCCTCTTCCCAAGCGCTCCCCACCCCACCCCTTCCTGCCCCCAACACCTTAAACAACATTAAACACTTAATGGCAATTAATACGCTTTAATGCAGGTTTTGGGGCCAACTGGCTGCTTAGAGGGTGCTTAAACCATCAACCCCTCTCAATCCCGTTGCCCTTGTCATACAAAGTTAGCCGAGCCCCTCATCAGCCTCCCCCCTCCCTGGAGGAGGCCGGAGGGTATAAAACCACCCCGGGGCACGGCACCGCCAGCCCCAGCGCGGCGCAGGGCAGGGCACCACCTCCACCCCCTCACCTTCTGCTGCTCCTCGTAATTCATCCGTGTTTGGATTGGGTTTTGGGAACCCTCTCAAGGGGGTGGGGCATCCCTTTTTTTATTAATCAGGGTCGGAACGCGGTTCATTGCAGAAAGCCCCTCCGGCAGAGCAGCTCCCGTAGCCAGGGCAGCATGAACGGGACGGAGGGGATCAATTTTTACGTGCCTATGTCCAACAAGACCGGGGTGGTGCGGAGCCCCTTCGAGTACCCGCAGTACTACCTGGCCGAGCCCTGGAAATACCGCCTCGTGTGCTGCTACATCTTCTTCCTCATCTCCACCGGCTTCCCCATCAACTTCCTCACCCTCCTGGTCACCTTCAAGCACAAGAAGCTCCGGCAGCCCCTCAACTACATCCTGGTCAACCTGGCGGTGGCTGACCTGTGCATGGCCTGCTTTGGTTTCACCGTCACCTTCTACACCGCCTGGAACGGCTACTTCGTGTTCGGCCCCATTGGCTGTGCCGTGGAGGGATTCTTTGCCACGCTGGGAGGTAAGGGATGGGAATGAGGGATTGGGGTTTCCTTCTCCAGGGCTTTGGGAATCTGGTTCCATCCCTTCATGGCACCGTTGGGATGTGCAGCGTTGTTCCTCCTTGTGTGGGGCTGCCCTGCCCTTAAAATGAGGGAGAAAAAGAGATTTCTGCGTGTTTGATTTTGATAGCAAAGAGCCTCCATGGCGTTGTGGCAGGGAGAGGAAGCCTGGGAAGGGATCCTTGTTTGGAGGATCCAGCCTGGGGTCACCTGGCCCTGCTGGTCACACGGTGGTTACCAGAGACCTGCCAGGGATGACCACAGCGTGTTCCCAAATCAACACCAAGCAGTTCAGACCAAGAACAGGCTTGGACTTGAGGTCTTTTCCCAACCTTCATGATTCCATGATTACTCCTTTGCCCAAAGGTTTCCCTTTTTTGGGAAATGGAGGATCTAGAAAGGGAAGAGAAAACCCTCAGGAAGGGAACCCCATGGAAGAGCTAGAGGTGTGGAAAGATGAGAGGGCTCAGAGCTCATCTAGGGGCAAAAGGAAGGTGAGGAGGATCCAGGGCAGTTCCCAGGCTCCTCAAGGATGTCTCAGCTCTGTCCCAGCTGCTCTAGATTTGGGTGCCCTTGGGATTCTCCTTGAGGCATTTCTCAGGGACACACACGAGTGCTGCCAACACTTGGCCCTGCAGAAAAACAGGGAGAATTCACTCGGCAGCCGGAGCCCACGCAGCCAGCCCTGCCCACGCCACACCTCGTGATGGATCTGACAGCCGCCAGTCCTTGTTGGAGAGACCCAGAGCCACCACAGGGACTTTGCTTTCCTTCCCCTAAACGGTGCCATTTCCCACAATGATGCTGCTCTGGAAATACACATTTTAAAAACACGGATATTCTGCCAAAGGCACAGCTGAATGTCCTGATCCAATCCAAGGAGCAAGGAAAGGCTTTGGGTCTGAAGATCCCAAAGTCTCCTCCATCCCTGTTCAGTGAGCCTTGGGCAGCATTATTTTGCCTTTTCAATGTTTGTACCTCTCAGAGGAGGAGGAGGAGGAGGCTCCTGTTCCCAGGGAAGGAAGTTGGCTGGGAAGCAGCGGGCTGTGCGAGCAGCAGGTCCCCAGCGAATCCCAGCACAGGGTGTCGTTATCAGCAGCTTATCACAGCTGGGGGCATTAGCAGGCTTACAGCACCGACTAAACGCTCCCAAATCCCCTGAAGTTTAATTATCCCTCATAAATACATGTGCACGTTTCCCACCCACACAGCCCCCCCTCTCCCCGCGCCTCCCCCAATCCAGCGCCAGCAGAAGGCTCGTGAAATGCACAATTTAAAGGAATCAACAGGTTTGGAGGCATCTGGCAGCATTGCCAGGAATTGTGCTTCCCCACGCCCAGGTGGGATTCACTCCCTTGATTCTTAATTTATTAAAACCCCTCCGCCCCCAGCATCCCCTCTGCATGTTACGGGTGGAGAATTCCAAATTTCCTAGCAGGATGCTGTTTATCCCACGCTGATCCCCAGCTCCCCCTGCTCTCCTCTGGAAGCACCAAGGGAAGGTGGAGCCCAGGGGGGCTCTGACCACTCCGTGGGCTCTCCCTCTCCTCCCCGCAGGCCAGGTCGCCCTGTGGTCCCTGGTTGTCCTGGCCATCGAGCGCTACATTGTCATCTGCAAGCCCATGGGCAACTTCCGCTTCTCCGCCAGCCACGCCATGATGGGCATCGCCTTCACCTGGGTCATGGCCATTTCCTGCGCCGCCCCGCCGCTCTTCGGCTGGTCCAGGTGAGCCCCAGGATCCCCGGCAGCTCCTGGATCCCTCCATCCCTGCAGGGAGAGCAGGTGGCTCCCAGCAGGGAGGTGCTTGGCCTTGAAGGAGGGAAATGAATGTCCCATTCCTGTGGGAGGGAGCGTCGCAGCAAGCTGACACCGAGTGCACCCAAACCACCTGTACCACCCTCCCAGCACCGCCCATCCTCAGGGAATTCCATCCCTGTCCCGCAGCAGATTCCCACCTTTCTCCCTGCCAGGTACATCCCGGAGGGGATGCAGTGCTCCTGTGGGCCCGACTACTACACCCACAACCCCGACTTCCACAACGAGTCCTACGTGCTCTACATGTTCGTCATCCACTTCATCATCCCCGTCGTCATCATCTTCTTCTCCTACGGGCGCCTCGTTTGCAAAGTCCGCGAGGTAACGGCTGGAGGGGACTGATGGGGACAGGGGGGTGGCTCAGGCAGGACTGGGGTGCAGAGCTGCCCCTCACCACCCTCTGCGTGCACAGGCAGCTGCCCAGCAGCAGGAATCGGCCACGACCCAGAAGGCGGAGAAGGAGGTGACACGGATGGTGATCCTGATGGTGCTGGGCTTCATGCTGGCCTGGACGCCCTACGCCGTGGTGGCGTTCTGGATCTTCACCAACAAGGGCGCCGACTTCACGGCCACGCTGATGGCAGTGCCTGCCTTCTTCTCCAAGAGCTCCTCCCTCTACAACCCCATCATCTACGTGCTCATGAACAAACAGGTGAGACACCCACATCTGGGGGCTCCACGGGCACGTTGCTCCTTCCCAGAAGGATCTCAGTCCATCCAGGGACTCCTGGTCCCGTGGCACGTCCCCACTGGCCCCCGGTGCCACCATTGTCATTTCTCTCCCCTCCCCAGTTCCGTAACTGCATGATCACCACAATCTGCTGCGGCAAGAACCCCTTTGGGGATGAAGAGACCTCCTCCACCGTATCCCAGAGCAAGACCGAGGTCTCCTCCGTCTCCTCCAGCCAAGTATCACCCGCATAGAGCATGGACAGTTTGAACTGGGGTGACCTGCCGAGCTTGGGGACCCCGACAGACGCCCCCCAGCCATTCCCTCGTGCCCTGGCCCCCTCCCCTGCAGGGGAATTTAGCTGTGCCCGTCCTGCCCTAGCTGTGCAGACCCCACCCCACACATCCACGGGGACCCACACGTGGCACTCTGAGCTCTGCCAGAGTGCTCCCACTCTGACCTGCTCCCAGGAGCATGTCACCTCTGGGGGACTGTCCCTACCTGTCCCCATCGAGTTCAAACAGCAGTGGTTGGCGGGGACCCCAAACCTTTTCCTGCCTGAATCCCACTCCCTGCCAGCATCGCCCTTCCCTGGGCTCCCGGGAGCACCACAGGAGCACCCAGGCCTCATTTGCAAAAATCTAAATGTTCTGGCAAAGCCCCAGGAGCAGGACCCCGTGGCTGGGGTGGCCCCAGCCGCCCCTGCCCATGGCCTGAGCCCGGGGCTCTCTGGAGCCACGCTCCCACCGGGATTCCCAGCAGGAATCGATTCCTGCAGCCTCTGTAAATCAATAGAACAAACGGAGCCACGAGCGGGCTCTGCCTCCAGCCCAGCTCCCTCTATCCCCAAGACAGCACTGTAGATACATTTTTTTGTCTTGGAACCTGTAAATATTTGCTCATGTCCTTTGAAGTCTCTATCCCTCTCAGCTCTTTTCCTTTCTCCTCCTCTTCCCCACTCCAAAGCAGAGAAATTCCCCTTCCACCTCTGCTCTGGCTGGACAGGCACGGCCAACCTTGGAGGGTGGGGCCGGGACCCGAGCTCTTTCCTGTACATATTTTATAAATAAATAATCTCATGTCAGCACAAGGACGTCTGCAGTCAAGGAGTAGGGGTTTAAAAAATTAAGAAATAAACAGAAGCAGCACAGAGAAAAACACAGATGCTCAGTGCTTGTCCTTTCTCTTGGGCTGTGGGGACAAGATGCTGGTGGCCAGTTGGGGGAACACAGGACACAAGCCTGCAGCTGTCCCAAAAGCCATGGGAAGGGGGATCTGTGGGTGATGCCATCCCCACAAGGTGGCAGCCCCATTAGCTGGAACACCAAAGGTGTTTAGAGGCAAAAAGAGACACACGGGGCACAGCCCTCGCTGCCCAGCCAGGAGTTTTGTACTTTAAGATTTCCCCATGTAGCCTTAAATAAAGCTGCAGCTGAGAGCTCCTTGCAGAGTTCAAGTTCTCCTTCCTGTGGGGCACTTCCAGGCAGCATTGTGACAGAATTGGCAGAACCAGGGGAAAATTGTTCCCTGTGTCAGTGAATTCATTCAGGAGTGGCTGGAGAGCGATCCCAGCGCCAGAACCTCGCCCTCCTCCCTCCCTGCTCAGCTCACGCCTCCCCTCTGGTGTTTTTGATGAGATGGAGCACTGGCACTGGCCCTGGGGGATCCCACAGTCCGTGCTGGGAGCCTGGGAAAAGCTCCTTCCATCCCTCTGGCTCTCCCAGGCTGTGCTGGTCTCTCTGCAAAGAGTTCAGGACATCTTTGCTCTCCTTTGCCCCGTGGCACAACCAGGGGTGTGATCAGGGTCACACAACCAAGAGTTCTGCCCCAAAATGCTACATTTACCAAAAAATTACCAACTGCATTACCTTAGGGATGGGAAGTGGCTTCTCCTCCTACCTTTTCCCAGCTCCAGGCCCTTGGCTGTGTCAGCAGAGCCTGGATTTGGGATGAACACCCCAGCAGTCCCCACACTGGCCAGGCACCTGAAAACAGAGCCCAGCCAACAGCTCAGACCCACAAAGCTCAGTCCAGTCTTCCCCAGTGACCTCCCCAAGGTCAGTGGGGCAGAGCTAACCACTCTCAGTCTCCAAGTGGTCTCACAGGGTCCTTCAGCCACCCAGGGACACCCCAAACCTGTGACACACTGTGGACCCAAGAACAGCCCATTTTCACATCGGCCCCTCCCAACCCCCCACTGCTCCTCCCACCTTGCCCCTCTTCCCAAGCTCCCCACCCCCACCCCTTCCTGCCCCCAACACCTTAAACAACATTAAACACTTAATGGCAATTAATACGCTTTTAATGCAGGTTTTGGGGCCAACTGGCTGCTTAGAGGGTGCTTAAACCATCAACCCCTCTCAATCCCGTTGCCCTTGTCATACAAAGTTAGCCGAGCCTCATCAGCCTCCCTCCCTGGAGGAGGCCGGAGGGTATAAAACCACCCCGGGGCACGGCACCGCCGCCCCAGCCCCAGCGCAGGGCAGGCACCACCTCCACCCCCTCACCTTCTGCTGCTCCTCGTAATTCATCCGTGTTTGGATTGGGTTTTGGGAACCCTCTCGAGGGGGTGGGGCATCCCTTTTTTTATTAATCAGGGTCGGAACGCGGTTCATTGCAGAAAGCCCCTCCGGCAGAGCAGCTCCCGTAGCCAGGGCAGCATGAACGGGACGGAGGGGATCAATTTTTACGTGCCTATGTCCAACAAGACCCGGGGTGGTGCGGCCCCTTGAGTACCCGCGGTACTACCTGGCGAGCCCCTGGAAATACCGCCTCGTGTGCTGCTACATCTTCTTCCTCATCTCCACCGGCTTCCCCATCAACTTCCTCACCCTCCTGGTCACCTTCAAGCACAAGAAGCTCCGGCAGCCCCTCAACTACATCCTGGTCAACCTGGCGGTGGCTGACCTGTGCATGGCCTGCTTTGGTTTCACCGTCACCTTCTACACCGCCTGGAACGGCTACTTCGTGTTCGGCCCCATTGGCTGTGCCGTGGAGGGATTCTTTGCCACGCTGGGAGGTAAGGGATGGGAATGAGGGATTGGGGTTTCCTTCTCCAGGGCTTTGGGAATCTGGTTCCATCCCTTCATGGCACCGTTGGGATGTGCAGCATTGTTCCTCCGCATGTGGGGCTCGCCCTGCGCTTAAAATGAGGGAGAAAAAGAGATTTCTGCGTGTTTGATTTTGATAGCAAAGAGCCTCCATGGTGTTGTGGCAGGGAGAGGAAGCCTGGGAAGGGATCCTTGTTTGGAGGATCCAGCCTGGGGTCACCTGGCCCTGCTGGTCACACGGTGGTTACCAGAGACCTGACAGGGATGACCACAGCGTGTTCCCAAATCAACACCAAGCAGTTCAGACCAAGAACAGGCTTGGACTTGAGGTCTTTTCCCAACCTTCATGATTCCATGATTACTCCTTTGCCCAAAGGTTTCCCTTTTTTGGGAAATGGAGGATCTAGAAAGGGAAGAGAAATCCCTCAGGAAGGGAACCCCATGGAAGAGCTAGAGGTGTGGAGAGATGAGAGGGCTCAGAGCTCATCCAGGGGCAAAAGGAAGGTGAGGAGGATTCAGGGCAGTTCCCAGGCTCCTCAAGGATGGCTCAGCTCTGTCCCAGCTGCTCTAGATTTGGGTGCCCTTGGGATTCTCCTTGAGGCATTTCTCAGGGACACACACAAGTGCTGCCAACACTTGGCCCTGCAGAAAAACAGGGAGAATTCACTCGGCAGCCGGAGCCCACGCAGCCAGCCCTGCCCACGCCACACCTCGTGATGGATCTGACAGCCGCCAGTCCTTGTTGGAGAGACCCAGAGCCACCACAGGGACTTTGCTTTTCCTTCCTAAACGGTGCCATTTCCCACAATGATGCTGCTCTGGAAATACACATTTTAAAAACACGGATATTCTGCCAAAGGCACAGCTGAATGTCCTGATCCAATCCAAGGAGCAAGGAAAGGCTTTGGGTCTGGAGATCCCAAAGTCTCCTCCATCCCTGTTCAGTGAGCCTTGGGCAGCATTATTTTGCCTTTTCAATGTTTGTACCTCTCAGAGGAGGAGGAGGAGGAGGCTCCTGTTCCCAGGGAAGGAAGTTGGCTGGGAAGCAGCGGGCTGTGAGCAGCAGGTCCCCAGCGAATCCCAGCACAGGGTGTCGTTATCAGCAGCTTATCACAGCTGGGGGCATTAGCAGGCTTACAGCACCGACTAAACGCTCCCAAATCCCTGAAGTTTAATTATCCCTCATAAATACATGTGCACGTTTCCCACCCACACAGCCCCCCTCTCCCCCGCCTCCCCAATCCAGCGCCAGCAGAAGGCTCGTGAAATGCACAATTTAAAGGGAATCAACAGGTTTGGAGGCATCTGGCAGCATTGCCAGGAATTGTGCTTCCCCACGCCCAGGTGGGATTCACTCCCTTGATTCTTAATTTATTAAAACCCCTCCGCCCCCAGCATCCCCTCTGCATGTTACGGGTGGAGAATTCCAAATTTCCTAGCAGGATGCTGTTTATCCCACGCTGATCCCCAGCTCCCCCTGCTCTCCTCTGGAAGCACCAAGGGAAGGTGGAGCCCAGGGGGGCTCTGACCACTCCGTGGGCTCTCCCTCTCCTCCCCGCAGGCCAGGTCGCCCTGTGGTCCCTGGTTGTCCTGGCCATCGAGCGCTACATTGTCATCTGCAAGCCCATGGGCAACTTCCGCTTCTCCGCCAGCCACGCCATGATGGGCATCGCCTTCACCTGGGTCATGGCCATTTCCTGCGCCGCCCCGCCGCTCTTCGGCTGGTCCAGGTGAGCCCCAGGATCCCCGGCAGCTCCTGGATCCCTCCGTGCCTGCAGGGAGAGCAGGTGGCTCCCAGCAGGGAGGTGCCTGGCCTTGGAGGAGGGAAATTAATGTCCCATTCCCGTGGGAGGAGTCACAGCAAGCTGACGCTGAGTGCACCCAAACCACCTGTACCACCCTCCCAGCACCGCCCATCCTCAGGGAATTCCATCCCTGTCCCGCAGCAGATTCCCACCTTTCTCCCTGCCAGGTACATCCCGGAGGGGATGCAGTGCTCCTGTGGGCCCGACTACTACACCCACAACCCCGACTTCCACAACGAGTCCTACGTGCTCTACATGTTCGTCATCCACTTCATCATCCCCGTCGTCATCATCTTCTTCTCCTACGGGCGCCTCGTTTGCAAAGTCCGCGAGGTAATGGCCGGAGGGGACTGATGGGGACAGGGGGGTGGCTCAGGCAGGACTGGGGTGCAGAGCTGCCCCTCACCATCCTCTGCGTGCACAGGCAGCTGCCCAGCAGCAGGAATCGGCCACGACCCAGAAGGCGGAGAAGGAGGTGACGCGGATGGTGATCCTGATGGTGCTGGGCTTCATGCTGGCCTGGACGCCCTACGCCGTGGTGGCGTTCTGGATCTTCACCAACAAGGGCGCCGACTTCACGGCCACGCTGATGGCAGTGCCTGCCTTCTTCTCCAAGAGCTCCTCCCTCTACAACCCCATCATCTACGTGCTCATGAACAAACAGGTGAGACACTCACATCTGGGGGCTCCACGGGCACGTTGCTCCTTCCCAGAAGGATCTCAGTCCATCCAGGGACTCCTGGTCCCGCGGGCACGCCCCCACTGGCCCCCAGTGCCACCATTGTCATTTCTCTCCCTCCCCAGTTCCGTAACTGCATGATCACCACAATCTGCTGCGGCAAGAACCCCTTTGGGGATGAAGAGACCTCCTCCACCGTATCCCAGAGCAAGACCGAGGTCTCCTCCGTCTCCTCCAGCCAAGTATCACCCGCATAGAGCATGGACAGTTTGAACTGGGGTGACCTGCCGAGCTCGGGGACCCCGACAGACGCCCCCCAGCCATTCCCTCGTGCCCCGGCCCCCTCCCCTGCAGGGGAATTTAGCTGTGCCCGTCCTGCCCTAGCTGTGCAGACCCCACACATCCACGGGGACCCACACGTGGCACTCTGAGCTCTGCCAGAGTGCTCCCACTCTGACGTGCTCCCAGGAGCACATCACCTCTGGGGGACTGTCCCTACCTGTCCCCATCGAGTTCAAACAGCAGTGGTTGGCGGGGACCCCAAACCTTTTCCTGCCTGAATCCCACTCCCTGCCAGCATCGCCCTTCCCCGGGCTCCCGGGAGCACCACAGGAGCACCCAGGCCTCATTTGCAAAAATCTAAATGTTCTGGCAAAGCCCCAGGAGCAGGACCCCGTGGCTGGGGTGGCCCCAGCTGCCCCTGCCCATGGCCTGAGCCCGGGGCTCTCTGGAGCCACGCTCCCACCGGGATTCCCAGCAGGAATCGATTCCTGCAGCCTCTGTAAATCAATAGAACAAACGGAGCCACGAGCGGGCTCTGCCTCCAGCCCAGCTCCCTCTATCCCCAAGACAGCACTGTAGATACATTTTTTTGTCTTGGAACCTGTAAATATTTGCTCATGTCCTTTGAAGTCTCTATCCCTCTCAGCTCTTTTCCTTTCTCCTCCTCTTCCCCACTCCAAAGCAGAGAAATTCCCCTTCCACCTCTGCTCTGGCTGGACAGGCACGGCCAACCTTGGAGGGTGGGGCCGGGACCCGAGCTCTTTCCTGTACATATTTTATAAATAAATAATCTCATGTCAGCACAAGGACGTCTGCAGTCAAGGAGTAGGGGTTTAAAAAATTAAGAAATAAACAGAAGCAGCACAGAGAAAAACACAGATGCTCAGTCCTTGTCCTTTCTCTCGGGCTGTGGGGACAAGATGCTGGTGGCCAGTTGGGGGAACACAGGACACAAGCCTGCAGCTGTCCCAAAGGCCATGGGAAGGGGGATCTGTGGGTGATGCCATCCCCACAAGGTGGCAGCCCCATTAGCTGGAGCACCAAAGGTGTTTAGAGGCAAAAAGAGACACACGGGGCACAGCCCTAACTGCCCAGCCAGGAGTTTTGTACTTTAATATTTAAGATTTCCCCGTGTACCCTTAAATAAAGCTGCAGCTGAGAGCTCCTCGCAGAGTTCAAGTTCTCCTTCCTGTGGGGCACTTCCAGGCAGCATTGTGACAGAATTGGCAGAACCAGGGGAAAATTGTTCCCTGTGTCAGTGAATTCATTCAGGAGTGGCTGGAGAGCGATCCCAGCGCCAGAACCTCGCCCTCCTCCCCTCCCTGCTCAGCTCACACCTCCCCTCTGGTGTTTTTCCTCCTTTTTGGGTCCAAAGCCACCAAAAACAGCGGGAAGTCCCAAGCTCATCCCTGGCATGGGAAGGCAGGGATAGGAAGCATTTTTGCCCCAAAACACCAGGCCTGGCAGGGGAAGGATGCAGCCCCAGCTCTCCAGGCACCCTCGTGTCTCTGCACCCACCCAAATTTGGGGCTCCTGGCCAGGATTGCCCTGGAGCAGCTCCCACACCACTCCTGCTGTGCTGGATGATTCCTGGCCACTCTGCCCATCCCAGCGCCTTTTTTCCTTCCCCACAAAGCCCCTTATCCAAGCTCAGAATTGATTTCTTCAAACCGTGGGAGCAGGGGAGGAGCAGCCACCAGACAACCAAAAACCCAAACCTCACCCAGCCCAACAGACCCAAGCCTTCCACATGGCAGAAAGCATCTCATTCAAAGGTTCCTCTTGAAAAATCACCCAGGAGCTCTTCCCTTCCACTTTTCCATAAATAGATGGATTTATCCAGGCACTGCATTTGCAACCAGCAGGGACCATCCTGGCATCACCCACTCAGAGCAGGCACCACCAGCTGCTCCAGTGCTGCTGGCCTAGCACTGCTGCCACCTGAATTCAGATGCAAACTGAGGAAAGCAGCCAGACTCATCCAGGGAACAGAGACAGCTGGAATCTCAGGCCCAAAGGGCATCTCAGTGTCTGACTCTCATCCTTCTGCAGCTGGGACTGTTCCTCCTCATCCCAGCACTGCTGTCAGCTGGTTTAGGAAAACTGCAGTAATTGGCTCAATTCATTTTAAATCAGTTCTCATTTGTGCAAGCAGCACTCAGGGAAAAGCAGCCTGGAGTTTATAACGTCCTGATTTGGAGCGTCCACAGGGATGAGGGGGAAATCTCAGTGGGGTGGTTTTGGTCTTTGCCCCACAGGCCTGGGCACAGACAGAACCCCCAAAAAGGGACAAACCGGGGTTCTGGCCCAGTGCTGCTCCCCACAGCCCTCATCCTGCCCAGGGCTGGTGTCTCCAGGCTGGAATGGCACTGCCTGGATTCCTCCCAGGACATTTTTATCCCATCAGTGCAGAAGGAGCAGCTCCATGCCAGAGGGTCTGGCTCTGCTCGTTTGTCTCTGCCAAAGGAAAAACATCTCCTTGTCCAGCCACAAGGAACAAGAAGATTAAAAGCTTCAAACACTCCCCCCTTCCCTCTGTGCCATCACACACAGCACTGGAGGGGCCAAACCCCTCTCGGGGGGGATACCAGGGGGGAAAGCTGCTCCTTAAGGGAAAAACTGCTGGAATTAGAGCTTGGGAGAAGCCAGGATTGCCCCTGACAGTGCCAGGGGGACCTTGCACAGCCCCAGCAGCCCAGGGAGACCCAGGCAGTGTTTGCCTCCCACCCAGGAGGGTTCAGGAGTCCCCACATTTGTGTCACTTCCCAGCAGGGCCACATTTGTGTCACATCCCCAGCCCAAATCCATCAGGGCTGCCTGTGTCACGTTAGCAGCAATAAAAGGATTCAAACAGCAATTCCTTACTTTTATGAACAAATGGCCCTGGCTGGATGATTCAGGCAGCATTCAATTCCCAGCCAGAAAGTGTCAGCAAAATCCCAGCCTCTCACATGTAGGTGGATAACTGCAAATGAAAGGAGGGAATTATTAGCACTTAATACTCGGTGGGTTTGCGCTCCCCGGTGCTCCTCTCCAGGAGATGCCAAACGCTCCAGCAGCCGGGAGGGCCCTGCCAGGGGGGCTGCAGGGACTGGGGTGATGGCTTTGGACACTGGCATCGACCTCACCCCACTGCCAGGGCCCTGCTCCAGCCCACCCCACCAGAACCCCTGGTCTCCTCCAGCCTGTCCTTTCCACAGCCCTTTTCTCCCCTGACCTATCCTCTCCAGGACCCCTTTTATCCTCCAGACTTTCCCTTCCAGAGCCCTCTTCTCCTCCATCCTGTCCTTACCAGAACCCCTTCCCTCCCCATCCCCCCCCAGAACCCCTTTCTCCCATTTTCCCATCCCATCCCATCCCATCCCATCCCATCCTAAGCCCCTTTTCTCTTCCAGCCTGTCCTTTCCAGAACCCCTTTTTTTCCTCCATCCCATCCTCTCCAGAACCCCCTTTCTCCTCCAGACTTTCTCTTCCAGAACCCCTTTCCTCCTCCAGCTTGTTTCCATATAGAACCCCTTTTCTCCTCCATCCTGTCCTTACCAGAACCCCTTTTCTCCTCCAGCCTGACCCCTCCAGAACCCCCTTTCTCCTCCAGACTTTCCAGATCCCCTTTCTCCTCCATCCTGTCCTTACTAGAATCCCTTTTCTCCCTACATCTCATCCTCTCCAGATCCCCTTTTCTCATCCAGGCTGTTCCATCCTGAGCACCTTTTCTCTTCCAGCCTGTCCTTTCCAGAACCCCTTTTTTTCCTCCATCCCATCCTCTCCAGAACCCCTTTTCTCCTCCAGACTTTCCCTTCCAGGACCTCCTTTCTCCTCCAGCTTGCTCCATATAGAACCCCTTTTCTCCTCCAGCCTGTCCTTACCAGAATCCCTTTTCTCCTCCATCCTGTCCTTACCAGAACCCTTTTTCTCCTCCAGCCTGACCCTTCCAGAGCCCCTTTTCTCCTCCATCCTGTCCTTACCAGAACCCCTTTTCTCCTCCAGCCTGTCCCTTCCAGAGCTCCCTTTTCTCCTCCATCCTGTCCTTACCAGAATCTCTTCTCTCCTCCAGCCCATCCCATCCTGAATCCCCTTTTTCCCTCCAGCCCATCCCCTCCAGAGCCCTTTTCTCCTCCCCACACCCCCTCTCCCATCTCCCCCTCCCCACCCAGGGACCCTCAGGGACCCCAAACCCTTGCTGGCACAAATCCCCCAGCTCCAGAGGGATCCAGGGAGGCTTCCCAAGCACCTGGGGCTGCTCCTGGCCATGCAGAAATGTGCTCCACACTCTCCATTTCTCCTTCACCCAGCCTGCCCGTATTTTTCTTGTTCATCAGACTGACAAATGGGCAGAAAACAGACTCCTGGTGATTTCCTGCACAGGCTGCCCACTCCTCCTCTCCCCTCGGCAATGACTGAGAGCTGGAAAAGCAGGAATAGCATATAAATTTCCTCCCTGCTTTAATAAATACCTCTATTACCTTGTGCTTTCCCCCGGCTCGCTGCGCAGCTCCCGCTGCCCGCCAGGCAGACGTGATAAACCAAAATTCACATTTCTGTGGGGAATCAGCAGCAGGGCTCAGGCAGGCTGGCAGCAGCATGGGAGGGGTGAACCTCCCACCTCGGGGGTCTGGCTGCAGCTTCACATCATCCCATGGGGAGATAAATGAATTCATTTCTTACCCAAAGGGAGCTGGGGTTTGTCTGGTCCCTCTGTGCACTCCCTGTGCTGGTCCCAGGGGGAGGAGGGGTCCCACCATTGCCAGGGCTCACCCCAGACACCTCTGAGCCCCTCGGGGTGAGCCTGGGGTTTCCTGAAGGTGGGAATAAGGACAAACCCTGCTAAAATCTCATCCAGAGGGTGCAGGGGGAGCAGAAGGGTTTGGTGGTGGAGGGAAAGCTGTCAGAGCTGGGATCTGTGCTGGATTCCTCCTCCCTGGGCCTCATCCAAATCCTTGCCTGGGGCTCTCAGGACACCCAGGACTGGATGTGTCACTGTCCCTTGGCCAGGAGAGCCCCGAGCAGCACAGGACCAGCCCGAGCATCCCAGTGGGATGCAGAGACCTCACTGCATCCCCATCCCACCCCATCTGAAGGACAGCAGGCAAAAGCCACCCGCCTTTTACACCCCCAGCACTGCCAGCAGCCCCTGGGGCACCGCTGTCCCCTCTGCCACCCCCTGATCCAAGCGGGCAGTGCCACTGTCCCCATCCGCCGGGCGCAGCAGCCCCCCAGAGCCGGATTGATGGCGGTGTTTGCAAAAACACCTTCAAAAGGAGCATTAGGAGGTGGCAGCCCCCAATTTCCCCCCTCAGCCAGCGATTGCTGTGTCTCATCCCCTTCCTGGAGTCCGTTTAACTTCTGCATTTAACAAGCTCCCAAACAAGGAGAGCAGCAAGTGGCAGCGCCTGCTCCCTCCCTGCCAGGGGCATTTGGGGGCCCAGCCCGGGAATGGGAAATTCCTCCAAAGTCCCTTTGATTTATGGCTCTGGTTAATCCTCCAGGACCCCGAACCTGTGAGGGATGAATAATTCAGCAGCTGGTTAAATATTCTGTAAGGGTTAGAGAGCATCGGTGGGAGAGGGACACAAAACCACAAACTGAGCCCAAAAAGTGGAAAAAGGGGATGGGGATGGGGATGGGGATGGGGAGGGAAGGGAATGGGGAAGGAAGGTTTGGGAAGGAAGGGAAGGGAAGGGAAGGTTTGGGAAGGGAAGGTTTGGGAAGGTTTGGGAAGGGAAGGTTTGGGAAGGTTTGGGAAGGTTTGGGAAGGTTTGGGAAGGTTTGGGAAGGGAAGGGAAGGGAAGGGAAGGGAAGGGAAGGGAAGGGAAGGGAAGGGAAGGGAAGGGAAGGGAAGGGAAGGGAAGGGAAGGGAAGGGAAGGGAAGGGAAGGGAAGGGAAGGGAAGGGAAGGGCTCAAGCCCAGCCTGCTCTCACAGGATGCCGATGCTGCCCCACCCCGGCCCTGCCCGCTGCCCTCGGGGGCAGAGCCGCAGGGACACAAAGTTTTGGCAGCAGAACCTCGATGGAATGCGGTGCCAAAAGGGATTTTCCACCTCCTCCGCAGGGATCAGGGCGGCATTCCCAGCGAGGAATCCCCGGGCTGATGCTGGACGGAGACCACGGAGCCGGGGCTGGAGAGGAGAGTCCAGGTGCTCCTGCCGGGAGCTCCCAGTTCCTTCCAGCCTCGGCTCGGGGTGGTTTGGGCTCCCCAGAGCCCCCGCAGCCCCGCGGATCCAGCAGAGGTAGAGGGCAGCAGAGCCTGCTCCTTGCGGCAGCCGGGATGTGACGGGTCCTGCCTGCTGGAACCGTTGGAATAATAAATAAAATAATAATAAATATTAAAAATAAATAGAAAATAATAATAAATAATAAATGGAATAAAGCTGCTCCACGGCAAAGGAACAGCCAGGCTGCTGGGGTGGGAACAAGCTGCACATCCCAGTGGGAATGGGGGATGGAGCCAGGATGGGTCCTGCAGGCTCTGGGACACCTCCCCAGTGGGTTTGGGGACAGCAGGGCCACAGGTCGGGTTCCCAGGTGTCCCATGCCATGGCCACGTGTCCTGCTGGTGCCACAACCCTGGGACAGTCTCCAGACACTGGAGTTTGCTCTGACACAGACACAGGATTTACATGGGATGACACCAACCCTGGCAATGCCACCCCTCATCATTTCCAACAGGTCTGGAGGGGATAAATCAATAAAAAACCATGTTTATAACCCCCCCATCCCATTCCCAGCAGCTTTAGCTGGGATCTCAGGAGGGAGGAGCTCAGGTGCCCCCATCCTTTTCCCTCTCCTTTGTTCATCCTCACTCCTCATCCCAATCCCCCCCACACCCCCAGTGATGGAGGCTGGGGGTGAAACAGGGAGAGGAGCTGGAGCTGGGATGGATCCCGCCTGTCCAGCCCCAAAAAGGAGCCAGGGAAGATCAAATAACCTGTCCTGAAACACAGGGGAAGAGGAGCTGGGACTGCAGCAGGAGGGACCCCAGACCCAGGCACAGAGCCCTGGCACAGGAGGGGATGCTGGATTTGGGGTTGATTGGATCCTGTTACACTCCCCAGGGTTCACTTGGATCCATACCCAAGCGTCAGAGAAAAGAGAGACCCTTGGGGCCGAGCTGGGACAGAAAACCCTGAGCTTTGCTGAGCCCTGCTTGTTTAAAGGAACCAAAAAATGAGGTTTTTTTCCTAATTCCCACCCCAGGAACCTGCAGAGAAGTGAGGGAGGGGGGGTCTCATTCTGCCCCTGCCCTGAGCTCTGGGGAGTCCTGGGGCTCCTGAATCCCAGAGGTCCCAAATGGGGGCATGGATAGATCCACGCCACGGGCACAGGGAGGGACCAAGGGCCACTGGCACGTGCCCAGAGCAGGACTCTGATGCTCTTTTTTATTTTCTTTTTTTTGAGGGCGGCAGCCGCCACCTCCTTTTCCAGTTTTTTTCCCTGTTTTTCCTCCTTTTCCCGGTTCTCCTCCTCCCCCTTGGGCTGCTGCCTCCCGCCTGCGGTGCAGATGGCCCAGCATATGGGCAGCCTCCCCTCGTGCTCGCACCTTGTAAGCAGATTCTGTCAGGTTGCGAGAGGAAAAGCTTAATTAAGCAGTTGTGTGTGTACAATTATGTCCTTAATTATCTCCGCGTTTGGCTCCTTTGTTGTTCCCCGTTTGCGAGAAGTTTGGGAACAACCGCAGGCGTCCTGCAGGAGCTTTTTCCTTCTCTGCTTTCTCTTTTCCGTCTCCTCCTGCCTCGTTTTAGGGATTTTCTGGCTGGAGGGAGCTGCAGGACGAGCCCCCCCGGCCCCCGGGATTCAGTGACCCCAGCTCAGCTCCCAAAGCAGAGCAGCTGCCAGCGCTGCCCACACAAAGTGCAGCTTCAGCTGCTCAAAAGCTGCTCCAGCCCGATTTATCACCTCCCACATTTGCGCTGCAGTGCCCCAGCCCTGCCCCAGCACCCTCAGGAATAAACAGATCCCGTGAGAGCATCAGCAGGGTGATGCTCCATTGCTCCCACAGCCCAGCAATGCCAGCCAAGGGACGCCCTGCCTAATTAATTCCTCTAATTACTCCATCCCCCCCCCATTTCCCAGCTTGGGCAGCGAGCCTGACACATCTCCAGGGACATTCTGGGTGCCTTCCTCACTCTCAGCCAGGGTCTGGAGCCACCTGCAGAGATCAGGGGCAGGAGGTGGCACAAACAACTGGCTAATTTGTGGTGGTGCTTTTATTTTATGCTCAGAGCACTAAAGAGCCATAAACATCCAGAGCTGGATGGTGGAGCTGGGGGTGGTTTTATTGTCTGTAAGTCCTTGAAGTTTTGCCGTGAAGCTTTTATTAAAAATAACCCCAAACTCTCGTTTCTCTAATTGAGTGTCTTTCAGAACCCACACGCTTGCATTTGTACCCAGGTATGTTTATATCACCACCAGTTAATTTTTATTTACCTTCTAGTGAAGCTCATCTTCCTCCTTTAATTCCCAGGCCTGCATTTGCTTTCACATCAGAACTGGGACCCAACAATCAGCCATGAATTTAAGGTGCCATTAAATCCTCAGCTCTGCTCTCACAGCTCCCAAACCCAAGCACAGCAGTGACCTCCCCCTCCTTTTCCAGGCATCCCAGCAGGGAAAATGAATCTTCATCCAGCTGAGAGGTGCCAAGTGCCAGGAATGAGCCCGGGGAGAATGGCAGGAGTGATGGGGCTGCAAAGGGAGGGTTGGGGGGAGATTGGAGGGAAGGAGGAGAGGAACAATCTGTGAAAAATGCCTATTTTGTGATTGGCTTTTTGCAAATATTCAAATGAATATTAGCTGTGTTGTGTTAGAAAGTGATGCTGTGTTAACTCCCTGAGCTGGCCCTGGGGCAGAGCACAACGAGTGGGGCTGGGGCAGATCCTCCCCCAATTCCCTGCCCTGCTCCTCAATTTTCTGCTCCACTCCCCCATTCCTCTCTCTGCTCCCCAGTTCCCCTCTCCACTCCCCAGTTCCCTGTTCTGCTCCCCAGTTTTCTACACTCCAGTTCCATTCTCCACTCCCCAATTCCCCCTTTACTCCGCAGTTCCCCTCTCCAGTCCCTAATTCCCTTCTCCACTCCCCAGTTCCCCTTTCTGCTCCCCATTTCCCTTCTCCACTCCCCTATTCCCCTCTCCTCCCCCCAATTCCCTGCCCCATTCCCCAATTCCCTTTTCTGCTCCCCATTTCCCCTCTCCACTCTCCAGTTCCCTGTTCTGCTCCCCAATTCCCTGCCCCACTCCCCAATTCCCTTCTCTGCTCCCCAATTCCTCTCTCCACTACCCAATTCCCTGTTCTGCTCCCCAATTCTCTTCTCCACTCCCCATTTCCCCTCTCCTCTCCCCAATTCCCTGCCTCACTCCCCAGTTCTTTCTCCACTCCCCCATTCCCTGTTCGGCTCCCCAATTCCATTCTCCAATCCCCAATTCCCTGCCCCACTCCCCAATTCCCTTCTCCTCCCTCCAATTCCCCTCTCTGCTCCCCAATTCTCTTCTCCACTCCCCAATTCCCCTCTCCACTCTCCAGTTCCCTGTTCTGCTCCCCAGTTTTCCACTCCCCATTTCCCTGCCCCACTCCCCAATTTTCCGCCTCGCTCCCCAATTCCCGTCTCCTCCCCCAGTTCCTCTCTCCACTCCCCAATTCCCTGCCCCACTCCCCAATTCCCCGCTCCGGCGTTCCCCGCTCCGGCGCGGGGCAGCTGAGGACAGGGGCGGCTCTCAGGCTGTAATTAACACCCGGGCGTAATTAACACCCGGGAGCAGGGATTTATTCCCTTTCATCCCTCTGCCACCGCCGGGGGCTGCGGGAAGGCACCAGAGCCCGGAGGCTTTGGGGCTGTCTCACCCCAGCCTGGTGTAAATTCAGTCCCTTTTGGGGGAATTTGAATTTTTTGGGGGGCGCAGCGAGGAGAGGATTTGGCAGCATCGACAGCCAAATCCCTTCTGCTCCTGCCCAGCCCCAGCATCCCCATCAGGGCAGTTTGGGATGCAGGATGTGGCTGAAACACAGCCCTGCACCCCAAACCCCATCCCCGAGGGTGCTGAGAAGGAAGGTTCAGGGATCCCAGCGCTCTCCTGGCCCCTCTGTCTCTCGGTTATTCCCCCTTCCCACAGAAATTATTCCTGTCCAGCTGGAATTTTACACCCTGCAGGAATTTTACACCCTGCAGGAATTCCACCAGGCAGCCCAAAGCAAACACAATATTTTAAAGTCCTTCCCAGCCTAACCATCCCCAGCGCTATTAATAACACTTGTAAGGAGTTGTTCTTGAATAGATATGATTTTTATCTTGACAGCATCTCCCTAAATCATTTTTATCCCCGCGAAGTTTGCGAGGAGCAGATTTTCCTGAGGGCCATTTATCTCGGCAAATATCCCCACCCCTGTTTATTGCTCACTCCCTCTTTAGTGATGGTTTGGGCTGTTCCCCACCCTCATCCTCAGCTCCCAAATCCCTCCGTCCCCTCCCTCCACGTGTGGTAGCAAAATAAACTCAAATTCTCCAATCTCTGTGGCTGAGGAGCTGTTGGGAGGCGGGACAGGGGTGTGAGTGCCGCAGAATTTTATGTTCTACAGGTGAAGAATTTCCCTGATCATTCCACGTCAGCACTTGGTTGAGGTTTTGATTGGCAACAGATAACCCGTCAAGAGTTTGTTCTTTCCTCTGCATGGGTACAGCAGGCGAAATTACAAACAGTTTTCTTTTTAATTTAACTAAAATTTTAAAAAAAGGTGACATGTCGCAGACGTCTTTTAGGAAAAATCCTTTCCTTAGGATTTTTCCTCCTGAGAAGCTGAGAGGCCTCAGGAACAAAATGCAAACAATGGTTATCTGCTGCTGTGGAATGCAACAGGTGCATCTGGGATTGGTCTTGTGGTTGTTTCTAATTAATGGCCAATCACAGCCCAGCTGGCTCAGACAGAGAATCCAAGACAGCTTTTGTTATCATTCTTTTTCCATTCTTAACCAGCCTTCTGATGAAACCTTTTTGTCTATTCTTTTAGTATAGTTTTAATATAATATATATCATAAAATAATAAATCAGCCTTCTGAAACACGGAGTCAGATCCTCATCTCTTCCCTCATCCAAGAACCCCCGTGAGCACCGTCACATGTGAACTCACTGCCAAGCATCCTCCTGTCCTCCCTCCCCCAGCGTCTTCAGCCACAATTCCGCTTCAGAACAGGCTCAGAGCTGCCCTGAATTATCTGAATTTTCAGCTTTTCCCCTCGTTGTGGCAGATGGACAAAGGCACAGGGAAAGCTCGAGGCAGGGGAGGCAGCGGGGCCGTTCCGGCTGTCACATCCATCACCGATGGGGAATAAAGGGTTTTTTTAAAGAGGAGAACTGTGGGGGAAAGGAGCAGATTCTCTGATCCAGCTTGGGAAACTCCGGTTCTGCTGGCAGATGGGTTGGGCTGCTCCTCCTGGGGGGATGAACCCATCCCAAAGGGGCTGAATTTACCCCAAAGGGGCTGAATTTACCCCAAACGTGCTGAACTCACTCTGGGAATGCTGAACTCACCCCAAAGGGACTGAACTCACCCTAAACATGCTGAGCTCACCCCCAAGGGGCTGGACTCACCCCAAAGGGACTGAATTTACCCCAAACATGCTGAACTCACTCTGGAAATGCTGAATTTACCCCAAAGCTGCTGAATTTACCCCAAAGGTGCTGAACTCACTCTGGGAATGCTTAATTTACCCCAAAGGTGCTGAACTCACCCCAAAGGTGTTTGTGGATGAATTTTCCTAACCCCAGGAGCCCCTCAGGAGATGAATTCAGTGATCTGAGCTCAGCTCCTGGCCCGTGGAGGAGCAGAGGAATCAGCTGGGCTCTGCCACCAGCCAGAGCTCATGAAATGGGAATTTGGGAATGGAGGTTTCTCCTCCCCAGGTGTGGCAGGAGGTCCCTCCCGGCTGTCAGCAGCACTGTGGGGCTGGCAATGAGTAATTAAACC